>OY757019.1:59066586-59801586 GCA_963580285.1 Lucinisca nassula | reverse complement strand
TTATATAGGCGTGCTTTCGTGATGATAATTTCAGTTCTGCGATGTCTTCCTTGATTTCAAAGGATAGACTTTTTATAGAACACACTTTATGGACCGCCTTAGATGAAATTTGGTCGAACTTGGTTCGATATATCATTGCCACTTAAAATATTTTATTTGATTTGGGTGACATTTACCTTAAATATATGAATTTGTCAAGTTAAAACTTTATCTTCTTTGCAGCGTCGTATTCGTGTTCATGTTGATGCGACGTTGCTTAGACGTTGGTCAAGGATTCAGACAAAAAGTCTGGTTCGAACGAACACTAGAAAATCATCTATAATCAACGAGCATAATCAGACACCGCATTGGAGTGTTTTGTTTTGTTTGATTTGAGGTTTAACGTCCCCGTCAACACTGTATAGGTCATTGTGTTTGATTTGAGGTTTAACGTCCCCGTCAACACTATTTAGGTCATTTTGAAGACGTTGCTTCCCATTTTGTGAGACTTCTACCCAAAATTGAGATGAAATGACTTCTCAATCCCTGCCGTCATATAAAACCAAAAGGGTTTATATGCATGGTCGGGCCGACTCGCAGCAGTTTTCCTGGGCAGGCTTAGGCCTTCTAAGCAGATTACCAGTACTAATGTTCGGTCGCGATCAGCTCTGCGTGGAAGCATCGTGCAGCCCATATATTTCTTTAAGCCTCGATGGGTGGGGACTTAATATAGGTCATTTTGGAGGCGTTGTTTCCGATTTTGTGTGAGTTTTACCCGACATTGAGATAAAATGACGTCTAAAAGCCTGTCGTCCGATGTTTATAAGCATGGTCCGTACCGCTTTGCCTGGGCAGGCTTAGATCGTCTAAGCGGTTTACCAGTATTCGTATGCGGTCGGATTCAGCTCTGCGTGGGAGCATCATGTAGCTCATCTATTTCTTCAGTCCCCGGTGGACGAGGGCGACTCATTTGAGTGTGTCCTTTGTGTTGTTACGTTACTATACTTGTTGAACTCTCTCTCTCTCTCTCTCTCTCTCTCTCTCTCTCTCTCTCTCTCTCTCTCTCTCTCTCTCTCTCTCTCTCTCTCTCTCTGTTAAATACAAAACACAATTTTCGCCCTTCTGAAGCGGACGATCGGCTCTACATAACCCTAGGGGGTCAAATCATAATTTGGATACTACACTCCGAATTCCAAAGACCATCCAATGACCAAGTTTCAGAATTGTAACTCCAAAGGTTTAGAAGATCTGACCATGGCCAGCTTTTTGACCTTTGACCTTGGGGGTCAAGGTCACACTTAAAGGGGCCCAGTACACCATACATTCCAATGACAATCCAATGGCCAAGTTTCAGAAGTGTAACTCCACCGGTTAAGAAGATATGACCATGTCCTCCTTTTTGACCCGTGACTTTGGAGATCAAAGTCACACTCAAAAGGGCCCAGTACACTCGACATTCTAAGGACCATCTAATGACCAAGTTTCAGGAGTGTAACTCCAACGGTTTAGAAGATATCAACATGTCCTAGTTGTTGACCTTTGACCTTGGGGGTCAAAGTCATACTCAAAGGGGCCCAGTACACCCTACATTTCAAGGACTATCCAATGACCAAATTTCAAAAGTGTAACGCCAACGGTTTAGAAGATATGACCATGTCCTACTTTTTGACCTTTGACCTTGGTGCCAAGCATGCACTCAAAGGGGCCCAGTACATTCTACATTCCAAGGACCATCCAATGACCAAGTTTCAGAAGTGTTATTCCAACGGTTTAGAAGATATGACCATGTACTACTTTTTGACCTTTGACCTTGAGGATCAAGGTCACGCTCAAAGGGGCCCAGTACACTCTAAATTCCAAGGACCATCCAATGACCAAGTTTCAGAAGTGTAACTCCCAACGGTTTAGAAGATATGCCCATGTCCTACTTTTTGACCTTTGACCTTGGGGATCAAGGTCACGCTCAAAGGGGCCCAGTACAGCCAAATAGAATGTCAGAATAGGATTTTGAATTTCAAAATACGATATTCGGACCCAATTCGAATGTAAAACTAGGATTTTGAATGTCAAAATACGATTTTCTTCGCCAAATCGAATGTCAAACTAGGATTTTGAATGTCAAAATACGATTTTCTTCGCCAAATCGAATGTCAAACTAGGATTTTGAATGTCAAACTACGATTTTCTTCGCCAAATCGAATGTCAAACTAGGATTTTGAATGTCAAAATACGATTTTCTTCGCCAAATCGAATGTCAAACTAGGATTTTGAATGTCAAAATACGATTTTCTTTGCCAAATCGAATGTCAAACTAGGATTTTGAATGTCAAAATACGATATTCAGCGCCAAATCGAATGTCAAACTAGGATTTTGAATGTCAAACTACGATTTTCTTCGCCAAATCGAATGTCAAACTAGGATTTTGAATGTCAAACTACGATTTTCTTCGCCAAATCGAATGTCAAACTAGGATTTTGAATGTCAAAATACGATTTTCTTCGCCAAATCGAATGTCAAACTAGGATTTTGAATGTCAAAATACGATTTTCTTCGCCAAATCGAATGTCAAACTAGGATTTTGAATGTCAAACTACGATTTTCTTCGCCAAATCGAATGTCAAACTAGGATTTTGAATGCCAAAATACGATTTTCTTCGCCAAATCGAATGTCAAACTAGGATTTTGAATGTCAAAATACGATATTCAGCGCCAATTCGAATGTCAAACTAGGATTTTGAATGTCAAACTACGATTTTCTTCGCCAAATCGAATGTCAAACTAGGATTTTGAATGTCACACTACGATTTTCTTCACCAAATCGAATGTCAAACTAGGATTTTGAATGTCAAACTACGATTTTCTTCGCCAAATCGAATGTCAAACTAGGATTTTGAATGTCAAACTACGATTTTCTTCGCCAAATCGAATGTCAAACTAGGATTTTGAATGTCAAACTACGATTTTCTTCACCAAATCGAATGTCAAACTAGGATTTTGAATGTCAAACTACGATTTTCTTCGCCAAATCGAATGTCAAACTAGGATTTTGAATGTCAAACTACGATTTTCTTCGCCAAATCGAATGTCAAACTAGGATTTTGAATGTCAAACTACGATTTTCTTCGCCAAATCGAATGTCAAACTAGGATTTTGAATGTCAAAATACGATTTTCTTTGCCAAATCGAATGTCAAACTAGGATTTTGAATGTCAAAATACGATATTCAGCGCCAAATCGAATGTCAAACTAGGATTTTGAATGTCAAACTACGATTTTCTTCGCCAAATCGAATGTCAAACTAGGATTTTGAATGTCAAACTACGATTTTCTTCGCCAAATCGAATGTCAAACTAGGATTTTGAATGTCAAACTACGATTTTCTTCGCCAAATCGAATGTCAAACGAGGATTTTGAATGTCAAAATACGTTTTTCTTTGCCAAATCGAATGTCAAACTAGGATTTTGAATGTCAAAATACGATTTTCTTTGCCAAATCGAATGTCAAACCAGGATTTTGAATGTCAAAATACGATTTTCTTCGCCAAATCGAATGTCAAACTAGGATTTTGAATGTCAAAATACGATTTTCTTTGCCAAATCGAATGTCAAACTAGGATTTTGAATGTCAAAATACGATATTCAGCGCCAAATCGAATGTCAAACTAGGATTTTGAATGTCAAAATACGATTTTCTTCGCCAAATCGAATGTCAAACTAGGATTTTGAATGTCAAACTACGATTTTCTTCGCCAAATCGAATGTCAAACTAGGATTTTGAATGTCAAACTACGATTTTCTTCGCCAAATCGAATGTCAAACTAGGATTTTGAATATCAAACTACGATTTTCTTCGCCAAATCGAATGTCAAACTAGGATTTTGAATGTCAAACTACGATTTTCTTCGCCAAATCGAATGTCAAACTAGGATTTTGAATGTCAAAATACGATTTTCTTCGCCAAATCGAATGTCAAACTAGGATTTTGAATGTCAAAATACGATATTCAGCGCCAAATCGAATGTCAAACTAGGATTTTGAATGTCAAACTACGATTTTCTTCGCCAAATCGAATGTCAAACTAGGATTTTGAATGTCAAACTACGATTTTCTTCACCAAATCGAATGTCAAACTAGGATTTTGAATGTCAAACTACGATTTTCTTCGCCAAATCGAATGTCAAACTAGGATTTTGAATGTCAAACTACGATTTTCTTCACCAAATCGAATGTCAAACTTGGATTTTGAATGTCAAACTACGATTTTCTTCGCCAAATCGAATGTCAAACTAGGATTTTGAATGTCAAACTACGATTTTCTTCGCCAAATCGAATGTCAAACTAGGATTTTGAATGTCAAACTACGATTTTCTTCGCCAAATCGAATGTCAAACTAGGATTTTGAATGTCAAACTACGATTTTCTTCGCCAAATCGAATGTCAAACTAGGATTTTGAATGTCAAAATACGATTTTCTTCGCCAAATCGAATGTCAAACTAGGATTTTGAATGTCAAACTACGATTTTCTTCGCCAAATCGAATGTCAAACTAGGATTTTGAATGTCAAACTACGATTTTCTTCGCCAAATCGAATGTCAAACTAGGATTTTGAATGTCAAACTACGATTTTCTTCGCCAAATCGAATGTCAAACTAGGATTTTGAATGTCAAACTACGATTTTCTTCGCCAAATCGAATGTCAAACTAGGATTTTGAATGTCAAACTACGATTTTCTTCGCCAAATCGAATGTCAAACTAGGATTTTGAATGTCAAAATACGATTTTCTTCGCCAAATCGACTGTCAAACTAGGATTTTGAATGTCAAAATACGATTTTCTTCGCCAAATCGAATGTCAAACTAGGATTTTGAATGTCAAAATACGATTTTCTTCGCCAAATCGAATGTCAAACTAGGATTTTGAATGTCAAAATACGATTTTCTTTGCCAAATCGAATGTCAAACTAGGATTTTGAATGTCAAAATACGATTTTCTTTGCCAAATCGAATGTCAAACTAGGATTTTGAATGTCAAAATACGATTTTCTTCGCCAAATCGAATGTCAAACTAGGATTTTGAATGTCAAAATACGATATTCAGCGCCAAATCGAATGTCAAACTAGGATTTTGAATGTCAAACTACGATTTTCTTCGCCAAATCGAATGTCAAACTAGGATTTTGAATGTCAAACTACGATTTTCTTCACCAAATCGAATGTCAAACTAGGATTTTGAATGTCAAAATACGATTTTCTTCGCCAAATCGAATGTCAAACTAGGATTTTGAATGTCAAACTACGATTTTCTTCACCAAATCGAATGTCAAACTAGGATTTTGAATGTCAAACTACGATTTTCTTCGCCAAATCGAATGTCAAACTAGGATTTTGAATGTCAAACTACGATTTTCTTCGCCAAATCGAATGTCAAACTAGGATTTTGAATGTCAAACTACGATTTTCTTCGCCAAATCGAATGTCAAACTAGGATTTTGAATGTCAAAATACGATTTTCTTCGCCAAATCGAATGTCAAACTAGGATTTTGAATGTCAAAATACGATTTTCTTTGCCAAATCGAATGTCAAACTAGGATTTTGAATGTCAAAATACGATATTCAGCGCCAAATCGAATGTCAAACTAGGATTTTGAATGTCAAACTACGATTTTCTTCGCCAAATCGAATGTCAAACTAGGATTTTGAATGTCAAACTACGATTTTCTTCACCAAATCGAATGTCAAACTAGGATTTTGAATGTCAAACTACGATTTTCTTCGCCAAATCGAATGTCAAACTAGGATTTTGAATGTCAAACTACGATTTTCTTCACCAAATCGAATGTCAAACTAGGATTTTGAATGTCAAACTACGATTTTCTTCGCCAAATCGAATGTCAAACTAGGATTTTGAATGTCAAACTACGATTTTCTTCGCCAAATCGAATGTCAAACTAGGATTTTGAATGTCAAACTACGATTTTCTTCGCCAAATCGAATGTCAAACTAGGATTTTGAATGTCAAACTACGATTTTCTTCGCCAAATCGAATGTCAAACTAGGATTTTGAATGTCAAAATACGATTTTCTTCGCCAAATCGAATGTCAAACTAGGATTTTGAATGTCAAAATACGATTTTTTTCGCCAAATCGAATGTCAAACTAGGATTTTGAATGTCAAACTACGATTTTCTTCACCAAATCGAATGTCAAACTAGGATTTTGAATGTCAAACTACGATTTTCTTCGCCAAATCGAATGTCAAACTAGGATTTTGAATGTCAAACTACGATTTTCTTCGCCAAATCGAATGTCAAACTAGGATTTTGAATGTCAAACTACGATTTTCTTCGCCAAATCGAATGTCAAACTAGGATTTTGAATGTCAAAATACTGTTACGCGCCGAGCTTTGCAGCCCAGAACTCTCTCAAGATACTTGGCTTTCCCTATCTGTGCCCGACTATTTGCTTCGCTCCTTTACCCCGATTGTTCGAAGGCTAGCAGGAGTAGTATATTTGCACAGCAGCAAAGCCCTAGGGCCAGTACGCTTTCCTCTGGCCCAACTGTATTGGCAAACAAAGACAGTCACTGGCTAACAGTAATTGCTCTAAATGCCCTCTAACGAGTCGCTGATATGAGACCAGGCCCCGTGAACTAAAGTGTGGACTTCAGAAACTAAGGAGACTAACTTTAAGGGTGTGAAAATAGACTCTAAGCCTTAAATACAATTAATGCTGTTTAATGATAAGTTAATTAATAAATTATGACTAGAATTGATGAAAGGCATATAAGACATTTATACACGCATTAACACTTATTAACCTTCGCACCGGCTCCGATCACTGATAAGCACACAAATTTGGGCATGTGGGCTCTAACATAACACTAAGAACACTGGGCGAAGCATGGGTCAGGTACGAAAGCGCTCTAGATGAAATATGGGCCACTATACTGGTTCTAATGATACAACACAGTGAAGCAGCGATGATTAAGCAATTTATCGCAGGCGTTTACAAACGGTCATATATAGGTTTCCATGCATTTCTGCTACACACTGTGGAACATTGGGCTAAACATAATACAAATACGCGAAAATAATGGGTGAAACTTGAGTCAATGTACTGGTTCTAATGAGAATACACAGTTAGAATCAAGCAAATTATCACTGGCGTAAATGGACCTCAATTCCCAAGCACTCTGCATAAGAAAGGGCAAAATATTGTTCACTTATGAGAAAATACTGTATATAGCATGAGTTAATGGGTGCTCTGATGAGCAAACACAGTCTACGTTCACGTAAATTGTCAATGATGAATGTAAGGCAACCCCTAGCTACCTTTTGACCAGTTTGGGGTAATGATCCCTAGCTGCTAGAAAGGAACGAAAATGCTTTGAGGTTGCTGTCAATAAATAACCGTTATTTTATAGGCAAACTACCCCTTTTTGCATTGCTGGTCCTTAACAGTTAATTCATGTTTAAAGAAAAAAAAATCTCAAAGGGAAAATACGAAAGAATGAATGAATAACTAACTTAAAGCGGTCTGCAATGTTGTATCAACGAAAGCAAAAATCTGAAGTCCTCACATCTATGCGGGAGCTGCTTTATATACCCTGCCTTCCCGCATCCCCCATCCCTCAACTAAGCAGGTGTGGGACTTCCCGACCCACAGCAACAGAGATGTGGGGTCACATGATCCCGCAACGTCGAAACTGTGGGAAACGTTCCCGCAAAGAAGGTTACGACGTCGGCCATTTTGGATTTTACTGAAATATTCAAGGGGGTCGCTCTCTTTAAACCGAAAGATCTCGGTAATCTTAAATTAAACCCCAGGTAAAACAGTTATGAAAAGAATCCCCATTTAATTTACTAAATGACTCTTACACTCAGAAATGTATCAAAAGGCTGTACAACGGGACTGACGACTACAAACAATGACAGACGAACTTTGACAGGTGTTTCGTTTTGACCGTAACTAGGCTACGATAAAACACAACACGCTCCCACAATTCAACACTGGCATAATCAATACACACAAACATGGAGGACGTAAACAACAAGCATTCTGCTCTCACTCAAATTTTGCAAAGATACATGGTCATATTGATGAATTCAGGGATCACATAAGTGAAAACTATTGAGGTAGGTTCTCTATTTGTAAATGCAATGAATGTCACGAAACGAAAATTAAAAATAAACGATGCAAACATGTATTGATCGCCAAACATGAATCAGCTGATTTCAGCAGCATATTTACTGATCAATACACAGACATATTTAGGCTGAAAGAAAGCTGGGTCACTACACTACCCCCCTCCAGGATCGTTTAAGCTCCGTCAAACGATCCTGAACAAAGGTGTGCACTGATTGAGTAAGAGTTCTAGAAAAATCCTACCTGATCCCTGATTTATAAGTCCTTAATCCTGGTAACGGCACCATAACATGCAATGTAGCAGCGAAATAAAGCGCACAAATATACAAACAAATGGCTACTAATCTTAATGACTTAGCAACGAGTATGCATGTGAAGGGTGTCCTGGCTTAATAAGATCAGGCTAAACAGGCACCATAGAATTGATAATGACATTAATATGAAGTGATATAAAAATGCTTTTCATGTACAATTTACATAATCCTTATATTATAGAAGATTCAAGCAATATTTCCTTAGAATGAATTGGAAACATCAAGTAGATGTAGGTTTCAGATAAAAGGTTCCGTTACCAAGGACTTAAATCTCAGCAGATATAAAGCCCGTCACAAAATCAAACCAGTGCCATCATAGATTACATTGCAGTAACTGAGAGTGAGACAGACTGTTTACTTTCCTGTAGAGCACAAGTCAGAATTCGTGACCAAATCTACACTGCAGTTCGTTTCCATACAAAAGAATAATCAAGTTTTGTTGTATGTTATGGGTGCCCTCCATCCACCCAACGTTAGGCAGTTTGGCCAGAGAACCCATAACACACATCACATGGCGTGCTGCAAATGACACATTAGCGCCAAAAGTTTTCACCTGCTAAGGCTACTGTGACTCGTTTGCCTAATAACAATTTATACCGAAATACAGTACAGACAGTCGAAATAATTCGGCTGGGTGTACTGCTAAAACATTAAAATAATGGGAGATAAAGACATATCCCTTGCAGCACGCGCATTAGAAATATTGCCACGACCCACTCTGTTAGGTCACTTAACGTTCAAAATTATGTTTCAAAATATTCCTGAAATGCCCTGGGCCTGACTCCGACGGCAAATCTTTCCTTTTGAATACATAATAACATCCACCCCCCTTCGGTACCTTATATAAAAGGAGTATCTCAGTCACTTTAATTTTGTTGTTACGTAATCTTGGAGCTTCCGAAACTAATCCAGAGGCATCCAAAATTAAAGGCATCACTGTGCTTCTACTCACAACAAAATTGAAGTGTCCGAAATAGCTTCCTTGCAACTGTCCACTTAATGGCAATTGCAGTGTCTTTTGTGTCTTTTCTATATATTTGTACCCACTTAGCACTGTTATTTTTAAGTTCACAAGCACTGCGTAATAAAGTTCCTGAATGAATGGTATTTCTATTAATATTCCTGGTAGGTAGTAGATTATTCCTTCATTTGATTGCTTCGTTCCTGGCGTTTTCCTCATCCTGGTGTCGCCTTCCCCTATCATCCCAATGCCTTATTCCTTTTCCAACTAGCTAACCTTATATTCTTCTCCCCACTACTACTGCTGTTGCTTCTCGATAGTAAATTAATGTTTTCTGCCCCTATCACTAATTAGATTTTCAGTGTAGCTTCTTCCTAATACAGACTTGACTCTCGGCTCGTTCTCTTTCTCTCTGCTCTCTTTCTTTCCATCCACCTTTGGTCTCTTGTCTTCTCCCTGCTTCCTCTGTTCTCTTTCCTTTCTGTCTTGCTCAAATCTCCTTTCTTCCCTTTCCTTCCGTTCGAACTCTCTCCGTCTGTCTTCCCGCTTCCTGTCTTCCTCTCTTTCCCTTCGTCGTTCTTCTTCTCTTCTTCTCTCTGCTTCCATCTGTCTATCTTCCCTTCTTCGCTCTTCCTTGTCGCTACCCTCTATCGCGTTCTTCAGTCTGGTCATGGCATCGGTGACTTTGCTCATGATGGTGATGTTTTCATTCAGTGCCTTTTCTACTCTTTCTGACGTCCGAACACTTCTTGACACCTCTTCCCGGAGTCCCTGAATCGCTTCCACCAGTCCATTCAATGCTACCTGACTTATGTTGAAGCTCGGCTCGTCTGTTGAAATCCTTCGCTGCTTCGCTCTTGGCTCTGTCCCCTCATCCTCAGTCTGCTGTCGCTTCTTTGGTGTCGTCAACTCCAATACTTCTTCCGGCAATAACTGTGGCATGATGTTTTCTTCATGGCCAATATCAGACTTCTCTTCTGCTCTATCTTCCCTCGACTGTGGAGCCTGTTTGGATGGAACTGCGTCATCACTATCTGGAGACAGCGGGTCTTCTGCTTCAGCTTCCTCGGTGTCTTCTGGTGCAGCTAGACTGGATAGGCTAATCTCGTTTGACGTGGGTAGTGATGCACTGCTCTGAAGAAGAGTTCTGGAAGATACTCTCAAATTTGCCTCAGCTACAGGACGGAGTTGACATCCGGATGGAGAGGTCGGGACTGTTATCAGCTGTTGTGGAGTGGACATGGGTGCTGGTTCCATAGTAGCCTGTGAGCTCTTATCTTGGACAATCCGTAGATCTGTTGCGGCCATTGGAATACTTAAACCGTCTCGGACATCGGGTCTCCTGGCTGGCTGCGGTACAGGTGACGGCAGGGAAATACTGTGTGCCGTAGACCTCTGGCTGACTCCTTGGTAAGTAGACATCCTCTGTGTGATTGGTGACAGGTGAGTAGTCTGAATAGGATCTTGGCACTGTATGGCGACACCAGCAGGGGACTGACTGATAGGCACAATCGATATCTGATGTGGCTGTTGCCGCTGGTTAGTCACTGAAGAACCTCTGTTAGAGTAGACCACTGGAGTCTGGCTCATGACCACCGGTCTGGAGTAGACTGGTACCATGCCCTGATCCACCTGCATATCCGACCTCTGGCCTAATGCTGCTTGAATGCTGGAGACGACTTGGCTGTCTTGGGCTGGTCTGGCAAAGGACGTCTGTGAGGCATCTTGCACCTGAGCTTGCACCACTGGGACAGGCTGAAAAAGCGACTCCACTGACATCCGTCCGGGTGCATTCGTTGGCTGCTGCGAGAGTGTGTTGATTGGCCTCGCTGGGATGTATTTCGACACCATTTTCTCAGCTACCAACCGCGGACTCGGCGTCTGGCTAACTTCACCTGGACCTGCACTTGTGCCCCTCTCCGCCATAGGTGATGACTCCACCATACGCATAAGATCTTCAAACTCCGCCGGAAAATCACCACTGTAAATCTGCTGTACAGCCTGTGTGATGGCGTTCCTATCATCGTGCCCTCTTCTTAGTTTGGCCTGCTGAACGAAATGTCTACGGCTCTCCTCTGCTGTCAGCTGCATACAATCCAGGCTTCCGATCTTGTACGGGTTCGAGCTGCGCATCAGGTATGGCTGGTGGTCTCGGATGTTCCTCTTCTTTGCCATCTCCACGTGTCTGGCGTAGGCTGTCACATGTCTGTTTAACTGCTCGCGGTTGTGACATCTGAACAGACAAAGGCTGCAATAGAATGGAACCTCGTCGAGCTTTACATGGTTCTTCAGGATGTGGTCCTCCACTCGCCCCTTCACATCTATCACAACCCGACCTTCCTTGTAATGGCAAGCTAGACACTGGTAGGCACGCCCTTTATGCTTCGCCTTCTCCATCAACTCAACGTCTCCACCACCGACCATAGAGCTGCCTGCCTCATATGCTCTCTCCATTCTTCACCTGAAAGTACACAATAGCGATACCCCTGTAAGTTTCTTTGCCCCTACAGACCCGATGAAGTGTGCTTATCAGTGATCTCCGTTCTCGCGAGTTGTTTAGGCCTACGGTAGCTTCTTGTTATTTGCGACGAGCGCGAAATCTTAAGCCGGTCTACTACATCTGCGTTTCACGCCTTGCATTCCTCTTCTCTAAGTCAGTTAGCTCATCTTCTGACACCATGTCGCTGATACCCTCCATCTGATTCGCTGAGTGCTGCTGCTTTCATCCTTACACTGAAAGTAATCGTCACGGTCATGCCCTTGTTCTCAACCTAGTTTCTCCATTCTTCTACTGGTCTCTGATCCTCATTTAATTTATACCCGAACGCATACCTACATCCGTATGCCTTTTTATCTTCATCCGAACAAATAGCCTTCTCATCTAACCATTTAACCGAACGCATGACTTTACCGAAGGCAGCAGCCCTAACCCATCTTTGTCAGATCAGATAATCGTAGAACCGGGTATATCACCGCGCTAACGCTTTCCCGACGCATATGTAGTAGTCACTCTGGTAAAGCCATCATCACCTAGTCTGGACTGATAAAGCATAATGAAAAAGTTACTAATGCATAAATTTTATTCCCTTACATACAGTTTACACTTATTAAAAATGGTAATGAAAATAACAATAAAAAATGTAGGTGGTCGATTTTCCGTTTACTGCTGGTTTCTCTCATTTGCAGACTTCAGAGCTTTTAGCCTTGCCTTCTTCAACCACTTTGGTGGCTTGTCTCCCTCGTATGGCTTCAACTTGTTATGGTGGACTAATTTCTCTTGTCCAGTTGCGCTTAATTGCAACAGAAAGTCGAGCTCTGAAATTTTCTGTTTCACGAGGAAAGGGCCATCGTAGGCTGCTTCCAGCTTCGGTGCGACCCCAACTTTTCTTGATTCGGCTAAGCACCAAACTAGATCACCTGCGTGATATTGATTAACGGCAATCTTGGTGTCATAGATTTCTTTACTCCTTTTACTGGCCGTTGACAGGTACTTTCTCGCCACTTCATGTGCATGCTGCATCTTTGACCTTAGTTGATTCACATAGTCCCCATATGACGTGATCTCCCCTTCTGGCGAAGACGTTGTGCTACCGAAAACTAGCTCGGCAGGTAAACGCACCTCTCTTCCCATCGTTAGAAGATTTGGCGTAAGTTTAGTAGATTCGTTAGGTGTAGCCCGATACGCCCCTGCCAGACAACCTAGGTGAAGATCCCAATTACGTTGTTCCCCACACAGGTAGGCTTTGATCATCCGCCATAGAGTGCGATTGAACCGTTCTGACTGTCCATTGCATCTAGGATTTCTTGGACTTGTTCTGGATTTTCTTATCTCTAACATGCGGCACATTTCCCGAAAAAGTCTGCTTTCGAAAGTTCGGCCTTGGTCGCTATGGATGCTTAAAGGGCAGCCCCAGCGAGCGATAAATTCATTCACTACTTTAGATGCACACACCTCTGCAGTCATATCAGGAACTGCTATGACCTCGACATACTTTGAGAAATGGTCTGTCATCAGAAGGATGTATCTGTTCCCTCTGTCTGTCACTGGTAATGGTCCGAGATAGTCAACAGCTATGCAATCGCCTGGTGCACCTGCAATGAGTGATCCCATTGGAGCTCTGGGTGTTTTTACCGGCTTTTTGTCTGCTGCACATACGTCACACTTTCGAATGTGTAGATATATATCTTCTTTTAGTGCATACCAGTAATACCTTTGAATTGTCTTTTCTTTGGTCTTTTTACACCCAAGATGACCTGACATGATTGAGTTGTGCATCTGGAACATAACTTCTGATTTCATCGCACTTGGTACAATAAATTGTAAATGTTCTCCGGACCCATCCCTCTTTGTAAATCTCTTGAAAAGTAGTCCATTTTCTATCCTCAGCGAGTCCCACAAGATCCAATAATGTCTGCTAGCTGGACTCATAGCTACCATGTCTTTACTGCTGGGTCTGTTGTTGTTCAACTTAGCTCGTAAGATTGGTCCTATATCATGGTCTTCGATCTGAAGCTTCTTCAAGTCATTGACTGACTTATCTCCGGCCCAGGCCATCATATTGTTGGTGGTACTTGGAATTACTGTGGAGCCCTGCTGGTCTTCATTAGAGGGGCCTGGTACTTCATCACAGGCTTGACTTACCTCTGTCACTGCCTTTACCAAGTTCTGAACCTCATCCTCTCCAGTTCTTGTATCGGCCGCTGCCGTTGCTTTTACATCTCCATCTGTTCTCGTAGGTACTTGAAGTTCTTTACTTTCTTGTGCCTTCGGGGTTGTTTCTTCTTCGGTAGTCGACACCGTCTGCGCCTCTGAGACCAAAGAGGTGTCGCTTCGTATACTTACATGCATCATTTCCTGGGCCCTCTTCATACACTTGCGACACGGGCCGCATTTCAGCGGCTCGTTGGTGTCCTGTTCCGGACAATCGCAATCCTTTGGATTTTCACACCTAGAGAGGGCATCACAGTGGCCTTGTTTTCTACCTGGTCTGTACTCTATTGAAAAATCGTATTGGCTTAAGATCTCTAGCCATCTAGCTATTTTCCCGCGTGGCTCTTTCAGCCTGAAGAGCCAGACTAATGCTTGATGGTCAGTTCTGACACGAAATCGTCTTCCCAACAAGTATTGCCTGAAATATTCTATAAAGTAGCGTACTGCTAATAACTCTTTTTCTGTTACGCAGTAATTTTTCTCAGCTTTATTTAAAGCCCTGCTGGCATATGCTATCACCTTTTCTTGCCCTTTTTGTTCTTGGTGTAGTATACCGCCAATCCCTACGTCTGAGGCATCAACGTCAAGAAGGAAGCTTCCAGCTTCGTTCAAGGGATAACCCATGATGTCTGAGCTGACTAAAGCCTGCTTCAGAGTGTTAAAAGCTGCCTCGCATTCGCCAGTCCAAGTAAATGCCTTACCCTTTTTTGTGAGTTCTACCATCGGCCTTACAACACTTGCAAAGTCCTTCACATAACGACGGTAATAGGAGCCCATTGCTACCAGCTGCTTCACTTGCCTGGGCGTTCTTGGCTTTGGCCAATTCATTATCTTTGCTATATTCGTGGGACTGGGTTTTACACCGTCCGCTGATACCACGTGACCTAAAAAAACTACCTCTTCTTGCAGTAATATACATTTCTCGGGCTTTAGCTTTAAGCCGGCTGCTTTAATCCGTTCAAGCACTTCTTCAACCCTGCTGAGATGTTCATCAAAGCTACGTCCGAATACAATAATATCGTCTATATAAATTAGGCAAGTGGTCCATTGCAGTCCCTGGAGAGCCATTTCCATTGTTCTTTGAAATGTTGACGCCGAGTTATTGAGCCCAAAGGGCATGCGTAGCATTTCAAACTGCCCATACTTGCAGACAAATGAACTCTTAGGGACGTCTTCTCTTTTTAGGGGTATCTGAAAGTAGCCACTCGTCAAATCCATCGTTGTAAAAAGTTTCGAGCCCGCTACAGCATCTAGGCAGTCTTGAATTCTCGGTAGCGGAAAACCATCTGGCTTTACCAGTTCATTTAGTTTACGGTAGTCCACGCACGGTCGTACTCCGCCGTCTTTCTTGGCGACTAGGACAATTGGGCTAGCCCAAGGAGAAACACTTTCCCTTATCACGCCCTTCGCCTTCAGATCTTCGATAGCCCTTTTCTCTTCTTCTGCATAGGCAAGTGGAACACGCCTTGGAGTCTGTTTAATTGGTGGTGCGTCCCCTGTCTTGATGGCATGTTCAGTCAAGTGGGTTAAACCCAGGTCCCATTCATCTCTTGAAAAACTGTCTTGAAATTTATTCAGAAGCTGTGCTACTCTTGCCTTTTGACCATCTGCCAGATTTTCTGCAGCTTTCTCGTACAACTGTCTTAAATGATCTGGAAGTTCTTCTGTCCTTACCGCCACTGGTTTTCCTGCAATTTTTACTTCATCGTGTTCGATGTTTTTCTGCATACTATTTCTTATGAAGTCTACTCTTCTTACTCTAACAAAATTTTCGGTCTCATTTCTGTTTTCTTGGTCTACGACAATCTTTGGCTTACCATCTATTGGCTCCGCTTTCCCTATCACCGCATCTTGCTTTATTGACATAGCTGTCGGCAAAGGGTTTAGTACTCTGACCTTACAAGTACATGCTCTGTTGATGTCCACCAGAGTGGACGCCATCTGCAAAGGGTATTGTTCTTGAAAGTGTTCCGTAGGCTCAATCACATATTCCCTCTCGCTAGTGAAGTCATCATACTCTTCTCTATCCACATACACATCTATTATGCACTCGCTCTGCGCTGGTATTACAAAGTGGTCCGCTGCGGTAACCCTCCTTACTCTGTTTGAAATGCCGACTTGTATAATGGGGACCTCTTGCTTGTTGACCATGAGGACCCCTTTGCTCATAAGTAAATCTGCGGGGCCTTCACTCCCATTTTGCAATACATCTACTCCAAGCAATCCGTCGTCGTCTATATCAGCTACAATGGCCTCTACCTGTATATACACCGGTCCCAACGCCAAAGAGAAGAGTCCCTTACCCCGCTCCTTTATTACAACTCCACTGGCGCCTACCAACTTCGAGGTCTTCATCAGTTCTGGTCTATCTTCTGGCTTCATCGCTTCATAGACCCGATTCGAAACTATGGTTTTTGAAGCACCTGTGTCTGCTGTAAAAAGCAATGGATAACCTTGAACTGTTCCACGGATATATATACCATCCGGGAGCTTTCTAGTTACTTTAATGGACTTGACGACATTATCAGTTTGTGGGTTGCTTTGAATATTTTGGCCGTTCTTGTTTGAACAGGCTTCCCTGTGGCCGCCAGGGACAGCCTGTACTAGTTTAAAGGACCCCTACTATTGCCATCCAGTCGAGCTTGATGCTGCCTTGACTGGTTAGCCCCTATACCTCCATTTTTATCCAGCCTATTAATAGTCTTATGGGGACAATCTCGAATGATATGCCCGGGCTGCTGACAACCATAGCAAACAATCTTCCTTCTTCCTGACTGTGTCGCGTTGTCCGGTTGTCCGCTTTTCCTCGTATCGCGCACCACTTGGTCTTTTATCTGGGTGACTAGCGCTTGCACCAGATCTCTAGTTTCATTCAAAACCTTCATAGTTTCAGTTTGTGATGCAGGGGAGGTAAGTCCTGATTTTCCAGTCTGTTGCTCCGAGCCTGACATCTTTTTTGATTGAGGTTTTTCTGGTTTTGTTGGTACTCTATAGACTCTGTCTTGTTCCTCGTCAGTCTCATATAAGTCTTCATTTTCGCTCGGGCCTTCGTACTCGAGGTTTGTTCTTCTAGCGTACTTCTTAAATCGCTTCTCTCCGTAGAGCTCACTTGAACTTCTTCGTTTGGTCTGTAAGAAATTGACAGCGTGATAGACTGCCTCATCGATATCCTCGGGCTCCTTATGAAACTCAATCTCAAACCTTGCTTCGCTATCTCGCATTCCGTCCAGAAATCTCCTGACTAGATCTTCCTGCCTGGTCCTACTATCCCTAAATTTGTACCCCTTAGCATATAAGCGCTTTAGGTCCGCGGCATATTCCTCAATTGTTTCATCTGCCCGCTGAACTCGTTGGCTAAATTTAGCCGCAAAAGTCTTCTGTGTTTCTACCACTCTGAATCTGCTGTTCAGCTCTTTAACTAGTTCGCTATAGCATGCTATTGTATTTCTTGGCAACTGTGTGTAAACAAATTCGCCGGCTTTACCTTGCAGTTTAGGCAGGAGATTATCCAATTTTGTTTCTTCATTCCAATTCCTCCGTTCAGCTATAGCTTCAAATCGATTGATCCATACCCGCCAGTCTTCTTTACCATTAAAGGGAGGTAACTTCAGCCCGAAATACTCAGGTGACATTTGTCTTCTTCCTCTTTCAGGCCTTTGTACGTTCCAATCTCTGGCTCTTCCACGGCTGTAATCTGGGCCACTAAACTGTACTGTCGGATGTTGCCGTTCATACACCGTGCTTCTTTCTAAACTCCCCTCACTTCCATTTCTACTATATGCACCCATGGTTGTTTGACTCGGGCCATACTGGCGACCGTCTGGGTATACTTCATCTACCCCTAATCTGTTTACAGCTGTATGCCTCTGACGATTTGGGAGATCGTCCGATGTCCCTTGGTTTTCCCCCATTACTCTGTAATCATTGTAATCCTGATAACTCCGAATGCCGTTCCAAGGTGCCCCGTGTCTCTCATCACGACCGTTTACGTAATGGCTAGGCGTGCTTTCGCTGTTTACCTCAGCGACCCTTGACGACTCGTTATCAGTACCAGATTGCCTGTTGTGGGTAGAGCTTCTCGTGTCTGTCATCAAAGGCGGTCCGGACCCCCCTTGCACACCATTTATATGTGTTTGTGTCTGGTGACTTGTATCTTTCAGCTCGTGCAGCGCAGATAAAACTTGCTCGAGTGTCCCCGTTATA
Organism: Lucinisca nassula; assembly: GCA_963580285.1. Classification (NCBI taxonomy): domain Eukaryota; kingdom Metazoa; phylum Mollusca; class Bivalvia; order Lucinida; family Lucinidae; genus Lucinisca; species Lucinisca nassula. Next base: position 59,783,270 of record OY757019.1, on the reverse strand, counting down.
CTGTCTTGTCTTGTATGCATGTTTGATTGCTGTTTTTGTATCAACCCCACCGCATTATTAAGACCGACGATTGCGTTTTGCAAATTGACTTGGGAGTACATCATAGGGTTTGGTACGGCGGCACTGTGCGCAAAGTTTTCGTCAACTACTTGAGGGAGACTCCCTACACCTTGGTTACGGAACGGTTCATAATATAATACATGTCCTTCCCCGGAGCCCATACCCGTTTCGTTATTTGTTTCCTTCTGTAGCTGACTGCTATGTGCTGTGCTATGTAATTGCATTAATGTAGTGGCTGCGACTTGTTGCATGTCTGTGTCTGTGGCCCTTGATGACCCTGCGCTACTAAAAGATGTCACTGTTGGTCGTGGCTCTACCTGCTCTATACCGCTAGTGGTTTCTAATGCGCTCTGTCTGGTTTCTGTACCCACATTTGCGGGAGAGTTCTCGCTGCTCATTGTTATGCTTGGTTCGTATCGCTCGATCTGTTAGTGATAAACAGATCGCACCCAGCTGCCACCACTTATGTTACGCGCCGAGCTTTGCAGCCCAGAACTCTCTCAAGATACTTGGCTTTCCCTATCTGTGCCCGACTATTTGCTTCGCTCCTTTACCCCGATTGTTCGAAGGCTAGCAGGAGTAGTATATTTGCACAGCAGCAAAGCCCTAGGGCCAGTACGCTTTCCTCTGGCCCAACTGTATTGGCAAACAAAGACAGTCACTGGCTAACAGTAATTGCTCTAAATGCCCTCTAACGAGTCGCTGATATGAGACCAGGCCCCGTGAACTAAAGTGTGGACTTCAGAAACTAAGGAGACTAACTTTAAGGGTGTGAAAATAGACTCTAAGCCTTAAATACAATTAATGCTGTTTAATGATAAGTTAATTAATAAATTATGACTAGAATTGATGAAAGGCATATAAGACATTTATACACGCATTAACACTTATTAACCTTCGCACCGGCTCCGATCACTGATAAGCACACAAATTTGGGCATGTGGGCTCTAACATAACACTAAGAACACTGGGCGAAGCATGGGTCAGGTACGAAAGCGCTCTAGATGAAATATGGGCCACTATACTGGTTCTAATGATACAACACAGTGAAGCAGCGATGATTAAGCAATTTATCGCAGGCGTTTACAAACGGTCATATATAGGTTTCCATGCATTTCTGCTACACACTGTGGAACATTGGGCTAAACATAATACAAATACGCGAAAATAATGGGTGAAACTTGAGTCAATGTACTGGTTCTAATGAGAATACACAGTTAGAATCAAGCAAATTATCACTGGCGTAAATGGACCTCAATTCCCAAGCACTCTGCATAAGAAAGGGCAAAATATTGTTCACTTATGAGAAAATACTGTATATAGCATGAGTTAATGGGTGCTCTGATGAGCAAACACAGTCTACGTTCACGTAAATTGTCAATGATGAATGTAAGGCAACCCCTAGCTACGTTTTGACCAGTTTGGGGTAATGATCCCTAGCTGCTAGAAAGGAACGAAAATGCTTTGAGGTTGCTGTCAATAAATAACCGTTATTTTATAGGCAAACTACCCCTTTTTGCATTGCTGGTCCTTAACAGTTAATTCATGTTTAAAGAAAAAAAATCTCAAAGGGAAAATACGAAAGAATGAATGAATAACTAACTTAAAGCGGTCTGCAATGTTGTATCAACGAAAGCAAAAATCTGAAGTCCTCACATCTATGTGGGAGCTGCTTTATATACCCTGCCTTCCCGCATCCCCCATCCCTCAACTAAGCAGGTGTGGGACTTCCCGACCCACAGCAACAGAGATGTGGGGTCACATGATCCCGCAACGTCGAAACTGTGGGGAACGTTCCCGCAAAGAAGGTTACGACGTCGGCCATTTTGGATTTTACTGAAATATTCAAGGGGGTCGCTCTCTTTAAACCGAAAGATCTCGGTAATCTTAAATTAAACCCCAGGTAAAACAGTTATGAAAAGAATCCCCATTTAATTTACTAAATGACTCTTACACTCAGAAATGTATCAAAAGGCTGTACAACGGGACTGACGACTACAAACAATGACAGACGAACTTTGACAGGTGTTTCGTTTTGACCGTAACTAGGCTACGATAAAACACAACACGCTCCCACAATTCAACATACACACAAACATGGAGGACGTAAACAACAAGCATTCTGCTCTCACTCAAATTTTGCAAAGATACATGGTCATATTGATGAATTCAGGGATCACATAAGTGAAAACTATTGAGGTAGGTTCTCTATTTGTAAATGCAATGAATGTCACGAAACGAAAATTAAAAATAAACGATGCAAACATGTATTGATCGCCAAACATGAATCAGCTGATTTCAGCAGCATATTTACTGATCAATACACAGACATATTTAGGCTGAAAGAAAGCTGGGTCACTACAATACGATTTTCTTCGCCAAATCGAATGTCAAACTAGGATTTTGAATGTCAAAATACGATTTTCTTTGCCAAATCGAATGTCAAACTAGGATTTTGAATGTCAAAATACGATATTCAGCGCCAAATCGAATGTCAAACTAGGATTTTGAATGTCAAACTACGATTTTCTTCGCCAAATCGAATGTCAAACTAGGATTTTGAATGTCAAACTACGATTTTCTTCACCAAATCGAATGTCAAACTAGGATTTTGAATGTCAAACTACGATTTTCTTCACCAAATCGAATGTCAAACTAGGATTTTGAATGTCAAACTACGATTTTCTTCGCCAAATCGAATGTCAAACTAGGATTTTGAATGTCAAACTACGATTTTCTTCGCCAAATCGAATGTCAAACTAGGATTTTGAATGTCAAAATACGATTTTCTTCGCCAAATCGAATGTCAAACTAGGATTTTGAATGTCAAAATACGATTTTCTTCGCCAAATCGAATGTCAAACTAGCATTTTGAATGTCAAAATACGATTTTCTTCGCCAAATCGAATGTCAAACTAGGATTTTGAATGTCAAAATACGATTTTCTTCGCCAAATCGAATGTCAAACTAGGATTTTGAATGTCAAAATACGATTTTCTTCGCCAAATCGAATGTCAAACTAGGATTTTGAATGTCAAAATACGATTTTCTTCGCCAAATCGAATGTCAAACTAGGATTTTGAATGTCAAAATACGATTTTCTTTGCCAAATCGAATGTCAAACTAGGATTTTGAATGTCAAAATACGATATTCAGCGCCAAATCGAATGTCAAACTAGGATTTTGAATGTCAAACTACGATTTTCTTCGCCAAATCGAATGTCAAACTAGGATTTTGAATGTCAAAATACGATTTTCTTCGCCAAATCGAATGTCAAAATACGATTTTGAATGTCAAAATACGATTTTCTTCGCCAAATCGAATGTCAAACTAGGATTTTGAATGTCAAAATACGATTTTCTTTGCCAAATCGAATGTCAAAATAGGATTTTGAATGTCAAAATACGATATTCAGCGCCAAATCGAATGTCAAACTAGGATTTTGAATGTCAAAATACGATATTCGGCCTCAATTCGAATATCGAAAAACGAAAAACGAAAATCAAAACAAATTCCCCTGCAAATGAATATCGAAAAACGAAAAACGAAAATCAAACTAACTTCACCTGAAAATGAATATCGAAAAATGAAAAACGAAAATCAAACCAACTTCACCTGAAAATGAATATCGAAAAACGAAAAACGAAAATCAAACCAACTTCACCTGAAAATGAATATCGAAAAACGAAAAACGAAAATCACACCAAATTCACCTTCCTAATGTTTTCTGCATAAGAAAGTTTAAAAAGTATGAAAGTAAATCGCAAAATGATTTTTCAGTCAACCTGATGGTTGCATGAAAATCTTTTGGGTTAAAAGGTTGCGTTTCTTTTTCGGTTCAGTATATATCTATATAGGGAAAACTTATAAAAATGTTCCCAACTGAAACCAGAAGAAACCTTTGATATTCGGTACATAACTTTATATCTAATGGATCTCTACCAAATTATTCAAAATTAAGCCCTGGGGCAAAAATGGCCCCGTTCAGGAGCTTTCATGTTCTACATAGACTTATAAAGAGAAACTCAAACCAGAAGGCTCAGGCCTTTGTTATTTGGTACACAGCATCATATATTGGACCTCTGCCAAGATTGTTCAAACAACAGCCCTGGGCCCAAAAGTGGCCCGACAAGGGGCCCACATATTTTCCATAGGCTTTTACAGAGAAAACCTTTAACAATCTTTCCATCTGAAAATGCCTTTGACATTTGGTACACACCTTTATCTATTGGACTTCTGCCAAGATTGATCAACTCATAGCCCTATGGCAAAAATGGGAACGCTCCCAATACCCATATGTTTTGCCCCCCCCCCCCCCCAACTCCCCCGGGACCCATATGTTTTACATAGACTTATAGAGTGAAACCTTTAAAAATCTTGTCTAAAACCGGAAGGTCATGGTCATTGATATTTGATATCTAGCTACATAGAGTGGACTTCTACCAAGGTTGCTTACACATTAGCCCTGGTGCCAAATCTGGCCCCTCATGTTTTAAATATACCAGTACAGGGAAACCATTTAAAATCGTCTTGGCTCAGGCATTTAATAAACTGCATATAACTTCGTCTAGTGAACGTCTGCCAAAAATGGTCCCATCGCGGGGTCTATTTGTTTTGCATATACAGTAAAATTCAGCTACTAAGACCATCAAAAATTGAGACTTATTCTGCTTTAAAAAGCTGATTTAGAAAGTTTCAGTTATTCTTTCTTTGTGTTGGTTTCATACAGTGTCGTCTGGTCATATACCACCTTTGGAGCTATTCAATAGGGGTCTTTAAGACCACTTTTGAACAGTCCCAAAGGTGGTCTTAATATAGGAATTTTACAGTACTTATACAGCGCAACCCTTTACAAATCTTCTTGTCTGAAACCAGAAAGCCCTGGTCTTTGGTACAAAGCATCAGCTAGTGGACTTCTACTACGATTAGTCAAATTACAGCTCTGGGCCTGCCCCGCACCCCCGCCAGGGGCCCACTTGTACACAGTCATATAGGGAAAAATCTTAAAAACCGTTTGTTCTAAAACCAGCCGACCCTGGCATTTGATCTTTGGCTTATAGCTGAGCCTAGTGGACCTCTACCAAGATTTTTCAAATAATACCACTGGTGTCAACAATAGCGCTGCCAAAGGGGTCACATAATTTACACAGAGGTATATATAGAGAAAATTTTAAAAATCTTGTCTGAAACTAGAAAGCCCAGGCATTTGATATTTGATAAATAGCTACATCTAGTGGACCTCTACCAAGAATGGTCATTTTATAGCCCCTGGGCTAAATTCTTGGAATCGGCCCATTAAGGCGATTCTAACAATTATACACTACATACATGTCAGCTACTAGCAAAAAATAAGGAAAAATATCGTCGTTATTTCACCTTATCAAGGACACTATTTCTAGTGAAATATACATATAACAATCCTGTCCCAACTATTTGCTTGACATGAAAAATAAAACCTACAGATTTGTTGTTTTTACACCAGCATCCATGGAAAATAGCATTATATTGCACGGATGTGTTTTTGTAATGTAATGTTCTTACTTTGTATTCGAGTCAGTGCGAAAATGTATAAGATACTTTACATAAAAGAATGTACAAAAAACAACTTCAAAATCTTTTCTCAAGCATTCAAGCCAAGAAGAGAAGATAAAATATTACAGTTTTGATTTAATACCATCTTGTGTTAATATTACTACTCGTATACGTCTCTTATTATTAGCAGCGACCCCTTCAGTCAAAAGACTAGAGCTGAGCCCATGCTGATTCAAGATGTAAACTCAATGTAAAACATCATAAAACAACAATAAAACTGATTTACTGCGCTTTTTTATTCATCCCATTCCATTACAGTAAGTAAAACGATCTACGATATAGATAATTATCATAATTCGCGGCTGAAAAGCTTAAACTGAAGCCCAGTTTGAAACCCAAAGTCATAAGCAATGGCATTTTCAACAGCAGAAGTCGTTAGTGCAACTTGTTAGAATCTGCAGTTTGTTGTTGAATGTTGCTTGATATAAGAATTAATTTAATGGCCATTTGTTTAATATAATTAGTGCTAGAAAGCTTAGAGAATCCGTAAAGGGAATTAACTCTTCTCTTTAACTGCAATAGTTGACATAACGATCGACTGAAATACGATTTCTTCAGTTATACATCCTAGATTGGCCGATCAAGGAAATGAAGAGTTGCTGACGGAATTCCGGCATGTTCCCTTACGTAGAAATAGTGTGGTGGTGTCATGGTCTTGGACTGCCGCGGATGCATTGTAATATGGGCCCCGTCAAGCGATTTTGGTACTTATCGTCTATGCGAGCATGCAGCGAAGGTTCAGGAGAGCCTGCGCATCCGCGCAGTCTCGCCAGAACCTTCACTGCTCGCTCATACAAGCAGTTAATCAAATGACACCTTCAGACAGAAAGCCATATCCCTGGCCCCTCTGAATGGCTGGGCATGCGCAGTTAAAATGTGTCATGACGGAATGCTCGAAGACACAAATTCGCTTGGCGGGGCTCATAGATATTGTACATATCGGTCCCATCGCGAGAAAAAAAAAAAAACGGTCTCATTACAAAAACCCGGCTATTCAAACACATTGTAAACTTTACCGCCGAAAAAACGAATATGTTAAGATGAAAAATTGTGATATTTTTTTTCTTATTTCTGCTCAAAATATAAATTGTTGGTACTCGTAGGCGGTTCTAACGTGTACCAACAATCCATATTTTAGAGCAGAAATAAGAAAAATAAGGTTTACCCCTGTAAACTCCAGGTTTACTATATAAAAGTGGGGTTCAAGTGAGTGAGTGTTTGAGTTTTACGTCCCACCAACAGCTAAGGTCATACAGAGACGGGACCTCGGTTTAAAGACTCGTCCGAAAGTCTGGAGAAGCCAAGGATCGATCCTGCGACCCCTGGTTTACAAGGCGAGAAGCGTAACCACAACACCACGGAGGCTTCAAAGTGGGGTTCAAGGGGGTCAAAATTATATAGGTGTGTTTTCGTGATGGTTGTTTGCGATAAGGTAAGACACGGCACAGCCTGCCCAGCTACACATACTACCAATTGTCTGGAATATGTAGAAACTAAAGACATTGTACTATCTACATTGTTCACAGTTATTTCAAGGCTGACCGGCGGGTAGTCAAACTTTTGCCCCGAGGCGCCACGGGCGACCCCATCAACTACTGCTCGAGGTCATAAGCCAGTGACAATAGAGCATGGGGCCGCCCGAGGCGCCCCATCGAGGCGATTCTAATGCGTACACACAGCATACATTTGCAAGATAAAATCTCCTAAATTATCCCCCTATTATTTCTTTTGTAGAGGATTTCCCTAGGGGCCCAAGAACTGGTTCGGCTCCAGTTCGGCTCCGGTAAACGAGCTATCGTTGTTCGAGCCATCGAAGTTCTACTGTACTTTGTTTTCCAGTTTGTTAATGAGCTTGAATAAATCCCCTGTTGACACAAACGAGTATGTCCAAATTCAACGATGGGAGAGCCCAGTTCAGAAACGCAGCAGTGGGATGGCCAAAAAAATGCGCTTCAAGAACGATAAACAATTATTTTCTGTTCGATTTTTGTTATTTTAAAACATGAAGGAATGAGATTCGCTATTGATATTTTGGATTTGTTTGTTTGTTTGATTTGAGGTTTACTGTCCAAGTCAACACTATTTAGGTCATTTTAGATACGTTGCTTCATATTATGTGGGTTTTTACCCTACATTGAGATAAAACGGTATCTCAATCCCTGTCGCCCAATAAAACCAATGGGTTTATATGCATGAAAGGGCCGACTCGCACTTTGCTTCTGTCGTACCACAGGGATCAATACTGGGCCCTACATTATTTCTCCTTTTTATAAACGACCCCCTGTTTCTAAATAACTGTTTTGCAGTACTTATGTGCGGTCGGTTTACAGTTGCCTGGGCAGGCTTAGACCTTCTTAGCAGGCTTAGACCTTCTAAGCGGTTTACCAGTACTCATGTACGGTCGGTTTACAGTTCGGCATGGAAACATCATGCCCAATATTTCCCCAAGCCCCGATGAATTAAGTACCACAATTTGAAATGGCCTTTACCCAACAGGCAAATGACGTAATTGTCACGTAACATCAACGTAGTGCAATGGCATGATGTTTATGCAGCGTTATAACGTTGCACCGACGTTGATATGACGTTGGCCTTGTGAATGTGCCTGCTGTCCGTCGTTAGCTTTTCAAATTTATGACATTTCCCAGAATCTGATGTTAGAGTGAAGTAATACTTGGCATTATGACGACTTTGAGATGCAGAATTACTAAAACCGTGCCATTTGCATATTCAGCTATGGTATCATGTCCCCTAGACATATAATGCGGAAAATGTTGTCAGGGCGAAATCTGGGACAATTTCGATTTTGGCCAAGTTTCGACTACTGGGCACTGGATTCAGAATCACTACAAGCGCTGCATTCTGATATAGAATGTGCACCATCATCATCTCCTCTTAAATCCAAAGTCGAATTGAGCTGTTCGTAAACTAAATCAGATTCAGACTTGTTCAATAGGCATTCTGATCTGATAGCCAAGATTGCGCTCATTGCAAGACAGTGTAAGCGATTTCTGACCCGTTTGCGCCTCTAGTTTATTTTATTTATAGAAAATATTTTTTGCGTTTCTAGAAAAAGTATGTTATTTTGACCCAGGGTCACAGTAGAAAGGAGTAGTGGAGGCAATGATCAGAAATCGATACAATTAACCCACAGCTCCAATCAGCCTCCGTGGTGTAATGGTTACGCTACTTGTAAACCAGGGGTCGCAGGATCCATCCCGGTCTTCTCCAGACTTTCGGATGAGTCTTTAAACCGAGGTCCCATCTCTGTATGACCTCAGCTGTTGGTGGGACGTAAAACTTAAACACTCACTCACCCAGGGTCACAGTTTTAAAGCGAAGATCGGGCTGCTGCTCGTCCGAAAATCTGACCTCTGATATACAGTAAACTTTCTATATTAAGATCACCTCTGAGACTGTTCAAAGTGGTCTTTAAGACAACTTTTGAACAGTTACGTGGTCTTTAAGACCACTTTTGAACAGTTACAAAGGTTGTCTTTAACCAGAGACATTGTGTGCAGGAAATTCGAAGAAAGAATAACTGCACCCTTCTAAATAAGCTTTTTAAAGCAGAATTAGTCTTAGTTTTAGGTGTTTTTATAGCAGACTTTAACTGTATATTAACGATTGGTTCGAAATAAGTGAAATAATCTTGAAGGGGCCGTAAATCCACCCCAACCCCCACCACCACCAGGAAAAAAAGCACATAGCAGTAACAGGTTAATTTACCATTTACTCGTACATACAATTTATTACCTGTTGACAGTATTTTCAATGTTTTTTCTTGCATTGTTTTGTCAGAGATGACAGTCTATGTAGTGTTCATTCAAACATGAAATGTAGAAGCTTTAAAAGGAGTATTAGTTTTGACACTTAATCATCTGGGCACATTTTAGGTCAGGCCAAGACGGTTCATGCTAGTAAATTAACACAACATCAGACAGATATGTGAAGAAACTTATCATCACTATCTGTGACTAGATACCAAAAAGACTGTCAAAAGGTCGTACTTATTCCGTAATCCCTATACTTGTTGCCTGGGTCATGAGATCGACTTTCCTAAAACATTTCATTCAGCTTTTGTTTTCATTTTCGTTTTGTCAGCATAGGAGATTATCAGGGCTAAAGAAGATTCATTTTTATACATGTATTACGTATTCATTTGATTTAAGGTACAGTCGAACTTCGATGGCTCGAGCCACTTTGGGGCCATTAAAATTTGTTCGAGACAGCGGTATTTCGAGCCACAGAGGGATACTATTAGTGCCATACCAGGAGGCATAATGGAGATAACTGTGGATATCTTTTCGGTGTTCTGCATTATAATTGTACGTTGTGTGTACTCATTAGAATCGCCTCATAGAGGCGATTTTAATGAGTACACACAGCATACATTTGCAAGATAAATGATGAAAATCTTCCTAAATTACCCCTATATCGTATTTGGAGGAACTCCCTGCGGACTCAAGAATGGGTTCGACTCATCCATGGTAAACGAGCCATCGGAGTACGAGGCATCGAAGTTTTACTGTATTTAGATATTTGACTTACTTTCTGCTAATTCGCGAATTAGCTGTCAATGGTAGACTCTTTCGTTGTTTCCAATCAGACACCACGTTAACAAAATAGAAGTGATGGCAATGATCAGGAATCGATACAATCAACCCACAGCTCCCATCAGAGACACCAAGGGAAAGAAACACAAACATGAAACAAGTAGACCCTAATGGAAACATCACTAGCGGGAAGCCAAAAGGACAGTTACTTTTCCACAAAATGGCCAACAAAATAATATAAGCGACACAAACACCCAAAGACAAAACATAAAAAAATAAACCGCGACAGAAGAAGCGCCTTGGAACGGTCACGGTCAGTGAAACGAATTCCACTGGGGACTAACATCAATTTTACGTGGCCACAATCCTTGGCCTAACTTCCGTCGCGATTTAGACAAATAATTTGTTCAGTCCGCATAAAGGCCTCCTAACTCATCAGTGCAACATCTCCATGAAAACAAAAATCAATCAACAACAGAGATGAAACAACGGCAAGGACTTGACAGCAAGACACCACTGAAATGCTGGAATAAAAGAAGGCCAACAGTTAGACTCCGATTGGCCGAACCAGAGACAGAGCATCAGGCACCAACCAACATTACATAAAAGTAGATCCTCTCTAATTCTCAGTAAGCCTTTACGCTGGAATCGTCATAGAATCTGAGGCCTGACCCACAGTGGTGTAATGAACCCCACTCTAAACCCGATTTATATAGAGAAAACTGGGGTTTACAGGGATATAAACTATTTATTTTTCACATTTCTGCAACAAGACATAGATTGTTGATGCTCGTTAGAACCGCCTCATGTAAGCGGTTCTAACGAGCATCAACATGTGTTTGAAGTATTTGTTTGTTTGATTTGAGGTTTAACGTCCTCGTCAACACTGTAAAGGTCATTTTGGAGACGCTGCTTCCAATTTTATGGGACTTTTACCCGACATTGAGATGAAATGACATCTAAAGCCCTGTCGCCCAATGAAACCACTAGGGTTTATTAGCATGGACGGTCCGCCTCGCACCGCGGTTCCTGGACAGGCTTCGATTCTCTAAGCGGTTTACCAGTACTAGTTTATGGGCCGGATTCAGCTCTGCGTGGAAGCATCGTGCAGCCCATATATTTCTTCGTGTTTGAAGTATGAAAAAGAAAAAATATCACAAATTGCAGCAGAAAAGTAACCATTCTGGGGATAGATTTCTCAAGGGTCGTATCGTAGAAGGTTGCACGAATCGATGGGAACCGAGGCTAAACCGATATTGTGATCTGTCCTGGCATTCCGTGGTTTGGAAACAAATGTATCGAATCCATATAAATAAAAGATACTTATCCTTGCATACCACAACTTTTTTGTCTTTTCGATATATTGATAATAGTTACGATTATTTCTTTCATTGTTAACGTTACGATTATTTCTTTCCATGGACAGAATCACCTCTCGCATCTGTGGTGTTGGGTTGCCAAGGCTAAATATGATCTAATGCTATGAGCAATAAACAGTGACCGAGGAGCATAAGGGAAAACACAGGATTTGTAGAGAACCGAAAAAAGACCACAAATGCAAATTCTGTTGAATATTTACAGTTTTTTCGTCGCTCTCTACCGGCACGCCTTAACATACAGTGGAGCTTTGGTGACACAAACCCCTTTTGGACCATGAAAATTTGTTTGAGACAGTGGAAGTTCGAGCCACGGAGGGTTATTATTAGTGCCATACCAAGAGCCATAATGGAGATAATTGTAGGACATTTTTTCGGTTTTGTTCTATTACAAATGTATGCTATGTGTACTCATTAGAATCGCGTCCTCGACGCGAGCGTCCATTCTAATAAGTACACACAGCATACATTTGCAAGATAAAAGAAGAAAAACTACCTTATTCATCCCTTTATCGTATTTGAAGGAATTCCCTGCGGTTTCAAGAACAGGTTCGATTGATCCATGGTAAACGAGCCATCGGGGTTCAAGCCATTGAAGTCCTACTGTAGTGCACAGCAGTGGGGGATACGGAGGGTGAGAAAAACATGTTGAGATAAGAATTTCTATACTCTGTACACTTGACAGATATTCTTATCTTGTATGGGAGAAAGGAGAACTCTGGTAGCCATGAGAAAACCATCCACGTAGTCTGATCAGTATCTTAGCGTTCGATGCGCTTCGATAGTACTATGCCACGAGTTTATATATCTGCAATTTCACTAATTCTACTAGTTGGCTTAGCTGAGCAGGCTGGTCTCTATCTTAACTTCGCAATCCCCGAAGATGAATTGTTTCGTATTATTAAAAAGCAAAACTCTAACGATCAGTTGTGTTAGTTTTGAACATGGATCGTGCATAGTAAGCTCCCGCCCATAGGGGCTTAAAGAAATATATGGGCTGCATGATGCTTCCACACAAAGCTGATTCTGGCCCGCACACTAGTACTGGTAAACCTTTAAGAGGATCTAAGCCTGTCCATGGTGTAACCGCGGTGCGAGGCGGACCGTCCATGCTATTAAACCCTATTGGTTTTATTGGGCGACAGGGATTGAGATGTCATTTCATCTCAATGTCGGGTAAAAGTCCCACAAAATTGGAAGCAACGTCTCCAAAATGACCTTTACAGTGTTGACGGGGACGTTAAACCTCAAATCAAACAAACAAACAAATGGATCGTGCATACTACATAATATTGAAAACAATAGATACCCTTGCACACGGTGTATAAAATGGGGCTGAGAAGGATGCTTATTACTTATTACATGACCTTTTAAAATGATATATGAAATTTTGTGTCCGTGTAGTAGCAAACCTATAATACGGTGAAACTTCGATGGCTCGAACACAATTGGGACCGTAAAAATGTGTTCGAAACAGGGGTAGTTCTAGCCACTGACGGTTATTCATAGGGTTATGTCAGTGTGTGTGTGTGTGGGGGGGGGGGTGCATAATGCATATATAAAATTAAGGTACGCAACATGGCATTTTCACAATGACATTTTTTTCTTTATTATACCTATGTTTTATCAGGCCCTTTGGAAAGTATTTCCTTGGGACTTATGAATGCGTTCGAATCAGGCATGGTAAACGAGACATCGGTGTTCGGGCCATCGAAGTTTCACAATATATAGGTATAACCCTGCCCAGAGAAATCGTGGTGTGGTTAAATGTCCGGCTCTTCCTGACCTATGTAGTGTTGATTGTCCGTTAAACTTTTGAGCAAGACGTCTAGAGCTAATCCCGGATGCAGTGGATGACCACGACTTCTGTTGTGCCTTGCAATGTTCTGTGAGCTCCACAACGTGTCGCTGCATCGCGGTTTTGTCTTTTGAATCAAAGCAATCCTGTTTTCCGCCCCAGCTGCTGGAGCAGAAATTATATAGCTAGAACAGGTTAATCCAGATATGCAGGTTCTTTTTTCTTGGTGTTTTGGGTGGATTGCCGACCAAGGCTTGACAGCTCCATCTAAGCTCGAATGCTACACACAGATCCAGCTAACAGCTACATGAAGCCATAAACATACTAATTCTGCTGTTTGATGAGTCCCCAACCATTCCTGAAACAGTGGAAACGATAAAAAAGGATAACACTCCTGTCATCTGGCAAGGCTCCAGGATGTACAGATCTACTCAAAGTGCAGAGAAACTTACGGATTTAGTTGACATTATGTTGCGATCCCTCAAGAAACAAGTTAACCGCCTGTTCAAATGGAAAGCATGTGACAATCATCGGGGTAACATTACTGGAAGGATCCGTGCAATGAATGAACACCTTCAACAGTTTACCAAAAAGCCAGAGTGGAATCAGGAAGGACAGAGTAAAAATCAAGAAACCGTCTAAATGCGGATTAAGTAGCTATGAGATTCCTACACTTCATCAGGGTGCAGCTTATATAGATTGCTTAATTATGGGGTACTTGAGCCTGTTTTAGTATGCCTGAAAGTGGCGGTCTGTTCAAGTATACGCTAGAGGGCAAAGGTAGGGTTGCCCTTCACCATTGGGTCGAGTTTATATGTTCTTGTCCTTTGGGATCATTGATTCCATTGTGGAGTTCTGAAATTATCTGAGTGTCACTGGCGGGGACTTATTGGCCGAATACTAGTTAGTCTGGCCCAGAAAAAAACAGACATTACAAATGTTTTAGTTCAGCGGTGTATTCCTTACTTCCAAAGGATAAAAGTGTTATAGAACTAAAGGGTGTGTGGCGGCCACAAAAAGTCTACATGCCCTTCATTATAGAATAGTGTATATTTTCTTGTACATTGGAATCATTGATTCCATTGTGGAGTTCTGAAAATATTTGAGGGTCAACTGATGAAGCCTTCCTTATTGGCCGGAACTAGCTAGTCTGGCCCTGAAAAACTTGTACATTCCATACGTTTCAGATCTGTGGTATATTCCTCGCTTCCGAAGGACAATACTTTTATAAAACATTTTAACGTCACTACAGATGGTGTTAAAGGAATGCTTATTGTGGCGGCCGTAAAAAGTCTCCCTGCCCTTCATCAAAGTGTAGTTTATATTTTCGTCTCCTTTGGGATCATTGATTCCATTGCGGAGTGCTGCAAATATTTGAGTGTCACTGATGGGGCCTCAATGGCCGAAACTATCTAGTGTGGTCCAGAAAAAACACTCCATGCGTTTAGGTTCTGCTGTGTTAGAACATATTGCGAACATCATTTCTGCTTACGAAGAGTCACTCTCATTTTCTATCTGAAATGCGTTCTTTGTTTACAAAAGCAAACAGTTCACCGTCATGTTGGTTGGTTGATTGGAGGTTCAACGTCCCCGTCAACAGTGTATAGGTGATTTTGGAGACGTTGCTTCCAATTTTGTGGGACTTTTGTGGGACATTGAGATGAAATGACATCTCAAGCCCTGTCGCCCAATGAAACCAATAAGGTTTATAAGCATGGACGGTCCTACTCGCACCGCATTGCCAGGGCAGGCTTATATCCTCTAAGCGGTTTACCAGTACTCTCATGCGTATGGTTTCAGCTCTGTGTGGAAGCATCATGCTGCCCATCTATTTCTTCAAGCCCCGATGGGCGGGTGCCGTCCATTTTACATGTAATTCTATATCTAACAATATTGTTTTAACGAGTTTCCTCTTGAATAAATTAATTAAGCCACACCCAGTTTTAACTCACGATGATCAACCAATCAAATTACTTGATATTTCAATTCACAAACTGCATAACAAAGGGCGTAGAGTCTGATCAGATGGCTTCTCATCTGATCTGGACCTTCCGTTTTTTTTTTGCAAAAGTACGGGTTGTCGCGTTCAGCAGGATAATGGCTAAACATCTTGATGTTGTAAAATGTTTCTTTTTTTCTACTTCCTGTGGGTTTAACCCATTGTATGCTAGTGGACTCTTCCATCGCTATATGTTGGACAAGCTCATTTGTCATATATGGGGTGGCAGGCCAATTTTTTTTTTATTTTTACTCTATTTGACAGAAAATTCTGTTAGCAAATAGTGCAGGCCCTGATCAGACGCCGCGTTCTGCGGCGTCTGATCTGGGCCTTCACTGTTTGCCAAGGTACACCTTTAGGGGTTTCCCGCATGCAATGGGTTAATACATCTCGTGCTTGTCTCCAGATATCTGTTTGTAATTGATAAAGTACAAATACTAATATCTCATCGCAAAACAGGTGTCGCATATAAGATGTAGTTTTTTGTACCCATTAAGCAAGCACAATGCCACTGAAAAAATGATACATTTTCTATGATATCTGATTCTTTACTGGTCAACGCAGATCGTTAAACAGATGGGAGTATAACAAATGTGTTTTCTTTTCAAAATAGATTGTTTGCAAGTCAATATAAATATCTTACACTCAATAACCTCATATTAAAATTGATAACACTCCGTGTCCTAATGGGTAGGAGCGCTGAATCTCTCGCCTATCTAAGGGTTTGAGACCTGCTCGGGAGACATGTGAGACGCCATGTTCTACAACGGAAGTTCAAGTGGTTTTTCTCCGGGTACTCCGATGTTCGTCCTCCTCTGATTAACGATTTGCTCGAAATAAGTGACGTGATCTTGAAACGACCGTAAAACCAACCCAGCCCCCGCACCCACCCACCCACCATAAAAAAAATTCAGGCGACCATGTTTGAAAGGTTGAAAGGGAGGCAACTTAAGGAAGCGGGATTGTGTTCTTGACATAAAGTGCCTTTGAAGCGCCATTACGTAAACACATCCTGCCGGCCTCGGTAGCTCAATCGGATGCGCGACTGACTGGTAATCAGGAGGACGGGGTTCGATACCTGCCTAGGTCGGCAACAATCTTGTAAACTCTATTGGTTTCATTGGGCGGCGACAGGGCTTGAGATGTCATTTCATCTCAATGTCAAAAGTCCAATAAAATTGGAAGCAACGTCTTCAAAATGACCTATATACAGTGTTGACGGGGACGTTAAACCTCAAATCAAACAAACAAAACTCCACGTTTTATAGAGAAAGCTGAGGTTCACAGCGGTATTTCTGCTCCAAGACATAGGTTGTGGGTACTCGTTAGAACCGCCTCAATGAGGTTCTAACGAGCACCCAAACCTTTACTTCGAGTATTAATACGAAAAATATCAAATTTTCATCGAAAAAGTAGCCATTTAGGAGACATGTAAGAAAATGCCCTATGTGGCACGGATATGTTACCGTAATGTATCAGCTGTGCAACTTTATGAGAGCCAAACTTCAATGGCTCGGACATCGATGGATTGGTTTTCATGGCTTTTGGAACCTATTTTTAAACCCTCTCTCCCAGAACAGAAATAGTCAGGAAGCTCAAAGGTATCTTCGTCTTTTATCCAGTGGGGCGATTCTAATGAGCACACACAACATACATTTATATTATGGAAATCGAACAGACATCCCAAAAGTATTTCCATTATGTCTCCTGACAGTGTGCTCTATCTAACCCTCAGTGGCTCGAACTAACCCAGTCTAGAACAAATTTTCTTGCACACCAGATAAGGAAATCCGTGGTTTTAGCAAAGATAGAAATCCTGTTCTTACCCTGGTGTTCTTACACAAGGACAGGGGAATATTCTCGCGTTTTATTTGCACTGGTTGAATACGACCTCATATGCAACACCGGGTTGACGTCACAGCGCGTTATGTGACATCACTAAACATCACGCCGTTGTCATCACAATATGGCTGAAGACGGCAACTGATGTGACTGCATTATTAAAAATCCGAAAATGAAAGGTATCCAAGAAAAAGCATCTTAGTCTACATGTTGTGAGGGTTGGATAAATGTCCGTCCCTCGGGATCACAGTCCGACGTCACTCGGTTAAAACATATCAGTTGTAACCATGTAGGGGAAGGGCCGTAACTAATGTTGTGAGAACTTGTGGCCCAACCCAATTGCTTGTTTTGCAATAAAATATTATTATTAAACATCACTCGGCAAGCCTCGAGATGCCGGACCGTGACTCTCGGATTTTATAATCTTCCATGGGTGTGAGGGGTGGATAGAATAGTTCGTTACGAGGGTCATAGTCCCGATGACGGATTTTCTACCCACCCCTCACACTATGTAAGATTCTTTTTCTTCCAAACCTTTAAGTTCAGTTGCTGACGTCGGCCATATTGTGATGGTGTGATGTTTAGTGACGTCACATACTGTACTGTGACGTCAACCTTAACGACGGTACGTGTGAGGTCGTATTCAACCTGTGCATACCGAATCCGT
Source organism: Lucinisca nassula (assembly GCA_963580285.1). NCBI lineage: Eukaryota > Metazoa > Mollusca > Bivalvia > Lucinida > Lucinidae > Lucinisca > Lucinisca nassula. Next base: position 59,765,379 of record OY757019.1, on the reverse strand, counting down.
GAGGATATTCGATTTTTACCCTGTCCCCGAGTAAGAACACCAGGGTAAGAACAGACTTTCTTGCACACCAGACAAGGAAATCCGTGATTTTATCCTGGGATAGAAATTTGTGTTCTGACCCTAGTGTTCCGACCCTAAATCGAATATAACCGCGTGTTTGATAAGTGCACTGGTTGATTACAACCTCATGCGCGGCGTCGTCATGCGTGACGTCACTAAGCATTCCTGTTGTGTCGTCACAAAATGGCGGACGTCGGTAACCGAAGTGACAGCAGCATTAAAAATTCGCAATAGAAATGGAAGGTATGCAAGAAAAAGAATCATATATGGGGGTGAGGGGTGGATGGAAAAATCCGTCCCTCGGGATCACTGTCCGGCATCACTCGGCAAGCCTCGTGATGCCGGACAGTGTCCCTCGGGACGGATTTTTCCATCCACCCTCACACCCATATAAGATTCTTATATTCTATCTCAAACTAAAACCACGGATTTCCTTATCTGGTGTGTGTGCAATAATCTTATTTATCATATGACGTCGCGTCTGTGAGTGTAATAACGGCATGTAACAAATTCGATAATTCAATAGTGGATTAAATATGCAACTTAGTGACTGAGTGCATGAGTGAGTGAGTGCTAGAGTTTTAAGTCTCGCCAACAGCTATGGTCATTTGGTGAAAGTTTGGAGAAGCCCGGGATCGATCCTGCGACCCCTGGTTTACAAGGCGAGTAGTATAACCACTACACCACGGAGACTTCTATCTGAAAACTGAACCTTTTGCGAACCGCGTAGACCCAGATAGAAGCCGCCTTCTTCGGCGTCTGAACAGTGGTCGCACTGTTCGCCAGTATCCCGTTTTGGGGTTTCTCGTACCAAATGGATTAATCAAATCAAAGTACTAACAGGAGAGTATTCGCTTGTTTTCAAATCATGTCATGGGGTGGTTGCGTGGGGCGAAGTTGTCGTGTATCTATCGTGACTAGGGCGTCCAACTTTTATTGTTTTATTGGCTTATAGTTAGGCAAGCCTGGCTCTCCTTGCTGCAGGTAAGGAAATAGGTTGGTGGGGGTGGGGGTGAGGGAGGGGGGGATAGAATAGATTAGAATATAATAGAATAGAATATGTTTATTAAACCAATCATGGGCCATCTCTGGCATTCAGAATATACAAATCAATGAACAAAGCATAATAGTCATTAATAGTTAATTAACAAAGTACATATTAATTGAACACATTCATTATGAACACACATTCCACACACACAATATCGATACCGATCCTAAAACTTGGGACATCAATTCAGACAAAATGACACTTAAGGTATAAACTCCACAGGCGTACATAAACATACCAACATTCGAGGGTTTGCATCACCTGCACATGCATTATTGTCCAAATTTTTTATGATGTTGTGGCAAAAAAAAAAAGTGGCAGGAAAACCTTCGGTGATAACGTGTTTGCATTCATAATTCACAGTGTCAGAAAAATAAGTAGATGAATAAAATTATAATTTAACACTCATCCGCAAGTTAATTTGTTGATCATTGTACACAGTGCCAGTCACCTCCGAATGTGCATGATGAGGCCTAAGCCCAATGCACTGCACCCAACAAGAAATACAACCCCTATCGGCTAAAGCAACCGAATAATCATAGCTTTGAGCCGACAACAGTTGCATCTCAAGGATAATTTATGCTCCGACACCCACTCCTTGGACAGGCTCATCCATGCACTTACTTATTCGACTGACCTGGTACTGGAATTAAATGACTGGAGGTAGCGACCCGCTGTAGGCACAAAATGACATATACGAATATTTGTGTATGTTTATGTTTTCTTTTTCCTCAGTTCAAAACAATCGTAAATATAAGATGAAAATATGGAAATGACATTTTCAAACTCGGTACTCATCAACCATATGAGCTGGCCATCTTGAGATAGAGTGGAAAAGTGTTTGCACAATCTTTCTATTTTCGCCATGAATGTCTGTCTTAATGAAGCGTAAGCTGAACAGCCGAAAAGGAAATGCCGCTCATCTTCCACTTCACCAGACATACAAACTTTACAAACTCTTTCTTTAGCTGGTAACTTTTTGTATCGACTACTTCTATCTCAAGTTTATGAGCACTTATGCGAAATGACATGAAACATTTGCGGATGTCCACCTTATCAATAATTGATAAATACTTTTCTTTTGGAAATACTGATTTAAATATTGCATATGTTCTTAATTTGCCTTGGTTTTTCTCTCTGCATTCCGCCAATGAACTTGTCCATTTAGTTTTAAAACGATGAATAAGTTTTGTTTTAACCATAGCTGAAAAGTTATGTTCATATAATCGACTGGAAGGCACACCAACCTCCTTTAATAAGAACTCCACACAAGAAACCCAACTCATTTTTTTATCATCTGCAAGACTACAACTTTCATTAAATGCACATTTCAATAATTTTGAATCTGTTGTTGCTAATCTTTGAAAATACTTGCATGTATTAACCAGAACTTCAATGTACATAGGATATCTGCCAAATTCTTCCAAAACTGCGTCGTTTGAAGACTTCTTGTTCATTCTTGATATATACTTCAGAAATTTTATATGTAACTTGTCACATAGTAAATTATTTACCAAATCCTCGAAGACATAGTTTGCCTTTTTGATTTTGGATGATGAAATATTGACAGTTCCCCATATTTCACTTCCGTACAGTATGATTGGTTTTATTGTGTGATAAAAGAGATGTAATAAAGTATCTATTTTTGGACTTAAGCCAGAAAAACACTTAGAAAGCTTAAACTGTGCCTTTAGTGCACGTTTATACAGATCAGTCTGACAATATGAAAAAGTGCCAGACGAGGAGAACACAATGCCTAAATATTTATATGAATTACAATTTTCAATTAACATGCTACCATAATAAAATTTCTCACTGGACAGTTTACCGTTCTTACAAAATACTAAAATTTTGTTGAAGAAATGTATGGGCTGCATGATGCTTCCACGCAGAGCTGAATCTGGCCCGCACACTAGTACTGGTAAACCGCTTAGAGGATCTAAGCCTGTCCAGGAACCGCGGTGCGATGCGGACCGTCCATGCTAATAAACCCTATTGGTTTCATTGGGCGAGAGGGCTTGAGATGTCATTTCATCTCAATGTCGGGTAAAAGTCCCACAAAATTGGAAGCAACGTCTCCAAAATGACCTTTACAGTGTTGACGGGGACGTTAAACCTCAAATCAAACAGACAAACACATTTTTTTTAAGACTTATAGATAAACAATTCTCCTCACAGTATCTTTCAAGCTTATTCAAGCAATTTTGCAAACCTATTTGAGAGCTTGATAATAAAATAAGATCATCTGCATATAGCAATGAGCTAATGGAAACATTATTTAGTTTGACTGGATCGTCATTTTCACTAAACATGTCGGGCAAGTCATTTATAAATATTTTAAAAAGATTAGGACTTAAATTATCTCCTTTGTTGACTCCAAGTTTTGCTGCTAACGGACGGGTTAATTTATCTTTCAGACGTATTTGAAGCTCATTGTCAAGATACATACTTCGTAAAATATTATGAAAAGGTCCTAAAATGTCCATTTTGGCTAATTTATAAAATAGGATTGAGTGTAAGACAGAATCAAAGGCCTTTTCAAAGTCAACAAAACACGCATATAATTTGGACTTATTGTTTGTATACTTCTCTATCAATGTTCTAAGTACAAACATATGGTCTGCTGTTCTTGCCTTAGGCTGGAAACCAATTTGACTTCAATGTATGATATTATTTGAATCTAAAAACTTTTGTAACCTGTTATTTAAAACACTATTGAATAATTTTGCTAAACAGGGCATTACCGTTATACCCCTATAATTCCCAGGATTACTTGGATCATCACCTCTATACAAATTTTTGATGTATCCCACCTTCCAGTTTTTCGGATAGGTACCTGATATGTTATTTCTTCTGTTTCATCACTTTTATTCATCTTCCTCTAAATACCTTATCCCTTCTCTTTCATCTTCTCTAATATCTCTTCTGTCTCTTTTCTGCCTCAGTGGGAGCCACCACAAAGTGACCCACAAGGGTTGACGTGTCGTTAAACTCACTCACTCACTCACTCACTCAGTCAATCAATCAATCAACAATCAATCAATCAATAAATAAATCAATCAATAAATCAACTAATCAATCAATCAATCAATCAAATCACGTCGTCCTAAAATTGTATATGTACTGTTTGAACTTGCTAGTCTGTTGAATGATTATTTCCTATTTCACTCATTTCGCGCCGATCAAGAATCAGGGGTGGGCGAAATTCGGAGTCCCCGGAGAAAAACCACCTGACCTTCTATTGCAGAACATGGCGACTCACGTGTGATCCGAGACAGGCTCGAACACACAGCGGTGAGAGACATAATGATTATTAAGAGCCAGCGTACTTACCCATCAGGCCACGGAGACCCGTCGCAAAATGTACTTTAACCAATTTTATACCAAGTGAAATCTTCCTCCTTGTATATGGCAGGGGTCCATTTCAAAATTTAGAGGTTTCAGGTTGTGTCTTAATCAACATTTATTTGTAATTTGGCTGATTTTTTTTTTGCAAACAGTGTAGGCCCTGATCAGACGCCGCGTTCTGCGGCGTCTGATTTGGGTCTGTACTGTTTGCTACTTGTATACCCCTTTTGGGTTTTCCGGTACCAAAATCGGTTAAAGCAATGTTAAATCACATGAAGTATTTGTGGGCGCACCCATGAGTCGGGGATTGAATACTATCTTCTGAAATTCAAGGGTGCGAACTAGAATGTGTCTATATTTTTTGCGTACGTGTGTACATACGTACAACAGAAAAAAATGTGACGTGCACTGAAATATTCTACAAAAGGTTGTTTATGATTAAAATAATTTATGATGATACTTTCAATAATATGAAATCTTCGCCTTGTCGTCGTCTTTGCCTGAATCGCGCAGTTCGTAAATCATCGTAAATTAAACCGCGAAAACGTGGCTCAGCAACATTCTAGTATGTGATGGGTGAACTCAGATTCCTAGCGTTTGGGACTGTTGAATTTTATTACTCTTTTATTGCTTTTAACATTTTCTCAGATGCAAATCTTTAACGGTGATTCACTTTTAACTTTATATCAAGACTAAGCATCAGCTTTTTTGAGGTTTAATTTATTTGGTTGGAAGGCCATTTAAATGATCTACGAGTGCTGGAGTCTTCGAGCATAGCCAAATTTGATCTTATATCGAAATATCTAGTTTCTGTTGATTTAAAGCACTTAAAATTCCCAAATTATGACAGGGTTATGGCTCCGTTTGATTTTAAATCACGCTTTATTTCATTGGTTCAGAAACAAACCTTGTTAATACATCATAAAACGCGCTAAATGGGAAATAAGCATCACCTGATAGTATTCAATGTAGAACAATTTAACTGCATGTTTATGCCTTGTTAAGTGTCTCGATTTTGCATGTCTTATTACCAAAATTTATGTTATTACTTATAAATCATCTAGGTTGTAAATTTCCCGAGTTTGCTTTAATGCATCACGAAAACACACCTATATAATTTTGATCATCTTGAACCCCACTTTTATATAGTAAAACTGGGGTTTCCGGGGTATACCTAATTTTTCTTATTTCTGCTCCAAATATAGATTGTGGACACTCGTTAGAACCGCCTCCATGAGGCGGTTCTAACGAGTGCCCACAATCTATATTTGGAGCAGAAATAAGAAAAATATCACAATTTTTCATCATAAAATTTTCATTTTTTCGGCAATAAAGGTGGCAATGTATTTGTATCGGCGTGTTTTCGTAATGTAATGAACTCACAGGAACTGGAAAACAAAATTATGTAACATGTGGGGTTTGTACATCGTTTCTTACATGTACCACTTTTCAGCAGGTTCTTTAACAACGATATGTTTCATGGTTCAGAAACCCTCATAAAATTACATCAGGAAAACACGCCTATATAATTTTGACCCCCTTGAACCCCACTTTTATATAGTAAAACTGGGGTTTACAGAGGTAAACCAAATTTTTCTTATTTCTGCTCTAACATATGGATTGTGGGTACTTGTTAGAACTGCCTCATCGAGGCAGTTCTAACGAGTACTCACAATCTCTATTTCGAGCAGAAATAATAAATATTACAAATTTTCGTATGAAATTTTCATATTTTTTTTTGCCGATAAAATTTTCAATATATTTGAATAGGCTTGTTTTCGTAATGTAGACTGCTTTCCCATTTGTTTGTTTGTTTGTTTGATTTGAGGTTTAACGTCCCCGTCAACACGGTAAAGGTCATTTTGGAGACGTTGCTTCCAATTTTGTTGGACTTTTACCCGACATTGAGATAAAATGACATCTCAAGCCCTGTCTCCCAATAAAACCAATAGGGTTTATAAGAATGAATGGTCCGACTCACACCTCTTTGCCTGGGAAGGCTTAGATCCTCTGAGCGGTTTACCCGTGTGCGGGTCGGTTTCAGCTCTGCGTGGAAGCATCATGCAAGCCCATCTATTTCTTCAAGCCTCGATGGGCGGGGGCCGGGCTTCCCATGGTAGACGTCCAAATGGGTTTACGAGCCGTTGAAGTTTTATTGTTTACATGGCACACTGTTTTGCCATAAAAAGAGTCATTTATAAATGTATGCGGGGGACTAATTTCTGATAGGTTTCGCACAAATCGACCAAGACAGTGCTAATTGAAAAGACAGCTAAAACAACAAGAAGATTATCTGTTTTAATTCCTATCTTCCTTCCATCTAAACGATCACTTGTCAACAGTTTTCAAAATTTATGGCGACGGTCCTTTTATTTGACAGAAAATATTAATTTAATTCCATGATCACAGCGTGTGTATCCCTCGTAAACTTTCTTCTTACATGGTTTCGACGTGCATTATGTAAGAAAAGTCCGATAATGTCCATCCTAGAGCTATGAAATTTCTTAATGGCCATTAAATCTTCACGCTTACACGATTTCCGGTCAGTCTTCTGGAAAAGAGGTACATAAAGTATACAGAAGTCATTGGAAACAAAATGGCGGACAGACAAACGCCCCAGGTCAGATGAAAAGAACGTAGTTTTGGACATTTTATGACTTTATCGATTTAATTAGGTCACCTTTTTGACTTTTCAGTCCGATTTTGCGGTCACTTAACAAATGTTATCAGGTTTACCTTGTTATTAGGTTTGAATAGCTTTGATGGGGGTGGTTACTGACGCTCCATTACATGTAATTGAGAGTCCCGAAAACCAGTGATTATCTTGTTACGATGAAGCAAAGTTGTGAATGGATTCTGCGTTTGAAGGCTGAGGGACGGAAGTGAATGTCGAGGTGCAATTGGGCATACTAATTTGTCAAAAAGATGCTTTTCGTGAAAGGGATACGCTGTTTAGTATAAGAATTGATCAAAACATACCACCCAAAAGAGCACCGCTTTATCATTACGATAACACACCCGGGCGACATAGTGCATCTTTCACGTCTCCAAAATGTCTACTTTTGTGTGGAAAATCCGTAATTGTTTTCTTATTAATACTGCAAACATAGGTTGTGGATGCTCGTTAGACCTCACTGAGGCGGTTCTAACGAGTATCCACAACCTGTGTCTTGGAGCAGAAATAAGAAAAAATAATGTATACCCCCGTAATCCCCGGTTTTCTCCATATAAAGTGGGGTTTAGGGGGTGTTCATTTCACGGACGTGTAAGCGTGATGACAGTGCAACAGCCTTCAAAAGTAGTAAATAGGTGTCTCAAAATCATGATTATAATTAAAAAAGCAAAAATAATAATTAATTAATATATAAAATGAAATGCTAGCTAGTAACCATAAATAAAGTAGCACACCTGGACGTCTCTCTCTCGCTCTGTCTCTCTCTCTCTCTCTCTCTCTCTCTCTCTCTCTCTCTCTCTCTCTCTCTCTGGCACACAAAATAAAATCAACGTCAAATGTGCTGCTTGTGAGGAACGTGTACTTATCATATAGGCGACAGTCGCGAGTGAGCCGCGACAAGCCCACAATTTGGAAAACAGGAATAGAATTCATTGCGATACAATAGTGGACGGAACAAAAACACATTACATTCATAAATCTCGATGAAAATGTATACCCCACGCACACAGAGAGAAACAAATAGTATATGCAGTGAAAGCTGGCATAACGCATTAACAATTCATTGTTGACTGCCAAAAACAATGGCGTTAAATGGCGGTAAATCTATAAGTAAGCATGCCATGCTATGTTATCTACATGACCCCATATTGTTTAATGTAACCTTTCAAATTCTTACAACTTGTGATTCGTTATGTTGATTCAATGAAACCGACAGAAAGGTATGAAACTATGAGTGATTTAATGTATCCAATATTATAGCATTATATCACAGTTATGTCGTATAGTTCTATTTTGAATAACTCTTGCCATGTTGTTTTGGATTGAACTTTGCAGTTATACTCCCGGTTAATAAATTGATGTCACAATGTCTGTTTGTCTGTCAACCGTTCCGGACTCTGAGTCATACAGAGGAACCGCGTTATAACGGTAGTATTTGTTCCCTATTAATGTGCCGTTATAATGAATTTGCGTTATAAAGAATGCCAGTTGGAGTATGATAGGTTATAAAAGGTCTTTTCCACATAATTACTCAAATAAACAAATGCTATAGACATTTTTTAGAATCGCCTCGGTGATCTATCTATAATTTGTTTCTTGGAGTATTAAATTACAAGAATCTTTCTTGACTTTGGTTTCGATTTGGGCATTTTCAACGCGAGGGAAGCCCACGTCGCTCGCAATCGAGGCTAAGCCTTGAACTAAGAATGCATTCCATTGAAATTGCCGTTATAACGAGTTTTGTCGTTATAACGAATGTCGGTATAAAGAGGGTTGAGTGTACCTCCCTAGGCGATGATACATTTAATATTCTAGACCCACGGGAAATGCCAATTAATTTTGGAAACAGTAGGACAAATGTTACGATCACAGTGGGCTGACTTTGAAAATTGTCTCCAGATTTAATTTCTGATTTACACTTATTACGATGCCACATTCACAGTTATGTTGCTGATCAAAATAAATAGTTTTCTCATTAATGTCCCAGACATTTGTTGTGGGTGCTCGTTAGAACCACCTCATTGAGGCGTTTCTAACGAGTACCCATAACCTTGATTCAGAGCAGAAATAAGAACCAAAGTTTTCTCTATATAAAGTGGGCTTTACGGGGGCTTTCATTTCGCAACTTGTTAACAGTCGTAGACATGTTACAATTGACCCACGTCGCCCCCCACCCACCGGGGCTTGAAGAAATAGACGGGCTACATGAGTACTGGTATCTAAGCCTTCCCAGGCAAAGCAGTGCGAGTCGGTCCGTCTATGCTTATAAACCCTATTGGTATCATCGGGCGACATGGCTTGAGATGTCATTTCATCTCAATGTCGGGTAAAAGTCCCACAAAACTGGAGGCAACGTCTCCAAAATGACCTATACAGTGTTGACGGGGCCGTTAAACCTCAAATCAAACAAACAAATCAAACAAATTGGCCCTCGTAGGACCAAAGGCACAGTGAGACCGACATTACGATAACACACCCGTGCGACATAGTGCATTTTTTTCACATCTCCAACATGGGTGTTTTTCTGATAAAAATCTGTGATATTTTTCTTATTTATACTGCAAACATAGGTTGCGGATGCTCGTTAGACCCGCCTCATTGAGGCGGTTCTAACGAGTACCCACACCCTACGTTTTGGAGCAGAAATAGATAGATAGATCAAATAAGAAACATATAATATACCTCCGTAAACCCCAGATTATCTATATAATGACGTTTATTGGTGTTCATTTCACGGACTTCTTCATGGGATGCGTCATTGCGTTCTAAAATTGGGCATTTTCTGTCTCTTGAACTGGCATTTTTTCAGATATATACAGTCGAACTTCAATGGCTCGAACACCTTTGGGACCACGAAAATCTGTTCGAGATAGGGGTAGTTCGAGCCACTGAGGGTTACTGCCAGGAGGCGTAAAGGGGATAGTTTGGGGCTTCTTTTCGGTGTTCTGTAACATAAATGTATGCTGCGTGTACTCATTAGAATCGCCTCAACGAGGCGATTCTAATGAGTACACACAGCATACATTTGCAAGATAAGGAACGAAAAAAGCCTAAATTTTCCCCTTACTATTTCTTATGTAGCGAAATTCCCTAGGGACTCAAGAAAGGGTTCGACTCAGCCATGGTAAACGAGCCAGCGGTGTTCGAGCCATCGAAGTTCTACTGTACGTTTCTTATTTCTAGGCCAAGAATGAACTGAATGTGCTTATAAGGAGGTATCAACGAGGTTGATCTAACGGGTACCCACAAGCTATGTTTTGAGCAAAAATAAGGAAAAAAACTGATTACCTTCATAAACCCCACTTTTCTCTGTATGTATTGGGTTTTAAGGGGTGTTCATTAGGGACATGTTAACCTGTATCCATTACGATTACACCCCCGTGCGACATAGAGCCTTTTTCACATCTCTAGAATGGCTACTTTTCTGGTGAAAATGCGTGATTTTTTCTTTCTTATTTATACCACAAACATAGGATGTGGGTGCATGTTAGAACCGACTCATTGAGGCGGTTCTTACGAGTACTCACAACCTATATCTTGGAGCAGAAATAGCCCCGTAAACTATAAACTCAAGTTTTCTCTATATTTTTGAGGGGGTGGGGGTGGGGGGGTCTTGTTCACATGATACAAACTCTTGACAAATTATAGAGAGAGCATCGCCTAATATGATTTTGTCTTCAGGAATTTACTTCTAGATTTTATGGTCAGTTAGTTAGATCAGGATCATAATGCGTATGGATTTGAAAATGGTTGTCGGACACCAAAACGTCCTGATTTTGAAGCTACGTTTGTGATAATTCACATGATCTCTTCCAAGGCTCCGAAACAGACATTTTTGTGTATGTGTGTGTGTGTTTTTTTTTTTTGTTTTGTTTTGTATATTATCTTATTTTTGCTAGAATCACGGAGGCGGTTCTAACCCACAAATAGATTGTGGGCACTCGTAAGATCCGCTTCGTTGTCCTCGATAGCTCAGTCAGATTCGCGTCTGACTGGTAATGATGAGGTAGCGGGTTCGATACCTGCGAGGTTGGCAATATTCTTTCGTGCAATTTGCTCATGAAATCTTCCTCTCCCTTCCCTTTATTCAAGAATGGCAGTTGTCAGTTTCAGGCGAAAGAATGTGCTCTGTACTGGTTAAGCGACTCTGCATAAGGCTGCCCTGGGAGGGTGTGGTTAGGTAAACTGATCGGCTCGATATAACCTAAATAGTGTTGACTGGGTCGTTGAGCTCATGCAAACAAGATCTGCATAATTGAGGTGGATCGAACGACTACCGACACAGCATGCTTTGAGAAAAAACAAGGAAGACTCTTTATGATAATATAGTAAAATTCTGCTATTAAGATCACCTAAAATTAAGACTAATTCTGCTTTTAAAACCTTATTTAGAAGGGTGCAGTTATTCTTTCTTCGAATTTCATGCACACAATATCCGGTGGTCAGGGACCACTTTTGGAACTGTTCAAAAATGGTCTTAAAGACCATTTTTGAACAGTCTCAAAGGTGCAAAGGTGGTCTTAATATGGGATTTTTACTGTATATACCCTCATAAACGCTACTTCTCCATATAAAGTGTTTATTACACGGATTTGTTAACATTATGAATAAGTCATAGCTCAGTGTCATCGTTGCTGCCGGGGTAAGGCGTGTGGTACTCCTCCATTGGGAAATTTTCGTGTTTTAATGTTGTTGTTGTTGTTGTTGTTCACGTTATCCGCAGGCTGTGGACGACACCATTGGTGAATCTACAGGCCACTAAAAACCTATGGCTACAATAAAATGTGTAAATTATCAATTACAGTAAAACTTCGATGTCTTGAACTCCGATGACTCGTTGTCCATCAATGAGTCGAACTTTTTCTTGAGTCCGTAGGGAATTTCTCCAGACACGAAATAGTACGGGATAGGTAAGGAAGATTTTCTTCTTTTATCTTGCAAATGTATGTTGTGTGTACGCATTAGAATCGCCTCATTGAGGCGATTCTAATGAGTACACACAACATACATTTATTTTACCAAACACTGAAAAGATATCTCTAAATTATCTCCGTTATGCGTCCTGGTATGGACTAATAGTAACCCTCATTGGCTCGAACTACCGCTGTATCGAACAAATTTTTATGGTCCCAAAGGGGTTCGACCCATCAAAGTTCTACTGTATTTGTATGTATATTGCTTCTCCTTTATCCTTGCCATAAAGATACTAACACATCATGTGATTCTTTTTTTTTTCCTGACAGTAAAATTGGCCCCTGCCCATAGATGGGCTGCATGATGCTTCCACGCAGAGCTGAATCCGACCCGCACACGAGTACTGGTAAACCGCTTAGAGGATCTAAGCCTGCCCAGGCAAAGCGGTGCGCATGAGTCGGACCGTCCATGCTTATAAACCCTATTGGTTTCATTGGGCGACAGGGCTTGAGATGTCATTTCATCTCAAAGTCGGGTAAAAGTCCCACAAAATTGGAAGCAACGTCTCCAAAATGACCTTTACAGTGTTGACGGGACGTTAAACCTCAAATCAATCAAACAAACAAACAAACAAATTGACAGTAAAGATGCATTTTCAGTATATAAAGCGGATATTTCAATGGTGGTTGTGACACACCTATTAAAGAGGTTTTCAGCCTTCTGCTGCTGTAGTGTAACCATCATACAGTTCACTGGCTCTATGCTGAACATCTGCCATGCTCATACGATGGAACAATTGGTATAAACTGGCCTATACAAATAAAGCACGCGCACCTACGTGCGGATGCGCGCGCTTACAATTCTTTCCTGTATCCCTCATTGGCAAATTCGGTCTATTGGAGGCAGTCACTTTTGAGTTGTTTCCCTTCCATTGTTGAGTATTCAAAAATTGTGGATATCCGTAAAAGGCCAGTTCTGTCTCAATAAAATCGCGACTCTCAGTTACTGTCTGTAGTATGTCCATTGTTTCACATCCTATTATATGTAACAGGTCGGTGTAATGAACATCCCTCTAAACCCCATTTTATAAAGAGAAAGTTGGGGGTTACGGGGCTATATTTTGTCCGCTTTACTTAGGTTGTGAGTACTCGTTAGAACTGTTTAAACCTATATATCTGGAGTAAAAATAAGAAACATATCACAAATGTTCATCGGAAAAGTAACCGTTATGGAAATATGAAAGAATGTCCAATGTCACACGGGTGTGTTATCGTAATACGGAAATGCAACTCTTAATTTTCAGGGTCTCTAGTTAACATGCCTTGTACCTTATCCACAGCACGGTTTAACGCAATTGGTAGTCTGTTTTCAACACCCTATACACGAAACGAATGCAATTTGTAACGTTCATCGACGTATGAACATCAGATCACATCACAGCAGTAAACCCCGAAGTATACCCAAAGAGGTTCTAGTAAACTTTACTCGCGAATCCATGTTCTTCTTTACTAACGAACGTCGTTTTCCTATAACAGTATAATAGCGCGCAGTTGACGTAATAACGTTGCCAACGTCCAGTCAAGCAATTGGTCACGTGGGTGTGCTTTCCTGTAGAATGCTATTTGGTGTATTTTGGAAGGTTTTGCATTTATAGATATTGCGGTGAAACTGAACATGACCCGGGGTGGGGGGGGGGGGGGGGGGGATAGGGGGAGGTTAAGAGCGATGATCAGCATCTGCAGATATACAAGTTTGGAACTCGGCAAACCATTACGTGCGCTGTAATGGCGTATTTCATATCTCTAGAACTAACATTTTTCACGTGAAAATGTCCGATATATTTTCTAATTTCTAGTCCAAATATAGTTTGTTGGTGCTCGTTAGAACCGCCTCAATGAGAATGCGCATTGCACGGACGAATGGTACCTATGATTTAGACGGGTTTGTACGGGGTCTTAGCTCGCAGTTCGTTTTATACAACAATGTGGGGATGGGAATGGGCGAGGCATTTTTGGTTCACATCTTGCAGTGTCCTGGTATCCTGGTGTCCTGCATGTACTGTGAAGTTGTTCAAAGCACCGTTAGCTTAAATGTGACAGAGTTTGTAGAAAAGCGAACAGGAAGTTTCGAAAGTTGTCTCCCTTTGAAAAATGGTGGAAAAATCTTCCGCCAGTTTTTTTGTATTCTCTTCTGAACACGTTCCACATGCTAAATTGGATGAAGATATGTCAAACTTAAAAGCATACGAAACGTGGTATGTCTACAAAGAAACATAGATCAGCAAGTTTTCCTGAATTCTCCTGACAACATTGTTGCACTATGGGGTGGCACCACTATGGGGTGATTCAAACTAACATACACAAAAGCGAACCACGAATATCAGTTTTAAGCTGTGTTTTCGCCGTTCAAGATATGTCAATAGGCACTTTTTGCTGCTCCACTACAAATATCGGTAGCACAGAGAGCTGAATTGATTTACGTTCTTTATTTCATCTTCTGATAATTACTTCAAACAGCTGTGCGGGAGTACTGTCTGTACATTCTCCCTCATTCCTAAAACTTTGGGCTCCATCTTTGAGTTGTTTATGGGCAAAAATCTCATTCTGAGCGCTCCTGAAAAGCTGGCGGCCTGCCCACAGGAATCTTAATTAAAAGGGCGTCGCATGGGAAAAGGGAGCAATATGCGATGTTTGACAAAAGAAACCACATATTGGCAAGCGTGACTTTTGCTTCACGCAGCTGTCATATTTCGATAACACCCGTGTACAAAAATATCTTTCCGTGCTCAAAAAAATAAAATAAAATACTTTTGTGATATTCATTTTTCTTTGTGTTCCTAACAGGTTGTGGGTGCTCGTCAGGACAGTCTCAATCGATGCTTTAGGGTGAGAATGGGGGGGGGGGGGAACATTATACTCTTTCTGCATCAAGTTGAGTTTTCAAGGGTAATTACACAGTAACGACATCATGCTTGTTTTTCATATACAGTGGAATTCCGGTATTAAGACCACATAAAATTAAGGTTCTTTCTACTTTAAAAAGTTTATAATTTTGTAGGTGACAGTTATTCTTCCTTTGTGTTTTCTGCATACAGTGTCCTCTGGTCAGGGACCACCTTTGGGAATGTTCAAAAGTGGTCTTTAAGACCACTTTTGAACAGTCCCAAAGGTGGTCTTAATATAGGAATTTTACTATACATGAACATATATTTCACTGGCCTGTTTATGTTCACGTTTCTTTTGAGAATATGGGTGATTTTATTACACAGTCACAGTAATGACATACATATTTTTTGTTTTAGAGACAAACAGGCAATAGGGTGTACCCTTGTTAACCACACTTTACCCTTTATAAAGATCGCCCCGCCCATAGGGGCTTGAAGAAATATATGGGCTGCATGATGCTTCCACGCATAGCTGAATCTGGCCCGTACACTAGTACTGGTAAACCGCTTAGAGGATCTAAGCCTGTCCAGGAACCGCGGTGCGAGGCGGACTGTCCATGCTAATAAACCCTATTGGTTTCATTGGGCGACAGGGCTTGAGATGTCATTTCATCTCAATGTCGGGTTAAAGTCCCACAAAATTGGAAGCAACGTCTCCAAAATGACCTTTGCAGTGTTGATGGGGACGTTAAACCTCAAATCAAACAAACAAACAAACAATTTCTACTTTAAAAAGCTTGTATTGTAGGTGACAGTTATTCTTCCTTTGTATTTTCTGCATACAGTGTCCTCTGGTCAGGGACCACCTTTGGGAATGTTCAAAAGTGGTCTTTTAGACCACTTTTGAACAGTCCCAAAGGTGGTCTTAATACAGGAATTTTACAGTACATGAACATATCTTTCACTGGCCTGTGTATGTTCACGTTTCTATTTTATTACTCTGTCACAGTAATGGCAACATATTTTTGTTGTTTGTTTTGGAGACAAACAAGCAATAGGGTGTACCCTTGTTAACATCTTTACCCTTTATAAAGAAATGAGGGTCACTGGTGAGGCCTAATTGGCCGAAACTAGCTATATCTGGCCAGGAAAAATCTTGTACACTTAATGATCATGTTTCAGAAGATTTCATTATACACGTAATATTAATTTTTGATCTGGAAATTTTCATTTCTTCGGCGTTATGATTTACAAAATGTTTTCGTAGTGGAAATCATTTTTGGCAAGGCATCTTGGCAAGGCATGTTGTCCT
Source organism: Lucinisca nassula (assembly GCA_963580285.1). Taxonomy (NCBI): domain Eukaryota; kingdom Metazoa; phylum Mollusca; class Bivalvia; order Lucinida; family Lucinidae; genus Lucinisca; species Lucinisca nassula. The sequence goes on along the minus strand of OY757019.1, from coordinate 59,749,136 downwards.
TGCAGCAGTAAAGGTGGAGAGGGGTGCTGTTATTTCTTCAGCTTCTACACTTTCATTTTCCTCTTTCTCCTCAGTCGCTCACTTTCATCTCCTCTACTGTCTCTTCTATCTCGTTTAACCGAGTCTCTGGGAGAGTACACAAAATGACCCACAAGGGTTGACGTGTCGTTAAACCCAAAACAATTTATGTAGAAAACGACTTTACATAATTAAGTTCTGAAGTTAGATCCTTCGGAATCAAAGAATACACCAAATAAACAAAATAGCAGACTCGTTTTTAGTCTGTTCATGGCCAGTACTGAAATGTGCAACACCGGCCACGCCCTCTAGCGCCGGCGAACTCTACAGTACTGTGAGCCAGACCATGAGAAACCCTGTTTCTGTTACTTGCGAACAACAAAGTTACAGATCAGCCTGTTCATCGACACCTTCGTGTTCGCAGCAATATTTCTATTTTCTATCTTAAATAAGAGGACACTTGTCAGTTTACGGAGATGAGCTGGCCGGTTTGTGTCTTAGCTCCCAGCGGGCCAACGTCGGACCGACAGCGATACGACGTTACCACGTCGTATCGCCGTCGGCCCGACGTTGGCACGCTGTTTTGTGCTGGATGAGCTGATCGCAAAACTCGAATACAGGTTTTCTTACGACGGGGCTTATAGTAAGTATTCGCAGTCTGTGTGTGAATTCGGGTTTAACGTCGCTTTCAACAATTTTTCAGTCATATCACGACGGTGTCTGGTTGCGACAGGGAGCTCAATGCTCACTTTTATAGTGCTGCCTCACTGAAGTATCATGTCCCAGACACATTACATGATACCACACCCAGTCACATTATCCTGACACTGGATCGACCAGTCCTAGCTCTATCCCGTAAATCTGAGTGCCATGCGAGGAGCAGCTAGTACCATTTTTAACAACTTTGGTATGTCGCGGCCCGGGATCGAACCCGTGACCTCCAGTTCCCCGGAGTGGACACTCTACCAACTGAGCTATCGGGGCCGGTAAGTATTCGCAGTGTGGTCATATTTTGTCCCACTTTTTCCCAATACAAAAAGTACATTTAGCAAACCCCACTTAATGTAGAAATCAAAGCACTGGCGGGCCAGTTGACTCTGAGATGGTCCTTAAACGGGGACTTAGACTGTTCGTTTAACTGAAATACCTGATTAGTAAGCAACCAGTGTAATCAGTGTGACTACGTCTGATCTGGGTCTACGCGTTGCCTATGACCCAGTATATGAGCTGAATCCAGATGTTATGTTTTTTACACAGCGTTCTGACGTCACAGCACTGCTATAAATAACTGGTACCCGGAATTTGTATATGATCAGTAACAAACGCGTGGTCATCAGCACTAGAGAGCTTCTGTCAGTGCTAAATAACTTTGGTTAGACTGAAAAACGTTCGACCCAAAATTGGGTAAAAATCACCTAATTTTTGTCCTGGGGGCACTATGTTTTGACATTGGTGGGGGTGGGGCTGACAGGAAAAAACAGCGCTTCCTCTGATGCCATGAACAATAAGTATTTCGTTGCGGATGATACCTTTGGGACCATGATGTACAATTCCGTGTATAAACTTGACAAAATTGCGGTTTACACGGATATACGTTATCCTTATTTCTTCTGATCTAATCATAGATTGTGTGTACACATTAGAACCGAATTATTGAGCACCTACAATCTATGTTTGGAAAAGAAATATTTCTTTCAAGTTTTCATCAGAAATATATAGAGGATATTTACTTTTTGAGATGAATACCAAAAATATTTCATCGAGTGTGTTGAAAATTCTGATGTTTTCAACACACGAGATGAAATATTTTTGATATTTATCGAAAAAAAAAAAAATAGTAAATTTTCTTTTTATTTGATAATATTTTAGGACACTTACTGTAATTAATCATTCGGATCTTACGTCACAATTTTTTGACTTGGCTATGACGTCACAACTGTCAGTTGCAAACCATAATCAGATCGCCATTTTTTAATACAGCATTTTTACAGTTAAAAGAAAGCTTTTTCAAGGTATTTTACAGTATTATTTTATAGATAACATATAACATATACTTTTTGGCAAAAAGTAGTCCGGGCTGCTACTGTGAAAATAAAATGGTCATGTTACTTTTCACACTGTGAAAATATCATTTATATTTTCACAGTGCGAAAATATCACTTTTATTTGTTTGAGATATGCATTGATTTCACTGCTTTGTATAAAATACATAATTTTCGAAACATTAGTTTAGTTTATACTAATTTATTTTAGTTCGATTGCGATGAAAGCTTTAAGCTTATTGAATCGCTCTCGAACACTCATTCCGGGTGTTTTCACGCGCGAGGGAGAGAGAGGCAGTGGGTTTTAGACCACTGCTACCCATTTACACCTGGGTGGAGTTGGGCAGTGTCATTACGTGTCTTGCCCAAGGACACACCTCGATACCGGTGGCGGATTCGAACGCACAACCTCTCGATTATGAGTCGAACGCGCTAACCACTGCGCTATCGAGGCTGAAACATTAAAGAATGCATATTGACATATTGGTATGTTATCCTAACGGGAGACAACTATGCATTACGAAAACACGCCTATACAAATACATTGTAAACTTTACCACCGAAACAAAACGATGGAAACTTGTGATATTTTTTTTTCTTATTTCTGCTCAAAATATAGATTGTGGGTACTCGTTAGAACCGCCTCTAATATAGATTGTGGGTACTCGTTAGAATCGCCTCATCGAGGCGGTTCTAACAAGTACCCACGATCGATATTTAGAGCAGAAATAAGAAAAAAAGGTTTACCACTGTAGACCCAAGTTTTACTATATAAAAGTGGGGTTCAAAGGGGTCAAAATTTTACAGGCGTTTTTTCGTGATGGTTTTCCTTCCAGAATGATTCCTCCAACTCAGCGACCCAACTCAACATATGGGCTTAGGACAGGCAAAACTGTTGGAAAGACTCGCCTCCCTTGAGGACGTACCCCGTCACCTTAAAGCACAAGACAAGAACAAGTGAAGAAATAAGTCATTTAATGCATTTTGTGGCATCAATCTTTACAAATCTCGTTACAGGGTATAAAATAGCCAACAAAATATATATGTGGCTAGATAAACAAAAACAACAAAATAGAAAAAAGTTCATTCCACTGAAATAAAAAATAATCAAAACACTACTAGTACTGATTGGTCGATATTTTCTCAGTGTAAACACCCAGACAGTGTCGTTCTGGACCCTTAAAGGTTTGCATTTTATACAAACATTGATCAGATGCCGCGTATTGTAGCGTCTGATCTGGGCCTACGTTCTTTGTCAGTGCCCCAGCACTTGAGTCAAATCCATGTTTACAGCTACCCTCTGCGCATGGCTCTGACGTCACATCAACAAGAATAGTGTGACTATTAATACCTTTACCTGGATTTTGTACATGGTCAGCGATAGTCACGTGGACAATAGCCGGCGGGCCGCTTCTGTAGTAAATAACTTTGGGTTGAGTGACAAAAGAATATCAATCCAAAAAGTAAAAAAAGAGAAAAGAAACGAAAAGAACTCCTGGCGTCTCTATCCAGGGGAGACAAATCTAGATCTAAAATCTGGATCAAAACATAATTGTTATGTTCAGAATATATGTGCTGCGGATGGTGTCGCCTGATGCCGGGTTATTTGACAGCAGGGGCATATAATTCTCTGAGAGAGAATTTTAGAAATGTAAAACAGGGTTTTCAATTAATGGGAAAAGCACTAAATACAATCTATAAAAACAGACCAATAAGAAAAATAAACATTTTCATCTGAAAAAAGCTAGTTCTAGACGCCATTTTCATATTTTAGCACATGCAATAGACCTAACATTTTTCAGATGAGAACATGTAACTTTTTCAGATTTCTGCTTACAAAAACAGCACCGTCATAATCGCTTGTTTCCTAGTACCAATACAATTTATGCTTTGGACAGAAATACAAGGGGTTTGTTTGTTTGTTAGTGGTTTAACGTCCCTGTCAACAATACTGAGTTAATTTTGGAGACGTTGCTTCCAGTGGGGGGGGGGGGGGGTTGGGGGGTGGGGGGGGGGGGGGGGGGGGTAACCCGACACTGAGTTGAAATGACATCTCAAGCCCTGCCGCCCAATGAAACCAATAGGGATTATATGCACTGGACGGTCTGACTCGCACCACTTTGCTTGGGCAGGCTTAGTCCGTCTACGCGGTTTACCAGTACTCATGTGTGGTCAGTTTTAACTCTGCTTGGAAGCGACAGTGTTCCTCATATGAACTTGTATTTATGGCTCCGTGCGATTGGACAAAAAGATCCTAATCAAATGAGCCAATTTAGGCAAAAAACGGTTCTTAGCTTTCGCCAATGTATGTAATCTAAATGAGTATCCACGTCTCGAGGATATACAACTTTTTTCATGCTCAACTCAGCGAAGGTAGGGTAGATAGGGTTTATGTGCAGGGACGTTCCGACTCGCACACCTTGCCTGGGCAGGCTTAGACCTTCGTATGCGGGTGGTTTCAGCAGCCAAGTCTATTTCCTCAAGTCCTGATGGGCGGGGTCCAAATATAGATAAGATGAAACAGGTACATTATAGTCGAGTATACCGATGTCCGCTGACAGCGAAGCATGTAGTCAACAACAATATTCAACGTGTACCCACAAAATTATTTTCGAAAAATTAATTTAACCAAAAATAATGATTAATTTCAATAAATTTACTTCAACGTATTATATCAATACAAAATAAAAGCATTAATGACTCTTCAGTTCTTCAGGAAATGTATTCTTGCGCCGGGTACCTAGTACTTTGAAGTTTGATACTTCACCCGAAAAAAACTCGGCGTATGCAAGCTAGGGATATAAATGCGTTTCTTACGATACTTGCCATTTTTATGTCTTCTTCTAAGCATATCTCCCATTCGGGATATTATCGCAATATTATCTTTACCAATATACCTCACCGAAAATGCATTAGGTACAATGCCAAAAAATACATTTACGTTGTGAACGCTAAAACCTCCACGTAGCTAACAAATACTACGGCTCTGTAATGTCTTTTTGAAACCATTTCCAGATTTTAAAATCTGTTCGAAATTTTCTTTGATAAAACAACATGCTAAAAAACTTCCACAGGTGGCTATAAGATGCGAGGTTTGATAAATGCGAAAAAGACATAAAAGCTGGTTTTCTTAAAGTAAATTTTACATTTATCAAAATCGTTTTGCTAGATACTGTCATCGTGTTTTATAAATGAGATGGTTATACATTTGTCATAATTTTATGCCGCAGAGGGGTCACCTAGTTCAGACCGGTCATAAGGATAACCTACACTCGTAGTCATCTGAGATCATGTTTCCTAACAGGATTCTTAACGACCCTTCTCAGATGCAAATGTGTGTTTCTGTATGTTTCACATTTATACCCAAACATAGATCGTGGGTGCCCGTAAGTACCGCCCCCTAACGGGCTCCCACAACATAATTTTTTAACAAAAGCAAAAAAGTGGGAAGCAGATAATACTAAACAAGAACAATTTGTTAAAACCTAAAAATAGAGAAACCAGAAATCTGCTGGTCAAATAATTTAGTGGAACTTTTCGAACATATATTGAAAATTTTACCAACAATTTTCAGATATAAATTCTGACATTTTGAATACTTTTGCATAAAACATAGATTTGTGGTACTCGTTAGAACCGCCTCGATGGGGCGGTTCTAACGAGTATCCACAATCTGTGTTTTTGAGCAGAGATAAGAAAAATACTGAATACCCCTGTAAACCCCAGTTTTACTATATAAAAATGGGATTTAAAGGGATCAAAATTCTATAGGCATGTTGAACAGACCAGTACCAGTATTCAAAATGTCTGTAACGTTTGCCTTTGATTTATTACATTTTTGTCTAGGACTTTTTTCTGTGAAGTATGCTTTGCACAAAATTTGGCCGGAATATGAACTTCGTTACTAAATACTGACAATAATTCCTAAACAACAGCAACAAAAATATAAATAAATAAAATGAAAGAATGTAACTTGAATTATTCCCCCCCCCCCCCCCCCCCCCCCAAAAAAAAAAAAAAAACCCTGTTTTATGCTTTGCTTCTACATTTTACGCTGTATAAAATCTTTGGTTACTTCGAAAACGCCCCTTGTAAGTAAAGAACAAAAACAACAACAAAAATGAAAAAAATGGAACAAAAAGATTCCTTAGGAATATTAAATACAATTTATCTTGATCGAAATTAAAAAAAAACAAAAAAAAAAAACGACGAAAACAAACTAAGAAAAAATATACCCTCATTAACATCCGAGTTTTTCATGGCTCCAAATATGATTTTTTTTTTAAATAAAATCTGTAATATTTTTCTTGTTTTTGCTTCAAACATAGCCTGACTGTGGTTGCTCGTTAATTCTAACGAGTACCCACAATCTATGTTTTTAAACAATAATAACGAAAATAATGTAAATCCGTGTAAACCTCAATTTTATCTATATAAAATGTGGTTCAGACGGACATTCATTTCTCGGACGCGTTAACGAGATGAGTGTCCAATTTAATCTCCTTTTTCCATTTCATCCTCCTGTTTTGAAACCAAATTTTTATTTGCCGTTCAGTGAGACACAGGGTGTGCGCTATTTCCAGCCGACGACGACGTGTGAGGTACTTGTTGAAGTGAAATTCTTTCTCAAGTTCAAGGGTTTGGTATCGTGTGTATGTCTGTCTGCCTCGCTTTCTGTTAGAACCTGCAATGAAATAGGGGAACTTACATGAGTGTTCATGTATGATTGAATTGATTAAACGAGGTGAGGAACAGATCTAAAATGCGAGGCTTTGCCGAGCATTTTATCCCTTTTCCTCAACTTGTTTGATAAATTCAATAATACATGAGCACGAATGCAAGATTCTGTTTATCATATGACATTTAAAACGCATTTTATTCACGATTGTTTTACAAAAAAATGGCAATATTCCGCCATTAGTAAACGCGACGTCGTTAACGTCATACTTGTAATGTTACGGGGCGTAGCTAACTAATTTGCATATTTAATCCATTAGTGGATTATCGAATTTATTACATGGCGTTATAACATTCTCAGACGCGACGTCATATGATAAATTACAATAATCTCGTAAACATCATGGTTACAAGTCCATGAAATGAATACCCATTGAAACCCCACTTTAGGTAAAAAAACTGGGGTTTACAGGGGTTTACATTATTTTTGTCATTTTTGTTCCAAGATATAGGTTGAGGGTACCCGTTAGAACCGCCTCAATGAAGCGGTTCTCACGAGTAGCCTCAACCTATGTTGGTATCATAAATAAGGCAAATATCACGAATTTTCATTAGAAAAGTGACCAATAAATTCACGGGTGTGTTATCGTAGGTACAAAGAGAGGTGGGATACAGAACAGAAACGAAACGAAATGAAACACTTACATATAGAAAATTAGGGCTTACAAGGTTTATACTACTTTACTCTCATATGCAGTGTAATGGACACCCTTATTTCCCCATCTTTGTAAAGTTAAATGTAGGGGTACAAAGTATAGGCCAAAAATATAGATTGTGTACACTCGTTAGAACCGCCCCAATCAGGTGGTTCTATCGTCCAACCACAGTGTATATATGGAGTTTAAAAAGCAAATCTTCATCAGGAAAAGCCGTGTTAGGCGCAGTGAACGAAAGCACTATATTTGATGTTATTCCATTGCAAACATGGGTATTGGCTGGTTCCGATGAGCACCCACAAACCATGTTTAGAAAATAACTAAGGAAAATATCAGAAGCTTGCATTATTAAAATGGCATTCTATTTCAGAGGACTGAAGATAAGATAAGATTCACATGGGTGTGTGTTTAAATATGAACAAAATAAGAGAAAACTATGGAAATGGTAAATAACCAAACCGTGTATGCAACGGATGCAAAAAAAAGGGAAAGGAAAACTCACAGGGTAAGGAGAGACGGTCAGGCAATTAGGTATTTAGGCACAATTAAGCTCTTCAGCAGCTTTTCACATTTTTTTTCAGCAAAAAAAAAAAAAAAAAAAGAAAGAAAGAAAGCCTTTACAAAAAAAAATAATAAAAAAATAAATAAAAAAATAAATAAATAAAAAATAATAATAATAATAAAAAAAAATAATAATAATAAAAAAAAAATTAGAATACAATGATCAACGTTTTATACGATATTAATATCGAAATTTTGGCAAACTTGTCCCTGGAGAGAATACATTTGATAAGTATTACGAGTCATAGATGAAAAACTTGATGGACACACATTTAAATAAATAAATCGATAAAAAGTTAAATAAATCAATAAATTTTATGACTTTCGTTTATTGATGTATTTATTCTATTTGTTAGCGTTTCGATTATTTATTTATTTTTATTTCTTTAGTTATTTAGTTATTTATATAGTCAGATATTTAAACACATTTTTTCTCGCATTTCATATCCGGAGAAAATAGAAATAACAATGACTATAACAGTGATAAATAAATAAATAAATAAATAAATAAACGTCAACGACTGTGTAATATCAGTGACGTTTAATAATAAAAAAATAATAAAAGCACACACAAAAGAAAACGGGAAAATAATATTCAAAAGAGTCTGCAAAAGTTTTTAAAATTCAAATTTGCAAGTTTTGCACTGGCCGGAGTTTCTTTCTTTCCTTTCATTCATTCATTCATTCATTCATTCATTCATTCATTCATTCATTCATTCATTCATTCTTTTTTTCTTTCTTTTGTTTTTCAATTTTCAGTAAACCAAATAATTGGGAAAGAACAATAGCCACTAATAGTATGGAGTACGAGTCTGGTGAAATAAGCGTTGCACTCGGACACTCTATGGCCAAAAGCGCCATAATCCAATGACAGAAATGTCGGAAACATGCAGAAGTCAATTCAAGTAGTGATGGAGTGTTTGTTTTGTTTGAATTGAGGTTTAACGTCCCCGTCAACTCTATTTAGGTCATTTTTGAGACGTCGTTTCCAATTTTGCAGGAGTTTTATCCGACATTGAAGTGAAATGAAATCTCAAGCTTAAAGGCATGGACGGTCCTACTCGCATCACTTTGCCTGGGCAGGCTTAAGCTTTTTAAGCGGGTTACAAGTACTCATGTGCGGTCACACAACTGCCAGCAACGTCCCCAAAATTGACATAAACAGTATTGACGGGGACGTTAAACCCCAATATAAACAAACAAATCATGTGCGGTCGATTTCAGCTCTGCGTTGAAGCATCGTGCAGCCCAATCCATTTCCCCTAGCCCCGATGGGCGGGGCCCACTGATCGATTGTTACTGATTGTTACTGAGTGCAGTTAGAAGCCTCCGTGGTGCAGTGGTTACGCTACTCGCCTTGTAAACCAGGGATCGCAGGATCGATCCCGGGCTTCTCCAGACTTTCGGATGAGTCTTTAAACCGAGGTCCCGTCTCCGTATGACCTTAGCTGTTGGTGGGACGTAAAACTAAAACTCACTCACTCACTGAGTGCAGTTGGTAAACAAGTGGTCCTACGAGCGTAAATCCGGACTTCGACTGTTTGTTTGACTAGTCCAATACCACATCACGAAAACTTACAGTAAAATTCCTATATTAAGACCACCTTTGGAACTGCTCAAAAGTGGTCTTTAAGACCACTTTTGAACAGTCCAAAAGGTGGTCCCTGACCAGAGGACACTAGGGGCAGAAATCACAAAGGGAAAATAAGCGAAGCCTTCAAAAATAATAAGCATTTTAGGTGATCTTAATAGCGGAAATCCACTGTATCTATATAATTTTGAACCTTAATATAGTGAAACTGGGGTTTACAGCGAATATTTCTCTTATTTCCGCTGAGGCGATTTTAATGAGTTTCCCGAATCTATGATCTGAGTTCAAATAAAGCCACTCATATAAATCTACACAACGGCCTGTGTTTGGAGCAAACACTTTGAAAAGCATAACCATTCCCCATGCAATGCCTGCATGTGAATAAGTGTGGGGTTTGCTGGCAGCAATGTACATGCACGCATGTCAAATGTTAAGAACAGTTTATTTGAATTGAGGTTTAACGTCCCCGTGAACACTTTTAGGTGATATTGTTTCCAATTCTGTGGCCTTTTAACCGTGTACCCCTTTTAACCGACATTGAAACCAATAGGGACGGTGCGACTCACACCACTTTGCCTGGGAAGGCTTATTCTGTCTAAGCGGTTGTGATTTTCATTTTTCTTTCAGTTTAAAATCATGGAAAGCCCATACAACTTTGTAACATTTTTGATGAAATGAAACCAATAGAGTTACTGCATGGACCGTCCGACTCGTACCACTTTACCATGGTAGGCTTAGACCCTATAATCGGTTTACCAGTACTAGCTCTGCGGCCTGGACGCACCATGCAGCCTGGTCTATTTCTCCAATGGGCGGGGGCTAGGACCTGGACAGGCTTACTCATGTGAGACCAGTTTTTCGGTTCTGTGCGGAAGCACCATGCAACCCAAGCTACTTCTCCAAGCCCACCATGGAACTGTTGTGGACAAGAGGACAATGAAGATGGGAAAGATAATTTGTGAATAAATGAATCCGAAAACGCTTATCCAGTATAGTTATCCGAATCAGAATAAGAAAATTTATTCCAGCATCAAATCTGCACGATACGTTAACACACCCGTGTGACAAAATACATTTTTTCTTCGCTCCAAAAACACGCCTATACAAATACATTGCAAACTTTACCGCAAATAACCCAGAATATTTTAAGATGAAAAAAATGTGATATTTTTCTTATACAGATTGTGGGTACTCGTTAGAACCACCTCATCGACGCGGTTCTATCGAGTATCCACTACCTATATTTTAGAACAGAAATAAGAACAATAATGTTTACCCCTGTAAACCCCAGTTTTACTATATAAACGTGGGGTTCAAGGGGGTCAAAATTATATAAGCGTGTTGTCTCGATGCATTTTTCTTTCGCAATTTTGTTATTTTTTTTTTTCTGATTTCTGTTTCCAACATAGGTTATGGATACTCGTTAGTACATTCTACGTTTCTGATCATGAATAAGCAAATAATCTATACCCACTTTCCCTAATCTAAAATGGGGTTTTCAGGGGTGTTTATTACACGGACTCGTTAACGTGATGATGTAAACAGAACTGAACGGTACTTGTTAACACTTTCACCGCCGTATAGTAATAATTTTTATGCATGAAAAATAAGAAATGCGCGATATTAAGGGGAATGGGAACACCTAGCACATTTTGTCCGCCATTTTGCAAAGGGAGCCAACTTTCGGAACGTACGGTTCGCTTTTCTATAGGCTCAGTCCCACTGAAAAAGGGGGTCTACTCTTAAAGGAAAGAATTTGCTCCATACGAGCAAATTCTTTCCTTTAAGAGTCGACCCCTATTGAGATGGGAGACAAAGATACTGCTGTATGAGTTGCCTCCCCTGAAGGTATTTCCGTCCCCCTTAACAAGTCCATGTAATGAACAAAAGTCTAAACCGATCTTAAACAGAAAACATGGTATTTACAAAGAAACATATTTTCCTCATTTTAGCATAAAAGTATACACTGAGGGTACCCGTTAAAAGAGCATCATTGGGACAATTCGAACGGGTACCCTTTATGTTGGAAACAGAAATCAACCAAATTCATAATGTTTCACTAGAAATTCATCTTAAGAGCCATCGGGTATAAATTGTCTCACATAGATGCGACATAGATGTGTGTTCGAAACGGTAAAAATTCCAACGCGGCAAAAATTATATAAAATCCAAAAAGAAATATTACACAGTAAAAATTCGGGGCACAAACTGAACTAGACTGATAAAACAGAAACAGAAGCGAGTTTTATACGCAAATACTCACCATTAACTTGAAATATGGGCACATTTATGGTTTTTAGAGGAGAGCAAGTCATATATTTAGGGAACGATGTTTATTACCAAAATGATCATAAAAATCATGGCAGCCGTTTTGACTACTGGAGATGGTAAACGCACACAGTCGAAACTGTTTAATAATGAACGAAAATCGATAATTCACGCATTTCACACAGCCAGTTAGTGGTCAGATCGACAGAACTATATACAAGATCGGATATTTGAATTCTAATTTCTAAGCTGTTTGTAAATGGAGTGGGTGGAGTGTGTGTATTTCAGTGTGGAGTATTTCAACTGTACCCATCTTCATAGCTAGAAATGCGTGTACTTTCATGATTATATGACAAAAAGGAAGCATATTATTGTCTTTGGTGATCGGTAGGTTTTATTTATTTATTTATTTATTTTATTTTATTTTATTTATTTTTTTTTTTCACTGTTATTGTTCATTTTCGTTATTATTATTATTATTATAAATAAAACTTAACATATTAAAGAATAAAAAGGTGGGGGTCTCGTATTTTGACCACGATGAATCATCATAGGGATGACAACATCGTGAGGTATTTTTTCAGCGGGTTTTACTGACGAGTCCTCATCCTTGTGTCAACTTGGCTTTAATTGTGATTTCTTTGTTTACCGAGTTGATTCACTGATGAGTTAGCAAACCTTCATGCGGACCAAACCAATACTTGGTCAAACCACAGTGAAAGTGAAGGCGAGGGTTGGGATCACGTAAAGTTAACTTAAGCCCCCTAGTAATTTTTACTGTCCGTTCCAAGTCGGTGCTTTTGCTGTGGTTCCTTCATGTTTTGTGTTGGTGGTTCTGATGTTCTTTTATCATATATGTTGTTACGTTGATGATTCTGATTCTTCCCCCTTTTCTTCCCCCTCCTTCCAGTTTAATATTTGTCATGTTGGTGATTCTGATTCTTTCCCCTATTATGTATATTGCTCCTCTCTAGTTAGGTTAAGATACTCCGAGTCACCACGAGTTTGGGAAAGAGCCGTTGAGTCGGTTTACCTGTTGTCCGTTTTGTTTAGTGCAGTCACTCCATGTTTCGACTTCTTTTCCCTAGTGATATTGTGGGAAGAATTTGGGATCTGATTGTATCAGTTACTGATCGTTTCTCTTTTTTATTTTTTCCACCATTCTTGCGGGCACATGTGAGTCCATATTTGTAACTAACCTTCTACAGTCGGATCAGAAACGATGGCCACTCGAGGGACGCTCGTAGGCAGCTTGTGAAAGTCACGAGCGGATCAGGTTGTATCAGTGCCAACAGTCCGTGTTCGTAGAAGATCCATCTGGGACCAATGATTGTCGAATAATTCGTGCGACTATCACGTGAACATTACACGATACTGATCCGAGGGCTCTGTGATGTTTTCCAGGCCCACGATACAACGGTTTTCGGAATAAATAAATAAATAAATAAATAAATAAATAAATAAATAAATAAATAAAACTAATTAAATCCATATCAGCATTCCAATAGGCAAATATAAATAAATAAATTGTTCTTGTTGTTCTTATGTATTCAGTGACTAATAGTAACATTCAGACGACAGCTACAACACGATTATTATTATTATTAGGATGATAATGATGATGATGATTGGTACGACAGCTCAGTTTAACTTAATGACTAATTATTTAGATACAGTATTCAAATAACTGTTCTGGCACTACACCGTAGCCGTTCGGTGCTATCCCCATTCCACGTTGCCGGTGAATGGGGAGACCATCGCTCGGCTCCAGTCCTATTCTAATAACTGAAGGAAATTACAAAATAAATAAATACTTTATTTTTCGAAATGAAGGCGAATAACTAAACATTACGATAATACACCCGTTCCTTCATATCGCCCAAACAGTTATTTTTCTGATGAAATTTTGTGATATTTTCTTATTTATACTCCAAATATAGGTTGTAGGTGCCCGTTAGAACCGCCTCGATGAGGCGGTTCTAACGGGAACCCACAATCTATGTCTTGGAGAAGAAATAACAAAAATAATGTATACCAATGTAAACCCCACTAACTAACTAACTAATTAACTATATTGTATGGGGCTGTGCAGTGTTGCTACCATTTTGATTTATTCAGCGAATGAATATAAGAAAAAACGTTGCTATACCCAGTAAAACGTACATGTATTTGAAGTCCATGAACATAGATGCTCATGTCAAAATCGAATTTTAAATTTCAACATTCGGAATTTGGAATCCACGATTAGAAATATGACGATGTGCGTAAACCGCCCATGTTTCAGAGAACAGAGGTTTTATGACTCTTTATAACCACGTAAATGACTAATTTGACATCTAATTTCATTTACTGTTGTGAACAAAATGTCCCTATTCGATACAATTATCATTTCCATAGGCGTTTTTCATATAAAATGTTGTTTTTACTGCTACAGTGACAGTTTAATTGTTTACTTTTATCACATGGGGGAATGAAAGGCGGGGCTAAAGCTTTTTACAGCGTCTCAAGAGACGAGGTGAAAAAACAGTTTTGTGTCGATTACAGAATGCTGCTTTGAAATGTTTGTTGATTCAATACAGACACTAAGTGAAATGGGTACAATTTGCATATTTTCTGCCATTTTTTGGCAAGGGAGATAACGCTTTTGGCTTTCTGTTGGCATCACAATAACTCAAACCGCGGAGTGAAAACGGGTCTAGTCTTATAGGAAAGAATAAGCTTCCTTACAATATCAGCTGAATATATTGACATGGGAGACACAAGTTTTCCTAAAAGAGTTGCCTCCTCTGAAGGTGTAGCTATCTCCCTGAGCAAGGAGCCTATGTGTGATGAGCTGTTGTCCTGAGACAAATCCTGAATAAACCTTTCGTGCCACAAATTAAACGGTTTGTGAATAAACTAAAATACCACATTTCTTTTCTTTTCGAGCATATCATGAAATTACAGGAGCATTTATTTATGTGTTTATTTATTTATTTATTACAGTGAAATTCCGCTATTAAGACCACATAAAATTAAGACTAATTCTGCTTGGAGAAAAGCTTATTTAGAAGGGTGCAGTTATTCTTTCTTCGTGTATTCTGCACACAGTGTCCCCTGGTCAAGGACCACCTCTGGGACTGTTCAAGAGTGGCCTTAAAGGCCACTTTTGAACAGTTCCAAAGCTGGTCTTAGTATACGATTTTTTCCTGCACTACATTCCATATTCGTTTCGAGCATAGCATGAAATTACAGGCGTATTTATTTACTTATTTATTTATTCATTTGCTGCATACACCTGAGTGTGGAGATATAAGAGAAGAAGTACATAATGAGACATCGTCATTTATATTTCCATGTAGCGAACCGCCATTTTCGTACCAAATGGAATCTCCCTGCTATACCAGGAGTCCATCCCAAAATTAAAAGGTGACAGGTTGTGTTTTCTTCACAATGTACTTGGAAAATGGCTTAACTTTTCGCAAACAGTGTAGGCTCTGATCAGACGACGCGGCGTCTGATCTGGGCATGAACTGTTTGCCAATTACCCATTTCGGGGTTTCTTGTTCAAAATGGGTTAACGGGAGGCGTGTTGAGATGAGGCTCGGGCGGACTGGATCATTTTTTTTATTGTTCTCCTTCATTCATTTCATTTCGTGGCGTGGCTACTCATTCGTTGGAGACTGTTCTAACATCCATCTTGTACATTTAGAGCGGACTTAAGAAAAATCATATCACATTACTATGCAATAAAAATTGAAGGAAAGTACTCGTCGTGTTTAACCCGACCGGAGATCGAACCCGGTCCACCAGACTGAGTAACAGGCCAAAACACAGCCATGTCTGTTTACTCGTAAAATAAAACCGGCTATCTTATACCTTTCACTAAAGTAAAAGCACATAGGGACTACTATATAAATACAAAACTACATAAAATTCCTCTATTAAGACCACTTTTGGGACTGTTCAAAAGTGGTCTTTAAGACCACTTTTGAACAGTCCCAAAGGTGGTCTCTGACCAGAGTACGCTTTATGCAGATAATACAAAGAATGGATAACTGCAGCTTACAAAATGAGCTTTTTAAAGCAGAAGTAGTCTTAATTTTAGGTGGTCTTAATAGCGGAATTTCACTGCAGTGAAATTCCGCTATTAAGACCACCTAATTTGTGAAATTCCGCTATTAAGACCACCTGAAATTAGGACTAATTCTGCTATAAAATGCTTATTTTGAAGGGTAAACTTATTTTTTCTTTGTGTTTTCTGCCTTCAATGTCCTCTGGTCAGGGACCACTTTTGGGACTGTTCAAAAGTGGTCTTAACTTTTGAACAGTCCCAAAGGTGGTCTTAATATAGAATTTTACTGTATATAATTAAAAAAAATACCATAATTGGTCTTCATCCATGGATACAATGGAGTCTCAATTGCATCCCCATTCGTGTCATTTTCATCCCCGTGAACTTCGAAGAAAGGGAGAATGTTCCCTTCTGGATACATTCTGTTTGATTCATCTTTCTTGTAATAAAATATGTTGTGTTTTAAATCACGATCCAACCAATATTTGCTGTAATTGTACGGTTTATTATCATCCCGTGCATTAGAATGGATTGTTTGTATATTTTCTAGCTTACAACTGGAGAAATTTCGGACAGTCGACACAGTTTCATTCGGGATAAGTTTATTATGACCACAAGCCGGATTGTCATTATTTTTCGTGAATAATTCTGGTTCCTTTATAACATAGTCACGACTGATATTTGAATGTTGAACTAATTTCTTGGGAATAGCACCAAAGCAGTTGATATCCCGTCGACAAAACGTTTGCCTAACTACGTGTTTTTCACGGCAGTGAGCAACAGTATCTCCCCTTTCGAAATCATGGAGCGTAGCTATGTCAGCAGAGTTAGGCAAGTGTGTATCCATGGCGATGTATCCTCTTCAACGCTGGAAACATCAAACACATGGGAATGGGCGTTTATAGACTCGTAAATCCTTCAACTTGAGCCTGAAAAGAGTAAGAATGCTTGTGATGAGAGCTTGTTAGTTTTCACATGGAACATATGGCGACTGTACCAAAACCATACGCCCTCAGATGCGTGTACCAAGGGAAACAACACAATGCATAGTAATGTTTTAATTTTTCCTAGAATGTGAAGGCTCGTTTAAACCGCCTAAATAAGGCGGCTATTTTCGTCCACCTCTGATTAACGATCGGCTCGAAATACTGTAACTGAAATAATCTGGAAAGGGCCGTAAAACAACAACAACAACAACAACAAAAAAAAAAAAAAAAGGAGACAAGTAATTTCGAACCGAAAATAAGGAAAATATTGTATATAATCGTAAACCCCACTTTTCTCTATTTAAAGTGGAAGTGTAAAGTTACAGTGACCTGTTTATAAACGAAACATGATCCGTGAGAAATCATGTATCCAAATCGCTTAATTTAAAACTGCGCAATTATTCTTATTTATACTCAAAACAGACTCTTACAAAATACAGACTTTTTCTGAATTTTCTCTATTTTGTTATCAGAATTTAATCTCTAAATTAAGCCATCTCTCTGCTTTGGACTGTCAGAATGGGTATTTTATTACCAGAGCTGGCAAAAATCTGGAAACACTCAAAAGATGTTGCTTAGGCTAAGGACAATACAGATGGCTTTTAACTATACAGAGGAAAATAAAAGAAACAGGTTTGAGTAGGTGGGTGAGTGAGTGAGTGTGTGAGCACGCGAGCAAGCAAGTGAGTGGGTGAGTAGGTAAGTAAACAAGTAATCTTGCAGGCACACAACACTGACTCAACTTTGATTCAACGTTGAAACAACGTTTTTAAACGTCGTTGCAACGTTGATTCAATAGCAGGTAGGTAAGTAAATAAGGTAAAGTAAGAATGTTTATAAGTAACTAAGAGGTTTCAGTAATGAGAAAAAAATCACAAATAAATAAAAAAAAAATATATTTTTTACCATTTTGTACAGAATGGGATGTCCCATCACACATACAGAAGGGGTGCATTTAAGAGTTAAGGGGTACCAGGCTGATTAGAATTTAATCATTGGTAAAAATTGGTTGAACTTAAAGCAAACAGTGAAGACCCTGCTCAGGCGTCTTGTTCTGCAGTATCTGATACGGGTCTGCACTGTTTGCAACGAGTGATAAGTTGTTTCCTTATTCCTTTTTCCTTATTCCTTTGTCCTTATTCCAGATTTATTTTTTCAACCTGAATTTTTATAAAGGGTCATATCAGGAAAGGTCTATTTTTGGCCCCATCAAAATATGTCAACTTTACGCTTCGGCTCCGACTTTACGTAAATATGCTCACAAAAATACTTGGTAAGATTTCAACTACATAGAATCGACCATTCAGTTATCATACACAACATCAAACCAAAAATCGCCCGCCTATCGTGGCTTGGAGAAACATATTGAGCTGAATGGTGCTTCCACGTAGAGCCGAAACTGACGACACATGAGTAAGCCGCTGTGGGTTCAAGCCTGGCTGGGGTCACGTGTGAGACGCTAAGTTCTGTGTGGTTTTTTCTCCGGGCACTCCGGTTTTTGCCAACCTCTGATTATCGCTTGGCTCAAATGAATAAAGGAAATAATCTTGGAAGGGCCGTAAAACCACAACCATTAGGATAACACAGCCGTGACACATAGTGCATTTTTTTCACATCACCAAAATGACTACTTTTCTGATGAAAATCCATGATATTTTTCTTATTTATACTCCAAGCTTAGGCTGCGGGTGCTCGTTGAGGCGGTTCTAACGAGTACCCACAAACTATGTCTTGGGGCAGAAATAAGGAAAATCATGTATACCCCCGTTAACCCCAGTTTTCTCTTTAAAGTGGGGTTTAGGGGGGTGTTCATTTCACAGACTTGTTCACCTGATGAAAACAAAAAATTTTGAGCAGGCTGGTCAATGGAAACTAAATAGTGTTCAACTCTGCTACAATCTGGAAAACTAATTATACTCTGCTTTTTCTAGAATTTTATCTCCTTCCTACAGCCAATGTGCCATTTTCTAGAATTTTAATCAGATAGTCTGACATATTATCTAATTTATAGTCTTTTGCTAGGATCTGTTTGTTTTAATTGTTGGAGCTTGAAAGATCAAAGCTACTCAAATTGAGGAAACTTTCGTCACATTTTGGTAGGAGTGAACATAGGTTGTTGGTGTTCATTAGAGCCGCCTTATTTAGGCGGTTCTAATGAGTACCCACAACACATGTCTTTGAGCAGAATATATATGCTTTTAAATGTTTGTTTGATTTGAGGTTTAACGTCCCCGTCAACACTGTATAGGTCATTTTGGAGACGTTGCTTGCTATTTTGTGGGACTTTTACCCGACATTGAGATGAAATGACATCTCAAGCCATGACGCCCAATGTTACCAATAGGGCTTATAAGCATGTACGGTCCGACACGCACCACTTTGCCTGGGCAGACCTAGATCCTCTAAGCTGTTTACCGGTACTCGTGTGCGGTCGATTTCAGCTCTGCATGCGTGGAAGCATCATGCAGCCCAATATATTTCTTCAAGCCCCGATTGGCGTGGGCCGCCTATATCTAAAGCTGGGTTTATGGGAGTGCTCATTACATGGCTTTATCATATGACTTCGCGTCTGAGAATGTAATAACACCATGTAATAAATTCGATAATCCACTGGTGGATTAAATATGCAAGTTTGTAAGATACGCCACGTAACCTTACATATAAGACGTCGTTAACAACGTAGCGTTTACTAATGGCGGAATATTGACATTTTTGTAAAACAATCGTGAATAAAATGCGTTTTAAATGTCATATGATAAATAGAATCTTGCATTCGTGCTCATGTTTTATTAAATTTGTTAAACTCGTTGAGGAAAAGAAATAAAAAGCCCGGCGAAGCCTCGAATTTGATTTCTTTTCCTCAACTCGTTGAATAAATTCAATAATATATGAGTACTCATGTAAGATCCTCTATATATCTGAAGTGGGGTTTATGGGAGTGTTCATGACTTAGATTTAATAACATGATGACTGTCGTAATCCACTAGGATGTCGCGTTTCATTCTTAAATGAGTCTAGCTCCTATACCTTTGGAAGCATAGTCACCAATTTTCAAAAACAAAACTTTGGACTATTACGAAAACACGCCGAAAAAAAAACCACTAAACATTTAAGATGAAAATATGTGATATTTTTCTTATTTCTTCTTTAAAATATAGATTGTGGGTACTCGTTAGAACCGCCTCGATTTTCTTATTTCTTCTATAATTTTAGAGTCGAAATAAGAAAAATAGGGTTTACCCCCGTTAACCCAAGTTTTACTATATAAAAGTGGGGTTCGATGAGGGTCAAAATTATAAAGACGTGTTTTCGTGATGCGCAAAAACGTCTTGGCTTGTCTTCAATCTGGTGAGATGTTCTAACGAGTTTCCTTGGTAGCGCAGTGTCAGCCTCGATAGCGCAGTGGTTAACGCGTTCGACTTATGATTGAGAGGTTGTGCGTTGGAATCCGGCCTCCGGTATCGAGGTGTGTCTTCGGGCAAGAAACGTTATGACACTATCCCCACTCCACCCAGGTGTAAATTGGTAAAAGCCACTGCCTATCTCGCGCGCGTGTAAACACCCGGAGTGTTCGAGAGCGATTCAATAAGCTTGAAGCTTTCATCAGGCGCAATATAGCTAAAATACATTTGTATGAACTAACAAGCCCACATTATTAAGAACAAGCCCCACTAAACAATTGTATGCTTGAAATTATAACTGAAACTGACAGTAAAAAGAGATACCCCCTGTCCAGTCCTTCTAGCGCCCGGTTTAAACACATTAAACATTAGAATAGATGCAACGTAAACAGACTTTACAAAGTATAATGGAGGTCGCGGGTTCGATACCTTTTGAGGTCGGCTAAAGTCCTTAGTCAATATCGGCAAAGGTCATTCTCTCCCTTCCGCTGATTAAAAAAGGACAGTTGTCAGTTTCTGGCGAAAGAATGTGCACTGTATTGTTTATCGTATAAGTGTGGTGAAGTAAACTGAACGGCTTGATATGACCGTGAACGTGTTGACTGGCCCAACAATACTCCAAAACAAACAAATCAATACTTTCTTCCTACTATTGAACATACGCAAATCATAGAAGTTAACAGGGGATGTGGCTCAGTGGTAGAGCGTTCGCTTTGCATGTGAAAGGCCCCGGGTTCGATCCCCGGCATCTCCATGTATTTTTTTCCTCGGTTGTATACACCAAATTTTTAGATCCTGACATATGCTTAGGATACAATAGAAAGTACACGGTGAAAGGTTACAGTGCATCAGGCCTCGCGTTCCGTGAAAAGTACAGTATATATATATATATACTCACTCCCAAAAGAAACGATACAAGATTAAAGTGAAAATATTTTCAAAACAACCAAATTACAGATTCAAATGACATAAAAATTCGTTGTATATGACGTCTATCTAGAGTGTGGTGGCTTTTGAACCATATCGGACAGTCCGATTGCCTGCTAAGTCGATTTTAACGATTTGCACGTGCAGCCCGATTCGAGCATATCCCAATACATGTATAGGGAAAACTTCGAATGTTTTGTGAAGGACTTGTACCCAAACGAAGAAAAAACACCTAAAATTAAGAATTTGAATTGAAGCGAAATGCCACGGCTGAATGAAAATCAGAGATGGCGAGCCATTGGGATGCTTGAATCTGGAAGACGTCAAGCTGACGTCGCAGCTCAGTTTGGTGTCTCGCGTTTGACTATCACACGTCTTGTAGCACGCTACAGAACATCAGGATTAGTTGCTGATCGACCCCGCTCAGGCAGGCCTCGCGTAACAACACGTGCTCAGGACCGTCACATTCGGACGTCACATTTACGTAATCGTTTTCTTATGGCCACAACAACTAGTGCGGCAACACGCGAACAAAACAACAACAGAATAAGTGCATCAACAGTTCGGAGGAGATTGGCTGAACACGGTATCAGAGCAATGCGCCCATACAATGGACCAAAGTTTAATCGACGTCACCGTCTTAATAGGGCACAGTGGGTACGTCAGCGCATTCGTTGGACTCAGCAACAGTGGAACACGGTTCTATTCAGCGACGAATCAAGGTTTCTTTTGGAACGCAAGGATGGACGAGTGATGGTTTACCGAAGACGCGGTGAACGTTTTGCTGACGCCTGTGTGCGTCAAGTAGACCGTTACGGAGGCGGTAGCGTGATGGTATTGGGTGCCATTTCTTTCTACCATCGTTCCCAGCTTGTTGTTGTGCGAGGAAACTTGACTGGAGTACGCTATCGGGACGAGATTCTGGCACCAGTTGTTGTTCCGCTGATGAACGCTAACAGACAGATGACGTTATTTCAGCAAGACAACGCCAGATGTCACACGGCTCGTGTCTGTGCTGACTACCTCCAGCAGCAGCAAGTGAATGTTCTCCCTTGGCCCGCAAAATCTCCAGACCTCTCGCCAATAGAACATCTGTGGGATGTTCTGTATCGCCGCATTAGACGTCGTCAACCTGCAACGTTAGCCCAGCTTGAACTTTTTCTAAACCAGGAATGGAACGCGATACCCCAGAACCAAATCCAGATAAAAGTCTATATTTTCATTATACATGTAAAGGATTGATCATTATTATGTTTTCAATTATTTTTTCCCTTTCAAATCTATGTATCGTTTCTTTTGAGAGTGAGTATATAAATTACAACAAATAACAACAGCCGGCCTAGGTAGCCCGCTCAGATGCGCGCATCACGTGAACAAGTCCGTGAAATAAAGACCCCCCTAAACCCCAATTTATATTGTGAAAACTGGGGTTGACGGGGGTAAACATTAATGTCCTTATTTATGCTCCAAGACATAGGATGTGGGTACTCGTTAGAACCGCCTCAATGAGGCCTTTCTAACGAGCACCCAAAACCTATGTTTGGAGTATATATAAGAAAAATATCACAAATTTTCATCAGAAAAAATGCCTTTTTTGAGATATGAAAAATGCACATTATCACACGGATGTGTAATCGTAATGGCGTCTGACTGGTGATCAGGAGGACGCGGGTTCCATACCTGCCGGGGTCGGTAACATTCTTTCGTGGAGATCGATCATGAAATATTTTCTACGGCCATTCTCTCCCTTCCGCTAAAAACAAACAAACAAACAAACAAATAACAACAAATAAAAAGCCTGATATCCTGGAAGTGTACCAACTTATGGGTGAGTTCTACTTAGCATCCAAAATCTGTTTTGGTGAGTAGATAAGAAAATATGACAAGGCATTTCATCAGGGTCTGGTTGTTTTAAACAGCCCAATTTAGTATCGTTAAAGGTCAGAAACCCATTACGTTTAAAAAGACTAGAAGGGTGAGATATTACAATCTGAAGTGTGAAATATTCATGGAAAACTGCCACATTAATATTCATGGGGCATTCTTTGATGTTAAAGCTGCACATTGAAAAATTTGAAGTTTTTAAATATGAATTATCTTGTGTTTTATAGTCATCAGAAACTGTATAATCACATATTCGACTTATTAAAACTGATCTCAACTGCTTAACCAGTGTTCTTACATTTTCAATCGTAAACCTTATATGCAACATTTAAATAATTTATTAAAATTATTTAAATTCTATTTCATTACTTTAAAAGTAGATGAAATAACGTAGAGAACGTACTGATTTGTTTAAAAGGCATGCAAAAACAATTCTCCCAAGTATTCTTTATGAAATTTTGAATTAATATCCATAGCTTTCAAAAATTAAAAAGTATTTCAAATTTAAATTTAAGTTTGAGAATTTCGAAATCAAATTTCTTATTTCTATCCTAAGGGCCCCCGCCCATAGGGGCTTGAAGAAATATATGGGCTGCATGATGCTTCCGCGCAGAGCTGAATCCGGCCCACACACAAGTACTGTTAAACCGCTTAGAGGATCTAAGCCTGTCCAGGAACCGCGGTGCGAGGCGGACTGTCCATGCTAATATACCCTATTGGTTTCATTGGGCGACAGGGCTTGAGATGTCATTTCATCTCAATGTCTGGCAAAAGTCCCCGGCACAAAATTGGAAGCAACCTCTCCAAAATGACCTTTACAGTGTTGACGAGACGTTAAATCTCAAATCAAACAAACAAATCGTATTTCTATCCTAAAATATGAACAACATACATGTACATTGTAATCGAAGGGCATGAGAAGAATATATAAGACAACTGCAAAATGGAAAATATGGTAGTTTACGATTATGTTTTTTTTTTAAGTTTTAAACCACGATGACATCACAGAATATTGCGTTTTGAATTTGATATAAAATTTCGAGGGAGGCTACTCTTAGAGGAAAAACACGTATGTCTCAAATATAAATAAGCATAACTTGAAAATAATTGGATTTTGTTTTTCATGCGGTTTTCAATAAAATGACTCTCTTTGTGTCTGCTTTCACCATGCTTACAGGTCTTTCATCGCTAAAATTTACATATTTCTAATATTAAGTATACTGAAAGAATATATAAAGACGATTCCTTTACTAAAAACTGGATGGAAAAATTCCCATTATATTTTCCACTTAGGGTAACCTCCCATGAATTTTGTTGACTGAGACCCACAATGCAATATTTTGTGACATAGAGGAATTAACTTTAAAACTGATGTATTTTCAATTTCTTTGATTTTATTATACATTTTTCCTATGTCCACTGATGGCTGTGAATCTAATTAATAACTTTTGATATAAATTGGAAATTTCATTTCCGCATTAAAACGTTTATTTAAGTTTTAAATGAAATTTAAACTGTTTAAAACAAATAGTTCATTTATAGAACAGAACAGATCAGAAATTAATTTAACTAACTTCTTCTCAGGCCACTCAAAGGTGAATGTGTACAAATATTTACACACATGCACATACATGAACACGTAGATGACAAAATAACGAAAACATCACGAAAAACACGCCTCTATAATTATGACCCATTTACGCCCGCTTTATACAGTTAAAATGGGGATTACAGGGGAATACATTATTTTTCCTTTTTCACCCAAGCCCACAAGCCGCGGGCACCCGTTAAACCGCCTCGCCGAGGCGGTTTTTTTGTCGACCACACACATCCCATGTCCAGGGCAGAAATATGAAAAACTATCAGAATGTTTCATCTGAAAATCTTCATTATTCGTGGTAAGATTTTCAATATATTTGAATAGGAGTGTTTTCATGATCGAAATGTAGTCATGGGAGAATATATAATTTATCTTTTAATAATAAGTTCTGCAAATTTTGATAATTTAATGAGTTTTCTAGGTCACCTGGGCCGACGGCTCCAGTGGAGCTTATCGTCCGTCGTCCGTCCGTCCACACATTTGACAGTTTAATCTCTGCAACTTGCAGGCTGATCTCATTCATTCCTCATCTGTAGCATGCCTCTGATTGGGGCATTGATGGCATAACTTTTTTTCGAAATCGAACAAAAACTTTGGTTGCTATGGCAACAACAAGGTCCCATAGACTTACAATGGGAAAATGCTTGTCATCACCATAGCGCCTTCAGTTTTAATCGGATCTTTCTGAAACTTTCTCAACCATAGTGCAGTTTATATTTTACTTTTGGTCCTTTGAGATCAGCGTGAATATTCTGAGAAATCAGAAATACATTATTGGTTTAGACTCATATTCTAGACAGGTTTTTAATTATTTTGACCCCATTTTGATTTATATCAGTCTTTGAATCGACTGCCTGTTCGAAATTCGCAAATTTACAGTATGTTTCCTCTGGCTTTCGTTGCCGGGTCATTACAGCGTCACTGATGAGGCTTTATTAGCCGAAACTACGCAGTATGACCCATCTTCTTTCTTATGAATGTTTTCATTGCTCTTAAAGGAACTCATTTTTGATTTTTATTATATGTAAGGTGGCTGAGGATAAGAACTCGGATGAGTTCGAAAACCGGCCAAGTCGGCCCGTTAATCATAGAGTTACGTCGGCTTGCTTGCTTAAAATGCCTATTTTTGACCTTGTCATCACTGTAGCCCCTTCAGTTTTGATCGGATCATCATGAAACTTACCTACAAGTAAGTTAGGTGCTCGGATGAGTTCGAAAACTAGCGATGTCGGTCGATGACTCGCGGAGTTATGTCCCCTACTTTGCTGAAAATGCTTATTTTTGACCTTGTCCTCACCGGAGCCCCTTCAGTTTTGATCGGATCTTCTCGAAACTTTCAAAAAAGTAAGCCAGGCTAAAAGCTCGGATAAGTCCGATAACTAGCGATGTCGGTCGATTACTCACGGAGTTATGTCCCCTACTCTGCTGAAAATGCTTGTTTCGACCTTGTCATCACTGTAGCCCCTTCAGTTTTGATTGGATCTTCTTGAAACTTACAAACAAGTAAGTCAGGGATAAAGGCTCGGATGAGTTCGAAAACTGGGGGATCGGCCTATCTATCATAGAGTTACGTCCCCTCGATAGCTGAAAATGCATATTTTTGTCACTCTAGCCCCTTGAGTTTCCATCAGATCTTCTTGAATCTTACATGTTAGTAGGAAAGGGATAAAATCTCAACTGAGTTTAAAATTGGTGAGGTCGGCTTATATTTTAGAAAGTTATGTCCCCCCTTGATTTCGGTAAATGCCTATTTTTTTACCTTGTCATCACCGTAGCCCCTTCAGTTTTTATTAGCTCTTCTAGAAACTTACTTGTAAGTAAGTCAGGGATAAAAGCTTGGGTGAGATCGAAAAATGATGAGGCCATCCTATTTATCATAGAGTTACGTCCCTTTGATTGCAGAAAATGCCTATTTTTTGACCTTGTCATCACCCTAACTCCTTCAGTTTTGAAAATTACAAACAAGTTCGTCAAGGATTAAAGCTCGGATGAGTTCGGAAACTTACGATGTCGGTCTATTACTGGCAGAGTTATGTTCCCTTCTTTGCTGAAAATGCTTATTTTTGATCTTGTCATCACCGTACCCCCTTCAGTTTTGATCGGATCTTCTTGAAACTTACATAAAAGCAAATCAGGGATAAAAGCTTGTATGATTTCAAAAACCGGCGCGTTTGGCTTATTTATCATAGTTACGTCACTTTGTTTGCAGACAATACCTGTGTTTTTACCTTGTTATCACCGTAGCCTCTTCAGTTTTAATCGAATCTTCTTAAAACTTACATGTAAATAAGTTAGGGATAAAAGCTTTGATGAGTTTAAAAGCTGCTGAGGTCGGCCTTTTTATCATAGTTATGTCCCTTTGATTGCTGAAAATGCGCATTTGTATACCCCACCACACAATAGTAGTGGGGTTTTTATGATATACCTTCGAGTGTTTATTCGTCCGTCCATTCATCCATCCGTACGTCCGTCCGCACCATTTCTGGTCGATAACTTGAGTAGTCTTTTAAGATTTTTTTTTTTTTTTTCAAATTTTGCACACATGTTTATACCGGGAATGACTGGTATGGGATTGTTAATGGGCAAAATCCGTTAACGTTTGAAAGACTTACGGCAATTTTTAGTTCAAAATTAGGGATTTTTTGGCGTTTAAAAAAATAAATATGAAGACAAATAGACGCATATATTAGTCTGTACATCTGCACTTACTGATCAGTAATCGTTTCTCACTATGTGGACTGAATTTTAATGCTGGAGACTCGAAGATATCGATTTTATTCCTGTCAAAAATTCCCATTAAACGTTTTGGGACACTTATTCCTTTACTAAATGGAATATGTGGATGAAACTTCACTGGTATAAACCACCATAAGAAGCAGGTTTTGTTGACATTGTCATCATCATAAGTCCCTAAGTTTTGAACAGACCTTACTGAAACATATAAGTAAGTTAGAGATAAAAGCTTGAATGTGTTAGCAAATTAACATTGTTGGTACATTACTCCCAGAATTAAGTCCTTTGCTAAAAATGCCTATTTCTACCTTTCATCACCATAAGTCCTTTAGTTTTGATCAAATATTCCTGAAACTAGCATATACGTAGGTTGGGATTGAAAGCTCGGATGAGTTTGAAAACTGGTGATGTCTGTCTATCTCTCATAGAGTTACGCCCCCTTGAATGCTGAAAATACCTGTTTTTGACCTTATCATCAGCATAAATCCTTCGGTAAAGATTTGAACTTCCTGAACCTTCTAATCTGTTAGATCAGGTGAGCGATATAGGACCATCATGGTCCTCTTCTCTAACAATTTTGGATTTTAACAATTCTTTAAATTTTGTTAACAATTCCTTAAATTTAACAATATTGGAACTCCTATAGAAATAAATGCCTTCACTACTATTAAGATACTCTTTTCTTTCAATACTCACATACGAAAAGATAATGAAATTCATCCCCAATATCCTTTGTTTTGCATATTTGGCATTTTCTCTCTGCTACAGGGGTATTTTCCCAGCGGCCATTTCAACTGGGAGGCGATGATTATTGAATCGAAACTTTAGAAAAGGAGAACAGTGTTTTTTATTGAGCGTAATTAGGTATTCTTCTAATATTATGTTTTGCTTATACATATAAATTCTTTAGTAAAGTTAATAAAAATGCTTTTTGAATGTCTTCTCAACACTTTAGTTCCCAATGAGTTCAATATAGAAGTGGAACCGATACAATTAACCCACAGCTCCCATCAGAGACACCAAAGGGAAAGAAACACAAATAATAAACAACAGACCCTAATGGAAACATCAATAGCGGAAAGCGAAAAGGACAGTTACTTTCCCACAAAATAGACAATAGTCTATCCAAAATAAAATAATATAAGCGACACAAACACTCAAAGACAAACCATAACAAAAATAAACCGCGACAGAAGAACCGCTTTGGAACGGCCAGCGGAAACGAATTCCACTGGGGGCTTAAATTTAGCTGGCCACAATCCTCACCCTTACTTCTGTCGCGATTTAGACAAATAAGCTGTTCATTCCGCATGAATGCAATGATCAGGAATCGATACAATTAACCCACAGCTCCCATCAGAGACACCAAGGGAAAGAAACACAAATATGAAACAACTAGACCATAATGGAAACATTAATAACGGAAAGCCAAAAGGTCAGTTATTTTCCCACAAAATGGCCAAGTGGCTATCAAAAGCAAAATAATATAAGCGATACACACTCAAAGACAAGCCATAACAAAAATAACCACGACAGAAGAACCGCCTTGGAATGGTCAGTGAAACGAATTCCTCTGGGGGGCTTAAATCGATTTTACGTGGCCACAATTCTCGCCCTTACTTCCGTCGCGATTAAGACAAATAATTTGTTCAGTCCGCATGAAGTGGTACTTGATGGCCAAGCTTCTGATCCAGTCCCTGTTTTATCTGGTGTCCCCCAAGGTTCGGTCCTTGGACCGGTCCTTTTCTTGGTATTCATTAATGATCTCCCTGATAACATCAGGTCATCTGTCCGTTTGTTTGCTGATGATTGTGTCCTTTATAGGAATATATATTCTTCTTCTGACTGTCTTATTCTACAAGATGACCTGAATCAACTAGCACAGTGGGAGGCCGATTGGCAGATGAAGTTCAATGTGGCCAAATGTCATTCAATGAGGGTGTCTCCTGACAAACAAATTAAGTTTGACTATAAACTACACCAGCAAATCTTGGAGCAGGTTCAATCCGCCAAATATCTTGGTATCACCATCACTGATGATCTTGATTGGGGTCAACACGTTTCAGAAATTACATCAAAAGCAACTAGGACTTTAGGATTTCTTAGACGAAACTTGGCTTTTGCACCTAGGCAGACAAAGGATGTTGCATATAAAACATTGGTTCGCCCTCAGCTAGAATATGCATCACCCATTTGGCATCCCTATGTTAAAACTCAGATTCAGCAGGTGGAGAAGGTGCAGAGGACAGCTGCTCGATGGACCTGCCGACGATGGCGCAATAGAAGCAGCGTCGGTGACATGCTTAACGAGCTAGAATGGCCGTCCCTAGAGGCCCGTCGTGAGCAGTCCTCTTTAACCTTCTTCTATAAGATACATTCAGGTACAGTGGCCGTTAATAAAGATAAATACTTGACCCCTGTGACAGTTTCAACTCGAACAAGGGCATCAAAAGTAAACAACTCACAGTATCACAGGTACCAGTCCTACAGTGATGCCCTGAAAAATTCCTTCTTCCCTAGGACTATTCCCCAGTGGAATAGTATTCCCTCTTCTGTGGTGAATGCTAAGACTGCAGAGGAGTTCAAAGCCCATACAGTGTAAGATTGAGACTCAGAGGTATGCGTTTTAGTATACCTCTGTTATTCAGATTGTAAATAGTTTTAAGGACTCATCCAGTGACTTCTCTTTTTTTTTCAGCTAAATTCTAAATTTAGCTACGCACCCAACTGAGGTAATGGCCAAATATGACCGACTCAGTATAAGAAGATAGATAGAAGTCCGCAACATCTCCGTGAACACAAACAACCACAGAGAGGAAACAACGGCGAGGACTCGACAGCAAGGAACCACTGAAATGCTGGAGCAAAAGAAAACCAACAGTTCGACTCCGATGGGCCCGGCAAGAGACAGAGCTTCGGGTACCGACCAACATATGCCTTTACGCTGGAACGGTCATAGAATCTGAGGCCTGACCCACCGGCGTGCAATTAAAGAGGGAAGCAAAGTTGTTTATAACGTGATAATTGACCTTTAATACTAAGAATATTTAAAATTCCTTTGTAATTGTTCTTTAAAAGTTTGATAACTAAATTTGGCATATGAGCAACATTTCTGCTGAAAAAAAAATGAGTTCCTTCTGCATTTGCAAAAGCTACATCTATTCACATTTATATATATAAACATGTGAGTAGCATTTGCATATTTTTTTTCAGTAAAAAATACTTGCATTAGATAGACGGATCCAAGGTTTTGACACGTTACCTTGTTTACTTGTCACTGCGCATGCGCAAAACTACTTTTCCTTTTGATAACGATCTTCCGTGGTTGGCAAAAAGTCGCTGGTTCCATATTTATAAACACATTGTAAATAGGTTTAATATTACGGGCATATTATAGTTGACTGTTACAGAAAATCGGTCGAATTACACTTTAAATGAGTAGATAAATATATTCTAGACTTCATTCCTGCATCTTCCCCACTTTTAGTCATTCGTTTTGCGCATTTTTTATTACAAATAATTAAGACCATCCCGCCTCGTTACCTGCCTAAGTTTAACAGGTAATTATCATCAAAACATCCTCAAATATTCTAGAAACCAATAATTACTAGCTAAGACATGTCTATTTTAAAAGTTTAAAGGTCAATTATGTCGCTTCAATTCCAATAAAAATACAATTTTACAGAAAATAACATCGCATTTGCAATGGCGAAAAACGGCCAAAGACGTTTTTTTGCCCACCACCGGTAAGTCCCGGCAAATAGTATTATTGAGTGATGACGTAGTGTTTGGATGTGTATATTAACTGGACCAGTTACGTTTTGATCACTAACGAACAAATGGTGTTTTGACCCACTGGTTCCACAAATACATTACGAAAACATGTAGAAATTTTTAACACCAAAATGACAATTTTCAGATAAAAAAACTTATATTGTATATTGTTTCTGTTCAAAATACTGATTAAGGGAACTCGTTAGAACCGCATCGCGGAGGCGGTTCTGACGAGTACCCACAATCTAGGAACAAAAAACACATACCTATAAACGACAGCTTTACTATAAAAAGTAGGGTTTACATCATAGTGTAGTTTATATTTTTCTTGTCCAGAAAACATGCACACTTCATATTTTTTTCAGATCTGTGGTGTACTCCTTGCTTCCAAAGGATAACCCTTCTTTAGAACATATTTAACGTCACTACAGCTGGTGTCTGGGAATGTGTGGCGGCCGTAAAAAGTCTCCCTGTCCTACATCATAGTGTAGTTTATATGTCCTTGTCCTTTGGGATCATTGATTCCATTGTGGAAATTTGAAAATACTTGAGGGTCACTGATGAGGCCTAATTGGCCGAAACTAGCTAGTCTGGCCCAGAAAACATGCACACTTCATATTTTTTTCAGTTCTGTGGTGTATTCCTTGCTTCCAAAGGATACCCCTTCTTTAGAACATATTTAAAAGGTCCAAACGTTCTCGTAGTGCAAACAATGAATGATGCGGTGGGGGTTGGGGTTGTTTGAGAAGGAAAATGGAATCATTTTTTTTTTTTTTTTGTTTCATTTTCTGTTGATTCTTTTGTTCGTGTTTTGTATCTGTTCATGATTTATTGCTGTTTTTTGTTGATTTACACAGCTATCAACACGATTATTTTTGAAATACCGTGCGATTTTCCGAATTTCAGAAACTAATTGTCAGATGTAAATAACAGATTGTTCAATACGGAAAATATCAAGAGGGCATATCAGAAATTCGCATTACTGATAAACTGCTTTTTTGTGGTTTGCACACACACAAAAAATAACCTAGAATTCCGTATGCATGTACATGCTGGGCGAAATGATAGTAAGTCTGCGCTGGCTGACCATTACTACATACATGTACTTGGTTGCGGATGCGTTTAACATTTTCCCATGTGATTCTACAGCTTTGGCCATGTTTGGGATGTATTCATTTTAGAAAACAGGACTCCAAACAATGGTATTAATCACCGAACGTATCCGCCTTTTGGGGTTGATTGTATACCGACCTATCCAAAGGTACTACAGACGAACATCAATGGCTCGAACATCTTTGGGACCTCGAAAATCAGTTCGAAACAGGGGTAGTTCGAGCCACTTAGGTTACTGCCAGGAGGCATAACGAGATACTTTTAGACATCTTTTCGGTGTTCTATAATGAAAATGCATGCCGTGTGTACTCATTAGAATCGCCTCATCGAGGCGATTCTAATGAGTACACACAGCATAAATTTGAAAGATAAAAGACTAAAATCTCCTTAATTATCCCCTACTATTTCTTATGTAGAGGATTTCGCTAGGGGATCAAGAATAGGTTCGACACTTCCATGATGAACGAGCCATCGGTGTTCGAGCCATCGAAGTTCTACTGTATATTGATTGGAGTCCACGGGTTCGTGGTTCGATATCCGGTTATGGTTATTATAGCCACGCTATTCTTGTTTCTGTGACGTCAGAGTGCTGTGTAAAACAAAGTTGATTATCGGTAAATTCTGGACTTGGATCGCGTACAACAGCCTCAATCCCCATCCCCCACGCACCCCGGTGCTGTCAGTGGTTTGATTACAAGAGTTCCCGTTGGCAGAGTTACTCTAAAGATATTAAGTAGAAGAAAATAGTATCAAACCCATATATGCTCTAAGAAAGGGAACTTTTCTCAAACGAAAAGAATATGGTGCTCAAGAGCAAATTCTTTCACATCACGAAAACACGCGCCTGTGTAATTTTGACCCCCTTGAACCCCACTTTTATATAGTAAGTCTGGGGTTTACATGGATATACCTTATTTTTCTTATTTCAGATCTATATTTTGAGCAGAAATAAGAAAAAATATAAGTTTTTTTTTTTTTCAACTTAAAATTTTCGTGTTTTTTGTCGGTGGAAAAGTTTACAATGTATTTGTATAGGCGTGTTTTCGTAATGATGTAAGAGTAAAACTGTCATCAGTTATTTAAGAAGGTGTTTCCTCTATCTAAATCTCTGTTTCAAGAACAAACACATGCACATACGCATATCTTTTTTTTTCATCCTAACATCACACTGTTCGATTCCTGGCTTCTCTAGCCTTTAGGAAGTGTCCCGTCTCACATGACCTAAGTTGTGTTGATCACACACAATGCGTTAGACGCTCGCTCTATTGAACCGCCTCATTGCGGCGGTCCGGTCGTGTACCCACAGCCAATGCCTAAGAAGAAAAATAAGTATAACCCCCTGTAAACCCCACTTTTCTCTATATTGAATAGAGGTACGTTTACAAGTGGTATCATTATATGATGACCCCGATTGGGTTTACAGGGAAATACATTACACAGAGAAGTTAATCTTTTCAACCCTGCAGAACGGCAAAGATACATATGCAATCCGTGTAGACCCAGATGGGACGGCTCATAAACGAATCGTCTCTACAAGATGAACACTTTGTATCATCCTATTGATGGATTTGGCTAAATTGCTTTATTACAATAATGCAGCGATGGACATCACGCTAACAAGTCTGTGTAATGAACACCGCTCTATACATCCCACTTTATATAGAGAAAACTGGGGTGTACAGGGTATACATTATTATTTTTTCTCCTATTACTGCTACTCGCTCACATCTGAGCATTACGAGTAGGATTTCCTGGATCGTAACCAGTACTTTTTTTTCAGCAATGTGGATGAAGTGTCTTGCTCAAGGGCACAGCACTTTGGTCAGCGGGAGGATCGAACCCGCAACCTCTCGATCACAAATCCGATGCGCTCCCACTGCACCAAAGCACTCCGTGATGTCTATCGCTGCACATTTTTTTTCTTACTTCACTTCCCAGACATAGGTTGTGGTACTCGTTAGAACCGCCTCAATGAGCCGGTTCTAACGAGCAACCTCAACCTATGTTTGGAGTAAAAACAAGAAAAATATCACATATTTTCATCAGTATAATAACCATTTTGGAGATATGAAAGATAGCACTATGTCATACGGGTGTGTTATCGTAATGAAGCGTTCAATTCAGGAACTCGGGGATGAAAGGGTATGCGTTATTATTTCATACCAGCCTCAAAATATGAACTGAACAGTAGCTCTTCAGTGTAATATAATTAATGACTTTGGAGCCTAGGATATTCCCACACCAAAGCCGAGGGAAAACAATAAATTTTTCGCCTCAGCAACCAATGGACAGAAATTCTTTAGCAGGAGAAATCGACGAATCGTAAATCTCCCTGGAATATCAAGATTTCAATCAAACGATGAAAACGTTCATTCAAACCTTTATATTGCCTAAAAATCGTTTTCATGTATGTGCGCAAAGAATAGACTATAAATCATATTTTTCATCAAGATTTTTACTTCACCGCTCAGATATTTCTTAAACCGAGGGATCTAAAAATAAACTCGCAGAAAATTTATGAGCAATAAAATTGAATTTACGACTTCATTCGAGACTGTGGGTTTGCGCGTAATATGCAGACGCGGCTGTTTTAACATATATCATTTATCTTGAATATATATACCAAAAAGTTCTCCCCCCCCCTCTCTCTCTCTCTCTCTCTCTCTCTCTCTCTCTCTCTCTCTCTCTCTCTCTCTCATTACGTAGTTTACAAGTTATGTATTTTTCAGTTGGTTTGAAGATTAAATGGCCCAGTCGACACGATTACGGTCATGTCCAGTCGGTCATTTTACCTAACAACACTTTCCTGGGCAGTCTTATATCTTCGCAGTTGCTAGTAACAGTGCGCATACTGATAGCTGCCCTGCTTGAACCTGCGGAAGGGAGAGAATGGCCGTCGAAAATATTTCAAGACAGAATATTGCCGACCCGGCGGGAATTGAACCCTCGACCTCCTGATAACCATTCTGTCGCGCATACGACTAAAGATGCGCTCACGTGCGGAAGATTTACATAGGTATGTATTGGTATGTAAAACAAGTCGCCCAGTGGCCAATGGTCGCTCACCTGAGAACTAGCACCGGTTGTCGGATTCAAGCTCAAATTCAAACTCTTCTGAGATATGAACTGCTTATCCTTGTTTACTAAACGTTTAAAAAATATCCGATCGAAAACAGCTGAAAAAGGGGGAGAAACATGTTTTGCTTATATTTGTACTGAAGGGCAGGTAACTCCAAAGCCGTTGGTCCTGTGAGGCCCAAATTCAAACTCGACGTACTCTCTTATATAATTAACACAAGCAATTTCGTATTCGTCCCTTGCCCGAGGTCGAAGGTCCAATCATCACAGGGCCAATACGAAATTACTGGTTAATGACAATTTTATTAATTAACTTCAGTTATATCGGATTATAAGCCAGGAAACAGCCCTGAACGGCGATTTAGGGCGTTCGTTTAATCATTAAATTCCTGTTCTTAAAACTGATCTGAACGGGGTCTGCACTGTTTGGCAATGTCCCAGCACATTATAAGAATCTTATATGGGTGTGAGGGGTGGGTGGAAAAATCTGTCCCGAGGGACACTGTCCGGCACCACGAGGCTTGCCGAGTGATCCCGAGGGACGGATTTTTCTATCCACCCCTCACACCCATATTGGATTCTTTTTCTTGCATACCGTCCATTACTTAGCGCGGATTTTTAATGCTGCAGTCACTTCGGTTACCAACGTCCGCCATATTGTGATGACACTACAGGAATGTTTAGTGACGTCACGTAACGTGCATGACGTCAACCTTAACGACGGTGCATCCGAGGTCGTATTCAACCAGTACATTTATCAAACACGCGGGAATATTCGATATTGGGTCGGAACACCAGGGTCAGAACATACATTTCTATCCCTTGTCTGGTGTGCAAGAATATAAGAATCTTATATGGGAGTGAGGGGTGGACTGAAAAATCCGCCCCGAGGGACACTGTCCGGCATCATGAGGCTTGCCGAGTGATGCCGGACAGTGATCCCGAGGGACGGATTTTTCTATCCACCCCTCACACCCATATTGGATTCTTTTTCTTGCATACCTTTCATTTCTATTGCGAATTTTTAATGCTGCTGTCACTTCGGTTATCGACGTCCGCCATTTTGTGATGACATAACAAGAATGTTTAGTGACGTCACGCATGACGACGCCGCACATGAGGTTGTAATCAACCAGTGTATTTATCAAACACGCGAATATATTCGATCTGGGGTCGGAACACCAGGGTCAGAACATAAATTTCTATCCCAAGGTAAATTCACGGATTTCCTTGTCTGGTGTGCAAGAATATCTATTACGCAGCACTCTGACGTCACTATAGTTACCTGGATTTCGTACATTTCAAATGATATTTGCACGGTCAGAGATA
Source organism: Lucinisca nassula (assembly GCA_963580285.1). Taxonomy (NCBI): domain Eukaryota; kingdom Metazoa; phylum Mollusca; class Bivalvia; order Lucinida; family Lucinidae; genus Lucinisca; species Lucinisca nassula. The sequence goes on along the minus strand of OY757019.1, from coordinate 59,712,384 downwards.
CTCAGGAGAACATTAGCAATATATAGAGGCTCATGTATTATTGAATTCAATAAACGAGTTGAGGAAAAGGGATAAAATGCGAAGCCATGTATTGTTGAATTTATTAAAGGCGTTGAGGAAAAGGGATAAAATGCGAGGCCATGTATTATTGAATTTATTAAACGAGTTGAGGAAAAAGGATGAAATGCGAGGCCATGCCTCCCATCTGCCAAAAGTTGTTTATGATATGACATTTAAAAATGCATATTATTCACGATTGTTTTACAAAAATGTCAATATACCGCCAATAGACAGGCCCCCGCCCATCGGGGCTTGAAGAAATAAATGGGCTGCATGATGCCTACACGCTGAGCTGAATCCGACCGCACACAAGTACTGGTAAACCGCTTAGACGATCTAAGCCTGCCCAGGCAAAGCGGTGCGAGTCGGACCGTTCATGCTTATAAACACTATTGGTTTCATTGGGCGACATGGCTTGAAATGTCATTTCATCTCAATGTCGGGTAAAAGTCCCAAAAAATGGAAGCAACGTCTCCAAAATGACCTATGTAATGTTGACGGGAACGTTAAACATCAAATCAAACAAACAAAAAACCGTCATTAGCTAACGCGACGTCTTTAAGGACGTTGAACGTGCTACGTCACGGGGCGTGTTTAACTTTGCATATTTAATCCACTAGTGGATTACGGAATTTATGACATAGAAATTTTACATTCTCCTTTTTCAAATTGGATTTATAAACCAAGGGAGGTAAAACAATCCGATAAAGAAACGATTGCGAAGCACTAGTTTCTATAACGGACTGTTTTACCTCCCGATGTTTATAAATCCTATATTTCAAACTGCTTTACCTCTCTTGGTTAATAAATCCCATACTTTAAATAGGAGAAATGAATAGTCTGTATATTACATGCACTTCCATAGACCTTTAGGACAGTTTGGATCATGAAGTTTGGGTCTGAATTCCCGTTCAGTCGACTGTTCACAGCTCATGTTACAATGTACCGGTTCAATCAGCGTAGTGTTACAGAAGCTGGGTTGAAGAAGAACTGGATGATCGCCAGTTTGAAAGCGCTTTATACAGCTTCAAACAAATATAGACGAAACAAAGTGTTTCAGTGATAAAACAACAAAATGTTGGATTAAATAAAGCAAACCGTACATCCTCTTCAGTGGTCATATCCATGTTTTCTTTTGTTTCAGAGTTGCATCCAACTCAAACGTCACGCATTTTGAATGGCTCTTGATATCTTCCCAGACGCCATTGCAATGAAGTCATGAAAACGTTTACGTGACTGCATATGTTCTATAAAAGAGTTATCCTTTGGAAGCAAGGAATACACAACAGAACTGGAAATATGACGTGTACCTGATTTCTGGGCCAGACTAGCTAGTTTCGGCCAATTACGCCTCATCAGTGACCCTCGAATATTTTCAAATTCCACATTGGAATCAATGATCCCAAAGGACAAGAAAATATAAACTACACTATGATGTAGGGCCTTCCCGCGTTTGAATATAACGATTTCACTGCAAAAGCGCTATCTTGTATCTTGTACATAAAGTGAGCTATGAGCAAATATTTCTTCTTAGCTAAAAGGAAAATACCAAGTTTATGTCTAGTAGAAATCATAGTATTTCTCTGTTATGAATGTAATATATGGCGTCATTACACTATCAGACGTGACGTCAAATGATAAATCTCATATTCATTTAGGAACGAACGATCGATTGAAAAATGATCTGTTATAAAACCCGCCACTAACCGTTGCAAGACCGTCAATGATGTAGTGTCACTTAAAATCACATTGACAAACAGTACAGATAAAGATCAGACCTCAGAACAAGACATATGAGAAGCCTCGGTGGTGTAGTGGTTATGGTACTCGCCGTTTTAAATCAGGGGTCGTGGGTTCGATCCCGGGCCTCTCCAGACTATCGAGTGAGCTTAAAAATCAAACACACTGGGCATATGGTCATGTGATTAAACTTTACCATTATACAATAGAGATTTACTTCCGTTCGTCATCGAGGGGATGTGGTTCAGTGGTAGAGCGTTCGCTTTGCATGTGAAAGGCCCCGGGTTCGATCCCCGGCATCTCCATCTGTTTATTTTTCGTGTATTTTATTTATTTTAAATTTCATGTAGTCCAAAAGATATATAAAAAACTTCCAGCCGGCACAAGAGGTTTTAGAACACTGTTAATGTATAATCAATGCGTAGGGGGACATCGTGGGAACAATTTTCCTCGACTTTCGCAAAGCATTTGATATTGTGGACCATAGTATTCTGATACAAAAGCTTTCCCTGTACAAACGTAGCCTAAACACAGTCCGTTGGTCGGAGTCATACCTTAGTTGTCGCCAACAGCCTATAGTATACGACAAAGGCTTATCTGAGTTTGCACATGTTCGTTCCGGTGTACCTCAGGGCGCGATACTTGGTCCTACCTTATTTTTGCTATTTATCAACGACCTACCCTTGTTTCTTAGATATTGCTATGCGGACTTATATGCCGACGATGCCACCTTTCACACTCATAGTAACAATAATCAAACCGTCGAAAACCACCTACAATCCGATTTTAACAATTCTAAATATTGGAGTAGATGTAACAAAATGCATGTAAATGATCAGAAAACGTCATGCATGACTATAGGAACTAGGCATCGCTTAAATGGCTCCAATCTTTTAGATATAAAATCTGACAGCATCAATATAAAGCAGGTGTCAAATCAAAAGCTTTTGAGCCTTTGTATTGACGAAAACTTAAACTGGAATACCCATATATACTATCTTTGCGCTGCTGTCTCTTCTAAAATATCATTGTTGCGACAACTATCGGAATGTGTTCCCATACACGTACAAAAGCTATTTTATCAAGGGTATATTCTACCGCTGCTTGACTATGGCTCAGTTACATGGGGATCAACATCAACTGCTAATATTGAAAGGTTGATAAAACTACAAAAACGAGCAGCATAGATTATACTTAGTGCTGACTTTGATACGCCATCTGCCCTTATGTTCCATGAGCTAGGTTGGACTTCCGTGACGAGTAGAATAAAATAATACAGCTGTTCTTACCTACAAAGTAGAAGTAAAACAAAGATCAGGAATCGATACAATTAACTTACTCCACCCATCAAAGCCTTAAATGATATGACTACAGATTATATAAACAAGTTGCTCACACCGATGTCACACAGACATACATTAAATATAAGATCAGGGTCCAACGGTGCACTGTATGTTCCAAGGTCCCGCACAGCACTTTATAGTGGGGCATTTTCATGCTCGGCACCACGACTATGGAATTCTTTGCCTCTCGAAGTCAGAAACTCTTAGTCATAAGGTGCTTTTAAAAGACAGGTATCACCATTTTGTTAGGCACTGTTGGTAATATTTTATCATGTTTTATGTTCACCATTGTACATATGCATTCCTTTTAAGTCACAAACCCTTCATTGTCCACGCATCTTAATCTATTTTAGATAACCCGATAGTCTGTGATATCTAATAAATTAATATTTTAATAAACAGTGGTCTCAACCGGAAACACAAATCATACACTACATGTGCTGTTGACTGTTTCAATACACGATCTGTTCTTTTGAAACATTCAAGAATTTTAATAACTGTTTTAACAAGATACGTCTTATGAGACCACGTTGTCTTTGTTTTACTGTATATATGTATATAATGCATTTTGTAATGTTTTCCATATGTTTTATATGACATCTTTGTATTTTACAGAGGGCCACAAGGTAGACTAGGTTTGCCGCTAATTGTGCCATCCTCTTAAAATATTGTATAAATAAATAAATAGGCCGCTAAACTGCTGAACGGGGACTTAGATTATTTCGTTTGTCAAATTGCTGTACTTCAAGCAAACAGAAAATACCATGATCAGGAGCCGAGTTCTACAGCATCTGAGCTGGGTCCACATTGTTTGCCAGTGTTGCAGCACATAAGCCCTGTCCATGTTTTACAGATAATCTTCTTATACAGCACCCTGATATCTCAACTACAAAAAAGCAAAACTAACCTGGACTAACTTTGGGTCAGTTGATAATTTTGTTTGTTTGATTGAGTTTAGGTTTAACGTCCCCATCAACATTGTATAGGTCATTTTGGAGACGTTGCTTCCAATTTTGTGGGACTTTAACCCGTTATTGAGATGAAATGACATCTCATTGAAACCAATAGGGTTTATAAGCATAGACGGGCTGACTCGCACCCCTTTGCATGGGCAAGCTTAGCTCCTTTAAGCAGTTTCCGAGTACTCGTGTGCGGTCGGTTTCAGCTCTGCGTGAAAGCATCATGCAGCCCATCTATTTCTTGGTTTAAACAGTATTTATTTGTCAAGAATAATCTCCATGTACTAATTACAACAGCAACTGACAGCATGCTTTTGCTTATATCAAAGTCATCTCCTGTGATTCATGGAAGTTTCTTCGAAAATACCAAAGGCGGTTACATACTGAGCAAATAGTTGAAAACCAAGTACCAAATGTGAAGAGAGAGAGTGAGAGTGAGAGTGAGAGAGAGAGAGAGAGAGAGAGAGAGAGAAAAGTGTTGACGGGGGACCCCACTTGTCAAGGAAAAGTTCGGCAAAGCTTGCTTTTTGGCTTGGAGCCTCAAACGTCCTGAATTTATAATGAAATTTTGAACTTTTAAGAATATTTCTTCATTTTGCTTGTCCGTTGTACTGGTACATCCAAAAAGCAAACCCCGTGTGGAGTAATTATGAAGATTGGCTGGTATTTCGTGCTGCTGTATATCTCGGACAAACAAACAAGAAATGGTAAGCACTATCGAATCATCCGCATAAACAGGAGGGACTATCTACGATGTTCTTATGGTATAAGTGTGAATTTAAAGAGCTACACTCCATTCTCAATCTAGCATGTAAGATTTGTCCAATTCGAGTACCTACGCTATAATATTTAGGTGGCCGTATAGCATGCCTATTTAAGAGATTCTTGAAAGATACAACAGATGAGGCCTGTTTCAGTTCGTCGGCCAGGGAGTTCCGAAGGGAAGAATGAATGATAAAACAGGTTGGTGTTTGAAGCAAATAGTTGAAAATTATTAGCATTTTGTTTAGTTGGTGTTTTCTTGTACAAGGGGGTGGAAATAGGTCGAATAGGTAGTTGGGGGCAAGTCCGTGCACTATTTTGTAGAAAGTTACTAGTTTGTATTTATTGCGCCTGCTTTGTAAAGTGTCCCAACCAAGCTCAGACAATAACTTTGGTATGCTACATAATTTTGTAGCACCAGTAAATATTCTAGCTGCGTCTATATGGGTAGAATCTATTTTTTTTTCTTGCTCTCAGTCGATGCATTATCCCAAACAGTGCCACAGTATTCTAGTAGTGGTAGAATAAAGGATGTGTACATTTGTTCGAGGGACTGTCTGCTGATCCTGAATTTGAGGGATCTGAGAAGATTAAGCCGTACCCTTGCCTTTTTAGATATGTTGTCAATATGTTCCATCCAACTACATGATTTAGAAAGTGTTATACCGAGATGCTTAGGAGAGTCTCTTTATGTTAAGACCTAACCAGCCATATAGAAAGGAGGATGATGAACCGGAACAAGTTTTCTAGAAATCAAGACAGAGATGGTTTTGTCAGCGTTGAATTTGACCAATCAGTCTTCCACCAATTTACTGATGGTGCTAAGATCAGTGTTAATTACGCCAGCAGCTGTATCAGGAGAGTCTACGACTATATACAAGCTGGTATCACCTGCGAAGAACCGAATTGCAGATCCTATATGTTTGAGAATGTCATTTATATAAATAAAGAAATAATAAATCTATTTCTTCAAGCCCCGATGGGCGGGGGCCGAGGGTCAGTTGATAAACAATCAACCCAAAAAGATTAAAGATTTTGTTGATATGCCCACCTCGCATAAGGCAAAGCAAAAAGCTATATCGGGGGTTATCTCCTCAATAACATTCAGTAATTGTGGATGGTTCCTCTTCAGGGGAGGCAAATCTTTAAAAAAATATTCTTGTATCTCTCGACAAAAGCGGCCTACTCCTAAAGACAAGAATTTGCTGAAATTCTTAATTTCCTAAATACTAGAACCCGGGTATATAGCGGTCCTGATTTCGGTTTACCTCGGATCTTATCGTTTAACTGCTTGTGCATATTTGGCAAATGCGCATTTCTTTGTTAATTCAGTAACATTTAATAAGTTCTAAGCCATTCAGCTAAATAAAAATATAAATAGATATAATGTAGAACTTTATTTCCTCATTTATTTAAAATCAAAGCACTGACAGTGCTGATGGGGCGATGGTTTGTAATCTTTGGATAGCATTAGGCAAATTTTGCATTTTTTTTTTTTTTAAATTCAGGCTTAAAGAATATAGTAGTTTAAATAGGGCTAGACTATATTGGGGGCATTGATGTGGCCTAATTTGATGGAACTAGCTATGCTGACCCAGAAAATCTGTACACTTTACAAAACAGAAAACATTAACTACAGCTCAGGTACTGAGGGACTGTTTGGTCACCAAAATTGTTTTCATTGTTGTTGTGGTTGTTATTGATTTCCATTTTAGAAAAAAAGTTTATTTTTCTATATCATATCTTGCAAGTATTTAAACTATATAAATTTATAAATTCGGGTCACATGTGAGACGCCAAGTTCTGCAACGGAAGGTCAGGTGGTTTTTCTCCGGGTACTCCGGTTTTCGCCCACCTCTGATTAAAAATCGGCTCGATATGAGTGAAATAATCTTGAAAGGGCCGTAAAACCAAAACCAAAATAAATAAATAAATAAAAAATAAATAAATAAATTTATAAATGATATATCGATGTTTACAAGAACATCAGAAACATTATCCCAGATTCCCATTGACAGTTATTGTAATGATATGCTGACATTATTGCATCTTATTACTTCTTGCTGCAAACCAGTCCTTTGTGCACGTTCTATAAATATTGCTCTGATATTTAACGATGACTGGGGTTGATATTGTAGTTCATAGGCAAAGGATTGGCTTGCACTTCAGTAGGCATCAAAAGCTAAAAGGCTTAAGCTGTCTGAACACTTTCGCATATTAAGAACATCAGAAACATTATCCCAGATTCCCATTGACAGTTATTGTAATGATATGCTGACATTATTGCATTTTATTACTTCTTGCTGCAAACCAGTCCTTTGTGCACGTTCTATAAATATTGCTCATATATTTAACGATGACTGGGGTTGATATTGTAGTTCATAGGCAAAGGATTGGCTTGCACTTCAGTAGGCATCAAAAGCTAAAAGGCTTAAGCTGTCTGAACACTTTCGCATATTAAGAACATCAGAAACATTATCCCAGATTCCCATTGACAGTTATTGTAATGATATGCTGACATTATTGCATTTTATTACTTCTTGCTGCAAACCAGTCCTTTGTGCACGTTCTATAAATATTGCTCATATATTTAACGATGACTGGGGTTGATATTGTAGTTCATAGGCAAAGGATTGGCTTGCACTACAGTAGGCATCAAAAGCTAAAAGGCTTAAGCTGTCTTAACACTTTCGAATATTACACATTCCTAAGAATGCTGCTTTTCTGTGCTGGTGATATTGAATTAAATATGTTCTATAAAAGGGTTATCCTTTGGAAGCAAGGAATACACCACAGAACCGAAAAATATGGGGTGTATATGTTTTCTGCCCCAGACTAGCTAGTGTCGGCCAATTAGGCCTCATCAGTGACCCTAAGATATTGTCAAAATTCCACAATGGAATCAATGATCCCAAAAGACAAGAAAATATAATCTACACAAACCCTGGGCCAGATTCTGACTGTGATACTGAATGTTCTTCGACCTAATTAGAAACAATTTCTCAGTCGTTCATTATAACGTTCAAAGTGCACTACATAAACTCGACCTCATAGAATCTGAATTGCCAAAATTGACCTAATCTCTATTACTGAAAGCTGGTGCACCCCAAACATGAATAATTCTGATGTAAGTATAGCGGGTTTCCGTTCTTCTTTCCGGAAGGATCGTACTGGTGACGGACACGGTTGTGTGGCGTATACGTCAAAAATGATAAACCATGCAATGCATACGTAGGAATGACCTTGAAATTTTAAATATAGAATGTGTCTGGAAAGAAGTTCGACTCCATAATAAATGATTACTTGTAGGAACATTTTACCGACCCCTTACTCTGATCAAACTGTCCTATCAAATATAGAAAACTCAACTGACATGGCCATATATACTGAAATTCCAGAATTAATTATCCTGGAAGATTTTAATTCAGATGTACACAAACCTAATTCTAATACCAAAATATCTTATCTTTGTCGCCAGTTTAACATACATCAAATGATTAGTGAACCTACGCATTTTACCGAAAGATCATCTTCTCTGATTGACTTGTTTCTGGTCTCTAATCAACGATATGTTATTTTAAGTGGCGTAGGCGATCCTTTTGTAAATCAGGAAATTCAATACCATTGTCCCGTATTTTGCGTTTTCAAATTTATTAAACCTCCCTCGAAAGTTCTAAAAAGACATATTTGGAAATATAAAAACGGTGACTACGGGACTCTAAAACAAAAAACTTCGCGATTCTGACTGGGACTCTCTTGTAAATGATGAAATATATTCAGAAAATTTAGCCCAACATATCTTACAATTATCAAGCAAATGCATACCGAATAAATGTGTTAACATACGCCAATCTGATGCGCCATGGATGCATAACGAACTAAGAAAAATGATGAGGAAACGAAAACGGGCATATGATAAAACAACACGAACCAAAACAAACGAAAACTCGGCGAAATATAAAAAGATCAGAAATGAAACTATTAATTTATTGAGAACTTCTAAGAAAACATACTTTGAACATCTGGCAAATAAACTTAAAGGGGGAGTTCCAGCCTATAGTAAATTTCCATAGGGTTCTGCCCACGCACAGATTTTCATGATATTGTGCATAATTACTGCTTAGTAAATGACAATTCATTATTTAGCTATTTCACTCTTATATCTGTTTTCGTTATAAATCTACAATGTTTTATTTATGTCCACATCTGAAAGTAGGGGTACCCTCAAACTAGTGTATATATACATTCAACCTTTTCATGTTTTGGAGTTATTTTGTTCTCCGGCATCACTGTAGTAATCTGTGATTATCTTTGTATCACATTTAGTATTGTTTAGGCAAAGTTCGATACACCATGCTCAATTTCATATGGAGCAGACCCCAGAATTCACAACCATAAAATCTTTTGGAGTATGTTTGACGTTTGATTTCACACTGTTGCAGTTCTTGTCACCCCATCATTTTAATATGAAAATTGACCATATATATGTAGAACATTTTATCAAACTTTCTTGAAAATCTGAGGCCGGTAACATTCCGCATTTGAACATTAAATAGTAATGGTCAGAGTTTTGAATTGTTTCAAACCATTTGTAGATATCATATGGTGCGATATTTTCAATCGAAAAATTGCTCGCCAATATATAATAAACATGAATATATGTGTGTTTATATGATGGTGTATAGTATGAGCTCATATATAATCAGCATTTGTATCAATTATGATGCCCTGATGAACACCAAAAACACAATTCATTTCGAGCTTTCGTTAACAATTCATTCAGATCTTATTTAAAAAAATACTTCATTTTAGAACAAGCGTTTTTGCATTAATGTAATTCTAAATAGAAGTGGAGGCAATGCTGAAGCTTAGTATGACAAAGATTGTTGAAATGGCAAGTAAACAGGATGGTTCTGTAAACCAGACAATTTTACTTGACTCTAATAAGTATGTATTTAACTGATGCAGTGATCTTAAAACGTTTGAAAAGTCTGACGGTCATACTGGAATGACACTGGTTGCTTGAATGGCCAAGAATAATGGTGTTTGTATTATGTTTCAGCCAGGTAGGTCATAATAACACAGACAATATTTTCTGATCTTTTGGCCCACTGTATACACAGATTACTGTAGACAAAATGGTACTGTTGTTTTTGGCTCACTCTGACAATGCCCCTTCAGTCTATTTCAATCACACTAACTGTCACCTTGTAAGAAAGTTATATTCTTAAATATGATCATCTATGTTCTAAAATATGATCCAGAAAACAAGCAGTTATTTTTGGAAAGGATTAATTAATATGATAGAGAAGACTTAATTCAACTTTCAAACACTTTCACAATTTAAAATAGCAAACAGTACATGTGCTATCAGTACTTTAGGAAAATGTGAAGCCAACTGCACTGATTTTGATTCAGCCAATGTGCTAGTGGTACAGCAAACACTGATTCATATCATTTGTAAATCTACGCCCCCGTCCATTGGGGCTTGAAGAAATTGATTTGGCTGCATGTTGCTTCCACACAGAGCTAAAACTAACCAAACACGAGTACTGGTAAACCGCTTAGAAGGACTAAGCTTGCCCAGGCAAAGTGGTATGAGTCAGACCGTCCAATGTATATAAGCCTTGTAGTTTCATAGGGTGGCAGGGCTTGAGATATCATTTCATCTCAATGTCAGGAACAAGTCCCACAAACATAGATGACAAGTATTGCATACATTTGACTACATATGCAAATGGTATTTCAGCAGCTAAATACAATATCAGCTACCAAATAAATGTTTTACAGCAACTTGCCTTCCATCTATATCATTCCGGGAAGTGTATGCAAGTTGATAAATGTGCAAATAGTTTCAGTGTGACTAGTTTTGCATTTATTGTGAAGACTAAAACATTGCAGCAATAACTTTTGCCTATGTTATAATGAACCTAGAAAAATGCAGAAAATGCTTTTATTGGTCTCACAAAACCTTTGATGTGTGTGTGGGGGTGGGGGGGGGGAGGGGGTGACGTACGAGTCTCTTTGACCAAGTGATGTAAGAAAAAATACCAATACATGGACTGATCAATAATAAGAACAAATCAGAAAATCAGCCTGTCCTTTCACAGATGGCAAATTATTGACTGCTATTTTATTTAAAAGAGGGAAATGTCAACAATAAAAACAATAAAGGAAACAACAGGATTATGAAAGTAATTTATTAAGCAAACTCAATACACCATTGTGTATTACTGACATTAATATCTTTGTATTGCGGGTTTAAAAAATGGCAAATAAAATAGGGTAAAAAATATCCGCCTTGTCTTATTCCCATTGTGTCACAATACATTTTTTTAGCATAACCGCTTTTGCAATGCTGTAAACACTAACACTCATCGTGATCACTGCACGAGTGCATTATATTTTTCTCTCTGCTAATGTATGTTCTCATCTCATCTACTATCTAAAACCCAAACTAAAAATCATTCTCTGTCGAACAGTGTGTGTGTGTGTGTGGGGGGGGGGGGGGGGGGAGGGGTGCAGGGGCGGAATTGCGTAAATGCATATGCTAAGCTTTGCATGATAAGGTGACACTATATGGTCATAAAATACAATAAAAATATACTAAAAGAAAATCTGGTCCCCTGATATTGCAAATGACTTCATCACACAAATATACCTAAGCACATATCTGGCAATCGAAAACAATGTTACCGGTTTCTGATTTTTTTTCTAATTTGTTTGCTATATAGAGGATATATGTGGCCAATTTTATGTGTAATATCTTGGGGTGACAAGATCAGTAACACATCTAACACTTGAGATAAACATTTTACTTTTTATAAATTTTCATGAAAAATTTAAGAAATTTTGTAAGTAAATTCATCAGAAAAATTAAAAGACCTAGACACATTTATATTTTTGGTATTATATTAATCCTTATAGAGTTCTGTTGCCAATCAAAGCAACAAAATTTGAAAACAATCGAGCTTGTTGATTTAAGAATGAAAAGTTCACAGGTGTGTATGACCTCTACAGGGGATTACCTCAGGGAGCTCTCCTGAGAACTAAAGTAATTAATCAAATAAAACAAAGTTATATATATAGTTGATAGACCTAAAGTAAACAACAACTGAAGTTTCAAGAAAATCTGTGCGTGGGCAGATTTGGAACTCCCCCTTTAATAACAACCTGCGCAGGAAAGATTGGTGGAAAACGTTGAAAACATTTATTTCCACTCAGACTAAATCCTTAATACCCCCTTGAAAGGAAATGGTGTCATGTTTTCTGAAGATCAGGAGAAGGCTAACTTATTAAATTCATTTTTAAAACACAATCCGACCTTGATGATTCTTGAACACCACTACCACACATACCTACAACGAATCAAAATTGTATGTCGACGTTGGAAACTACTCAGAGTGAAGTCAAGTCAGTGCTCGAAACACTAAAGACCGGCAAAGTAGCTGGACCAGACGATATTAATAATCTTATTCTAAAACATGTGCTGCAGAGCCTTCATATCCGTTATCGCGAATCTATAATATCTCATTTTCAACATGCAAGGTTCCTAGATCATGGACAGAGGCTTATGTGACTCCAGTTTTCAAAACAGATGATCCTGCTGAATGTAAAAATTACAGACCCTTTTCATTACTCGGTACGGTAGGAAAGGTGTGTGTGTGTGTGAATTCGGGTTTAACGTCGCTTTCAACAATTTTTCAGTCATATCACGACGGTGTCTGGTTGCGACAGGGAGCTCAATGCTCACGTTTATAGTGCTGCCTCACTGAAGTATCATGTCCCAGACACATTACATGATACCACATCCAGTCACATTATCCTGACACTGGATCGACCAGTCCTAGCTCTACCCCGTAAATCTGAGTGCCAAGCGAGGAGCAGCTAGTACCATTTTTAACGACTTTGGTATGTCGCGGCCCGGGATCGAACCCGAGACCTTCCGTTCCCCGGAGCGGACACTCTACCAACTGAGCTATCGGGGCCGGTCGGTAGGAAAGGTAATGGAAAGAATAGTTCATAAACATGTCTTTAATTTCTTTAATGAAAATAATGTTATAACTTCCCTTCAGTCAGGCTTTGTTCCTGGGGACTCTAATATAAATCAATTAGTAGATATCTATAAAACCTTTGGCAAATCTCTAGCTAATGGTTTGGAAATAAGGGCAATTTTCCGTGATATTAGCCATGCATTTGATCGCGTTTGGCACAAAAAATTACTCCAAAAACTGATGTCTGTAGGTATAACTGATTCTCTTTTAGACTGGTTCAAACACTATTTGAGTGATCACAAGCAAAGAGTTGTTCTGCCGGGTGGCTTATCCGACTGGGACATCATAACAGCTGCTGTGCCCTAAGGCTCGATTTTAGGACCATTATTATTTCTCGTTTATATAAACGACAATGTTCAGGACATTAAGGTTGAAATTCGCCTTTTCGCCGATGACACAATTCTTTATATTATAGTGGATACTGCAGATAATGCATCGCGACAGCTCAACCAAGACCTAGCTAAAATATCGTCATGGGCTGAAAAAAGGCTAGTATCATTTAATGCCAGAAAAACCGAATCTATGATATTATCTCGACTACTCCCACCTGTATTTATGAATAATGAACCCATAATAGAGGTTGATAACCATAAAGACATAGGCGTAATAATAGAAACAAATGGTAGTTGGCATAAACATAGTGAACTGATAACTGCGAAAGCGTGGCAACGTATTTATATTTTGAGAAAACAAGTTCTTATTAGATTGGAAAGCATTGGGAACTATTTACACAGCATTAATTAGACCTATTTTAGAATACGCCGATATTGTATGGAGTAATCTTACAAAATACGACGAAGATGAACTGGAGAAAATACAACTGTTATCACCGGAACAACCAGATTAGTCTCTATCGAAAATCTTTACAAGGAAACGGGATGGTAAACACTTAAGTCAAGACGAAGGCAGCATAGATTTATCTTGTTCTATTAAATGGTTAATAACATAAGTCCTCCTTACTTGTCCTCGCTACTTCCCACTCTTGATGGTGAAATCTCCAGGTATCCATTAAGAAAAAGTGACCAATACCAATTAATTGATGAAAAATCTCAGCTGTACTATAATTCCTTTTTACCGCCAGTAATACGCGATTGGAATTCTCTTGACGCCTCTGTCCATTCCTCCCAATCAGTGGCAAGTTTTAAACGATCAATTTCAGAACTGAAAATCATTCCTAAATACCATTCACACGGAACTCGTAGGGGCCAAATACTACCCACAAGAATTAGAACAAACTGTAGCAGTTTCAGTTTTGTCCTGTTTCGCAAAAATATAATACACAATAAGTTTTGTTCATGTGGTGAAATCGAAGACCCATTCACTTCTTTTTTCACTGTCCTAGATACCTAGCACAGAGACAAGTAATGACAGAAAAGATTGCTCAACACTGTCCACCGACTCTTGACACCCTGCTTTACGGTGATCTTAGAATAACAAACCAAACCAATACTTTAATATTTGAAGCAGTGTATGGTTACATCTTACATACTAAAAGATTCCAAATAGCTCAATCTGGTATGTGTGTTCAGAACGAAAAAGTATCTCGACCTTAATCAGCAATAATTAAAGCTAAATTGCCAAACACTCTCACTGGGGTTCATGCCGTGTGACAAACTGGTCTTTCCTGCATCTTGCTTTCGTCTATCTTTTCCTATTCTCTGTGTTCATCAACAATAGTTTTTTTCACATCTTACAACACATATAATCTATGAGTTCATGACCGTAGAAAAGCTTTCATGCTCGACCTCCACGAAGCCGTAATGATCTAACCCTAATGAAGTTAGAAATAGAAGTTTCCATAGTTACTGTTATTATTATTATTATTTTTATTATTATTGTAGTTGTTGTTGTCGTTTATCCATAAGTATTTTATCGTAGCTGATATTATCTTTCTTACCTTTGCTCCAGACAAAGAATCGCTAGAACCGCCTTATTGACTACCCATATGGTAAGGTGAAAAATAATGTATACACATTTTTAAACACCATTTTCCGGCCCCCGGCCATCAGGGCTTGAAGAAATAGATGGGCTGCATGATGCTTCCACGCAGAGCTGAAACCGACCCGCACACAGGTATTGGTAAATCGCGTAGAGGATCTAAGCTTTCCCAGGCAAAGCGGTGCGAATCGGACCGTCCATGCTTATAAACCCTATTGGTTTCATTTGGCGATAGGGCTTGAGATTTCAATTCATCTTAATGTCGGGAAAAAGTCGAACGAGCACCCACAATCTATGTTGAAAGCAGAAATAAGAAAAATATTTCAATTTTAACCTAATATATGACATTTTTGACCCAATGTTGTACGCCATTTATTTCACACGGACGTGTTTTCCTATTTAGGTCATTTTTCTGCCGGTCAGTTTGCCTTTCCACACGTTTCCTGGACAAGCTTATAAGAAAGCGGTTACAAAACCTGACAACTGCCCTTCTTGAATCAGCGGAAGGGGGAGAATGACCGTAGAAAAACTTTCATGCTCGACCTCCACGAAACCGTAATGATCTAACCCTAATGGAGTTAGAAATAGAAGTTTCCATAGTTATTGTTATTATTATTATAAATACTATTATTATTATATTATTATTATTATTGTAGTTGTTGTTGTTGTCGTTTATCCATAAGTATTTTATCGTTGCGGATATTATCTTTCTTACCTTTGCTCCAGACAAAGAATCGCTAGAACCGCCTGATTGACTACCCATATTGTAAGGTAAAAAATAATGTATACACATTTTAACCCCCCTTTTCCGGTCCCCGGCCATCAGGGCTTGAAGAAATAGATGGGCTGCTTGATGCTTCCATGCAGAGCTGAAACCGATCTGCAAACGAGTACTGGTAAAACGCTTAGAAGATCTAAGCTTGCCCAGGCAAAGCGGTGCGAGTCGGACCGTCCATGCTTATAAACCCTATTGGTTTGAATGGGCGATAGGGCTTGGGATGTCATTTCATCTCAATGGCGGGTAAAAGTACCAAAAAATTGGAAGCAACGTCTCCAGAATTACACCTATACAGTGTTGATGGGGACGTTAAACCTCAAATCAAACAAACAAACAAACAAACAAAAAAACTTTCCCTTCAAAAAAGTGGGTATTTAAGGCTGTTCATTACACGGACTTGTGAAGGTGTAATATAAGTATATTATGATAAATCATTATTAATGTAAATTTTATTGTTACTACAGTTCACTGTCGACTCCACTAACATCTGGAGATGATGACATATTTTGATATACTAAGTATGATTGACATTGATAAAACAACCTAAAATTATGATAAATATGATTATTATACAATGAATTCGGCACACAGTCGTTCACTAATTCATAAAATTCCGCTTTAACCATAAGATAAAGATGCCAATCACGACAATTGTCGTTTGCTTTGTCGTCTGCATACAGTGTGGACCAAGATCAGACTGCTCCTGCAGGATCAGTCTGATCTGGGTCCACACTGTTTGCCTGAACGCAATAATATTTGTTACAGAAGTTTGCAAAAAGATTCAGCAGATGACATAAGCAAATGAAATTTTCAGATGTTTTTCTCGGCGTCTTAAGGCTTAATAAATAAACAAGACATTCAGATTTGACGCCCATAACTTGGATTCTTGCACACCAGATAAGGAAATTCTGTTCTTATCCTGATGTTCTTACCCAGGCAAAATACATACGTATTGTGCGCCAAAAATAAAACGTTAAATAAATAAATGAAAATTTTCGGTGGTTTCGGAATCTAATATGTGGTTCTGTTGTAGACGGGCGTTTCCAATCCTCGGGATGATCATGCTGAGCGGAACCTCGGCGTAGCCTCGTGGTCTCGGATCCACTCAGCACGGTCATCCCAGGATCCAATATCAGATTCTTAGAATACACAACCGGTATAGTAGATTGACTAGGCGGAGCTATTCAGGTGTTGTCAATAAAAGTCAAATTCGCTGAGTCCACCAGAATATTCGGTAGAGTGCATTTCGCACGCTTTCTACAAGCGGACGAAATGGCCATATATGCCACAGCTATGCTTGTGTTACAGTTGAACTCACACAATTGGGTGACTTGGTTTACCTTTTTGTTAATGGAATATCCCTAAGGCAGGTACAAACAATAGCTCCGCCTAGTCAATCTTATCTGCGACTACTATAAATATAACGAGGGTTGTGACAAGTGTATATATCTTTATTAGGTTTTATTAATTGAATATCCTGTATTACACAAGGTCAAGCAATATAAACCGAGGTCAAAAATCATAAATCATGTTTTTTTTTTAATGCGTCAATTAATAAAATTGTCATTAATCAAGTTATTTCGTATTGGCCAAGTTACAGGTCCTCGGTCAGCTGTATCGGCCTCGGCCTTCGGCCTCGGGCCAATACAGCAGACCTCGGACCTACCTCGGACCTACCTCGGACCTGTAACTGGGCCAATACGAAATTACTTGATTAATAACATTATATTATCGTCGTGTGAAATAACGTTTTCCTTCTTATTTTTTTTTTCTGGGAAAATTAGCGATTTTTTTTATCTTATTGCTGTGGCAAACGCAGATAGTTGGTGCTCGACAGAACCACCTCATTGAGGCGGATGTAACGATAACCCATAATCTATGTTTGCATGAGGTGCCGTTTTACTATTAAATCGAATTTCAAGATATCTATAAATAAAATTAATGATATCTAATAAAATATAGGATATCAATAAATATTATTAGATATCTATGAACAATATCAGATATCTATAATTAATTTTATGATATCCATAATATGTTATGCGATATCTATTATTCAAATTATAGATATCTATTATTCGATATATTTATATATATCAAATATTTAAGAACATTCCGTCTGCTTAGTACAATAACGGTGTAACTGCCATTATGCCATAATGGCAGTTACATCGTTATTGCACTAAGCAGACGATTCTATGATATCAATAATTTCATTTATTGATAACTATAATATATTTTCTGATATCCATTATTAAAAATTGTGATATCTATAATTCAGCCTTTAAACCTTTAAATGATATCTTTAATTTGATTTTAGATATCTATATATGCAAAGGAATAATGGATATTAGAAAACAAATTTATAGATATCAAGAAATATATAATACATATCATTGATTACATTTTATGATATAAAAATACTGATATATATATAGGTATCAATAATTTTAATTATAGATATTTATAATTTGATTTATAAATATCTATAATAAAATATAGGAAATCAATCAATATTATTAGATATCTATAAAAATATTCAATAGCTATTATTTATTTTTTGATATCTACAATATGTTAAGGGATATCTATAATTCCAATTATAGTTATCTATTATTCGATATATATATATTTTATAATATAATAATATTTTAATATTATAATATTTCATATATTAGTATATATATAAAAAATATTGAAGAACATTTTTGGTTATCAATAATTGCCATTTATTGATATCCATAATATATTTTCTGATATTCATTATCAAAAATTAGGATATCAATAATTCAGCCTTTTAAATGATATCTATAATTGGACTTTTAGATATCTATATATGCAAAGGAATAATGAATATCATAAAACAAATTTATTTGTATCAAACGAAATATATGTTACTTATCATTGATTACATTTTATGATATCAAACAATATTGATAATTATAGATATCAATAATGTTTATTATTAATTGATTATCCTGTATTGCACCAAGTCAACCAATATTCATAAATTATAAATCATGTTTTTAATAGCGTCAATTAATAAAATTGTCATTAATCAAGTAATTTCGTATTGGCCAAGTTACAGGTACTCGGTCAGCTGTATTGGCCTCGGCCTTCGGCCTCGTGCCAATACAGCAGACCTCGGACCTGTAACTGGGCCAATACGAAATTATTTGATTAATAGAGATTATCATATGACATTTTTCATATCATACCCCATATCAGCCCTCGACCCATATCAGCCCTCGGGTTTCTTTTTTTTGTACGAATTAGCAAACTTAGTTCAGATTGAAAGTAGGTCAGCATATTG
This sequence comes from Lucinisca nassula, assembly GCA_963580285.1. NCBI lineage: Eukaryota > Metazoa > Mollusca > Bivalvia > Lucinida > Lucinidae > Lucinisca > Lucinisca nassula. Next base: position 59,693,437 of record OY757019.1, on the reverse strand, counting down.
ATTCTTTTCATTAACAAATTCACATCCACCTATGATTTTATTTATTCTTTTATGATTTTTTTTTCTTCATATTTTTATGAAATGGAAAATATTCAATGTTCAATAGCAGTATTATCCAGTAATTATCTTTCTGAAAAAAAAAAAAAAAATCTTATAGCCCCAGTTATATGGTGTCCAGCTTGGGTTTGAACCTATAAAATGCAGACATCTGCATTTTAAATACAGCCATCTCACATAATAAATACAGATTTCTGTAATTGAAATGCAGATATCTGTATTTGAATTGCAGATATCTGTATTACAAGATAAAATAGTCTGCATATCAAATACAGATATCGGCATTCCAATTACAGATATCTGTATCTAACGTTGAAATATAGCTCTATTTACTCCACTTATGGACAACTGATGCCTCCCTCTCCGTATATTACATGTTCACCGTTCACTGGTGTTTACATATCCCAATATGGAGGGCTCTGTTCAAACCCTAGCAGACGATGAAAATAATGTGCTCAACATGTCGACAAAAAAAAAAAAAAAAAAACATATTATATGCCAAGTCGACATAGAAAAATGTTTAAAATCCATACCGTTCATCAGGTTTTTTTTTTGTTTTGTTTTTTCCCCCATGAAACCTCAAGTTGCCAGGAAGCACTGCTATACTATGTTTGACCATACTATGGCAAGCCAAGTGCACATTAAATATTGAAACCACAGTTTGAACTTGAAACCCAGATTGATTTGTTTGTTTGAGTTGAGGTTTAACGTCCCTGTCAACACTGTAACGGTCATTTTGGAGACGCTGCATCCAATTTTGTGGGACTTTTACCCGGCATTGAGATGACATGACATCTCAAGCCCTGCCGTCCAATGAAACCAATAGAGTTTATGAGAATGGACGGTCCGACTCGCGCCGCATTGCCTGGGCAGGCTTAGATCCTCTAAGCGATTTACCAGTACTCGTGTGCGGGGCGGTTTCAGCTCTGCGTGGAAGCATCATGCAGCCCATCTATTTCTTCAAGCCCCGATGGGCCAGATTGAACTTTTCAAATTAGGGTTTGAAACATTTAAACTACAGTTTCAAAGAAAACCTGCACAACAATTCTTTAAAACGCAGTAATGAGTTTCAACTTTCAGGCCGGAGTTTTATTTTATTTTGTAATACCCCCATTGCATTCCTTTAAGCCTAGGTCACATATCCCGACCGATGTTCGGCATCGGTAGATATTTGGTGTGTCGCCGAGTTCCCCTCATCGGAGGCATATCTCGGTGACGTGAACGGGCTCCGTCCGGAAATCTACAGGCGACCGACCACACACCCGTCGATGACCCAACGGAATATGTCTTAACAGGGGACAATTTTTCGGCCTATGTGGTAGCAACTACCGGTCGGTGGTCGATCGGACATCGGGGTGTATACGGCCGGTACCCGAGCAGGTTACAGGACACCGTGCGGTCACCGGACGGGTTGTAAACGGTCTTTGAACACTGCCCGGCCGATGTTCGGCCGTTGTAACTCGGACTTGGTGGGGCTGGAGGGGGGGGGGGATGGTCAGCTATTACATCACTGTATATATACATATATATCTTCTTCCCGTGATCCTTCTCTGGTGGTGGCCTCTTCTCCGCATCCCCATCATTTATCCTGGCAACTTTTGGCATCCTTAAAGTCTGTCAAATAGGGAGTACACATTGAAATCCTGATGTTGCTCGTTTGAGATGTTGCTTGTGTAAACACAACTAGCTGAATGTTGTACACGGACTGGAGCGAGTGGTTTATATGCAAGCAGCGATATCCGGCCGAGTTCCGGCCGAGCTTCGGCCACTGTCCCTTACATCGGACACCCACCGGTACTATATTTTCCAAGGTTTGGTCCCCACATCGGTCGGATCTCGGCCAAAACTCGGTCGGTGTCCGTTCACAAAGGCTTGTCCTCTGGTGGCCTCAGATGCACAGGACACCGGCCGATACTCAGCCGTACACCGGCCGATGAGTATTCCGATGTGGTAAGGATGGGGCTGCGATGAAGGAGCTCGGTGAGAGCCCATCGAATTTTAACTCCGAGGTTAAATTTCGCCGAGTTGCCCACCGATGCGGTTTTAAGCCCCAAACGCCGGCCGGTGATCACGGGATTCCGGCCGGTGTTTTGCGAAAGTCGCATCGCTCGCTCATCGAAACCCCATCGGCCGGGCTATGTGACCTAGGCATTAGTATAAAAACTATGGCAATCCAATTGCACAATAAATCTTCACACCATGGTTTGAACCTGAAACCCCAGTTTGAAGTTTGCAAACTTGGGTTTAAAAACTTCAAAGTTTGGTTTCAAAGAAAAACTGCACAATAATTTCAACTTTCAAACGGGGGTTTCAATATATTTAAGAAACCTGTAACATCGAGCCAAAAAACTTCAAACTGAAACGTGTTTTAAAGATTATGTCTCCTTAGTTCGACACTTAACACTTGCAGTAGCACTCCAGGATCACAATGTTGGTAGCGATGTACAAGCACTTCCTAATGAGCTGCGTTGTCGGTCCGGTTAGGTTAGGAACACGTCAAGGTATTTTTTTGAAATTAGAAGGGAAGGGTCGGATCACAGAGCCCGGAGGGATACAAGAAACGTCGCTATATTGGTTCAATGAGGGGGCACTGACGGACAACAGACACTATCCAGCAGGCACTCAACGCCAAAAGAACGTTGAAAACGTTATAAAAGCAATAGCTTTTTAGTTTCAATACTTTTTATGCTCACATTACCAAAAACACTATTGGGCAGGGAGTATTGATTATTTGTTGAAATTAAAAGCAGATATAACCAGACTCATAAATACAGATATCTGCATTTCAATTATACATATCTCTGATAAAACTTAAATGCAGATATGTGTTATTCAAATGCATATATCTATAATTGAAATTCATATGTCTCTATTTTAATAATGATATATAGATATCTGCATTTTAAATACAGATATCTATATTTTAAATAGAAGTGTTTGTATTTAAATATAGATATCTGTATTTATGTACATGTACATATATCTGCATTTGCTTATCGTCTTATCCCCGACCTACTGTATGTAGGACCACTATTCAATATGTAGAGAAAGAAATTCTCGTAATAAGAAAGCTAGTCAGGAAAAAGTCATTTGTTTGGCCACGGATTCTTTTGAAAATGTTAATGCTAAGATACACGTACAATACTGTGAACCTATAAACTCGCACGTAAGGCCCGCACGATGTCATAATTTTCAAATTATCTTACCAAATGGGATGAAACTGAAACAGCTTGAAGATAACACCTTAGATCTTGTACCTACTTCATTCATAATCTAAAACAATTTTCAAAATACATACATCAAAAGTCCGGAGGCAAAAATGTGTTAACCACTTGTATACAAAACCGCAGTAAATGCGAAGTATCTCATTTAGAGTATATCGTTTTTATCTGTAATTTAATTCAGATATATTTTCCTAACCCAACACCTGGTCAAAAGAATGAGGGATAAAATTGTTTGTCATAAGCATAGACAAATGATTCAGTATACAAAGCCAAAGATGTTTTTACGTTCTCCCGCGCAGATTCATTTGAAATTATCAAATCGAGGACAGACCCTTATTCTGAAAATTGCTCACAAACGTGTGCTCTTGTTGTACAAAGATTGTGTACACATTTGTAGAAGTCCGGGTCTTTCTTTTCTCGAACGTTGTTTGGTTTTGCTATGTCTTGCAAAGTTCATTGATACGATCTCACTTGACCGGCAAGCCAAATGAATGGTTTTGTACCTAGTTGCCCTTGTTTCAAGACGATTAGTACGCTTTGAACGATTGCTGGACTTCTTACATGCATGCTCATACTGTTAATAGGTAAGTTTTGTCTGTAATTTACACGATGCGGTACAGAGAAACTAATGCTCCATATGCATTAGATAAAAAATGCAGAACTTGAGAAGATAGATATCAACTTAAAGATTAAAATGTAAACATTACCATCTACCTGAAAAATGGTATCATTGCATGCAGCAATAGTAACACTTTTAGAAACCTGACGTGCCTCGGACATCACTAATGGTAAACACAAATTGTCTGAGAAGCAATAAATCCCGGATTTTTTTTTCAAATTCACAATTTATGAACATCAAAAAATTAAAAGTTGCTGGAAGGCTAGATTGCGGATACCATCTGTATTTGCCCTAAGTACTTGGACGCCTCAACTCCTTACCATACTCGTATAAAACTTGAACACGAACGAATGTTCTACCCGATGTTGTGTCTAATAGTAGTTGGATGAGTGGCAAATAATGTAGACACTGATGGGATGCCGCGCTGTGTGGCATCTCATCTTGATCTTCACTGTTTGCTCTGGCCTTTCTGTCCGAACACAGATGGCAAATACCGTAAAACACATAAGCTATAACATCGGAATCAGGGCCCAGGATAACAATCGTTATTTAAGTTAAGGTCGACTTAACGATTTAAGGAGAAATTCTTATCTTAGCAAAGTATTTCCTTAAAAAGTGGATTCGAAATCCGCCTATTTCATTTACCTAGCTAAGTATTTAACTTCGGATAAATCCGTAATTTTGACGGAAAATTTTCACGAAGATTAGCACGTAAGTTTCAATTACACATTGATGTAGGCGGCCCAGAACTTTCCCGCGATCTGTCAAAAATCACTTCTTCTGTTTTATTGAATGGTGGCAATAGAAAATATGATGGGTTGGTTTCCAGTTGACTACAAAAATCAGAAATAAATTATTGGTTTAGACTCCTATTCTAGACAGGTCATTTATTATTTGGACCCCATTTTGATTTATATCAATCTTTGTATCGACTGCCTATTCGAAATTCGCAAAATTGCAGTATGTTTCCTCTGGCTTTCTTTGCCGGACCATTACAGGGTCACTGATGAGGCTTTATTAGCCGAAACTACGTAGTATGACCCATCTTCTTTCCTATGAATGTTTTCATTGCTCTTAAAGGAACTCATTTTTGATTTTTATTTGCCTTCACTGCAGCTGGTGTTGTGCCGTGTGGCGGTGGTAAAACGTCTCCCCGTACATCAACCATAGTGCAGTTTATATTTTACTTTTGGTCCTTTGAGATCAGCGTGAATATTCTGAGAAATCAGAAATAAATTATTGGTTTAGACTCCTATTCTAGACAGGTCATTTATCATTTGGACCCCATTTTGATTTATATCAGTCTTTGTATCGACTGCCTATTCGAAATTCGGAAAATTGCAGTATGTTTCCTCTGGCTTTCTTTGGCGGATCATTACAGGGCCACTGATGAGGCTTTATTAGCCAAAACTACGTAGTATGACCCATCTTCTTTCTTATGAATGTTTTCATTGCTCTTAAAGGAACTCAATTTTGATTTTTATTTGCCTTCACGGCAGCTAGTGTTGTGCCGTGTTGCGGCGGTAAAACGTCTCCCCGTACATCAACCATAGTGCAGTTTATATTTTACTTTTGGACCTTTGAGATCAGCGTGAATATTCTGAGAAATCAGAAATAAATTATTGGTTTAGACTCCTATGCTAGACAGGTAATTTATTATTTGGACCCCATTTTGATTTATATCAGTCTTTGTATCGACTGCCTATTAGAAATTCGCAAAATTGCAGTATGTTTCCGCTGGCTTTCTTTGCCGGATCATTACAGGGTCACTGATGAGGCTTTATTAGCCGAAACTACGTAGTATGACCCATCTTCTTTCTTATGAATGTTTTCATTGCTCTTAAAGGAACTCATTTTTGATTTGTATTTGCCTTCACTGCAGCTGGTGTTGTGCCGTGTGGCGGCGGTAAAACGCCTCCCCGTACATCAACCATAGTGCAGTTTATATTTTACTTTTGGTCCTTTAAGATCAGCGTGAATATTCTGAGAAATCAGAAATAAATTATTGGTTTAGACTCCTATTCTAGACAGGTCATTTATTATTTGGACCCCATTTTGATTTATATCAGTCTTTGTATCGCCTGCCTATTCGAAATTCGCAAAATTGTAGTATGTTTCCTCTGGCTTTCTTTGCCGGATCATTACAGGGTCACTGATGAGGCTCTATTAGCCGAAACTACGTAGTATGACCCATCTTCTTTCTTATGAATGTTTTCATTGCTCTTAAAGGAACTCATTTTTGATTTTTATTTGCCTTCACTGCAGCTGGTGTTGTGCCGTGTGGCGGCGGTAAAACGTCTCCCCGTACATCAACCATAGTGCAGTTCATATTTTACTTCTGGTCCTTTGAGATCAGCGTGAATATTCTGAGAAATCAGAAATAAATTATTGGTTTAGACTCCTATTCTAGACAGGTCATTTATTATTTGGACCCCATTTTGATTTATATCAGTCTTTGTATCGACTGCCTATTCGAAATTCGCAAAATTGCAGTATGTTTCCTCTGGCTTTCTTTGCCGGATCATTACAGGGTCACTGATGAGGCTTTATTAGCCGAAACTACGTAGTATGACCCATCTTCTTTCTTATGAATGTTTTCATTGCTCTTAAAGGAACTCATTTTTGATTTTTATTTCCTGTGTCATTGACTGAGGATCACACTCCATCTCGATTTGTGCGAGCAAACATTGGTCACAAGGTAGCACCAAGACATATTCCAAACGCCCGTTTCTACGGGGTTAATGGGGCCCTATTGAGAAGCAAGAACTCATACAATATTTGAATATGCAAAATTCGGTTTTATGGAGTCTGTCCATGAGAATCAATTATAAATTCAACCTTTCTCACGCCGTATGCGTATTGCATAATATTCAAAACAATCTGGTAGAGTCGACAATTAAGAAAGTAAATATATTCTGCGCTATGGTGAAGAACAGGGAAGACTCCGACACTTAACCCCAGCTACGATATTGTTTTCGAATGTCATTATTACATGTATATTGTTGATATAGTCATTAATGACACGATCAAACATCGTACAGAAAAACACGGAGAAAACCAGTCGGAGTAAAAAAAAAAAAGATAAAAACACATTCGATCCTAGATTTCCTCGACTTTTTATGAGTGAGATCCTTATCTGCGTATAACCTTACTGTTGGTGAGACATAAACTGCTCAATTACTCAATCGTCCACATGCACGAGCTTACAAAGGAGGTGGTATGTTTTATTGCAGTAAAGTAAGGAACAGAGGAGAAGAGGCAAATGATTGGATGTGTAGAAACAAAAGAAATAACAACATTCCCTGTTGCTAGGAAAGCAGGCCTTGTCACAATATATAAGCCAATATCAGATGGACACCCCAGTGACGCAAAGTATACGTCACCTTTGATTCATCCAACAAACACAAGCCGACCACACGTGACTTCAAGTAAACCGCTTGGAATGTCTAAGCCTGCCCAGGCAAAGTTGTCCAAGTCGGGCCGTCCATGCATATAAATCTTGTTGGTTTCATCAGGCGGCAGGACTTGAGATGTAATTTCATCTCAATGTCGGATAAAAATCCCACAAAATTGGAAGCAACGCTTCCAAAATAACCTAAATACTGTTGACGAGGACCTTAAACCTCAAGTCAATCAATCAAACAAAACTTCTTTGTATTTCATATTTATTTATATCGAGAATCTTACACAAACGGTCCTTTCATATGAAAGTTACGAAACGGGCCTTTTATTGGATTGGAAAATTGGATTTTATTGCCCATGACCCGTACATCGTTGACATACGTTACAGTTGTTCACGCCAAAAAAGTTAATATTTACAATTCAAGTGTAAAGCCTAATGTACATGTAAACCTATAGAAAACTATATTGTTCATACTTCCATGAACGCATAGAATCACATGATTTTCAATGACGTCAAGTGACGTCAGTATAAACCATGGTTCTCTATGATCTCACTGGGCGTTGGCGACGACAATGCTGTTCCGCTCTTTGTAGAAACACAGCGTGTAAATGTTTTTCAGCTTTAACAGTTTGCCTTATAAGCATATTTTTCCCCCAGTGATTAGGAAAAAAGATTGTAAATATAAGAAATAATCTTTTTCTGATGTTCATGAAGGTATGAACGATAACGGGTCGCTAGCAAAGTTTACATGACTTTGCAGGCGACCCTCTTCGTTCAGACTTTCATGAACAGCAGAAAAATAAAAATAATTTCTTAAATGCACGTTACATCATACTTTTTCATGGCACGACGTTATCCATTGAATATAAAGACGGCATATGAACGTTGCGAACATCGTTTGCGTAAAAGAAGCAGTACATGCATAAGCATGGAACCGATGTGCCACAGGATCAGTTTTTAAATAACAGACAAAAGTGATATGTGCCGACCCTCCCCCTCCCCCACACCTCACCCTCCCCCCCACACACACACACACAAACACAACCAAGTCGCTTAAGGCCCCTTCTCACACCAAACAATAAATTGTTGCCCTGTCACCAGTATTATACAGTATTATTATTTTTTTATTTGAGATTTAACGTCCCCGCCAACACTGTAAAGGTCATTTTGGAGACGTTCTTTCAATTTTGGGGGACTTTTACCCGAGACTGAGATGAAATGACATCTCAAGCCTTGCCGTCCAATGAAACCAATAGGGTTTATAAGCATGGGCGGTCCGACTCGCGCCGTATCGCCTGGGCAGGCTTATATCCTCTAGGCGGTTAACCGGTACTCGTGTGCGGGTCGGTTTCAGCTCTGCGTGGAAGCACCATGCAGCTCATCCGTTTCTTCAAGCCCTAATGGGCGGGGGCAATAATACAGTATTATAAAAGGAAGTTTTTACACAGCTATATTCGTCGCACACTTTGGCACACCAAGGGAGAAATACATCCCAGAAGGATAATATCGTGCAAACACTCTACCGACTGAGCTACCGAGCATCACGTGTGATCTCTAGCAGATAAAAGCCCTAATGTTTGCCGTCGTTGATATATACATACATGTGTCAAGGTCAAATCTTAAAAGTTAAGGTACCTGCCTATTAAGTATTTTCTTCGGTTAAGTAACGACTTAAACGAAAGAATTTCTTTGAAGTTCACTTTATACGACAGTTGAGTAAATACTTAGTGTAAAAAGATACTTAAAATTTAAGTACGCATTGTAATCCTGGGCCCAGAACTGTCACTGGTAACATATAGGAAATAGTCCTAAGAGGAAGATTTAGCTACACTATCTTCTGCACCTTCAGCTGAGGAAATTATCGAATTTGGAAGGGCTGACAGCAACAAACAGACGACCTTATTCCCTGCCCCACACCCCCTACCCTCCACCCCGCTCCCTCTAAAACAGAAGAATTGTATAGCATTCAACAGGCTGAACTTTCATACCCCATTTTCTTTAGCTAGAAAAAAATACCCAGGGAAAGCCACCACAACCAAAGCTATCATTGTCACCTACGACAGCGGCAATAAAGATATGTTTCTGCTAATTTTCATTTATTTTCTGAAGAATGTGGATAAAAAGACTTGAACAAATGAATATCTGTTTACCGATTATCTGCAATGGCACGACTGCGTCTTGACGGCCTGGGTAAAGAGTAATGGGAACTGCAAATGCATCACGTTATTAAGCCCATGTGACAAATGCCGCTATAAACCCCACTTAAGATGGGGAAAAGTAGGTTTTGGCCTATCGGAATTTTATTGTGACTTAGTATAATAATCCAGAGCAATAATATATACTTGCAATGACTTCAGTACCCAATTACGTAAGATCATCCATCGATATAAAAAGATTGTGTTCAGCATAAACGTTATACGACAAACTATATGCATGATGGCTAACACAATCACGGTTAAGTGTCCTTCCCTCTTTACTTGCACGCCGGCGGGTCAGGCCTCGTCCCAGTGTAAAGGCTAACTAAAATTTAATTATATGCAATATTGGTTTGTACCTGATGCTCTGTCTCTGGCTGGGCCCAACGGAATCAACCTGTTGTTTTTCTTTTGCCGCAGCATAATAGAAGTGAAGGCAATGATCAGAAATCGATACAATTAGCCCACAGCTCCCATCAGAGACACCAACGGGAAAGAAGCACAAACATGAAACACTAGACCCTAATGGAAACATCAATAACGGAAAGCCAAAAGGATAGTTACTTTCCCACAAAATGGCCAATTGGCAATCCAAAATAAAATAATTATTTCTCGCTGTCGAGTCCGCGCCGTTTTTTTTTCTATCTCCGTAATTGTTTTATTTGTATGTTCTCGGAGATGTAGCACTAATGAATAAGGAAGCTTTCATATGGACCGAAAGCAAGGTGCGCCACTCCCCACCCCCCCCCATACACACAGTGAAATATAACTTTTCATTGACCGTTCCAATGGGGTTGTTCTGTGTTATAGTTCGTCTCCGAATGTGCGTATCGCTTACACATATTTTAGTTTTGGATCACCCGTTTTAGGGGAAAGTATCTTCCTGTTGGCTTTCCGCAAGTGATGTTTCTATTAGGGTCTAGTTATTTCAAATTTCTGTTTCTGTCCCTTTGGTGTGTGGGTTTATTGTATCGATCGTTGCCTTCGCTTCTATTTTAAAAGGGATTACGTGTTTTTCATTATTTTTGCTCGAATCATACATTGTATGTATTAGTTGAGGCGGTTCTGACGAATATCACAATCGATGGTTGCAGCAGGCAGAAGTAAGAGTTTCCATCGAAACAAATGTCATTGTTTCAACCAAAATATTTTCCTACAGACCAACTTGGGATGGTCCGAAACCCATCTTGGGATAGTCCGAAATATGTCTCTGGTCGGGCTCATCGGAGTCTAACTGTTGGTTTTCTTTTGCTCCAGCATTTCAGTGGTTTCTTGCTGTCGAGTCCTCACCGTTGTCTCACCTCTGTGGTTCTTTGATTTTTGTGTTCACTGAGATGTTGCACTGATGAGTTAGGAGGCCTTCATGCGGACTGAACAAATTATTTGTCTAAATCGCGACGGAAGTAAGGGCGAGGATTGTGGCCACGTAAAATCGATTTAAGCCCCCCAGTGGAAATCTTCCACTGACCGTTCCAAGGCGGCTCTTCTGTGGCGATTTATTTATGTTGTTGTTTGTTACTTACTGTGTGTATCACTTGTGTCTTTTAATTTTGGATGGCCATATGGCCATTTTGTGGGAAAGTAACTGTCCTTATGGCCTTCCTTTGTTTAGGTTTCCATTATGGTCTGGTCGCTTAATGTTTGTATTTCTTTCCCTTTGGTGTCTTTTATGGGTGGAGTAAGTTAATTGTATCAATTCCTGATCTTTTTTTTTACTTCTACTTTACTTGCAGTTTCTATATGCGATGTTCTATGGTATTTTTTGGCTTATTTGATGTCATGGACATGACCAATCAAAATATGTGGGAAATAACAAAATAGAAGTGAAGGCAATGGCCAGTATTACGAAAACACGCCTATACAAATACATTGTAAATTTATTTTATTGCTTAAAAACATTGGACGAAAAATCGTGATATTTTTCTTATTTCTGCTCAAAATATAGATTATGAATGCACGTTAGAACCGCCTCATTGAGGCGGTTCTAACGAGTACCCACAATCTATTTTTAGAGCAGAAATAAGAAAAATATTGTTTACTATATAAAAGTGGGGTTCAAGGGGTCAGAATCATATAGGCGTGTTTTCGTGATGAGGAATCGATGCAAGTAACCCTAACCTCCCATCAGAGGTGGTCTGCTTGAAAATCAATTCCATCAACTAATGACGTTAATGACGTTCCGGTGATATATTGTCGAAACTTTGATCGTCTATCATTGGGCAATAGCAAAGCGCTTTTGAAATGAGCAGTAGCTATACTAAATAAAACCAACACAGCGAATGTGCTAGTTAAATGTCGGACAATTGATCAGTAGTTGGCTTCCTAGTTGCCGTTGGTCAGTTTTAACAAATTTACATCTTGGTTTAAGTCACAGTGGCAATTAAACATCACGTGCAACGAATTCCCCTTAAACCCCATTTATTTTTATACAGAAAAAAACTGGGGTTTACAGGAGTATACATTATTTATCTTATATCTGCTCCGAGGCATTTGTCTTGTTTTTGCTTGAATACAAATGTTGTTGGTACTCGCTAACAAGCATCCACAGCCTGTGTTTGGAGCATTTTTAAGAAAAATATCACAAGTTTTCATTGGAATCATTAACGTTTTATAACATGACGTCGCGTCTGAGAGTGTAATAACGTCATGTAATAAATTGGATAATCCATTAGTGGATTAAATATGTAAATTAGAAAGATACGCATCGTAACGTTACATGTACATGTCAGTACTGACATCGCGTTTACTAATGGCGGAATGTTGGCAATTTCGTTAAAAATCGTGAATAAAATATGTTTTAAATGTCATGTGATAAATAGAATCTTGCATTCGTGCTCATGTATTATTGAATTTATTAAACTCGTTGAGGAAAAGGGATAAAATGCTCGGCGAAGCCTCGCATTTTATCCCTTTCCCTCAACTCGTTTAATAAGCCTCGCATTTTATCCCTTTCCCTCAACTCGTGAGGCTTAGCATTTTATCCCTTTCCCTCAACTCGTTTAATTAATTCAATAATGCATGGACGCTTATGTTAGATCCTCTAAGAATGCACCTTGTCACACAGAATGTATTATCACAATGATATACGTTTCCCACAGATGACACTGTACCCCAACTCAGAGAATGTCACAATTTTTTTATTTGTTTTGTTGTTGCACGTGATATGTTCTGGGTTTCACTTTTGTGTACGTGGCTTTTCTAGGCCTTCTATCTATTTTACTGTCATGCATTAGAGTGTTTTCTGAAGGATGTTATTCATTGTCAACCAAGTGAAATACAGAGGACACGCGTTATAACGACATTCGTTATAACGGAAAAACTCGTTATAACGACAATTTCAATTGGATAAATTCTTAGCTCAAGGTTTAGCCTCAAGTAAGAGCGGCTCGGGCTTCCCTCGGGTTGGAAATGCCCAAATCGAATCCACAGTCATGAAAGATTCTTGTAATTTAATACTCCAAGAAACAATTGTTATAGACATTTGTTAGAATCGCCTCATCGAGGCGATTCTTATAAAAGTCTATAACATTTGTTTCTTGGAGTAATTATGTGGATAAGACCTTTTATAATCCTAACTGCGATTCCTTATAACGGCAAATTCATTATAACTGCCAATAATAGGGAACAAATCTGTCGTTATAACGCGGGTCCTCTATACATGAATATCTTGTCAAGGATCGAGAAGTAGGCACACAAGTTTCTATATTCAGCACAAAGCGGGAATAATAAGTGCCAGATTTACCAATAATTGCTTTTTATCAAGTTACTGGGTACACTTTCAGAAGGTTCTTTTGTAGAATATCAGGGAATATTAAACCTAGCTTTTCACACAGAATAACGTTTGTCCGCCTGTGGATTTAATGTCGTTCTCGATTCCAGATATTACGATCTTGACAGATTTATTGCAGACTCATCCTTCAAAAACAATTAAAATCATCTTTTGCAATCTCGCTTGCATACTTTTGCATTAGCTCAACATCTACTTGGTTAAGGAACTAATCAAAAGAATTATTGCGTGTTGATCAAGAATTCCGGTTTTATGGGTATTTTGATTTAGTTGAGAAAGATAAGCCTCTTGTAATATATGTTCTTTCTCAAATACTTGGTATTTCGTTTAATGCTATGACCATTGAAAAACACAAAAAGAGCCCCAAGATAACCACGACGTCAGGCTCATATTAATAAAATCCGCAGTTTTTTTTTTTAAGTTTTGTATGTATTTAAAAAGGTATACAGTGCAATTCTAATTTCTCATCTAAACGACAGATTTGGTATACTGGTTGGAGGCTCGCAGTTTGGTAAGGTCTGCTATCCTTGAATCAGGTATGGGTAGAGGGGAATCTTGATGTATTTCTTCTATTTATTTTCCTGTTTCTCTTCAATTTCATATCCTCCACTATCTCTATTGCATTCTCCTGGGAGAGGACAAGAAATGACCCACAAGGTTTGACATGTCCTTAAATCCCAACACAATCAGACAATACAGGTTTGAACCCCGGAAGTAGCGCATCTGCAAGTATCCACATTCAAATATGTTTGTAACAGAAACAAGACACTAAATTAGGGGATAACTATATTTAAAATGGTCTTTTGTGATGCTAAATAGGTGGTTTTACGGTCGGAAATTTCGGTTTTCGGCGGCGCGTCAGCGGAACCATAAACGGAATTTGTGATCCTAAAACGAACGATTTTCCTTCCCCAAATACCGTTATCCCCATTTTTATGCACTTATTTGTTGTTGTTTTTTTTTCTTTAAAAAATATACTAATTTGTACGTAGCGGCAAGCTCTGGGAGATGCGTAAAACCAAATATCAGCCAATGAAAAGCGACGTTATATGATGATGCGGTTCTTCTCTCGCAGAATAATTTTGTCTTTGCCTGTGTGTATTGCTTATATCTTTTTTTGATTTTGGGTAGCCATTCCGCCACTTTAAGAGAAAGTAACTGTCTGCTTGACTTTCCGCTAGTGATGTTTTCGTAGGGTTTGTTAATTCATGTCGCTTGGTGTCTCTGATGCCAGTTGTGGGGTAATTGTTTCGATTCCTGATCATTGGTTACAAATGGACAAGTGGTTTCCGATTCAAAAATTGTGACGTAAGTTCCGATTGATCAACTACAGTAAGTGTCCTAAAATATTATAAAATAAAAAGAAAATGTACTTTTTTTCACGTATTAACTGACAAAAAGGACACGTAAGTGTAAGTATAAATTGACATAAAATGTAACATACATTTCATACTTCTCGTATTTTAATGCATTATGCTATAGAGGTAGCTCAGTGGTTAGTCCGTAGAGAGGACCCCTGTTCGATCCTTGGCAGCGGTGACAACATTTCGGCGTACGAACACTCTCCATTAGCATCATTTGCAGGATTGAATGTCATGAAGTGCGCCGTACGTCGGATCAGGACGTTAACTGGACCCACCATCCCCATCCGGGCAGGGAGATTCATCCCTTGTACTGGTTAAAGACCCCTCCCGTAATTACATGATTACTATGTAGGCATTCATCCTGCAGATATGGATCTGTCTCTAATTTGTTTGTTTGTTTGAATTGAGGTTTAACGTCCCCGTCAACACTGTAAAGGTCATTTTGGAGACGTTGCTTCCAATTTTGTGGGACTTTTACCCGACATTGAGATGAAATGACATCTCAAGCCCTGTCGCCCAATGAAACCAATAGGGTTTATATGCATGGACGGTCCGCCTCGCACCAGTGTTCCTGGACAGGCTTAGATCCTCTAAGTGGTTTACCAGTACTAGTGTGCGGGCCGGATTCAGCTCTGCGTGGAAGCATCATGCAGCCTATATATTTCTTCAAGCCCCTATGGGCGGGGGAATATACACAGTCTGTATCTCCTTTCTGAGTTAAGGTGAAATGAAAAAAAAAAAAAAAAAAAAGAAACAAGAAAGAAAGAAAGAAAGAAAAAAAAGAAATGCATTTTTTTTATGCTGAGAGTATCATTATATGCAATAATTACTCAACTGTACATATATTGTATACTAGTAAGATACTATGCCACTAAATGTGATAACTGTACAGCTACATTAAAGAGGGAAGCATTGGTGGAATTGCAATCGCGATGGAAGTAAGGGCGAGGGCTGCGGCCGCATAAAACCGATTTAATCAGCCCCACCCCCACACCGACACACTTTTCGCTAACCGTTCCAGTGCGGTTTATTTTTATTGTAGTTCGCCTTTGAACGTGTGTTTTGATTTGGATAGCTAATTGGCCATTTTGTGTGAAAGTAACTGCCCTTTTGACTTTCCGCTGTTGATGCTTCCATTAGGGTCTAGTTTCTATATGTTTGTGTTTCTTTCCCGTTGGTGTCACTAACTGGAGTGTGTGTTATTTGTATCGGTTCCTGATCATCGCATTCACTTCTGTTTTTCATTGTATGCATCAACGTGTCTATCTATAGCATCCACCCAATCTTCTGGGAAGAGATGCATAGAAACACCGCGAACACTGTGCTGGTATCTAAAGCTGGAAAGGGATCAACAGCATGCAACAACAAAATTTGCTCTGACTAACCAAGTCGCTTCTCATCTAGTACATATGACCTTCGACTGTACAGATTCAAATGAGTGTGTGGGAGCAGTGACCGTTTTATAAAGGTCACACAAAGTTTCATAGCCACGGCAGCTAAGCCACAGAGAGATGCAACAACGGTGAGGACTCGACAGCAAGAAATAACTGAAATTCTGGAGCAAAAGAAAACCAAGAGTTAGACTCCGATGGGCCATGTTTGCTGATGTTGGCTCGGTGAGGGATGCCTTTAAGTCCGCGGGTGGGTGTCTCTTGCCTGATGCCCCCAGTTCACATGTCTCATGATCTACGTCGGTTGGTGTGTGCTCGGAGGAGGATGTGCTGTGTTTGCCGGGTCTTGTCCGTCATCCGTTTCGGTTTCAAAACTTTGGGGTTGAGACACACTGATGAAGATTAAATATCAGAAAGGCCTCTGTGTCACTAAATTTGGTATAGTTACGCCTTAATGGGACAGACCAGTGACAGAGCATCAGGTACCAACCAACATTACATAAAATTAAATTTTCATTCTAAGTAAGCCTTCACGATGGAACCCCCCATAGAATCTGATAAGGCCCGACCCACCGGCGTGCATTAAAAGAGGGAAGCAAAGTTATCAACCGTGATAAGGTTAACTACCATGCATGCAGCCTGTCGTATAACATTTATGTTGTACCCAGCCTTTTACAAGTTTGCTAGAAACGGTAGCCACATAACTTTTCCCAGACACAAAACATCTTTCCCCGGAAACAAACGCAACAACGAGAGACGCAAGAAAAATGTGTACACAAAACCCTTCGTCCACCATCATCACCTCAACACCCAGCCAGCACTTTGAAGTGGCATATATAGATCAACTGGCACAAGGTTGCTATACGATACAGAGACTAGTAAACAGGTATTGAGTATATATTACCCATTTAGTACCAGAAAGCTGAAACCCCAAAACGGGTATCCTTGTAAACAGTGTAGGCCCACATCAGACGCCCCAGAACGCGGCGTCTGATCAGGGCCTCCACTGTTTGCTAAAAGGTCAGTCATTTTCCAAATAAATATTTATGAAAACACAACCTGACACCCCTACATGTCGAAATGAACTCCTGCTATATATCAGAAGGAAGATTCCATTTGGTACAAAAAGGGTTAATACTGACTCACAGACATTTAAATTGATTTGTAATTGATACTGTCTTTTGTCAGTTGCTAATTTTATGGCTTGACTTCTACATTTATTCAAATAAAAATAATAATGGTTGCCCAATATGTCTATAATGCTACATTTCCGTTGAAATTTTGTAAGCTGAGATACAGCATGACTATTATGATGCTATATTCATGTGAAATGTGTGAGCATAATAAAGATTAATATATGTATGCCTATCGCGGTGTTTAGCAAACAAAGTACTGTTTTTCGACATGGCGGTCATAGCAAAGGAAAGAGGCATAGAAAAAAACATTCCTGCCTGACTGGGATTTGAACTCTGGGCGCTCAGCTGAGAGAACAAAGCTCTAACCACTAAGCCAAATGGTTACTCCTTGACGAATTCAAAATTTACCAAGGAAACCTCCGTGGTGTAGTGATTATGATAACTGCCTTTGAAACCAGCGTTCAATCCCAGTCTTCTCCAGACTTTCGGATGAGTCTTTAAAGCGAGGTCCGTCTCCGTATGACTTTAGAATTTGGTGAGGCATAAAACACAACACTCACTCACTCAAAATTTACAAAGGTAGATAATTGCAGAAAGGTTGGTTTATGAATGTGGTATTCCATGAGCATCGTCAAGTTTATTCCCAGTTCCAAAATAAAAGTGAAGGCAATGATCAGGAAGTTAAGTGAAGTTGGCTCTGCAATCGCCCATCTGCATTCAGCTCTGCATAATGTAACAGGAATCCTTCTAAGTCTAACTCAGAGCTCGACATAGCTCTGCATACAATTTTCAATTAGCCAGTCTAATGCAGAGCTCGACAAAGCGTGACATAGCTCTGCATGTAACTTTCAATTCGCCAGTCTAATGCAGAGCTCGACATAGCTCGACATAGCTCTGCATACAAATTCCAATGCGCCAGTTTAGTGCAGAGCTCTGCAATCGCCTTAGGTCTGCACCCAACTTTGAAATCACCACATAAATGCAGAGCTCTGCAATTGACATAGCTCGACATAGCTCTGTATACAACTTTCAATTCGCTAGTTTGGTGCAGAGCTCTGCAACCGTTTTAGATCTGCACAAACTTTGAAGTACGCACATCAATGCACAGCTCTGCGCTCGACATAGCTCGACGTAGCTCTGCATACAACTTTCAATTCGCCAGTCTAATGCAGAGCTCGACATAGCTCTGTATACAACATTCAATGTGCCAGTTAAGTGCAGAATTCTGCAATCGCCTTAGGTCTGCTTCCAACTTTGAAATCACCATATCAATGCAGAGCTCTGAAATTGATATAGCTCGACATAGCTTTGCATACAACAGTCAATTCGCCAGATAAATGCAGAGCTCGACACAGCTCTGCATACAATTTCCAATGCGCTAGTTTAGTGCAGAGCTCTGCAATCGCCCAAGGTCTGCACCCAACTGTGAAATCACCATATCAATGCAGAGCTCTGCAATCGACATAGCTCGAAATTGCTCTGTATACAACTTTCAATTCGCTAATTTGGTGCAGAGCTCTGCCATCGCTTTAGGTCTGTACAAACTTTGAAGTACGCACAACAATGCACAGCTCTGCGCTCGACATAGCTCGACGTAGCTCTGCATACAACTTTCAATTCGCCAGTCTAATGCAGAGCTCGACATAGCTCGACATAACTCTGCATACAACATTCAATGTGCCAGTTAAGTGCAGAACTCTGCAATCGCCTTAGGTCTGCTTCCAACTTTGAAATCACACTATCGATGCAGAGGCCCGCAATCAATATAGCTCGACATAGCTCTGCGCAATAGTTTCAATTCGCTAGTTTAGTGCAGAGCTCTGCAATCGGTCGGCTACGCCCATCGGGGCCTAAGGAAATAGATAGGCTGCGTGATGCTTCCACGCAGAGCTGTAATCCGACCGCACACGAGTACTGGTAAACAGCTTAGAGGACCTAAGCCTGGCCAGAGCTCTGCAATCGGCCTGGGTCTGCATAAACTTTGAAATCAGCACATTAATGCACAGCTCTGCGCTCGACATAGCTCGACGTAGCTCTGCATACAACTTTCAATTCGCCAGTCTAATGCCGAGTTGACGTAGCTCGATATAGCTCTGCATACAGCTTTCAATTCAATAGCTCGACACAGCTTTGCATACAACTGCCAATGCGACAGTTTAGAGTAGAGCTCTGCAATCGCCTTAGGTCTGCATCAAACTTTGAAATCGCCATATCATTGCGGAGCTCTGCAATCGACAAAGCTTAGCAAACAACTTTCATTTTGTTTTGCAGACCTAAGCCGACTGCAGAGCTCTGCACTGAACTAGCGAATTTATGGAACGCCTTTACTGCCTCCTGGTGTCTGCCTTCTTGCTATTGTGTCAGCGCTTCGTTATAGCATGTGCTTTCATCATTATACCCTGTGCTTTAACAATTATATTGGATGCAGTTGATATTATGTTATGTATACATACCATTATATCATAGGCAAACGTCATTGTATCCTGGGCTTTGATCATTATATTGGATGCAGTTTATATTATATTACGTATACAAACCATTAAATCATAGGCAAACGCCATTGTATCCTGGACTTTGATCATTATATTGGATGCAGTTGATATTATATTATGTATACATACCGTTATATCATAGGCAAACATCATTGTATCCTGGGCTTATCATTATATTGGATGCAGTTGATATTATATCATGTATACAAACCATTATATGATAGGCGTACATCAGTGTACCCTGTGATTTTTTCATGATGCCGGTAGCAAGTAATATCTAATTATTCATGCACAGGATTATATCAAGGGTAGACATTACTGTATCTTGTCATTTCATCATGATGTCGGTAGCACATACTATTATACTATGCATAAATATGATTTTATCATGTGCAGACGCTATTGTGTCCTGTGATTTTATAATTATGTTGGGTATACATGACAATAAGTTGTGTAAACGCACCGTGTTTTATTCTGGAAAAACTTCATTATGTTCTGGGCAAATCCCGTTATGTCGGAACAGGCACCACTGTATTCTGGGGAAACGGTATTATATTCTTCATATTTATCGTTATACCTTTGGAAATCATCATTGTATGGTGCCACTCTACTGTCTCTTTGTACGTGTATAAATGTTGTTATGCCAAGTCGTCATTATATCCTGGTCAAACATTGTTATATTCTGGGCTGTCATCATTATGTCCTAAGCAAACATGTCATCATTATGCGATGGGTAGCCGACATTATGTCAATGGCAAACATCATTTAGTATTGCCAGTTGAATTGAAAAGGATGGTTTGATACCATTTCGTAGTCTGTGACATTTCCCGATCTTATTCCGAATAAATTCCAAATGGAAGAAGAAATGGAAACAGTTTTAAGGAAAGCGGGGTTGGAAGCATGTTTACAAAATTTTCTTCACGAAAAGATTTCCCCAGATTTAGTATGTAAACTTTCAATGCATGAATTAAACATGCTGGGAGTGTATAACAGCAACGACATGATGAAACTTCGCACCGAATGTATAAAATATCGCCCTATGAAGAACCAAACTAGCTCTCAAGAACCAAAATATAATATTCCTAAAGAAGTAATAGAATCATTACTGCAGTCTGGGTTCAGAGTACACGAAATTGTAAAACTGTTGTCTGTCTCTGAGAGAACTGTTTACAGAAAAATGAGCAAGTATGATATAACAGTTTATGAGTCCAGTGACATTGATGATGCAAGTTTAGAAACTGAAGTTGCTCGAGTTACAACAGAATTTCCGAGAATTGGATAATCTATGATCAGACAAATATTGCAGCAAAGAGGTATAAAGGTATATCGATTGTGTATCTACATAAAATTATTTAAAATGTCTGCTGACAAACTGCATTTTAGAACTCTACTTCAAACTTTTTGTTTTATTAAATCTGTTTGGGCTGGCATCGTCTGAAATTGAAAGACAATCGGGGTAGACTCTTTACACTTTACCATTTGATCGTGACGAGTCAACATTCACCACTAATTTAAATACTGCTGAACCCACGTTGATAACAAGGAATCACCATACACTACGCACTACTACACCTCCTGTGATAGTGACGAAACACCATACTGCTCTACTATAACCCACTGTGCTAGAAAAGAACGACCATATCCCTCTTCTATACCACCTGTAATAGTGAGGAAAAACAGTGCACCATACTATATGGTGTCCCTGAAATAATGTAATACTATCATACCACACTGCTATACCACATGTAATAGTGTGGCAAAACAGTGCACTGCTACTATATGGAGACCCTGTGATATTGTAATACTATCATTACTATCATACCACACAACTATACACCCTGTGATAGTGAGCAACCACCATGATCTACTATGGAACGCCTTTACTGCCTCCTGGTGTCTGCCTTCTTGCTATTGTGTCAGCGCTTCGTTATAGCATGTGCTTTCATCATTATACCCTGTGCTTTAACAATTATATTGGATGCAGTTGATATTATGTTATGTATACATACCATTATATCATAGGCAAACGTCATTGTATCCTGGGCTTTGATCATTATATTGGATGCAGTTTATATTATATTACGTATACAAACCATTAAATCATAGGCAAACGCCATTGTATCCTGGACTTTGATCATTATATTGGATGCAGTTGATATTATATTATGTATACATACCGTTATATCATAGGCAAACATCATTGTATCCTGGGCTTATCATTATATTGGATGCAGTTGATATTATATCATGTATACAAACCATTATATGATAGGCGTACATCAGTGTACCCTGTGATTTTTTCATGATGCCGGTAGCAAGTAATATCTAATTATTCATGCACAGGATTATATCAAGGGTAGACATTACTGTATCTTGTCATTTCATCATGATGTCGGTAGCACATACTATTATACTATGCATAAATATGATTTTATCATGTGCAGACGCTATTGTGTCCTGTGATTTTATAATTATGTTGGGTATACATGACAATAAGTTGTGTAAACGCACCGTGTTTTATTCTGGAAAAACTTCATTATGTTCTGGGCAAATCCCGTTATGTCGGAACAGGCACCACTGTATTCTGGGGAAACGGTATTATATTCTTCATATTTATCGTTATACCTTTGGAAATCATCATTGTATGGTGCCACTCTACTGTCTCTTTGTACGTGTATAAATGTTGTTATGCCAAGTCGTCATTATATCCTGGTCAAACATTGTTATATTCTGGGCTGTCATCATTATGTCCTAAGCAAACATGTCATCATTATGCGATGGGTAGCCGACATTATGTCAATGGCAAACATCATTTAGTATTGCCAGTTGAATTGAAAAGGATGGTTTGATACCATTTCGTAGTCTGTGACATTTCCCGATCTTATTCCGAATAAATTCCAAATGGAAGAAGAAATGGAAACAGTTTTAAGGAAAGCGGGGTTGGAAGCATGTTTACAAAATTTTCTATGGAACGCCTTTACTGCCTCCTGGTGACTTCCTTTTTGCTATTGTGTCAACTCTTCGTTATATCTTGTTCTTTCATCATTATATCGTGTACTTTAACAATTATATTGGATGCAGTTGACATAAAGTTATGTTTACATACCATTGCATCATAGGCAAACGTCATTGTATCCTGTGCTTTGATCATTATATTGGATGCAGTTGATATTATGTTATGTATACGTAACATTATATCATAGGCAAACGTCATTGTACCCTGTGCTTTGATCATTATATTGGATGAAGTTGATATTATGCTACGGTACCATTATATCATAGGCAAAAGTCATTGTATCCTGTGCTTTGATCATTATTTGGATGCAGTTGATATTATGATTTGTAAACGTACATTTATATCATAGGCAAACGCCATTGTATCCTGTGCTTTGGTTATTATATTGGATGCAGTTGATATTATGCTATGTATACGTACGATTATATCATAGACAAACGTCATTGTATCCTGTGCTTTGATCATTATATTGGATGCAGTTGATATTATGCTATGTATACGAACCATTATATCATAGGCATATGTCATTGTATCCTGTGCTTTGATCATTATATTGGGTGCAGTTGATATTATGTTATGTATATGTACCATTATATCATAGGCAAACGTCATTGTGTCCTGTGATTTGATCAGTATATTGGATGCAGTTGATCCAATATTGGATGCAGTTAATATTATAGTACGTATACAAACCATTATATCATAGGCAAATGTCATTGTATCCTGTGCTTTCATTATTATATTGGATGCAGTTGATAGTATGTTGTTTACTAATAGTTTTCTGGCATGGACAAACGTCTTTGCATCCTGTGATGTCATCATTATGGTGGGTGTACTTGACATTATGTCATGGAAAAACTTCCTATGAAGTTTCAGCACCATCGGTTGAAAACTGTAGGAGGCGTTATCCGGAAACGAAAAAGTTTACAGACGGACGGACGGACGGACACAGAGGGGCATAACATAATACGACCGTTTTTCAAACGGACGTATAAAAAGGTGTTAAAGAGGAATTTGGTGGATTCTGATTACTTAATAAATTAAGGTTTTACTTTTTTTACACTTATCGGATGATAAAGCCAGTGGGAGGGCATAAAATTCCATGCAGCGCTAAGCGCTTTATGGAAAATTATAGCGATGACCACTGGCTTAATCACCCGATAAACGTCCAAAAGTAAAATGTCAATTCTTATATTAACACGTTATTTATAGATTGTTTTAGATTCGATGTAAATTGTGCGAAATACGCGGCGCAGAAGTGTTTTTAACCAAACGCGTTCGGACCATGATGTTCAACAACAGTCACCATGATTTGACGTCAATGGAATGTTACGTCAACCGATCAGGACATTTGTTTATTCGCAACGTCGCTTAAAGGAAAGTCAAAGATAAATGTAAATATAGTACCTCACTATCACAGGAGTATAGTAAGTGATTATGGTGGTTCCTTGCTATCACAGGCGACTAGTACGGGGGTAGTGTGTTTCCGCGCTATCACAGGGGGTGTAATAGATGACCATGATAAGCCCTTGCTATCGCACGGTGTAAAGTAGTGGTGTATGGTTCCCTACTATCACAGGGGTATAGTAGATCATGGTGGTTGCTCACTATCACAGGGTGTATAGTTGTGTGGTATGATAGTAATGATAGTATTACAATATCACAGGGTCTCCATATAGTAGCAGTGCACTGTTTTGCCACACTATTACATGTGGTATAGCAGTGTGGTATGATAGTATTACATTATTTCAGGGACACCATATAGTATGGTGCACTGTTTTTCCTCACTATTACAGGTGGTATAGAAGAGGGATATGGTCGTTCTTTTCTAGCACAGTGGGTTATAGTAGAGCAGTATGGTGTTTCGTCACTATCACAGGAGGTGTAGTAGTGCGTAGTGTATGGTGATTCCTTGTTATCAACGTGGGTTCAGCAGTATTTAAATTAGTGGTGAATGTTGACTCGTCACGATCAAATGGTAAAGTGTAAAGAGTCTACCCCGATTGTCTTTCAATTTCAGACGATGCCAGCCCAAACAGATTTAATAAAACAAAAAGTTTGAAGTAGAGTTCTAAAATGCAGTTTGTCAGCAGACATTTTAAATAATTTTATGTAGATACACAATCGATATACCTTTATACCTCTTTGCTGCAATATTTGTCTGATCATAGATTATCCAATTCTCGGAAATTCTGTTGTAACTCGAGCAACTTCAGTTTCTAAACTTGCATCATCAATGTCACTGGACTCATAAACTGTTATATCATACTTGCTCATTTTTCTGTAAACAGTTCTCTCAGAGACAGACAACAGTTTTACAATTTCGTGTACTCTGAACCCAGACTGCAGTAATGATTCTATTACTTCTTTAGGAATATTATATTTTGGTTCTTGAGAGCTAGTTTGGTTCTTCATAGGGCGATATTTTATACATTCGGTGCGAAGTTTCATCATGTCGTTGCTGTTATACACTCCCAGCATGTTTAATTCATGCATTGAAAGTTTACATACTAAATCTGGGGAAATCTTTTCGTGAAGAAAATTATGGAACGCCTTTACTGCCTCCTGGTGTCTGCCTTCTTGCTATTGTGTCAGCGCTTCGTTATAGCATGTGCTTTCATCATTATACCCTGTGCTTTAACAATTATATTGGATGCAGTTGATATTATGTTATGTATACATACCATTATATCATAGGCAAACGTCATTGTATCCTGGGCTTTGATCATTATATTGGATGCAGTTTATATTATATTACGTATACAAACCATTAAATCATAGGCAAACGCCATTGTATCCTGGACTTTGATCATTATATTGGATGCAGTTGATATTATATTATGTATACATACCGTTATATCATAGGCAAACATCATTGTATCCTGGGCTTATCATTATATTGGATGCAGTTGATATTATATCATGTATACAAACCATTATATGATAGGCGTACATCAGTGTACCCTGTGATTTTTTCATGATGCCGGTAGCAAGTAATATCTAATTATTCATGCACAGGATTATATCAAGGGTAGACATTACTGTATCTTGTCATTTCATCATGATGTCGGTAGCACATACTATTATACTATGCATAAATATGATTTTATCATGTGCAGACGCTATTGTGTCCTGTGATTTTATAATTATGTTGGGTATACATGACAATAAGTTGTGTAAACGCACCGTGTTTTATTCTGGAAAAACTTCATTATGTTCTGGGCAAATCCCGTTATGTCGGAACAGGCACCACTGTATTCTGGGGAAACGGTATTATATTCTTCATATTTATCGTTATACCTTTGGAAATCATCATTGTATGGTGCCACTCTACTGTCTCTTTGTACGTGTATAAATGTTGTTATGCCAAGTCGTCATTATATCCTGGTCAAACATTGTTATATTCTGGGCTGTCATCATTATGTCCTAAGCAAACATGTCATCATTATGCGATGGGTAGCCGACATTATGTCAATGGCAAACATCATTTAGTATTGCCAGTTGAATTGAAAAGGATGGTTTGATACCATTTCGTAGTCTGTGACATTTCCCGATCTTATTCCGAATAAATTCCAAATGGAAGAAGAAATGGAAACAGTTTTAAGGAAAGCGGGGTTGGAAGCATGTTTACAAAATTTTCTTCACGAAAAGATTTCCCCAGATTTAGTATGTAAACTTTCAATGCATGAATTAAACATGCTGGGAGTGTATAACAGCAACGACATGATGAAACTTCGCACCGAATGTATAAAATATCGCCCTATGAAGAACCAAACTAGCTCTCAAGAACCAAAATATAATATTCCTAAAGAAGTAATAGAATCATTACTGCAGTCTGGGTTCAGAGTACACGAAATTGTAAAACTGTTGTCTGTCTCTGAGAGAACTGTTTACAGAAAAATGAGCAAGTATGATATAACAGTTTATGAGTCCAGTGACATTGATGATGCAAGTTTAGAAACTGAAGTTGCTCGAGTTACAACAGAATTTCCGAGAATTGGATAATCTATGATCAGACAAATATTGCAGCAAAGAGGTATAAAGGTATATCGATTGTGTATCTACATAAAATTATTTAAAATGTCTGCTGACAAACTGCATTTTAGAACTCTACTTCAAACTTTTTGTTTTATTAAATCTGTTTGGGCTGGCATCGTCTGAAATTGAAAGACAATCGGGGTAGACTCTTTACACTTTACCATTTGATCGTGACGAGTCAACATTCACCACTAATTTAAATACTGCTGAACCCACGTTGATAACAAGGAATCACCATACACTACGCACTACTACACCTCCTGTGATAGTGACGAAACACCATACTGCTCTACTATAACCCACTGTGCTAGAAAAGAACGACCATATCCCTCTTCTATACCACCTGTAATAGTGAGGAAAAACAGTGCACCATACTATATGGTGTCCCTGAAATAATGTAATACTATCATACCACACTGCTATACCACATGTAATAGTGTGGCAAAACAGTGCACTGCTACTATATGGAGACCCTGTGATATTGTAATACTATCATTACTATCATACCACACAACTATACACCCTGTGATAGTGAGCAACCACCATGATCTACTATACCCCTGTGATAGTAGGGAACCATACACCACTACTTTACACCGTGCGATAGCAAGGGCTTATCATGGTCATCTATTACACCCCCTGTGATAGCGCGGAAACACACTACCCCCGTACTAGTCGCCTGTGATAGCAAGGAACCACCATAATCACTTACTATACTCCTGTGATAGTGAGGTACTATATTTACATTTATCTTTGACTTTCCTTTAAGCGACGTTGCGAATAAACAAATGTCCTGATCGGTTGACGTAACATTCCATTGACGTCAAATCATGGTGACTGTTGTTGAACATCATGGTCCGAACGCGTTTGGTTAAAAACACTTCTGCGCCGCGTATTTCGCACAATTTACATCGAATCTAAAACAATCTATAAATAACGTGTTAATATAAGAATTGACATTTTACTTTTGGACGTTTATCGGGTGATTAAGCCAGTGGTCATCGCTATAATTTTCCATAAAGCGCTTAGCGCTGCATGGAATTTTATGCCCTCCCACTGGCTTTATCATCCGATAAGTGTAAAAAAAGTAAAACCTTAATTTATTAAGTAATCAGAATCCACCAAATTCCTCTTTAACACCTTTTTATACGTCCGTTTGAAAAACGGTCGTATTATGTTATGCCCCTCTGTGTCCGTCCGTCCGTCCGTCTGTAAACTTTTTCGTTTCCGGATAACGCCTCCTACAGTTTTCAACCGATGGTGCTGAAACTTCATAGGAAGTTTTTCCATGACATAATGTCAAGTACACCCACCATAATGATGACATCACAGGATGCAAAGACGTTTGTCCATGCCAGAAAACTATTAGTAAACAACATACTATCAACTGCATCCAATATAATAATGAAAGCACAGGATACAATGACATTTGCCTATGATATAATGGTTTGTATACGTACTATAATATCAACTGCATCCAATATTGGATCAACTGCATCCAATATACTGATCAAATCACAGGACACAATGACGTTTGCCTATGATATAATGGTACATATACATAACATAATATCAACTGCACCCAATATAATGATCAAAGCACAGGATACAATGACATATGCCTATGATATAATGGTTCGTATACATAGCATAATATCAACTGCATCCAATATAATGATCAAAGCACAGGATACAATGACGTTTGTCTATGATATAATCGTACGTATACATAGCATAATATCAACTGCATCCAATATAATAACCAAAGCACAGGATACAATGGCGTTTGCCTATGATATAAATGTACGTTTACAAATCATAATATCAACTGCATCCAAATAATGATCAAAGCACAGGATACAATGACTTTTGCCTATGATATAATGGTACCGTAGCATAATATCAACTTCATCCAATATAATGATCAAAGCACAGGGTACAATGACGTTTGCCTATGATATAATGTTACGTATACATAACATAATATCAACTGCATCCAATATAATGATCAAAGCACAGGATACAATGACGTTTGCCTATGATGCAATGGTATGTAAACATAACTTTATGTCAACTGCATCCAATATAATTGTTAAAGTACACGATATAATGATGAAAGAACAAGATATAACGAAGAGTTGACACAATAGCAAAAAGGAAGTCACCAGGAGGCAGTAAAGGCGTTCCATAAATTCGCTAGTTTAGTGCAGAGCTCTGCAGTTGGCTTAGGTCTGCAAAAAACTTTGAAATCAGCACACCAATGCACAGCTCTGAGCTCGACATAGCTCTCCATACAACTTTCAATTCGCCAGTCTTATGCAGAATTCGACATAGCTCTGCATACCACTTTCAATTCGACAAGTCTAATGCAGAGCTCGACATAGCCATGCATACAACTTTCAATTCGCTAGTCTAATGCAGAGCTCGACATAGCTCGACATAGCTCTGTATGCAACTTTCAATGCGCCAGTTTAGTGCAGAGCCCTGCAATCGCCTTAGGGCTGCATCAAACTTTGAAATCACCGTATCAATGCAGAACCCTGTAATCGACATAGCTAGAAATAGCCATGCATCTAACTTTCAATACGCAACTAATGCAGAGCTCGACATAGCTCTCCATACAACTTTCTTTCAATTCGCCAATCTATTGCAGAGCTCGACATAGCTCGACAAAGCTCTGCATACATCTTTCCATTCGCCAGTCTAATGCAGAGCTCGACGTGGCTCGGTATAAAACTTTAAATGTGCCAGTTTAGTGCAGAGCTCTTAAATCGCCTAAAGTCTGCATCCAACTTTGAAATTACCATATCAATGCATAGCTGTGCAATCGACATAGCTCGACATAGCTCTGCATGCAACTTTCATTTCGCCAGTCTAATGCAGAGTTCGACATAGCTCGACATAGCGCTGTATACACCTTTCAATTCGCCAGTCTAATGCAGAGGTCGACATAGCTGGACATAGTTCTGCATACAACTTTAAATGGGCCAGTTTAGTGCTGAGCTCTGCAATCGCCTTAGGCCTGCATCCAATTTTGATATCACCATATCAATGCAGAGCTCTGCAAATGACACAGCTCAACATAGCTCTGCATACAGCTTTCAATTCGCCAGTTTAATGCAGCGATCTGCAATCGGTCGGCCCTGCCAATCGGGGCCTAAGGAAATAGATAGGCTGCGTGACGCACACGAGTACTAGTAAACCGCTTAGAGGATCTAAGCCTGCCCAGATAAAGCGGGACGAGTCGGACCGTCAATCCATATAAACCCTATTGTTTTAATTAGGCGACAGGGCTTGAGATGCCATTCCATCTCAATGTCGGGTAAAAGTCCCACACAATTGGAAGCAGCGTTTCCAAAATGATCAGCGTTAAACCTCAAATCAATCAAACAAACAAAGCTCTGCAATCGTCTTAGAACTGCATTCACTTTGAAATAAGCACATCAATGCACAGCTCTGCACTCGACATAGCTCGACAAAGCTCTGCATACAACTTTCAGTTCGCGAGTCTAATGCAGAGCTCGACATAGCTCTGCATACAACTGTCAATGCGTCAGTTTAGTGCAGAGCTCTGCAATCGCCTTAGGTCTGCATCCAACTTTGAAATCAACATATGAATGCAGAGCTCTGCAATCAACATAGCTCGACATAGCTCTGCATACAAGTTTCAATTCACAAGTCTAATGCAGAGCTCGATATAGCTTGACATCGCTCTGCATACAACTTTCAATTCGCCAGTCTAATGCAGAGTTCGACATAGCTCTGCATTCAACTTTCAATTCGCCTGTCTAATGTAGAGTTCGAAATAGCTCGACATAGCTCGGCATACAACTTTCAATGTACCAGTTTTGTGCAGAGCTCTGCAATCGCCTTAGGTCTGCATCCAACTTTGAAATCACCATATCAATGCAGAGCTCTGCAATCGTCATAGCTCGACATAGCTCTCTACATACATTTTTCAATTCGCTAGTCTATGCAGAACTCGACATAGCTCGACATAACTCTGCATGCAGCTTTCAAATCGCCAGTCTAATGCAGAGCTCGACATAGCTCGCCATAGCTCTGCATACACATTTCACTGCGCCAGGAAATGCAGAGCTCTGCAATCACCTTAGGTCTGTATCCTATTTTGAATTGACCATATCAATGCAGAGCTCTGCAATCGACATATCTCGACGTAGCTCTGCATGCAACTTTCAATTCGCCAGTCTTGTGCAGAGCTCTGCAATCGGCTTAGGTCTGCATAAACTTTGATATCAGCACATCAATGCACAGCTCTGCACTCGACGTAGCTCTGCATTCAACTTTCAATTCGCCAGTCTAATGCAGAGCTCGACATAGCTCTGCATACAACTTTAAATGCGCCAGTTTAGTGCAGAGCTCTGCAATCGCCTAACGTCTGCATCCAACTTTGAAATCACCATACCAATGCACTGCTCTGCAATAGACATAGCTCGACAATGCTCTGCATACAACTTTCAATTCGCCAGTCTAATGCAGAACTCGCCATAGCTCTGCATACAGCTTTCAATTCGCCAATCTAATGCAGAACTCGACATAGCTCTGCATAAAACTTTTAATTCGCCAGTCTTATGCATAGCTCGACATAGCTCGACGCAGCTCTGCAGGCAACAATCAATGTCCCGGTTTAGTGCAGAGCTCTACAATCGCCTTAGGTCTGCATCCACTTTTGAAATCACAATGTCAATGCAGAGCTCTGCAATCGAAATAGCTGGACAGAGCTCTGCATACAACTCAATTCGCCAGTTTAATGCAGAGCTCGACATAGCTCGACATAACACTGCAAGCAACTTTCAATGCGCCAGTTTAGTACAGAGCGCTGCAATCGCCTTAGGTCTGCACCAAACTTTGAAATCACCATATCAATGCAGAGCTGTGCAATGGACATAACTAGACATAGCTCTGCATATAACTTTGAATTCGCCAGTTTAGTGCAGAGCTCTGCAATCGGCTTAGGTCTGCATCCAACTTTGAAATCACCATATCAATGCACAGCTCTGCAATCGACATCTCTCAACATAGCTCTGCATACAACTTTCAATTCCTCAGTCTAATGCAGAGCTCGACAACTTTCAATGCGCAGGTTAGTGCAGAACTCTGCAATTGCCTTAGGTCTGCATCCAACTTTGAAATCACCATATCAGTGCACAGCTCTGCGCTCGACATAGTTCGACATAGCTCTGCATCCAACTTTCAATTCGCAGTCTAATGCAGAGCTCGAAATAGCTCTGAATACAACTTTCCTTCAATTCGCCAATCTATTGCAGAGCTCGACATAGCTCGACAAAGCTCTGCATACAACTTTCCATTCACCTGTCTAATGCAGAGCTCGACATAACTCTGGATACAACTTTAAATGTGCCAGTTTAGTGCAGAGCTCTGCAATCGCCTTAGGTCTGCATCCAACTTCGAAATCACCAAATTCAATGCAGAGCTGTGCAATCGACATAGCTCTGCATGCAACTTTCATTTCGCCAGTCTAATGCAGAGTTCGACATAGCTCGACATAGCTCTGTATACAACTTTCAATTCGCCAGTCTAATGTAGAGGTCGACATAGCTGGACAAAGTTCTGCATACAACTTTAAATGCGCCAGTTTAGTGCTGAGCTCTGCAATCGCCTTAGGTCTGCATCCAATTTCAACTCGGCAGCCCTATTGGTTTAATTAGTCGACAGGGCTTGAGATGCCATTCCATCTCAATGTCGGGTAAATTGGAAGCAGCGTTTCCAAAATGATCAGCGTTAAACCTCAAATCAAACAAACAAACAAATCTCTGCAATCGGCTTAAATCTGCATACACTTTGAAATCAGCACATCAATGCACAGCTCTGCGCTCGACATAGCTCTGCATACAACTTTCAGTTTGCGAGTCTAATGCAGAGCTCGACATAGCTCTGCATACAACTGTCAATGCGTCAGTTTAGTGCAGAGCTCTGCAATCGCCTTAGGTCTGCATCCAACTATGAAATCAACAAATGAATGCAGAACTCTGCAATCAACATAGCTCGACATAGCTCTGCATACAACCTTCAATTCGCAAGTCTAATGCAGAGCTCAACATCGCTCTGCATACAACTTTCAGTTCGCCAGTCTAATAAACAGTTCGACAAATCTCGACATAGCTATCAACTATCATTTCGCCAGTCTATTGCAGAGTTCGAAATAGCTCGACATAGCTCGGCATACAACTTTCAATGTGTCAGTTTAGTGCAGAGCTCTGCAATCGCTTAAGGTCTGCATCCAACTTTGAAATCACCATATCAGTGCAGAGCTCTGCAATTGCCATAGCTCGACATAACTCTGCATACAACTTTTAATTCGCTAGTCTAATGCAGAACTCGACATATCTCGACATAGCTCTGCATGCAGCTTTCAGTTCGCCAGTCTAATGCAAAGCTCGACATAGCTCGGCATACACATTTCACAGCACAAGTTAAATGCAGAGCTCTGCAATCGCCTTAGGTCTGCATCCAATTTTGAAATCACCATATCAATGCAATGCTCTGCAATCGACATATCTCGACGAAGCTCTGCATGCAACTTTCACTTCGCCAGTCTAGTGCAGAGCTCTGCAATCGGCTTAGGTCTGCATAAACATAAATAATTGCACATCAATGCACAGCTCTGTACTCGACATAGCTCGGCATACCTCTGCATACAACTTTCAATTCGCCAGTCTAATGCAGAGCTCGGCATAGCTCGACATAGCTCTGCATACAACTTTCAATGCGCCAGTTTAGTGCAAAGCTCTGTAATCGCCTTAGATCTGCATCGAACTTTGAAATCAACATATCAATGCACAGCTCTGCAATCGACATAGCTCGACAATGCTCTGTATACAACTTTCAATTCGCCAGTCTAATGCAGAACACGACATAGCTCGACATAGCTCTGCGTACAACTTTCAATTCGCCAATCTAATGCAGAGCTCGACATAGCTCTGTTTATAACTTTCAATTCGCCAGTCTAATGCAGAACACGACATAGCTCGACATAGCTCTGCGTACAACTTTCAATTCGACAATCTAATGCAGAGCTCGACATAGCTCTGTTTACAACTTTCAATTCGCCAGTCTAATGCAGAGCTCGACATAGCTCTGCATGCAACAATCAATGCCCCGGTTTAGTGCAGAGCTCTACAATCGCCTTAGGTCTGCATCCAACTTTGAAATCGTCGTGTCAATGCAGAGCTCTGCAATCGACATAGCTCCATAAAGCTCTGCATACAATTTTCAATTCGCCAGTCTAGTGCAGAGCTCGACATAGCTCAAAATAGCTCTGCATACAGCTTTCAATTCGCCAGTCTAATGCGGAGCTCGACATAGCTCGACATAGCACTGCAAGCAACTTTCAATGCGCCAATTTAGTACAGAGCTCTGCAATCGCCTTAGGTCTGCATCAAACTTTGAAATCGCCATATCAATACAGAGCTGTACAATCGACATAGCTCGACATAGCTCTGCATATAACTTTGAATTCGCCAGTTTAGTGCAGAACTCTGCAATCGGCTTAGGGTTGCATCCAACTTTGAAATCACCATATTAACGCTCAACTCTGCAATCGACATATCTCAACATAGCTCTGCATACAACTTTCAATGCGCAGGTTAGGGCAGAACTCTGCAATTGCCTTAAGTCTGCATCCAACTTTAAAATCACCATATCAGTGCACAGCTCTGCGCTCGACATCGCTCTGCATACAACTTTCAATTCGCCAGTCTAATGAAGAGCTCGACATAGCTCTGCGTACAAATTGGAATTCGCTTGGCTAATGCAGAGCTCTGCAATCAGCGTAGCTCTTCAGTCAACTGTGAATAACACTTCAATGCAGAGCACTGCATACAACCTAGCACTGCAACCAACTAAGAGTTTTATATTTCAACGCAGATCTCTGCTCTGTATACAATTTTCAATTCGCCAGTTTAGTGCAGAACTGCCCATAGGGGCTTGAAGAAATATATGGGCTGCATGATGCTTCCACGGAGAGCTGATTCTGGCCTGCACACTAGTACTGGTAAACCGTTTAGAGGATCTAAGCCTGTCCAGGAACCGCAGTGAGAGGCGGACCGTCCATGCTAATAAACCCTATTGGTTTCTTTGGGCACCAGGGCTTGAGAAGTCATTTCATCTCAATGTCGGGTAAAAGTCCCACAAAAGTGGAAGCAACGTCTCCAAAATGACCTTTACAGTGTTGACGGGGGCATTAAACCTCAAATCAAACAAAACAAAGTGCAGAACTGTGCAATCGCCGTAGGTCGGCATCAAAGTTTACAATCACAATAGCAATGCAGAGTTCTGCAGAGTCACATGTTGCGAGACTTCATAAGGAAACTGACTTCAATCAAATTCAACTTAACCCAGAAAATGAAGTACATGGTGATTTCCGCATTTGCAGCCCTTCAGAACGCGGTGTCCTTGGATGATGCGGTAAAAAGTACACCAAAATATGTCAGCTTTTCCTGACACCATCGTTAACGGAGAGATATAAAAAAGAAGAGCAAAACATAAGACGAAACACTTCAAAAATGACGAGGGCGATGCATTAGAAGTATGTCCGAAGCATTTTCAAAATGACGAGGCAGAGAGTACCGAAAGGCTGCCCAATAAAGAAGCCTCACCCTTCTCGAGTACCTTTCACCAAATCTACCAAAATGTATCGATAGTCTGAATGCACGAAGTCTGAGCTAAATAAATATTATTTTCCGGAAATAGTAGCCCTTTTTCAAGCCAAATATGTAGAAGCCTCCGTGGTGCAGTGGTTACGCTACTCGCCTTGTAAACCAGGGATCGCAGGAGCGATCCCGGGCTTCTCCAGACTTTCGGATGAGTCTTTAAATCGAGGTCCCGTCTCCGTATGACCTAAGCTGTTGGTGGGACGTAAAACTCGAACACTCACTCGAGACAAATATGTACCTATATTGCCCTTATCGATTGGCATACTTCTTGGCTACCGGATTGTAGAAGGTAATAGGTACAAGGTAATATTTTGGCCCTTTCTACAAACTCTCAAGCAGAAAACTGGTTTAAGTACATCAAAACTGACATTGGTATTAAAAGCCGGGAAAGGCCAGCAAAATTCGTCATTGTTTTGAAGGTGGCAATACAAAGCCGCCTAAAACTAATGAATAACCCAGGTGCAGCAAAGAAGAAAAACACACAGTGACGGAATGAAGAATGTGACCAAGTACTTAACACTAAGGAGGAGATATGGAACAGGCGCAAGAAAAGAAAAAAATGTGTACCACAAGACACCCGGTGTTAGGATAGCAACCAAAAATCTTATGGGATGGGGCGGAAAGAAAGAGATCATTATCTTAAGCAACACTTGTACTATCGATAATGGCTTGAATATCTTCCACCTAGCTTTTACCAGTAATCAACGATTCAGGGAAGCACTTAAATGTGACAAAACCGCTTTCTCGAACTATATCAAAGATGTTTGTGATATGATGTCCGAAGAACACTTCACAGAAGCTAAGTTAGCGTGGATACGTTACACAAACAAACCCTCTACAGATTTATTGGGGGATGAATTGGATTTAATGTGGCGGCATGTTAATGCCGAATGGGTTTCGAAAACAGCATCAGTATGCACGAATGATGCATGTCCAGAGCCAATAAATACCACGTATGTATTACTTCATGGGTGTAACAATGCCTCACTCCTACCATGGGAGAGGTGGGTAGGGAACATATTTATTTTGCCTGACAGTCTGCCCGCGCGTACACGCTCCATATCTTGTAAACCGTTAAAGATATTTTCACGAAACTTTCTAGAACTGTTAAACTTCGTCAGAAAAAGTGCTAGCCACAAGAACAGTAGCTCTTGTCGATACTTTTTCACCGCTGAAATTTTACAGTTGATTTTATATCCGTTCTTTAGCTTGAAACAATTTTCAAAATATTTGTCATGAAACTAGCATTATCAAACAACGCGCATGTCACAAGAACCGGAATACTTGTATATACATGTTGCAGTTATATTTTTTTTAAAAAATGACAATGGTAATTTCTTGTCCATTCTTTTATAAAAAGCGTTTGAAGATATTTTCATGAAACATCATATATATATATAAAAACAGTTATCAACCCAGAGGACCGGTTCAGTTCCAGCGGGCAAATTTTGGGCCAATACATTTAACGACGACAGAAACATCAGGAAAACATGCCTATATAATTTTGACCACCTCAAGCCCCGCTTTTATGCTGTGGTTTGCAGGAGTATACATTATTTTTCTTATTTCTCTTAAAAAACATAGGTTGTGGGTACTCGTAAGAACCGTCTCATCGAGGCGGTCTAACGAGTATGTGTTTGTTTCATTTCAGGTTTAACGTCCCCGTCAACACTGTAAAGGTCATTTTGGAGACGTTGCTTCTAATTTTGTGGACTTTTTACCTGACATTGAGATCAAATGACATCTCAAGCCCTGTCGCCAATTAAACCAATAGGATGTATAATGGTCTACCGAGTACCCATAATCTATGTTTTGTGCAGAAATAAGACAAAATATCTCAATTTTTCATCTGAAATTGTACACTTTTAGACAATAAATTTTTCTAAATCATCACGAAAACACTCCTACAAAATTTTGTCCCCCCTCAAGCCCCACTTTTATATAGTAAAACTGGGGTTTACAGGGATTAACATTATTTTTCTTATATCTGCTCCAAAACATAAACTTTATCATCTATAAATTTCCAGTTTTTGGCAAAAAAATCGACAATGTATTTGTATAGGCGTGTTTTCGCAATTTATTTGAACAGGCGTATTTACGTAATGGATATCTGCTAGGCATAATTCTCAATGTTTTTCGTTTTGGAACAGAAATAAAAAATCCTTTGAAAACATTCTCCAAGTATGTATTCTTGAAAGCGTGTCATAGGATCAGACAGGCACATACCCTCAGTACATTTTTTATGGTTGACTGTGTTTTATTTCCCGCGTACGTAATATAACGTCATTAATAGCTACGTAACGTAGCGTCGCACGTAACATCGCGTACCATTAATTTGACCAACGTAGTCTAATTGTGTTTGTGTTTTATTTGTAGGGGATTTTATAGCGTTTTTTTCGCGGCGGTTTGAGTAGATACACATGTATATGCACATGTTCTATTATAAATACAGTTTGGCCTCACAGTAGAAAGTACGGGATCTTCCAGGACCACTTTTATTTGTCTTTTATTTTCCTTTTTTTTCACCACACTTAATCGACTCTAGTTTTAAAACGAATCTTTGAAAAATGAAAACGAGTTTATATGAGCTACAACGTCGTACCTTTGGCCTCCTACTATATCCCATCATACCATACCTATTAAATTTTTACGGGCTCCCGTAAAACTGAATAAATGGTCTGGCGGCCAGGAGGGTTTTTATTGTAATACCTACAAAGATTTTTTTACAGCACATGTATTCTCAACGCGAATAGCGAAAGCTCTGACGAGACTACGCGTATGCACATGCTCGCCTGAGCCTTCGCTGTTCTCCTATACATATAGGGACCTTTAATTTACAAGTATGCGCTATGGCTTTCAGTTGATGATGACCGTGTGATGCTTATTCATAGTTGACTGCAGAGCTACGCTGATTGCAGAACTCTGCATTAGACTGGCGAATTGAAAACTGCATGCAGAGTTATATCGAGCGCAGAGCTGTGCATAGATGTGCGGATTTCAAAGTTGGACGCAGACCAAAGCCGATTGAAGAGCTCTGCACTAAACTGGCGAATTGAAAATTGTATTCAGAACTATGTCGAGCTATGTCGATTGCGGAGCTGTGTATTGATGTGCTGATTTCAAAGTTAGATACAGACCTAAGCCGATTGCATAGCTCTGCATTAAACTGGCGAATTGAAATGCATATACAGAGCTATGTCGAGCTATGTCGATTGCAGAGCTTAGTATTTATGTGGCCGTTACACTGTTTGATGCAGACCTAAGGCGATTGCAGAGCTCTGCATTGGACTGGCGAATTGAAAGTTGTATGCAGAGCTATATCGAGCTATGTCGAGCGCAGAGTTGTGCATTGATGTGCTGATTTCAAGGTTAGATGCAGACCTAAGGCGATTGCAGAGCTCTGCATTAAACTGGCGAATTCAAATGTGTATGCAGAGCTATGTCGATGGCAGAGCTCTGTATTTATATGGCGGTTTCAAAGTTGGATGCAGACCTAAAGTGATTGCAGAGCTCTGCACTAAACTGGCGCATTGAAAGTTATATGCAGAGCTATTTCGAGCTCTGCATTAGACTAGCGAGTTGAAAGTTGGTTTAAACAGTATTTATTTGTCAAAAATAATGTACATATACAGTATATTACAACAGCAACTAACAGGATCTGACAGTCAGCTTTTGCTTATATCAAAGTCATCACCTGTGATTCATGGAAGTGTCTACGAAATATCAATGAGTTGAAAGTTGTATGCAGAGCTAAGTCGAGCTATGTCGAGTTCTGCAATAGACGGGCGAACTTAAATTTGCTCGCTATGTCGAGCTATGTTGATTGCAGAGCTCTGCATAGATATGGTGGTTTCAAGGTGATTGGAAAGCTCTGCACTAAACTCGAGCATTGAAAGTTGTATGCAGAGCTATGTCGAGCTCTGAATTAGACTGGCGAACTGAAAGTTGTATGCAGAACTAAGCCGAGTGTGTCGATTGCAGAGCTCTGCATTGATATGGTGATTTCAAAGTTGGATGCAGACCTAAGTAGATTACAGAGCTCTACACTTAACTGGCGCATTGAAAGTTGTATGAAAGAGCTCTGCATTGGCATTGATATGGTTCTTTCAAAGTTGGATGCAGACCTAAGGCGATTGTAGAGCTCTGCACTAAACTGGCGCTTTGAAAGTCATATGCAGAGCTATGTCGAGATCTGCATTGGACTGGTGAATTGAAAGTTGTACGCAGAGCTATGTCGAGCTATGTCGATCGCAAAGCTTTGCATTGATATGGTGGTTTCAAAGTTGGATGCAGACCTAAGGCGATTGGAAAGCTCTGCACGTACCTGGAGCATTGAACGTTGTATGCAGAGCTATGTCGAGCTCTGCATTAGACTGGCGAATTAAAGTTGTATGCAGAGCTATGTCAAGCTCTGTATTAGACTGCCGAATTTAAAGTTGCATGCAGAACTATGCCGAGTGTGTCGATTGAAGAGCTCTGCATTGATATGGTGATTTCAAAGTTGGATGCAGACCTAAGTCGATTACATAGTTCTGCACTAAACTGGCGCATTGAAAGTTGTATGATAGAGCTCTGCATTGGCATTGATATGGTTCTTTCAAAGTTGGATGCAGACCAAAGGCGAGTGCAGAGCTCTGCAATAAACTGGCGCATTGAAAGTTGTATGCAGAGCTATGTCGAGCTTTGTATTAAGACTGGCGAATTGAAATTTGTATGCAGAGCTATGTAGAGAAATGTCGAGCTCTGCATTAGACTGGCGAATTGAAAGTTGCATGCAGAGCTATGTCGAGCTATGTCGATTGCAGAGCTCTGCATTGGTATGTTGATTTCAAAGTTGGATACAGTCCTAAGGCGATTGCAGAGCTCTGCATTGAAAGTTGTATGCAGAGCTATGTCGAGATCTGCATTGGACTGGCGAATTGAAAGTTGTACGCAGAGCTATGTCGAGCTATGTCGAGCGCAGAGCTGTACATTGATGTGCTGATTTCAAAGTTTATGCAGACCTAAGCCGATTGCAGAGCTCTGCACTAAACTGGCGAATTGAAAGTTGCATGCAGAGCTACATTGTATGTCGAGCTATGTCGACTGCAGAGCTCTGCATTGATATGGTGATTTCAAAGTTGTATGCAGACCTAAGGCGATTGCAGAGCTCTGCATTAAAGTGACGAATTGAAAGTTGTATGCAGAGCTATGTCGATTATAGAGCTCTGCGTTGATATGACAAACTCATAGTTGATTGCAGTGCTAGGTTGTTTACAGAGCTCTGCATTGAAATGTGTTATTCACAGTTTACTGCAGAGCTACGCTGATTGCAGAGCGCTGCATTAGACTGGCGAATTGAAAGTTGTATGCAGAGCTTTGTCGAGCTATGTCGAGCGCAGAGCTGTATATTGTTGTGCTGATTTCAAAGTTTATGCAGACATAGGCCGATTGCAGAGCTTTGCACTTAACTGGCGCTTTGAAAGTTGTATGCAGAGCTATGTCGATTGGTGATTGGGATGCAGACCTAAGGCGATTGCAGAGCTCTGCACTAAACTGGCGCATTGAAAGTTGTATGCCGAGCTATGTTAATTGTATCGATTCCTGATCTTTGTTTTACTTCTACTTTTTATGGAACCGATAACCCTGATTAAGAAGTCTAGCAGTAAACAATTTATTGCGCGTGTTGAAGTCAGTTACATGACAAAACTATCTCACATTTCATGAGGAAATTCAACTTTTACGGCGAATAATATACCTTAAGTCACGCGAGCGTGTGGTCCTACTGTACACTACGTGCAATGTCAGTATTTACCAAAGTCTTGAGTGTAATTATGATGCTTTTTGCTATTGAATTAGCTCAGTTCTTTGGTACTTTTGATTGTGTTTTGCCTTGGAAGTTTTCTTTGATCGACAGTACAGTTTTTAGTTCTGTGTTGTCGCCCTTGCTACCAAAGGATTACCTTTCCGATTAACATATCGAGTTGAAACAAAAACTACGTTCTGTGGTATAATTATGGGTTTTTGACCGTAGAAGTATCGTTTTACGGTTGAGTTTAATCCGTAGTTACGAGCACAGCAAGGGGAACTGCAAATCTACGTGGTTATGAAATAGTCATGAATGGTAACTGGAGAAAGCCCAGCGATGGTGTATAAAGATAAGAATAGGTGCTGTTCTGGGGGCCAGTTTAACGACGTCGTTAGTTAACGTATCGTTAAAACTTTGATCATTAAATATGGCAAATTTGCTGAAATTTTTGCTGAAAAAAAATGTGAGCAGCTTTTGTGGACGCAAAAGCTGCTCACATTTTTTCAGCAAAAATACCAAAATTTACGATATTGTACTTGCTAGAAGAGTTAACAATATGACCACTTACGAGCTCGTTATGCTAAGGATGCTTTGAACAACTGGCCTCAGATTTGACTGATGTGTTACACTTCACCACCATCAATGTGCATTTGCATTTCATGTATAGTATCTATACTGATAGTGAAGGCAATGATCACAAATGATACGCTTAACCCACAGCACCAAAGGGAAAGAAACAAAGACATGAAATAACTAGACCCTAATGGAAACATCAATAGCGGAAAGCCAAAAGAACAGTTACTTTCACATAAAATAGTCAATTGGCTATACACACCCTCAAAAGACAAACAGTAATTACATAAACCGCGACAGAAGAACCGCCTTGGAACGGTCAGTGTAACGAATTCCACTGGGGCCTTAAATCGATTCTACGCAGCTGCAATCCTCGCCTTTACTTCCGTCGCGATTTAGACAAATAATGTGTTCAGTCCGCATGAAGACGTTCTAATTCATCAGTGCAACATCTCTGAGATCTCAAAAATCAAACACCCACAGGGATGAAACAACGGTGAGGACTCGACTGCAAGAAACCACTGAAATGCTGAAGCAAAAGAAATCCGATAGCTTAACTCCGATGGGCCCGACTAGAGACAGAGCATCAGACACCAACCAACATTACTTAAAATTAAATTCTCTCTAATTCTCAGTAAGCCTTAATGCTGGAACCGTCATCGAATCTGAGGCCTTACAATCGGCGTGCAGTTAAAGAGGGAATCAAAGTTGTCAACCGTGATTGGGTTAACTACCATACATGCAGTCTGTCGTATCACATTTATGTCGTACCCAATCTTTATATCGAAGAATGATTTTACGAAATTGGGTGCCGATTTAATATCTGAATTCAATGTTGGACGAAAATCTCTTCTACAGCAAGGTCTATCGGCAACCGAATTTTATGGTGACTTAGAATATAAATTCTGAAAAAAATATATAATTGCAGAATTTGCAGCCTATTTCCAAATAGATGTTAAAGAAAACACAACTTGACACCCCTAAATTTTGAAATGGACCCCTGCTATAAAAAAGGAGGAAGATTCCATCTGGTGCAAAAATGGTTAATCTGTAGTTACGAGCGCAACAAGTGAAGCTGCAAATCTACGTGGTTGTGAAATAGTCATGGTATCTGGAGAAAGCCCAGCAAGGGTGTATAACGATAAGAATAGATGCTGGTCAGATGTGACTGATGCGTTACACTTCACCATCGTCAATGTGCATTTGCATTTCATGTATATTATCTATACTGATACATAATAAGAATACCTTACTCTTCAGCTGCTGATGAAATTTCCGAGAATAAAGATTAAGCTTACTTAACGAGTGAATAGACACACTGGTAAATTGAATTAATTGCGAACTATAACCGCAATATGATGCCGCACGAGGAAAGGAAAATTAACAATCTCAAAATCAAAATCATCGCGTTTATCATAAATTTTGCAGGAAACAAACCCATCTACAATTGATAGATGTTAAACCAAAAACGGAGCCTGGGTATTAGAAGAATTTGCTTAATTTAACTGAAGTTATGTAATCAT
The DNA here is from genome assembly GCA_963580285.1 of Lucinisca nassula. Classification (NCBI taxonomy): domain Eukaryota; kingdom Metazoa; phylum Mollusca; class Bivalvia; order Lucinida; family Lucinidae; genus Lucinisca; species Lucinisca nassula. Next base: position 59,650,135 of record OY757019.1, on the reverse strand, counting down.
GACTATTACTGAAATGTGCAACACCGGCCACGCCCAAGCGGAAGTCTATTTTCAAAATGAATCTAAATGAACTCAGTGATGCCAAAGGACTAGAAAATATAATCTGCACAATGATTAATAATAGATAAATAGAAGTGGAGGCAATGATCAGGAATCGATACAATCAACCCACAGCTCCCATCAGAGACACCAAAGGGAAAAATAACAAACATGAACAACAGCTCTAATAACGGTTGACAACTTTGCTTTGCTTTAGATCTCTCTCTTCTAGAGAGACTTAATTCATGTAATGTTGGGCGGTTGTCTGATGCTTTGTCTCTGGTCGGGACCATCGGAGTCCAACAGTTGGTTTTCTTTTGCTCCAGCATTTCAGTGGTTTCTTGCTGTCGAGTCCTCATCGTTGGTTGTTTCATCTTTGTGATTGTTTGATTTTTTGTTTTTGGTGTTCGCGGAGATGTTGCACTGATGAGTTAGGACGCCTTCATGCGGACTGAACAAATTATTTGTCTAACTCGCGACGGAAGAAAGGGCGAGAACTGTTGCCACGTAAAATCGATTTAAGCCCAACAGTGGAATTCGTTTCCGCTGACCGTTCCCAGGCGGTTCTTCTGTCGCGGGTTATTTTTGTTATGGTTTGTCTTTTGGTGTTTGTGTCGTTTATACTATTTTAGTTTGGATAGCCTATTGTGGGAAAGTAACTGTCCTTTAGGCTTTCGCTGTTGGTGTTTCCATTAGGGTCTGTTATTTCATGTTTATGTTTCTTTCCCTTTTGGTGTCTCTGATGGGAGCTGTGGGTTGGTTGTATTGATTCCTGATCATTGCCTCCACTTCTTTTTTTCGGATAGAAAGAAGCAATTCATTTCTAACATCGCTGGTAATTTGTTTTGGATAGCCAGTTTGCCATTTTGTGGGAAAGTAACTGTCCTTTGGCTTTCCGCTATTGATGTTTCCATTAGGGTCTACTTATTTCATGTTTGTGTTTCGTTCCCTTTGGTGTCACTGTTGATAGCTATGGGTTAATTGTATCGATTCCTGGTCATTGCCTTCACTTATATTTTTGTTATCTTGCTGCGGCAGTGGTATCTAAAAAAAATGACGTCAAACGTCGGAGCTGAGTAGCGGAGTATGGTAAAATTCTATATTGTTTTAAATAAATCCTTGACAGAAACACACAGGAAAAATATGATAAATGGAGCCCTGAATTTGTTTATAAATGACATTCGCGTTTTGTTATAAATGGCATTCGTGTTTTAGGAGCGGAAGAGAATCAGTTCAGAACGATTGAAGGAGCGGCCGACCGGCAGTGGTTACTTGTTCCTTTAAGGGTTAGGTTAAGGGCATGGTTAACATGAATAGTGTTGACAGGGTCGTTAAACCTAAAATCAAACAAACAAAACATGAACAGAAGAACCACCGTCAGAGGTATAGCTGATGAGATTGGGGTTATGTATTCTTCAGTACATGGGACATCAACTGAAGTACTTGGACTGTCTAGAGTTAGTGCTCGTTGGGTAAGGGGATTACTCAAGGGCAATGAAAAGGAGCACCTAGTACAGTCTGAGCCGCTGCGACGCTGAAGATGATGATTTTCTGGATTGGACCATCACAACAGGCGAAAAATGTTTACACCATGTCGATCCAGAGAACAAAGCTATGTCATTCGTTTGGACAAAAACCAGTACAACAGCCCCGAAGAAGGCACGGGTACAGAAAGGTGTGGACAAACACATGTTCATTTTCTTCAGAATGATCTTGCAACACATGGTACCGGATAGCCAGACTGTCACAGAAGCATAGTATTCTTATACAAAGCTAACAGCTAAGTTTATAATTACATTTTTGAGTGTTTTGGTTAAGATTTATATGCCTACAGTGTTGTTTTTGTAAAGGACATGAATCGTGTGTTTCCTTGTTTAAGCATGCACTGTTTTCTTTCGAGACTGAACCATTGTGAGGCTGTGCGTTGGCTGTTTTTCAGGTCCCGGGGCGGGATCTCGGCAAGTCATTTAGAAGAAGCGCCCCATACATGCCTTTAATTGAGTATTTTATACAACGATAATGCCCCGGGCTACAGGACAGAATCTACACAACTTAGATTTGTCTTATTGGGTTTGACGTACCTTGGAACATCCGCCATACAGTCCAGGTCTGTATGTACGAGTTTTTCCATAGTTGAAAGCGAGTTTGCATGAAATACGATTGCCTATGAAGTTGATCGCTACTGCAGAATTCGACTGTCCATTTAGAATATGGCTGGTTCAAGAATAACTGTATAGTCACTAACCATGGACTGATATATTGCAACTTACACGAAGTGAACGAGCAGACAAAAGGAATGCATTTATATAGCTGGTGACTATGCTGAGAAAGTGTGACGAACGCTGGACTTAAACAATGCTTTACGTTTTCGCGAAGTCACACTGACTTCGGAGTGCTCCGGGGACATGTACCATAAGTACCTGTAAAGGACATACATTTTGGTATTTTAGTATATCGGTTTGGTTTTTTATGACTAACAGAAGCGATTTTGAAGTTAAAATAGGAATACAATTCGTTGTTTTACTGCGTTTTGTGATTTACAATAAAATTCTACGAATTTTCCTTACAGTCTTCATAAAATATATTTTCTTGTTTTCAAGATGATATCAATTTCTTGAAACACACGCCGATGATAAGATGACAAGACAGCATAAGAATAATTTCAGGATATATCAAATAGAGATATTTTGAAATGCATCGAAGAGGCTATTCTAATGAATACCTGTTCTGGATAAAGTGAGAACAAAAACACAAAATAAACATACACACAAAAACAAATGAATATATAAATGAATAAATAAATAAAATAAAAACAAATTACAACTAAATGATTAACCATGTGTTCGAATCAGCCATGGATAGTGTGGATGGGTAAACTGACAGACTCAAAAATGACCTAAAATAGTGCTGACTGTGCCGTTGAACTCCAATTCAAACAAACAAACATTTCATCTCAATGTCGGGTAAAAGTCCCACAAAATGACCTAAACAGAAATGATGTTGATGTTAAACCTCAACACAAACTAAATCATCACATCAAAGGTGTTGAGGTGTAACCTTGCCACCAGTTCCCAATCCTTAACGTCAGAAGATACGAAAGATTTGGCGAACTTTAAGGTCAAATACATATAATAATTGAAAAATTTATTCGAAAACCAACGTTTGATATATCACGGATGATTCGAAACCCTTTCTGAGTACCTAGAAAACACCTTCCCTAGCTCTAGATAACAAATACTACCTATTTCAATATTCATTAGACTTTGGAGTGGACATGATACTCAATAACTGTCTATCAAAGCTGTTGCTGCGTCCTTTGAACTTTATATTAATATGTCACAAACTGACAAGGATAGAAAAGTATATGACGAATTATGACACAACTAGTCTGCAGGTGTCCAATCAGATACAATTTCCACTTTCAGTAATTAGCGCATGTCCAATAAGGGATCGTCTATCAAGCGTCAATCACCTGTGACAAGTCTGGAGTACAAAGAGATTGGTGAACGTTTGGTGTATCTTTTTGGTGTACTGACCTCTGAAATTACATCAGAATGTATCCCTTTGATCTGCTACATATGACTGAATGGATATTGAAGTCGGTAGGATTTAGGGATTTCTTTTACTTCATATGGACAATATGTTTTGTCTGTACGTAGGTTACGAGTTATGAAACTTAGTAACGAGTAATGAAACATACCTTTATTTTTTATAACTATCTCTTATTTATCAAGCCCCTTACCAAGTGTTTATTTGTGACTAGAACCAACCGTGTCAGGAAGCCTTTACAACTGTATGTAATTCGAAAGGTCAGAGGCAACCGATTTCCACATAATGTTTTGGTTCTGGTTTGGTAAGGCCCAGTCAACACTATTGATCCCATGTGCAGTGGGTAAGTTCACGTAACCACATTTTGTATGGGCAGGCCAGGGTGTCTCGTTTTGTTATTGCAGTCAACACTCGAAATAGATGGTAAACTGCATAGTTTCTCATTGAAGATTGTCGGCATCCTGAACTCCGCAAAAACGTTTTCTGCCATTTATTAGACGTCATTTCGATTTCAATATTCAGTGATGTAATTAGATATTTCTAGCAGCAGGGCCTGTCGGTAATTGTATATAATGGTGACTTAGTTTATAAATTCAGGAATTATACGTATGTAATGATTCTATTGCTCTCAAAGAGTAATACAGCTACAAAGGTTGCATTTGGTAACAAACAATATACATACTATGAAAATAAAAAAGGATGCTTTCTGGGCCAGATAAGCTAAAAGAAAATGTATGAATCCTCATTTAGGGCTCACCATTAATCTAACAAACCAACAGTTAGATTTTTTAGTCACGCAAACACGCCTATATAATTTTGACCCCCTCGAACCCAACTTTTATATAGTAAAACTGGGGTTTACAGGGATAAACCTTGTTTTTCTTATATCTATATTTTGAGCAGAAATAAGAAAAAAATCACAATTTTTCATCTAAAAAATCGATTTTACGCAGGTAAAGTTTAAAATGTATTTGTATAGGCGTGTTTTCTTAATGAGGTCATAAAACAACGTAATTGTAAGACATCGATGACATGGTGCCCAGTGCAAAAATAGAAGTGAAGGCATCTATACAATCTCCTCATACCTCCCATCAAAGACACGAAAGGGAAAGATACACCAACATAAAACAACTTATCAATAATGTAAACGTCACAAGTAGAACGCCAAAATGTAAGCTTCTTTCCCACAAAATGGCTAAATTCCTATCCGAAATAATAAAAAGCAATACATACATGCAAATGCCACACCAGGCTAACTGCCTTGGTAGGGTCAGTATTTTTTTACTGGGGCCCAAATCGACCTTTCGCGGCCTCAAGCCCTGTATCCGACCCCGCAGCGGTCTAGACAAATAATCTGCCAAGTCCGTGACTCCGAGATCACAAAACGCAAACGAATACTGAGACGAAACAACGACGAGAGCCCAATAGCAAGAAACTACCGAAATGCCGGAGCAAAGGAAAACAAACAGCAAGACTACGGTCGGACTGGCCAGAGACGGAGCATCAACCGACATTACATAAGAAATCCAAGCAAGTCTCCAGACCGAGGCCCGACTCGCCATGGCGCAGTAAAGCCATCAACCGCTACCGGGCCATTCACCATCATGCAAGCAGTCTGTCGCACTTCAAACTCGCCGCATTCACCCCGACCATACATCGAACAGTGACACCAAAACCACTGTAAGCACACATACACCAAGCCAACACAAAACTCCGACTCTATAGGCGTCGTTGCAAGGAAAATTCACAATTACAAAATCTAAATCATTGTGTTTATCACAAACTTTGCACGAAACACAACCATCCAAACTCCAAAACGCGACCTCGTCTTCAGAAGAATCCACCCAGCCGTAGCTCCATTACGAAAACACACCTATACAAATACATCCAAATTTTCCGCCGAAAATCAAACATTTTAAGATGAAAAATTGTGATATTTTTTCTTATTTCTGCTCAAAATATAGATTTTGGGTATACGTTAGAACCGCCTCATCGAGGCGGTTCTAACGAGTACCCACTGTCTATATTTCAGAGCGGAAATAAGAAAAATAAGGTTTACCCCTACAAACCCCAGTTTTACTATAAAAAGTGGGGTTCAAGGGGTCAAACTTATATAGTAGGCATGTTTTCCTGGTGCTGAAGGGTAATGTTAACTGGTCAAACCAAATATATTCTATGAAAGGGTTATCCTTTGGAAGCAAGGAATACACCACAGAACTGAAAAATATGGAGTGTACATGTTTTCTGGGCCAGACTAGCTAGTTTCGGCCAATTAGGCCTCATCAGTGACCCTCAGATATTTTCAAAATTCCACAATGGAATTAATGATCCCAAAGGACAAGAAAATATAATCTACATTATGATGTAGGTAGTGTCGATATTTAATAAATCACCCAAATATTTTGACGTCGAGCTTTAAGTTTCAATAACTTCAGATTGATTTTCAACAGAAAGGGACATTACGAAGTCCCCCTCATAACAAAACAAGAACAAACCCATCACAAGGGTCGCGCAACCCGCACCCACCTGAACGCCCACAACCTGCCCAAGCTTAGTACCAAATCTTATATAAGCAGAGTCATGTAGAAAGGTGATTCCGACAAGATTATAATGGGACATTTTTTTTTTTTGCTCTTCAGAAGTGATAAAAAGGCATTTCTAACGTTACTTGCAAGTTGGGGGGAATTATCTGTACGGAATAGCCATTCAGTTAAAGCATCAAGTGTTTTCTCTATCAGATTATGAGTAAGTATAGTATAAATCGTGGAAAAACCATACGTAGACAAACCTACTTCGAATTTTAATAGACAAAAACATCTTTCATGGACTGACCGTTCCAAGTCGGTTTTCCTGTTGTGGTTTATTATTGTAATAGTTTGTCTTTGCATGTGTGTATTCGTTATATAGTTTTAGTTTAACCATTTGGTTGGAAAGTAACTGCTCTTTTAGCTTTACGCGTGTGATATTTACATAGAGGATCTTACATGAGTGTTCAAGTATTATTGAATTTATTAAACGAGTTGAGAAAAAGGGATAAAATGCGAGGCTTTGCCGAGCATTTTATCCCTTTTCCTCAACGAGTTTAATGAATTAAGCCTCGCATTTTATCCCTTTTCCTCAACGAGTTTAATACATTCAGTAATGCATGAGCCCCATGGCTACAATTTGAATAATCTTGGTAGAGGTCCACTAGATGAAGCTTCATACCAAATATCAAAGATCTGGGCCCTACGGTTTCAGAGAAGATTTTTAAAGGATTTCCCTATACAAGGCAATGTAAAACTGGTGGGCCCCAGTGCGGGGCCATTTCTGGACCCAGGGCTATAATTTGAACAATCTTGGTAGCGGTTCACTAGATGAAGCTTCATACCAAATAATAAAGACCTAGGCCCAGCGGTTTCAGAGAAGAAGATTTTTAAAGGATTTTCCCTATGTAAGTCTATGTAAAACCGCTGGGTCTCTAAGCACTGCCATTTTGGCCGCAGGGCTATAATTTGAACAATCGTCATAGAGGTCCCCTAGATGAAGCTTCATACCAAATATCAAATACCTGGGTCCTACGGTTTCAGAGAAGAAGATTTTATAAAGGATTTCCCTAGACATGCACTTATGTGTAAAAGCAGTGGGCCCCAGTGCGAGGGCATTATTGGCCCCAGGGCTATAATTTGAACAATCTTAGTAGAGGTCCCCTAGATGAAGCTTCATACCAGATATCAAAGACCTGGGCTCAGTGGTTTCAGAGAAGAAAATTTTAACAAGGGGTAAGGAGGAGTTGTCGTTTGAAGATTTTTCTATTTTTAGCTCTGGCGGCCATCTTGTTCGCCGCGTTGAACGATTTTAGCTATTTTGGTAGGGAGTCACCTAACTTACATTCCTGTGAAAAGTAGAAGTAAAGTTTGAATCAGATTGGCCAAAGGGTTGAGAAGGAGTTCGCGTTTTGACGTAAAGTTACAATGTTTTTAGCTATGGCGGCCATTTTGCTCATCAGAGCGAAAACGTTTTAGCTATTTTGGTAGTGGGTCATCTAAGCATCATTCCTATGAAGTTTGAATGAAATTGGACCAAGGGTAAAGGAGGAGTAGTCGTTGGAAGAATTTTTTCTATATTTAGCTCTGGTGGTCATCTTGTTAACCAGAGCGGAATGATTTTAGCTATTTCTTTAGGGAGTCACCTACATAACATTCCTGTGAAGTTTGAATAAAATTTGCCCAAGGGTTAAGGAGGAGTTCGTGTTTGAAGCAAATTCACGATGTTTTTCTATTTTTAGCTATGGCGGCAATTTTGCTCATCAGAGCAGAACCTTTTCAGCTATTATGGTAGATGGTCACCTAAGCAACATTCCTATGAAGTTTGAATAAAATTGGCCCAAGGGTACAGGAGGTGTTGTCGTTTAAAGTTTTTTTCTATTTTAGCTCTGGCGGCCATCTTGTTTGTTATAGCACAACGATTTTAGCTATTTTGGTAGGGAGTCATTTGGGCAACATTCCTGTGAAGTTTGAATCAAATTGGCCCAAGGGTTGAGGAAGAGTTTGTGTTTGAAGCAAATTTACGATGTTTTTTTTTTCTATTTTTAGCTATGGTGGCCATTGTGCTTATCAGAGCAATACCGTTTTAGATATTTTAGTAGAGGGTCACCTAAGCAACATTCCTATGAAGTTTGAATTGATTTGGCTCAAGGGTACAGGAGGAGTTGTCGTTTAAAGAATTTTCTATTTTTAGCTCTCGCGGCCATTTTGTTCACCGGAGTGGAAACGTTTTAGCTATTTTGGTAGAGGGTCACCTAAGCAACATTCCTATAAAGTTTGAATGAAATTGGCCTTAAGGTACAGGAGGAGTTGTCGTTTAAAGATTTTTCTATTTTTAGCTCTGGCGGCCATCTTATTTAGCGGAGCGGCACAATTTTAGCTATTTTTGCTATCTCAGCAATATTCCTATGAAGTTTTATTGAAATTGGATCAAGGGTTAAGGAGGAGTCATTTAAAGCAAATTGTTGACGCCGCACGACACACGACGCACGACGGACATTGACTGATCACAATAGCTCACCATGAGCACTTCGTGCTCAGGTGAGCTAACAAACGATGATTGCGATTCGGTGCCACAATCACATACCATGTACTACCAGTGGATAGGAGGGCAAACAAAACATACACGACGGAAAGCACAGCAGCAAGCTCTCTCTTTCTCAGCCTCCTGGGTTTACAGTTTAAGAACAGAAGCAAGCAAATATCGCTCATTTGGATATGAGAAAGGTTAGTTCTTCAGCGATGAAAACCGGCACTGTACAACAATGGTGTGTTTATTGGGACAAAATAAATACACATACGGAAAAAAATACATGTTTTAACCCAAGGCAGAATATGAGCAGCCAGATACACAATTATTTATCGTTGTATATTATCCAAATTACAATAAACTCGGGGTCTGGAGAAATAGATTCCACGCAGAGCTGAAACCGACCGCACATGTGTACTGGTCAACTGCTTTGAAGGTTTGCAATAGAAGTGAAGGCAATGATCAGGAATCGATACAATTAACCCACACTGCTCTTCAGAGACACCAAAGGGAAAGAAACACAAACATGAAACAACTGGATCCTAACGGAAAAATCAATAGCGGAAAGCCAAAAAGGACAGTTTCTTTCCCACAAATGGCTAACTGGCTATCGAAAACAAAATGATATAAGTGATAAACACTCAAAGACAAACCGTAACACAAATAAACCGCGACAGAAAACGGCATCGGAGCGGTCAGTGAAGAGAATTTCACTTAGCGTTGGCTGGGGTGGGGGTCGGTGGCGTTAAAATCGATTTTACACGGCCGCAATCCTCGCCCTTACTTCCAGCGCGATTTAGACCAATAATTTGTTCAGTCCGCATGAGGGCGCACTGAATCATCAAGTGTCAATTTCCTTCTAAAATTGATATCAAAAAATGTGTAGAGATGAAGTCATTGCTGCCTTGAATGAATTTGGTAACCGATGGTGTAAACGAGAGTATGTTGAGCATAAAGCTATCAAAGAATGGAAACTTAGCATTCTGAAACTAGTGAACAAGCGCATTTCGTTCTACTCTCAAAATACGAGCTTATTATCTCCCTTTACGTCACCTTAAACTATGTATTCAAGAATTTTATAAGAAGTTTGTTTTGGCTCCAGCAGATAAGACCGCTAACAATGTTACACCACTATGTTAACACTCGTCAGCAAGAACTTGGTGGCACTTAGGCCTTTGAAATGCAGCCTTTGCTGTAGACAGGGCTTTAGTGGATGACCACATTTGTCATTCAGCCACCAAGTTTGTTGTATGTGTTACAAACTGATGAAGATTAAATATCAGAAAGGCCTCTGTGTTACTAATTTGGTATAGCTACGCCTTAATTGCAACCACTGGGTCGATATCTCTGCTGGTGGATGATTCGTTCGTCCCCGATGGTATAACCAGCTCATTATCAGTTCCTTAGTGCTGAGGTTGATACTACGGTGTTAACGTCAGTACTCAACTACTGATTAAAATAGCTATAGTATATCTTTAACTTTTGCAGTATAACATTCTATTTTTTCTAAAATAAGACTTACTTGTCAGGTGCGAAATGTATCTTAGCGGATTTGGTTTCCACTTTTTGTTATATTTTAAATTTTGCAAGTCTCGCAACTTTGAACATCTCCTTCCTGATGCCCGGGACTTCCGTGGCCATGTTTGCTGATGTTGGCTCGGTGATGGACGCCTATAAGTCCGCGGGTGGGCGTCTCTTGCCTGATGCCTCCAGTTGACCTGTCTCGTGAGATACGTCGTTCGGTGTGTGCTCGGAAGGGGATGTGCTGTGTTTCGGGGTCTTGCCAATCATCCGCTTCGGTATCATAACTTTTGGGTTGAGATGTGTTTGCAAATGGAAAGCCATAGGAAGACTTCCAAAATCTCGGACATACCCTTCTCGGCATTTATTCCTTTTCTTCGTTTAGGTCGATAGGCATGGTGGGCGAAACTTGCTTACCAAGTAATGCTTACTATCATAGGAAGCCTGATTACCCTCTTCTGGAGTCTACGTCTGTTGGTCTGAACATTTATATTCGCCATTTGTCTATGGATTAATGATTTTGGATTAACGTTTTGGTACTACGACCTAAACTACCTTATATACATTACATGCATGTTACCCGGAGAGGTGTAGATATAATTGGCACCGTGTGTTTGTGTGTGTGTGCGCGCGCGTGTTTGTGTGGTTCGATGCGTCGTTGGTTATATGTTTTAATTAGCTGGCCAAAGGACAGTGTGTGGTAGCTGGTTGGTACTCGCAAGAACCGACTCACATTTGAGCAAATATAAAGAAAACAATGTAAACAACAGCCTTTTCTTAAAATAAGCACAACTTGCCTTTTCTTAAAAGAAACGCAACTTTACAAATACATTCATTGCACTCAGTAACGTGTTAAAAGAGACCTTCTTCATTTTGTGAGCTGAATCATAAGTTTCTGCGACACGGGATATAAATGTATGCAGCAACGATGCGGCTTTTTGAGCATTTACAAGACTGCGCAATACAGACTTGATGTACAACTTGCAATGTTCTAGCTTAGGATTCAGTTTGATTTATTTCAGACCCTGAATAACTGCATCTACCAAAGCGACAATATACAGTAGAACGTCAATGGCTCGAACATCGATTGCTCGTTTACCATGGCTGAGTCGAACCCATTCTTGAGGGAATTCCTAGGTAATTCCTCTACATAGGCAATAATGCGGATAATTAAGTAGATTTCCGACTTTTATCTTGCAAATGTATTTTATTATAGAACATCGAAAAATGTCCCAAAATTAACCCCTTTATGCTTCCTGGCAGTAACCCTCAGTGGCTCGAGCTACCCCAGTGTCGAACTGATTTTCGTGGTCCCAAAGATGTTCGAGCCATTGAAGTTCGACTGTAACTGTTAGGTTACCAGTATGTAATGGCAAAACTACTTAGTCAAGAGAATTCATATGTTGACCCTGGGGTTGATTTATTTCAGATATATCATTTTAATACTCGCCTCATCTCACTGAATTGTCTTTATATTACTGTAAATAAAACTATAAAACGACATATATAATGGCTTAAATGATTTGTGTTTTTGAACCTATCTATATAGGGGCTCTTTAAAGGCATTGTTTCACTAGTGGAAACGAATTCAATCCGGATAGAACACCCTGCTTATAGTGTTACATAGTTTTGAATGGAATTAAAACATTGTCATAATTGAGTGTAGGTAAGACATATTTTCCTTTCTGAAAAAACATATATATGTGAAATATAGAGGATCTTAAACGAGTGGTTAGAAGCCTTCATGGTGTAGTGGTTACGCTACCCGCCTTGTAAACCAGGGATTACAGGATCAATCCCCGGCTTCTCCAGACTTTCGGATGAGTCTTTAAACCGAGGTCCAGTCTCCGTATGACCTTAGCTGTTGTTGGGACGTAAAAATCAAACACTCACTCACTAAACGAGTGGTCATTTCATCTGAAATTTATGCACCGAGTTTTCAGCATAAAACAAAGTGTTGTCAATGGCTGCGTTATGACGTTGCGCGCCGGTAATCATGCGTTATAACACATATATCATTTTATGACATGCCGTTATCCCTAATTAACAGCGGCATAAAATTGCCATTTTATACAGGTCTTTGACAGATATTCCGGAATGAACGTTTGCTATAATTTTTCTGTACATCCATGATCTCCCTTCCGCAGAGTACAGTGAACTTAGCATATTAAGACCACCTAAAATTAAGACTAATACTGTTTTAAAGGCCTTTTAGCAGGGTGCAGTTATTCTATCTTAGTGTTTTCTGCATACAGTGTCCTCTGGTCAGGGACCACCTATGGGACTGTTCAAAAGTGGTCTTAAAGACCGCTTTTGAACAGTCCCAAAGCTGGTCTTAATAAAGGAATTTTACTGTATTACATTAACGGGTTGCCAATGCATTGCAACCGCAAGAGTTTGCGGTATACCTGTGTTATACAAGATTCGGTGGCAAAGCCTCAATGTGATCATTGATCTCTGGAGTTATTGGTTTGCTTACAGCAATTCATTTGTCTTTGAAATCTTAATATGCACCCTTGCCAAATTGCGGAAGCGTTTAAGACAGGCTTAACTACAGTGTCCCAGTGGTGATCAATGCTTGGACATCTGTATTTCATTTGCGGGTGTCGGGCGATTCTAGAAGTTCATACTGTACAAGGTTTTGCATATTGTACACAACCACCCCTGACGACCTACGTCACCGTTACGTCACGTTTTGTGTGGGTTTCAACCGTTCAACTGTAACTAGTGTTCGATATAATAAGTATTGTTTTATTCTAAAATATGATCAGTACACCAAACAGGTAAGCATCTAGGTGACATGTTTTCAAGTCGTCTTTGTGTTTCGCTTACCTATTTCAGTAATTGACAAAGTTTATCGGTGTGGGTTTTTGTACAATTACTTGTTTAAATACTGTGTATATTATGATGTATCGGGTACTATTTTGAAACCGTTGCATACCTATGGGAAACAAATCCAAATGTCCAAACTTTTGAAGCAGTCGAATAACAAAAAATCACAAAAGTCTTCGTCACCATGACGTAGGTTATTGCCATTGACAACAATGAATGTTGTATTCTGATATAACGCCCATGGATTTGGAAGAAATTATTTTATCCGCAACAAATTAACTGAAAGCAAAGCCATTTTTACAAAACAGTGTAAAACGTTCCACCTCGAAACTTCAGCAAATACATATTGAATCCGCTATTGTCCGGCAGTCGCAAATGAGCCACCGCTTGAATTTGAAGATCGGCCAATTTTGATGATTGCATTCTTTGCAAGTTCGCAATCCTGTCTTGTGTATTCTCGGCCAGAAAGATTTAATAAGTCAGTAGCGCTTGAAACCGTCAGTTAGCCATAATTAGGAGATAATAATACGTACGCAAACCAAATAAAATAATAGAAATAATAAAGCTCATTAGTATGGTTTACATAATCCTTTCCTTAAGTGTGGTTCCCGCGGTAAAGAAGGAAATTATGTAAGCTAATAATTATTGTTTTGTATATCCAAGACACATACAGATTTTTCTATTTGTTCTTCTTCTTCTTTTATTTATTTTTTGTTTGTTTAAGTCATATGTTACAGACAGTTTAACAGATGAAAGTACATGTCATGGCATATAAAGGCACCTTTGACCTGTGTTTCCATGTGTCACTAAGCGTGTTTATATAATGCAATAATATGCTTACTTTAAAGATTTTGGAATGATGATAATAGTAACAGTGATTATTATTTTTATTGCTTTTATTATTATCAAGGGTTAGAAGAAGGTTTAGAATAGTATCGTAAGCCTTCTGTCTCGTTAGGGTTGAGAATTATGTAGAAAAAGACCGATAGACAGATCTATAGATAAGAATAATAATAATGATAATAATAATAATAATAATAGTAATATGAAAGCGTACTCACTGCAGCATAAATCCGTTCATACCTCACTAGAGGTACAACGACGCTAGCAACAGACCTTGGTATGTTCTAATGACAGATTTCTGATCCTGGCTAAAATATGAGACACCCTTGGGAGTAAAACAGTTGATATCATGATTTGTGTGTTCATTAGTTAGATAAACAAAATGTTGGGAACAGCAAAATCAGATCAATATCCGGATTTTATATTAATTACTCATTGTTTGTTTGTTTTATTCATTTTCGTTTATTTCGTTTATCGTTAGTTCAATGGGAAAATACACCAACATGAGACAATATTAGTTAGAGCGAGGAATAAATGACAAATAAGCTTGTGTATGGACAGAACATGTTCCTTTTGTCTGTCATCTGTCGACTGATGCGTTTGAGCATGTGAAGTATGTTAACTCTAATATGTTTGCAGATTTTAATTCTGACTTCAAGCATATAGTCTATTTAGGTCCTGCATCACATTGTTTACTAGATTGTTCGAAACTCAACTGCAAACATATCAAATCTAGCATTTACATTTATTCTTTACTAGTGTTGCTTATGTTATACAATATGAAGAATACCAAAGAAAAAAACTACATTTAAAAATGATTTTTGTTGCTTTATTTACATTTACGCAGTAAACCTTTTTAAATGTCATATGTTAAGTCACTTTATTTTGTTTGTTTGGACTGGAGTTTAACGGCCCTTTCAACACTATTTAGGACATTTTGAGCCGGTCAGTTTATCTATCCACACTTTTCCTGGGCAGGCGCCGAGATGTTGCACTGATGAGTTAGGAGGCCTTTATGCGGACTAAACAAATTATTTGTCTAAATCGCGACGGATTGTGGCCACTTAAGCCCTCCAGGGGAATTGGTTTTACTGACCGTTCCAAGGCGGTTCTTCTCTCGCGGTTTATTTTGTGTTATGGTTTGTCTTTGAGTGTTTGTATCGCTTATTTTGTTTTGGATACCCAACTGGCCATTTTGTGGGAAAGTAACAGCCAACTATTGATGAGTCCAATGGGGTCTGTTGTTTCATGATTGTGTTTGTTTCCCTTTGGTGTCTGATGGGAGCTGTGGGTTAATTGTAGAAAATTCCTAATCATTGCCTTCACTTCTATTTTTTCATACGTAAGCCGTTGATAAGTACAGTGCACATTCTTCCGCCAGAAACTGACAAATGCCCTTCTTGAATCAGCGGAAGAGAGAGACTGACCGTAGAAAAGATATCATGATCAATCTCCACGAAAGAGTGTTGCGATCCCGGTAGGTACCAATCCCGCGTCCTCCTGATCGCCAGTCAGATGCGCATCCGACTTAGCTACCGAGACCGGCTACGTCAATTTGAAACTGCATTTGTGAAAGTGCTATGTTAACCTCAACAACCCCTACAAACAGTGTAGATCCAAGACAGATGGTATAACAGTGCAAATAACCCGTTTTTGATTAATCTAAGTATCTGATTTGTTTTGTTTCGGATAGGAAATGAGTTTGAAGAACACGATCTAAGATTTCTAAATAACCGTTTGGTTCTGCCTTCATGACACCCTTCGTTCGGAGATGGATACTATTTTATTCGTGTGTGTGTGTGTGTGTTATTTCCGCGATCGCGATTTTCGTTCAAGTTCGTTTAACCGCAGTATCCAGTTTGCCTTAATGTTATATTATTAATACTATTTTTATAAGATGGCATGGAAAGACATCATATTTAGTATGAGGAAACATGTGAACTCTGTATCATTAGAATCCAAACTGGTCCGATCTTCACCAAGATTTTTAAAACACATCATAATATTGTGTTGACAAATAAAAATGATATGATGATACATTTCAGATTTTCAGATCCATTACGATAACACGCTTGTTCAAATAATTTTGCACCCAAAAATGAAATTATACAGAAGAAAATTTCTGATATTCTTCACATTTTTGTTCAAAACATAGTTTGTGGGAACTCGTTAGAACCCAAGAGCTCCCATCAGAGATACCAAAGGGAAAAAAAAACAAACAAACATGAAATAACTAGACCCTAATGGAAACATCAAGCGGAAAGCCAAAAGGACAGTTTCCCACAAAATTGCAAATTGACTATCCAAAACAAAATATAAGCGATACACACACACAAAGACAAACCATAACAAAAATAAACCGTGACAAAAGAACCGCCTTGAAACGGTCAGAGGAAGTCTCCGTGGTGTAGTGGTTATGCTACTCGCCTTGTAAACCTGGGATCGCATGATCGATCCCGGGCTTCTCCAGAATTTCGGATGAGTCTTTAAACCGAGGTCCCGTCTCCGTATGGCCTAGCTGTTGGTGGAATGTAAAACTCAAACATTCACTCACTGGAACGGTCAGTGAAACGAATTCCAGCGCGGACTTGGGAGCCGCAGTTCATGAATACGCACAGAAGCATATATAATAAGAATATAACAAAGTAACGTACCGAGGAAAATATGAATTAGGTTAGGCCCCTCCTGAAAAGGTTTTAGGCTGGACCGTCACAGAGTTTGAAGTGTGGCCCACTACCATGCAAACAGAAGAGCTAACCAAAGGTGTCCAGGTATTTTGTATTCCCGTGTTTTGCGTTTGTATGCTATGCGACAAAACGTAGGCTTTGTTGTCAATCCTTCTACAGTAGAAGGCCCTCGCCCATCGGGGCTTGCAGAAAAATATGGGCTCCATGATGCTTCCACGAAGAGCTGAAACGGACCACACACGAGTACTGGTAAACCGCTTAGAGTACCTAAACCTGCCCAGGCAAAGCGGTGCGAGTCCATGCTTATAAACCCTATTGGTTTCATTGGGCGACAGGGCTTGGGATGTCATTTCATCTCAATGTCGGGTTAAAGTCCCACAGAAGTGGAAGCAACGTCTGCAAAATAACATATACAGTGTTGACGGGGCCGTTAAACCTCAAATCAATCAATCAATCAATCAATCAATCAGTCAATACAGACGAAGGCTCGACAAAACGGGCATAAACAAACCAAAAAAGAAAATTAACACAATTAACCGGAAACTACAAAGGAGACCCGCTGTAGGTGAGTTAGTAGCAAAAAAAAAAAAAAAAAAAAAAAACAGAAATCTCCACAGTTTATGACTTTTCAACCCTCAATCTCAACCAGTGCAGATTCCTATACAACTAAGTACTCGTATAACAAAGTGAGCTCTATGGAATAGTTCGTCATGTACAGATTTAAGTGACGATAATGGTGTACTAGGATTGAGGACCCCAAAAAATCTGACAACAGAGCAGATCTTAACCGCAAGATAGATCTTGGAGTTCGGATAGCGGAACATAAAATACCAATATTAGTTATTTTGATTCTTGAACTTGGGATCACCTTCCCCGCATGAGAGCGATATTTTCCCGAGCCCGCAAATATAGCTGGGGAATGTGATCCCCTGTTTCCGGTCAAGAATCATACACACAATTTTGTATACTGCAATTTTTTACAGACATTTTGTTTATTGTTACAATAGTTTCCAAAACATTCCTTTTGCAGCGGACGTCGTGAGAAGTAGATGTTTACATGCGACGGCATCAAACGCGCTACTTTGACTACGGTGCTCAGTGCGTAAACGTTAAGTGTCATGTTAGAATGAGAGCTCATTAATGGAAACAATAAAACAATGTATCGAATTAATTAAAACAAAGTTTCTCCCTTTTTGTTATCTGTTAGCCAAACATTATTGTGGAGCATTAGTGTAGGCCGCTGTGTTGATTTTTGAGCCCCCGTGTGAAAGACTTGTTAAAATTGATTGTTTTTTGTGATTTAGTTCCATTTTGAGCATGGAAAATGATGCTGACATTTTTTTTTTTTTTTTGATTAGGTTTAGGGTTTTTATGACAACATCATAAATAGCGCCCCAAAAAACGAGCATTAAACGTAATATACAAGCAAACTAATGCAGACTGCCTTGCACTCGCGCTCCCAGTACTTATTAGCATTAGTGCCAAAATGTTTATATGAACCCATTAAATGAAAACAAATAATTATTTGTCTTGAAAAAAAAAAAAAAAAAAAAAAAAAACATATGCGAACAGCGAGGGATCAGGCCCGACTGTGCAGCTGTGCAGTCTCACAAGATCCCTAGCTGTACGCTCATAGGTAGTATAGAACTACTGAAATATTCAGGTGTAGACTCACTAGATGGCAGCGCATGCGTATATAAAGAAAACCTTTTAACGGAGGACGAAAAGTTCGATTATTGCGTGTGATTGCTCAAATAAGCCACCGTACGAGTTGGCTATTATTTTCATACCGAAAGTCCGTCTTCAAATGTCCTTGCTCATCCAGTGGAGTTAGCTGTCCGCGGTTTTACCCTGAATATTTATCTAGTTCTATGCTGCATTTCTGCGAGCAGTGAAGGCTCTGGTGAGATTGAGTGAATGGGTAATCGCGACTGAGCTTTTGATATTCGCATACGCGATCATTTGCAAGATCTCGTGTGCTTGGTTAAATATTACGTTCGACGTCTCCCTGAATGCCTAGCTTTTTATGAATATGTTTTATAAAAGGGTTATCTTTTGGAAGCAAGGAATACACCACAGAACTTGAAAATATGAAGTGTACATGTTTTCTGGGCCAGACTAGCCAGTTTCGGTCAATTAGGCATCATCAGTGACCCTCAAATACCTGTATATTCAAAATTCCACAATGGAATCAATGATCCCAAAGGACAAGAAAATATAAACTACACTATGATGTAGGTCAGGGAGATGTTGAAAGCTGAAACTTGCCTGATTCGTAGCGGTGTGTTTATGACGTTGCACAAGTAGCAACGTTAATCTATAAGGCGCGAACAGTGTGCACGTGCAACATAACGTCTTCTGCTTTTCTTCTGTGAACGTTGCTCGATGTTGCACTGTAGGACAGTTTGCATAAAACATTTTAATCAACGATTATAAGTAGTTACCGTCATTTCATTGTTTCAATTACTGCCTGATACGAATTTTATTTTTTCTGAAATCTTCCATTTTGTTTGGAACAAGAGCTATTTTTCTCATTTTTTGATTGCTATTGTTGTCCAACAAAATATTTTGAAAATGCATTTTTTTTCTTGATATTTCTGTCTGCCTATTTCTGTTTTCATATTGTCATGTAAATTTGTCTCTGTCTTTGTCTGTCTGTCGCGCCGTTGGCCTTTTGCTCTATCTGTACATGTAGTGTGGTTCTTCATTCTATCACTTAGATGAACAAAAGCTAACTTTCTCGTGGCTCTTTCTATCATTTAGATGAACAAAAGCTAACTTTCTCGTGGCTCTTTCTATCATTTAGATGAACAAAAGCTAACTTTCTCGTGGCTTTTTCTGTCATATAGATGAACGAAAGCTAACTTTCTACTTGACAATCATGTCAGCGTTACAGCAACTAAACGGAAACGACAGATGCTTACAGCTGCTGTATTATTTGCCAAAGACCAACAAGTGAAGAGTCATTAACAAAAAAACCTCAGATAAGTTCTTATGAAAATGTACTGGCCTGTTCTCGTCAAAGGGTTGAGTATGGAGATCGACAGTATGCTGATATGTCTGAAAGATTGGAAAATATGTCTGCCAATGACCTTCCTTTGAATTCAGCCATGTATCCTCGTGACTGTTACTAGAATTTAACATGCGCACTGCACTAAGAAAGAGCGAAGCAACGATTTGAAAAGTTATCTAGCGAATGTCGAGTCGCTGTAGCAAGGACACAAAAAGGTAGACCTAAACTTGAAGAAGAGCCTATGGTGTCGATTTCGGACGCGCATCGGACGTGCATCGATCGACAATAGCACCACTAAATAAAGACTTGTGTATATTTTGCCAAGAAGAAACCCCTGAAAATGAGCCTCATAACATCAGTTCTCGTAACATAGGTGCAAGAGTTAAAACTGCTGTAGAAAATTCCCATGACATCACGCTTAAAGTTAGACTACGGAGTCTCTTATCTGAAATTGCCCATGATATGAAATGGCACGTTGCATGTTTGACGAATGTGGAAAGACAAAATGAAAAATATAATAAGCAAAGCCAGGCATCGGAGGATAAAAGTAGGCTAGGATGTGTCATAACAGATATTGAGCTAGTCACTCTTGTTGAAAGTGCATTGAAAGATCCATCCTCCGTTGTGTTAGTTATGAATGTTATAAATACGACATATCTGAACATTTTGGAAGAGAACAATATTGAAACAGAGCCATCCGACAATTACAAATGTCATTTGAAAGACCTCCTTAAGACAAATACTGCAGATATTGAATTTGTTAAACCAAAACGTAGAAATGAACCAGAGAAAATTTGTTCAACGTCCACTTTAGGCGTATGTCTTGATATTGCCGAAAAGTCAGTTGAAGAAGCCTCTGAAATGCAGATGTTGCTGAAAAGTGCAACCGTACTAAGAAAAGAAATAGTAGAAAGAAAGCATGGACATTCCAAGGCTCCTTTGGTGACTATGCAGTCCCACAAAGGTTGTACACGTTCATACAATGGGTAATTGAGGGCCCTCATGCTGCTGTTCAGACTGACAGAAAGCAGGCTGTGATACATAAAAGTGCGTCCAACATATCCCAAAATATTGTCACCGCATACAAGTCGGACAGGCAAGTTAAATACAGTCCAACCTGTGTTAAGCAAGCACCTCAGAGATAATAAAAATGTGCTTGCTTAAGACAGGTGCTTGCTAATACAGGTGATTTTTTAAGCATTCGCCTTTTTCGGGAACTAAATGCACGCTTGCTTAACACAGGTTGCTTGCTTAGTAGAGGTGGTCACAAAGACAGGTTTGACTGAACGTATCAACAATTGAGGATGACAAATTCAAACCTTCAGGCGAAACTGCTTTTTCAATAATATTGACTACAATCAACAGTTCAAATATCTTAATATCTGAAACCACAGTACCAATAGGAGTCATATTTAATACAGAACACCTATGCCTCACGGGAACAGACGGTTATAACGAGCATAGCGGCGGCTGCCGAAGGCAGCCGTCGACGTCCGCCGAAGGCGGGCGTCGAGCGAGCTCGTATCTAGGTAACGCGTATCATCACAAGACACAATCTATGCAAGAAAGTTTGCTTGCGCCCAAGAACTGGCTTAAACCGGTTTTCCGGTTTCCATGTATTCCATTCAAACCATGTAATATGTCGGGAACCAGAGCCTCAAAAATCTTATGTAACCCGTATCACTCACCGGTTGAATAGTGTATCGCAAGGCTGATTGGTGATTCGGTTAGTTGCAATAGCTAAAAAATCAACATTGGCGTATCAGTCAATTAATACATTTTTCTTATTTATGTGTTGGCATAAATTTGTACATTTTGTATTTATTTTTGTTGTTATTATTATGAATAAATTATAGTGACGTCACGAGGTCGAGTCATGACTGTGGTAATGTTCTAAGCCGCCATATTTATTTCTGTCGTTTTGTACTGGAAGCACTCCAAAAACAATGAATCATGATGATTAAAACGTAAGTGATCTTCAGGCTCAGTGGTGTGATTTTTTTTTCTATATATTCTATACGCGGCCCATGCAACAACTTGGGAAGTTCAAGCTCATTATAGGGACATCTCGACCCCTTGTCCTTGACAAACAACAACAATAATTCTTGGTCTTTTCGCCCCGCCCATCAGGGAGCGTGGTGCTCCCATCAAGCGGAACTCGGAATCAGGAGCGTGATAGATCAGTGGTTAGTGCACTTGCCTCTGATGCTAGAGGTCCCGGGTTCGATCCCCGGCACCGGCGATAAAATTTCGGTAACTGAACACGCTCCATTGGCATCATTTGCAGGGATAAATGTCATAAAGTGCACCATCCTTCGGATGGGGACGTTAACTGGAGGCCCCCTGTCAGGCTGTGCAGGGAGAACCATCCCCTGTGCAGGTTAAAGATCCCTATCGTGATTACATGATTACTGTGTAGGCTTTCATCCTACAAAACCTGGAGTGTATGTAATAGGAGGTTTTATAAATTCCGTTTATGATGTCATTCTTGCGCATGCGCAAAGTACTGGCCGTCAATTGAAACGGCCATCGCTATTCAAATGTATTGGCGGAACTTAAAATGGTAACAATATTCAGACATTTTGAGAGAAAATATACCCGTTTTCATTGAAATAATGCCTCGAGAAGGAAAGGATGATATTCCGCTTTTATTACCGAAATTCATTTATCCTAAATCCGTTTTTATTTGACGAAAATCGTTTCGTAAATGACCCTTGTCAATGGCTTGAGATACGATCACCATTATTCACGAAAGCTTACTTACAAAATAAGTTTTTACGTAACTTTCGTTTTATTCGCTATCCAAGTCTATCTATCTATCTATCTATCTATCTATCTATCTATCTATCTATCTATCTATCTATCTATCTATCTATCTATCTATCGTTTTATTCGCTATCCAAGTCTATCTATCTATCTATCTATCTATCTATCTATCTATCTATCTGTCTTTCTTTCTTTCTTTCTTTAGAAATCTGTCCAACGATCTGTCTACATGTGCAATTTAAATGTCCATACCGTCAGTCGAAATAAACTTATGAGTGGATTGACGGAGGGGCGTTGAGTCAATGTTGGTTCGACACCATGCCGTCGACATCACCTCCAACTCACTACATTGTCACTTGACCGTTGGCATGAGAGAGAGAGAGAGGTTTGACTGACAAACTGACTGTAGACAGACAGAACACACACAGACCGACTGACTGAATGAATGACTGACTAACAGACGAATGGACGGACTGTTAGGCAGACAAATAAACATACTGACAGTCGAAAAAAAAAAAACAATGAGTGGACTTACAGACGGACGTCGAGTCAACGTTGGCTCGACGTCATGCCGTCGACAACCACTCTAACTCGTTTCAATGTCACGTGACTGTTGAGATGAGAGAGCCGTTTGACTAATCCCTGTATCCAAGAAGCCCATAACCAGTTTTGTACCAAATGGAATCTTCCTCCTTATATATAGCAGGAATCATTTCCAAAATTTAGGGGTGTCAGGTTGTGTTTTCTTCAAAATTTATTTGGAAAATGGCCGAACTTTTAGCAAACAGTGTAGGCCCCGATCAGACGCCGCGTTCTGCCGCGTCTGATCTGGGCCTGCACTGTGTGTCACTTACCCATTTTGGGGTTTCCGGTACCAAATGGGTTAATGTAGACCTAGGGGCTGGGCAGGTTGAACCAATCTACAAATCTACCAGATTTTACTGTAAAGTCTTGCACTTGCGAAGGAGTGTTTCATTTTTATACACTGAAAGGGTGTTCTACGTTTGTTTTGAATTTAATGTTCCAATCCCACTGAGTCTTGATGGGTCCGAGCACTGGGCAAATGACATTATTTATAATTAAGCAACGCCGTATTATCGCCAACGCAACGTTCTGAGGTTTCATCGACGTTGCAATGTCAAATTCAATGCATCGCTTTGAAGTTGGTTTGATGTAGACACGACGTTGTTGACACGCTACATGTCGGTTGACGTGGCGTCATTTAACGACAAACTGTTATTTACATTTGCCTGCGCTCGCTAATTGTTGATGCGCTGAGAGAGTGAGAGAGGGAGAGGGGGGGGGGGCCCTGTTGGGTCGTATGTACAATATATCATTTTCGTAATGGGAAATTTCATATCAGGCAGCATATCGGTGTTTCTCCCTTTATCTTACATTAGAATTCGCCAAAAGTTTAAACGAATTCCACTGTTTTACGCTGTAATTAACACTATCTGTCCCACTGCCTTTGAAGCAATACGACAAGATGACGGCCAGGGTTTTTCCCGTTCTATTTTAGAACCGGAAGTACGTCACGAAAAAAGCTCCTATATACACCTGCGGTAATGGTCAAATGTGACCGACGCAGTATCAGAAGATAGATAGACAGAATTGTTACTGGTGACACGTCAAATAACATTCATACACCAGAACTGAAACCGAGGAAACTTGAATTCTGCCATAGGGAACTGGAGACCACTCCCAGGAAAAATGATTGGTAGGGCTTGAGATGTCATTTCATCTTGAGTTAATGTCTATCTATCTATTTATACTGCAGCAACCCCATTAAGAGGACTATCGTGCAGGTAAATTTTGTTTGTTTGATTTGAGGTTTAACGTACCAGTCAACACTGTAAAGATCATTTTGGAGATGTTGCTTCCAATTTTGTGGGACTTTTACCCGACATTGGGATGAAATGACATCTCAAGCCCTGTCGCCCAATGAAACCAATAGGGTTTATTAGCATGGACGGTCTGCCTCACACCTCAGTTCCTGGACAGGCTTAGATCCTCTAAGGGGTTTACCAGTACTAGTGTGTGGGCCGGATTCAGCTCTGCAGGGAAGCATCATGCAGCCCATATATTTCTTCAAGCCCCTTTTGTTTGCAATGGAGTTTAACCGCCAAGTCAACACATTTTGTACCGAATGGAATCTTCCTCCTTATATATAGCACGAGTCTATTTCAAAGTTTAGGGGTATCAGGTGTTTTCTTCAAAATCTATTTGGAAGTGCCTGAATGTTTTGCAAACAATGTAGGCCTGGACAATTTTTTTTTTTGTTTGATTTGAGGTTAAAAGTCCCCATCAACACTGTAAAGGTCATTTTGGAGACACTGCTTCCAATTTTGTGGGACTTTTACCCGACATTGAGATGGTTATGATATCTGCAGCCCAATGAAACCAATAGAGTTTATAAGCATGGACTCTCACCACTTTGTCTGGGCAGGCTTAGATCCTCTAAGCGGGTTACCAGTACTTGTGTTCGGGTTGGTTTCAACTCTGGATGGAAGCATCATACAGCCCCATCTACGTCAAGCCCCGATGGATGGGGCCCTGATGAGACACTGTGTTCTGCGGCATCTGACCTAGGCCTGACAGGCTGTATTATTTGGCAACTACCCGTTTTGGGGTTTCAGATACAATATTCGTTAAAAGACCAATTTCTGTTTTTAGCTTTTAAATATACTAACCTTCTCTTTTCACACTGTACTTGTAAACCCAGTTCATCAACTCCTACACCCTTCAACACTTGGTTTGCCGGAACCCCTCTTATGTCCCTCTCGGAGGGGTTAAGACGTATTGGAAGAAAGAAAGAAAGCACTGACTGGCTAAAAATGACCTAAATGCAATACAACTGCTGCAATTTTTTTAACCATTGCATGCAACTCTGTGTTTGGGGGGGGGGGGGGGGTTTAAATTAAGAAATGCAATTTATTTTCCTGCAGTTCATGGAAGTATGAACGCAGTGGGTCCTGCAAAGTAAATGAACCCCGAAGGGGTTCATGTAAACATTGCTAGCGACCCACTGTTGTTCTTACTTTCATGAAAAGCAGAAAAATAAAGCTTATTTTTTATATTTACATTATTTGCCCCTCATCACTGAGCGAAAAAATGCTTGTAGGGCAAACGTTTAAAGCTAAAAAACATTTACACGCTGTTTTTCTACAAAGAGCGGAGCAGAGTTGACATCATCAACGCCTGTAGAGAACAATGGTTTAAAATGACGTCACTAAAAATCATGTGATTCGATGTGTTCATGGAAGTATGAACACAATTTTTTTTCTATAGGTCTACATTAGACTTTACACTGGAAATGTTTGGGCGACAGGGCTTGAGATGTCATTTCATCTCAATGTCGGGTAAAAGTCCCACAAAATTGGAAGCAACGTCTCCAAAATGACCTTTACAGTGTTGACGGGGACGTTAAACCTCAAATCAAACAAACAAACAAACAAACACTGGAAATGTAAATATTCTTAAATGAACATCCCAGATCATGGAGTACACCTTCCGTTATTTTTTAACTACTTCCACATTCCTTTGACTTTTTTGTTAGATTTTTGCATTTGCAATGATATGTAGATGTGCCTAACACGAAATTCATTCTGCTCGGATGAAGCGTTTTGGAGTTATGGCCCTTTATTTTCTAAAATATGCGCTAATAATATTGTGACACAAACTACCTCCACATTTCTTCACAGATTGAGCTGAAACTTTGCACATGCTTACCTTGTGAGGTGAAGTGGTGCCAAACGCAATTTTCAAGTTGATCCTTTCACTTGCAACCAAGTTATGGCCCTTGTTTTTCTGAAAAATGCGTTTGAAAACCTTGTGATGCGAACAACTTCCACATTTCTTCACCGGTTGAGCTGAAACATTGCACATGCAAATTTCCTTGTGAGATAAAGGGGTACCTAACACAATTTTCACGTCGATTCTATCATCTGCTAAGGAGTTACTGCCCTTTATTTTCTGAAAAACGCATTATTAAACCTTGTGTCTCGAACTACATCCACATTTCATTGTCAATTTGTTAAATTTTTGCATATGCATTTGCGATGATATGTAGATGTGCCTAACAGAAAATTCATTCTGCTCGGATGAAGCATTTTAGAGTTATGTCCCTTGTTTTCCCCTCAAATTGGCTCCCATGGGGGCATTGCTCACTTATAGTGACGGCTCTTGTTGGTTATAAAATTCTCATTCTATGATAACAGCCTATATGAGTTTTGTGATCAACGAACATCACGAAAACATGCCTATATAATTCTGTACACGCATGATAACATCCAGTAAGCTTTCATAGCAATCAAATGATTATCAGTGCTGTCATTGTGATCGATAATCAATTAGTAATCACTGAACATATGGAAGATTTGGTCATATTTTTACCTCTTGCCATAACTTCTTTCTTATCATGTGTTATACATTAGGCGACGGCTACTGACAACCGGTTGTCACCAGCCTGTGAGGTTACAGACAACCGGTTGTCACCAGCCTGTGAGGCTGCTGACAACCGGCTGTCACAAGCCTGTGAGGCTGCTGACAACCAGCTGTATAAACCTGAATTTAAGTTTTTGAAAGTTGATTTTTTAAATCAAGTTTCTTTGTCATTACATTTCTACTTCCGGTACTGGACCGCGTTGCCCCACTTCCGCTGTTCGTTCGCTGCATAAAATAGTCCAAATGAACTCTTGAAAGTTAATTTTGCAGGCCGGCTCCGCATGGAACGTGTTTCAAAATATTTCAGTTTTCGAGACTTTATACGGATTGAATATAAATTGGCACAGAAAGACGAATTCTGAAAAGAAAACCGTACTCTGGAACTATTTTCCTACGCGCTTTTCGGTGATATTTATGAGGGAGTTCGACCATCTACCAGACCATGGTAGCGGAAGTCAAATTGTGCACGTTCTTCCCATGATTTCCATGTTTTTTCACCGGTGTGATCGAACGACGTTAAATTAATAAACTGATAGCTACACATACTGGTATAGTTTGATTAACTGTTGTTTTTTATGGTTGCTGGCAAATATGTATGTACTTTTCCATCCAAAACTTTGTTTGACACAAGAGACCATTCAGAAATAATTGTCAGACAAACAAAAACCACAGTAAACTGTTGCAAACTGAAGACCATATCCTTCAGAACATGAAGTATTTTTTCCACATCTCAGGATTTGAACCTGTTCTAAATCAGCTAGTATCAGCCCCATTTTATGACAGGATAGCAAATATAACTTAAATGTCTATTTTCAAATCATATCAAATAAAACCTTATCATTGTAAACAAGTTTTATATCAGCTGGTTGTCAGCAGCCTCACAGGCTGGTGACAACTGGTTGTCAGCAGCCTCACAAGCTGGTGACAACCGGTTGTCAGCAGCCAGTTCCTGTACATTACTGCGTGAATTAGGACAGACAGGCCTGATCAAACGGTGTAGACCCAAAATGCATTGTCTCTTCAGAATCTGCATTGTTTGCCACTTATCCAGCCATTTCAGATACAAATTGGGTTGTAAATTATACTTATCGAACAATCAATTACTACTAAATATGGTAATCAGTTTAGGGGAATCTATTGATCGAGTAATCGATTATTGGTGTCAGCCTTAGTAAAACTGGGGTTTACAGGGTTATACATAAATTTTCTTATTGCTGTCTGCACAGACCATCTAGTTATCCTTTGTTTGTTTGATTTATGGTTTAACATCCTCGCAAACACTATTTAGGTCATTTTGGAGGCGTTGCTTCCAGTTTTGGTGGGAATTTTACCCGACATTGAGATGAGATGACTCCTCAAACCCTGCTGCCCAATTAAACCAATAGGGTTTATATGCATGGATGGTCTGACTAGCACCACTTTGCCTGAGCAGGCTTATTGAACCCTCTATGCAGTTTACAAGTACTCCTGTGCTGTTGGTTTCAGATGGATGTTGGGGTGGGGGGATGGGGGGTCTAGTTATCCTTTATAAATGGAACTGAGGACTTCAGCAAATGCAAACAAATTTGATTTTTCTAGTCGATAAACCCCAGACAGTTTTTTTGTGGTGCAGCTGCAATGATAATGTTTTGCTTTGATATGTTCTCTGGAAGTGATGTGCTTTTCCAAACATGTATCCTCCATATGTGGAATGAACACCAGGAATTGGCAGCAACTACCACCAACAGTGACAAGGTGAGCTTTTGGGATCACTTTTTCCCTGCGTACATGCGTAAACTTTTGCTTCAAACGACATCTCCTAAACCACTGATCGGATTTTGACCAAACCTCACAGGAATGATTCATAGGTAGGCTGGTTTCAAAGTTGTTCAAATGGTTCCAGCCACAAGAGCTAAATATATATTTTTTTTTACTGAAAACTTAAAACTTAAACCCAGGTCTTCCATTTGGTATGAAGCTTCATCTAGTGAACCTCTACCAAGATTGTTCAAATTATAGCCCTGGGACCAAAAATGCCCCCGCCCCGGGAGCCTTTGGTTTTACATAGGCTTATATAGGGAAAATCTTTGTCTCTGAAACCGCTAGGTGCAGGTCTTTCATATTTGGTGTGAAGCTTCATCTAGTGGACCTCTATCAAGATTGTTAAAATGATTGCCCTAGGGCCAATAATGCCCCCATCCTGGGGCCCTTTGATTTATCATAGGCTTATATAGGGAAAAATATTTAAATTAAAAATCTTCTCTGAAACCACAAGGCCCAGGTATTTGATATTTGGTATAAAGCTTCATCTAGAGAACCTCTACCAAGATTGTTCAAGTTATAGCCCAGAGGCCAAAATTGTCCTCGCCCTGAGGCCTTTTGGTTTTATGCAACAGTCATTTGTAACCACTGCCCCCATCCTACCTACAGGGATAGCGGGAAACAATAACTTTTCACTTTTCAAAGCCCTACACGTACACAGTGCGGGGGGTGGGGGGACCTGTAGAAGGTCACAATACATGTAATTCATTCCACTGGGGGTATATTTGCATAATATCAAAACCCCCACATTAACCCGGCACTGCAGGGGAACATTGGGGGTAACTATCCTCTTTCCCCTGCCTATCCCAGTAGGTGGTGGTGTGTGTGTGTGTGTGTGTGGGGGGGTTACAAATGACTAGACTAGTGCATTATAAAGACTTATATAAAGAAAATCTCCTGTCTGGAGATCTTCTGCGTAAAAGGAGATCATTGGCAACGATAAAATGCCTTATAGATATGGGCAACTTAAAAAAAATGCAGCAAAACTGTGACAATGGGGGTCAAATTTCAAACCAGATATATCATGATGGTTTTATCTTTTTTTGGACCAGTGAACATCAAATGTAGTGTTTAAAGGACAAAACCCATGAGTTTTTTTTTAATTATTATTTTCACCATTTTTCATTACATTTTTGCAATTCCTCAGTAAACATTAGACAAGTTTGATACTTCACCAAGATTTGAAAGAAAATGTCATTTTTTTCTTCTGTAACTTTTAGTGGGTACACATATCCACCATTCTGGCCAATTTTTTCTCGAATATTTTTTAGGGATTTTTTGCAATATTAGAGCCATATTTTTTCAAAACACACCTAATTAAGTTTTTTTCACAAGAAAAGTAGGCAAGATATTTAAGAAAAATCTTATTCTTAGCAATATTAGAGGCATTTCAAAAACAAATGTAAAATTTCATTTGATTGTGATAAATATTTATGATTTTAGGTGGCTTTGAAAAACATACATATTTTCTATAAAAATGTTACACTTGTTACAGTTTCAGCACTGCTGTAGAATGCCTAAATTTTTCATTTCTGATCAAATACATGTTACATTTTACATATTTTGGTAATGAAAGGAAACAAAGATACGTCTCAGAAAGTAAGTCTCCAACTTCAACGGTACTTTTAAATAAAAAATTATAGAACAGACTATCCCTATGTACAGAAGTCAGAAGAAATATTTTTTTCCAGTATTTCACATAAAAAGTGTTTGAGTATATTATCTTACCAATATTTATCTATGTTATGACAATTTTGATACAGTTTATTTGAAACTTAAAGTCTTGGGTACAATCTGTATTTAACAGGTACAAAATGTTACACTTGTGACACATTTCATCACTGAAGTTAAATGGCTACAATTTTAATCTGAGGAAAAAAGCTGTGACATACATAATAATTTTTGGATTGAACAAAGACTAGAGAACATATGAACAAGTATTTAATGAACTTTTAACAGAACTTGTAAACAGAACTTGTAAACAAACAATACTATAAAACTGTTGTCCTCTGCATATTGTATTTTTTTTTCAGATATATCATTTTGAAACTATTGAAATATTTTGTTTTACCATCATTTATCCTTTATACCATCATTTTATAAACAATTTGTATTAAGATCAAAGCTTTAGCTACATTCATGAGGCTTAATTCGAAAGTAACTCAAAGCGTTACACTTGTGTTTGTTAGTTTCAAACTTTTTAAGTCTCAAGCTCAATTTCCTGGACAAAACAGGATGGCACTCATGTATATTTTGGCAAATAAGATGACTAGACTGGATAGTAAAATTAATTCTTCCACTTTAAAGTAACTTTGGAACAAGAAACAAATATAATAAAACAGTATAATCCAACATAGACTAGATTGTTTTCAGATTTCATTCTATTAGTGTTGAAATACATTATTGTGTCAATGTAAATCTGTTGTCTTATAATTTAAAATAGTTCATTTTGAGTTCAAAATATTAATACAAATCTGTAGTGTAAAAACTGAATGTCACTTGAATGTTACACTTGTGACAAATTTAGCTTAAATACTGGTTTCATTTGATCTCCTGATCTTAATGTTTTAAAATATGATTAACATAGTCTCTGAAGTGTACACTGAATTCATTTGACTTAACTAATCATAATTGCTCTTTTGAAGGCCCTGATGCTCTGTCTCTGGTCGGGCTCATCGGAGTCTAACTGTTGGTTTTCTTTTGCTCCAGCATTTCAGTGGTTTCTTGCTGTCGAGTCCTCACCGTTGTCTCACCTCTGTGGTTCTTTGATTTCTGTGTTCACGGAGATGTTGCACTGATGAGTTAGGAGGCCTTCATGCGGACTGAACAAATTATTTGTCTAAATCGCGACGGAAGTAAGTGCGAGGATTGTGGCCACGTAAAATCGATTTAAGCCCCCCAGTGGAAATCTTCCACTGACCGTTCCAAGGCGGCTCTTCTGTGGCGATTTATTTATGTTGTTGTTTGTTACTTACTGTGTGTATCACTTGTGTCTTTTAATTTTGGATGGCCATATGGCCATTTTGTGGGAAAGTAACTGTCCATATGGCCTTCCTTTGTTTAGGTTTCCATTATGGTCTGGTCGCTTAATGTTTGTATTTCTTTCCCTTTGGTGTCTTTTATGGATGGAGTAAGTTAATTGTATCAATTCCTGATCTTTGTTTTACTTCTACTCTTAACTAATCATAATTGCTCTTTTGAAGGCCTCATTATCAAGATTTATTAATCAGTGACCCATGTAGGGTTATATGAAGCAAAGGCCAATATAATATATACATTTTGTTACACATCAATAAATCTTGATCCTGACACCTTCAAGCAAGTTTTGTTAAATCAATCCTTTTGGAATATCTGTCTCAGTACTCTTCATTTTTCTACAGATTATTTCTTGATTGTTGAATCTCATGAGGTATAAATTTGAGCTTGATTCCTCGCACAGGGAGTAGACTCGGCGGGAAAGCCTCTGTATTATATCGGAATGTGGGTTGGTGCAGACATCATTTTGGCTCGGCCAGGTATAGACAGTGGGTGAAACTTCTTTCATAAACCGTAGTGTGACTTCACTGTCAAACTTCAACACCTATACAATAAAAAAGTATCAATAGAGTTCGATAAAGAAATAGTGTCTTATTAAAATGCATCAACAAGTAGGCTGGTATAGACTGTAATTTGATTATTAATAATTGAAGCTGATGTGTGAAAGTGAAAATATAGTAGTAAGGGAAAATACGTTTTTAATTGAAAGGTATTTTA
The DNA here is from genome assembly GCA_963580285.1 of Lucinisca nassula. Taxonomy (NCBI): domain Eukaryota; kingdom Metazoa; phylum Mollusca; class Bivalvia; order Lucinida; family Lucinidae; genus Lucinisca; species Lucinisca nassula. The sequence continues at coordinate 59,617,834 of OY757019.1, read as the reverse complement.
GAATGCATTTTTTTATATTCTATTAATACTGGTAAAATATTTCACCATACCTTTGCTATGAACATCTTGTGGACTGTTGACCTGGTCTTTCTGGACAGTCGTACAGCTACAAAGTCCTCCTACTTTTAGCTGAAATGTTGAATAATAAGCTGTAAAAGCAACTGATATAGATTGTTCCTGCATGCATGTAGCCTTTAGCTTATAAATGCTTTAACACTACTTATTTTGCATTGCTTGCTTTAGTAACACACACTATTTACAAACTCTGTCTTTTATAGCACTGCTTGCTTCCTATATATGCACCCTTTGGTTATTAATCATCCTCTGCTTAGTGCTAGCTGGCTTTAGTAACACAAAGTAAGGTGAGTGGTTTGACTGATGCACTACCATATTAACCATTTAACCAGGCTCTGCAAGCATCATGCAACCTGGGGGTTCCGGCTAGTATAGAAATACTAGTTTGTATTAACTCCTCTATTTAGCGCTAACATTCCATTTACTCACCGTTGAGCTAGGCTAACATAGTGGTGAAGGTCAGGTAGGTATCCCAGGCGAAGAAGACCATAATGACCAGGCTCAGAAGGTGCTATCAGAAGATCAGGCTCCTCAGTATGAATGATGTGTAGCTTCACTTGTAGCATGTTTGCAAGGGATTGTATGCAAACATGGTCCGCATAGGTACCGTCTTGGGCCATTTTTTTTCGACATAGCTGGTGAATAGTTCAGTCAGAAATTGCTCCATTTCTGATTGCTTTGACTGAAAAAATACAATCTACTATCTGCCATATGATTTTAGGCCTACTGCTCATTTGTATTGGTTGCCATGGAAACCAAAATGAAAAAAAAAAAAAAAAAAAAAAAATAGAAAAAAAAAATAATAGTTAAAAAATCATCTCCTCAGAAACTGTATGCTCTATGAGGCTGAGAGTTTATGAAAATATTCACCATATTTGCCTTTACAGATTTGGTGTTTTTTATGAAATTCGGCTCTTTAGTTTGATTGCTATGGCAACTTAGATTTTCCAAAGACTTATAATGGGGAAAATTGAAAAATGGCATTAACTACAAAGCCTTTGCAGATATTTTGAAAAAAACTTTAATAGAAATGTTTCTTTAGTAAACTTCTCTCAGCCGTTTGCTTTTGTGTCAACCTGGGGGTCCAGTAGGTTGTGCCGGGGCCATGCTCCGCCCCCAGTACTTCATAAAATGCTTTATATCTCAGAAACCTTACAGATCCCCACCCCTAAACTATATATATTCATGATCCTTATGATAAGGTGCAATAAGTGACACAAACCTGGGGATCCCCCGGATGTGCCAGGGACATGCCCCACCTCCTCCACTTCATAAAATGCCATTTATCTCAGTAACCATTCAGATCCCCACCCGTAAACCGTATATATTCTTGTCTCTTATGATAAGACGCACTCAGTGACACCAACCTGGGGGTCCCCTGGGATGTGCCTGGGACATGCCCATACCCTGCATTTCACAACAGGCCCAATATTCCAGAAACCTAACAGATCCAAACCCCTAAACGAAATATATTTTTGTTCCTTATGATAAGTTGCATTCAGTGACACCAACCTGGGGGACACCTGGGATATGCCCAACCCCCTCCACTTCGTAAAAGGTTGGCCCCCGCCCCCGGCTTGAAGAAATATATGGCCTGCATGATGCTTCCACGCAGAGCTGAATCCAGCCCGCACACTAGTACTGGTAAACCGCTTAGAGGATCTAAGCCTGTCCAGGAACCGCAGTGTGAGGCGGACCGTCCATGCTAATAAACCCTTTTGGTTTCATTGGGCGGCAGGGCTTGAGAAGTCATTTCATCTCAATGTCAGGTAAAAGTCCCACAAAATTGGAAGCAATGTCTCCAAAATGACCTTTACAGTGTTGACGGGGATGTTAAACCTCAAATCAAACAAACAAACAAACAGAACTTCATAAAAGGCCCAATATTCAAAAACCTTACAAATCCCCACCCTTAAACCATATAGATTCTTGTTCCTTATGATAAGAAGCATTAAGTGGCACCAACCTGGGGGTCCCCCCCCCCCCAGATGTGCCGGGGACATGCCCCACCCCCTCCACTTTATAAAACGCCATTTATCTCAGAAACTATTCAGATCTCCACCCTAAACCATATATATTCTTGTTCCTTGTGAAAAGACACATTCAGTGACACCAGCATAGGGTTCCCCCCCACCCGCCTGTGGTGCCACGGGCCATGCCCCATCCCTTTACTTCATTAAAAGCCATATATCTCAGAAACTGGTCAGATCCCCACCCCTTAACCATATAAATTCTTGTTCCTTATGATAAGATCCCACTTCATAATAGGCCAGATATCTCAGAAACTATTCAAATCCCCACCACATAATCACATATATTCTTGGTCATTGTTATTAGCCACATTCAGTCACCCCATCTTGTGGGGTCTGCAGGGGCCATTTCTCTCCCATCCACTTCATAAAAGGGCCTCATATCTCAGAAACTGTTCAGCATTAGGTTGCAACAATCTTGGGCTTTTCTGGAATCCACCATGCCCGAATCCCTCCACTGCTTAAAAGACCTTACATCTCAGGAGCCATACATATCCCACCGCTAAACCATATATGTCTCTGTTCCTTTTTATAAGACACATTCAGTGACACCAACCAGGGCTCCATTGGTTCATGCCCCACCCTCTCTACTATATAAAACACCTAATATTTCAGATACAGTCCACATGAGTGCTCATTTGGGAATGGGGTTTGTTTGGGAGACTTTATAATTGGTAGATTAAAATCATACCATGTTAAAATACATGTCTGCCATTGGGCAGTGCCCATCTGAGCTCCGGTTTATGAAATTTGGCTCTTTGGTTTGTTTGCTATGGCAAGTTAAGAGTTTCCATTGACTTATAATGGGGAAAATTGAAAATGACATTGATGCCTTTCAAGATATTTTGTCAAACTTACATAGAAATGTTCCTTTAATAATGTTCTTTTAGGCCTATTTGTTGCCACAGATGGGAAATTGTCAGTTGTCATCTGTTGTCCTGCAACAACACATTCAAGCGACATCAGACCTCTGAAGCCACTAGGCTGATCGGGTCCGAATTTTATCTGTAGCATCCTTGGGCGCAGGGCTTCCATGGTTAATTAAAATACTTTGCTGCCAGTCGGCAGTGCCCCCTGAGCTCTGGTGAGCATAGTGGCCCATGGGCCTCTTGTTTAATATGAGTTTGGTCGCATGAACAATATGGCCACCGTGCCAATATACCTGTGTACACAGATCCGTTCAAACTTCGATGGGCTTCATTTCATCTTGACTTGAACATCATTCAATATATCCCAACATCCTGCCAGTCAATGGCCGGATAGAAATAAGTTCAAAACACAAGATGATTTTTTAATACGAGTTCGATCGCGTGAACAATATGGCCACCGTTCCCATATATCTGTGGATACAAATCCGTTCAAACTTCGATGGGCTTCATTTCATCTTGACTTGAAACATCATTCACTATATCCCAACATCCTGTCCGTCAACTGTCAAAACACAAGGTGGTGTACATATGCACATGTCATTGCTGACTCCTACACTGTCCAATCAAAATACGTCTCAAATGTCAACCAGAAAGTGTTTGTCAAAATGAGAACAATCAATTGCTTGATCTAATTTTAGAAATCTTTGTCAAACTAACTGGATGCAAAGCAATTCATTAGAAGGTACTTCATACGAACTTGAACAGTTTGTGTCCACAGGCGTATAAGGTAAAAACCCTTCCGAAATCTTCTCCGGAACCAATAGGCCCATTATCAGGTCAAATGTCCAAGAGTCTGCCATGGTAAAAAAACCCTTTAAAATCTTCTCAGAAATATAATGGCTCCATAAACTCTCAGCACTCAGGTGAGCGGCCCAGAACCACTGGTCCCCTGTTTTTTGTTGTTTTTTTTGTATACCTGACACGGCTCAACAGTTTCCATCAGAGTTTAAAGGTTAGTGATCTGGGGCTTAGGTAAGTTTTTTAAACAGTTTTAGATGTACAGGACTTCACACTTGTAAATAGCTACTGTTCAAGTATACTCCAGATAGTGGTAGTTGTAGACAAAGAAAGTTACAGCTGGATTCCAAAACATTGCAGCACATTTTAGTCAAGACAAGAAACAAAAAATGGGGAAAAAGAACTATATGTCAAATTAATTCACTGTCTGAAATATATTTCAGTGTCCCCTCGGTCATGAAAAAAAAATAATTGTTAGTTATGGTCATGGGAAAACAGTTGTTATCGCACTGACTTCAGCTGTTAAATATTTCATGCCCTCCATCTCGACGAAAATTTTCCGCGCGTTTCTGTTTGCCCACGCTCTAAAGCGTCTTCATAGTATGCTGCAAATGGTAAATACCGTTTGCAGCCAGTGGTTCCCGTGGTAAGCGAACAGACCCAGCGATGCCCTCTTAACAACTTTGCTAGTCGAATGGTGCTATTGGCACTCAAGATAAAACATTTGGTTATTAGACACATACTACTTTAAGTTGCATCACTTGTAAAAGACAAGGCAATGTGCAAATAATTTTCCAGTCATAACTAAGTATTCGGCAGCTGACTTGAGGTTTCCAACTTTTGCATATCAATTATATACAGACATTTTGGTTTAAATATCCATCAGCTTCCTTGTGTAGTTTGCTATGCTCGTTTATAGGTAACACCTATTTTTTTCATATTATAATTGGTCTTGTTTACATGACCAAGATGGCCCCCATGCTCATCTCATATATGGTAAAAACCCTTTCAAAATCTTCTTCTCCGGAACCATAAGTCGGACTTTATTTAAACCTGGTAGACAGCAAGAAGTGGTTTCACCGTTGTTTCGTCTCTGTGGTTGTTCGAATTTTGTGTTCACGGAGAAGTTGCACTGAGGCCTGCACGCGGACTGAATAATTTATTTGTCTAAATCGCATCATATATGATAACAGTATTTCCATAACCATGGGTCAGATGACATTGAAACACGGCATACAACAAACAGGCTTTGGGCTCTACAAAAATGTGTAAATGATGAACCTGGATTGGCCTTGTCATATATCACGGCATTGTCAAATGCGGTCTCTTAGGCCTTCAAATTGGAAAAGGAAGCTAAAAAAAGCTAAATCAGTGCATTTATCCAAAACAGTTGACGTTTATGCAACGAAAGTAGTCTTATATGAACCTGTTTGACTGTCAAAGGTCAAGGTCATTCGTTGACCTTTGCCAAAGATCAAAAGTATTGACTGCAATCAACAGTTCAAATATCTTCACATCAGAAACCACATGACAAATTTGAGTCATATTTAATATAGAACATCTATGCCTCGCGGGAAAAAAACGGTTATATAATTGGTCTTGCTCACATGACCAAGATGGTCCCCAGACAGCAAGAAGGACTTAAGCCCTACAAAGTGGTTTCACCGTTGTTTCATCGCTTTGGTTGTTTGATTTTTGTGTTTACGGAGATGTTGTTGCACTGATGTAACTCATCAGGCCTTCATGAGGACTGAACAAATTATTTGTCTAAATCATGACGGAAGTAAGGGCGAAGATATTGGTCATGTAAAATCGATTTAAGCCCCCAGTGGAATTCTTTTCACTGACCGTTCCAAGGCGGTTCTTCTCTGTCGTGGTTTAATTTTGTTATGGCTTGTCTTTCAGTGTGTGCATCGCTTATTTTATTTTGGTTTGGATATGCAATTGGTCATTTTGTGGGACAGAAACTCTCCTTTAAGCTTTCCGCTATTGATGTGTCCATTATGGTCACGTTGTTTCATGTTTGTGTTTCTTTCCCTTTGGTGTCTCTCGTGGGAGCTATGGGTTAATTGTATCGATTCCTGATCATTGCCTTCACTTCTATATAAATAATGACACTGGATTGACCTTTATCTATTTTACGACAAGATCTTGTTTGGTTCCTTAAGCCCCCAAATTTGAAACAAGAAATATCTGTAAAAAAGATAAACGGCGTAAGGCATACTGGAATATGACTATTGAAACTATTTTGTGGTTCAATATGAAAAGAAGAACTGTTTTGAAATATAAACTTCAGATCTATTACGAATTCAAAAAACAGTATAAAGAAGTATTTGAAAAACCTGTGCCAATTAGACACCTTTTTGTTAAAGAGTACAAAGTGTAACATTGTGCAGCCCAATCTATTACTTCAGGCCTGTCCAACAGAATTGCTTTAACAATATTTGAAGACCCTCTATTGAAGAAACATTCCTATGAAAAAAAAAATTCAAGCAACCCTCATAGAGGAGATTTTGAAAGATTCGGTCGCTATAGAAACTTATGGAACATAAGCACAAGCAGGCTGATTATGGTACACGTCATGATCAATTTGTGTACTAAGTTTCAACTTTTAAGCCCTTATAGTGCCTGGGAAAATTCTGACCCAAATTTGTAATGCGTAAAATTTTGAGAAAAAGAAAATTAACAAGGAAAAGGACAGATAAGCAGCAGCCTGTTTCTGGTAATTTACAAGATATTGAACCACTTTCCACATCTGTACCAAACTTCAACATTGTTACGCCCGCGGTAACCCCTCGGTAAGATAGATAACTCTGTATTGACCAAACTCGAATAAACAAAAGAAAGAGCCCAAAATATGGCTCAAAGCAAAGGCAATCAAAATTTATCAGTAAAAAGAAACTTGAAGTTGCATTATAGACTTACTACACCCCCAACCCTTTCCAACCTCCATTTGCAATAAGGCTGCAGTTAGTGCGCCGAAAGATTCAACCTTAGGTGCTCATTTAAACTGGACTGAATCTTGTCAGAATAGTTCCCTTTGGAAAAGGACACGATTTTCAAATACACTTAACCATTGAGCTGAGCCTCAGTAGGGACCCATGCAATAAAGAATTTAATACTTGCAACTGGTCCCAACATTTGAGAAGACAGATTCCGAATTCGTCTTTTAAAGGTGAATTTTAATATCTCTTCAAAGTTGAAAGAGTGCACGTGATCTTTCGGTGTATTTTGTGTAAAACTTCACCTTTAATTCTTCACAATAAATCACATAACTTTCAGGCCCCTGTACAAGATCTCAGTTCACTGTACAATGACAATACAGTAAAACCTCTCTTAGTGGCCACCTTTATTAAGCAAGCAACCTGAGCAAGCAGGCTTTCAGTTGCCGAAAAAAGGGAAAATGTATTAAAATTCACCTATGTTAAGCAAGCACCTGTCTTAAGCAAGCACTTTTTGATTATCCCAAAGGTGCTTGCTTAATACAGGTTGGACTGTACAAGTAAGTTTACAATTATTTATTCAAGAAGAGACATTTTAAAAACTGAATATAGAAGACTGGAGTCACTGCACAGATCATAGGTCACATTCAAACATCCCAAACACAGTACATTCCCGGTCCTACACTGTGAGGATGCCACACACGGTTTTGTTTGTTTGATTTGAGGTTTAACATCCCCGTCAACACTGTAATGGTCATTTTGGAGACGTTGCTTCCAATTTTGTGGGATTTTTACCCGACATTGAGATGAATGACATCTCAAGCCCTGTCGCCCAATGAAACCAATGGGGTTTATTAGCATGGAAGGTCCGCCTCGCACCGCGGTTCCTGGACAGGCTTAGATCCTCTAAGCGGTTTACCAGTACTAGTGTGCGGGCCGGATTCAGCTCTGCGTGGAAGCACCATGCAGCCCATATATTTCTTCAAGCCCCTATGGGCGGGGGCCGATGCCACACATGGAATATCAAACTCAAAATCATTGCCACATTGTCGTCAGCCACACACCTCCAGCTCAAAATCATTGCATTTATCATATTTTTCAGGAAACAAACCTATCTGCAATAGATTGATGTAAATCGAAAAACGGGGCCTCGGTATCAGAAGAATTTGCTTTTTTTAACTGAGGTGGGTTGGTGGGGGGGGGGGGGGGGGTAAATTTCACCGATCTAACCATCGAAATCGGTAAATTGTCAATATTTAATAAATCATCCAGATATCCAAAAGTCGAGCTAAAGGCTTCAATGATTTCAGATTGGTTCCCAACGGAAAGAGACATAAGTCTCTCTCATAACAAAATAATGACAGATCAGCCACGAGGAGTGCGCGATGCGTATCCATCGGAATACCCACAATTTGTCTGAATAACTTAGTACCAAATCTTATATAAATATTGTCAAGAAGAAAGGTGAAAGCTTCCAAACTTTCTGACATGACCCTAAAGTCTAATATTATGCTCTTCTGAAGTGAACAAAGCATTTCTTACATTACATGCAAGATAGAGGGAAACTTCCCTATGAAATGTCCATTCAATTAAATCATTCAAGTTTTTCTTTTATAAGATTATGAGGCTGTGTAATGTAAAGGGTAAAAAATCATATTGTAGACAGACTTGAAGCACGAAAACATCTGGATTTCAATTTATTTAAAACAAACCTATTTGGGTGATGGCAAAGGTGTTGCAGTTACTGGGGATTCTAATTTGCAGTTGTTTGTTTTTGTTTGTTTGATTTGAGGTTTAAAATCCCCGTCATCACTGTATAGGTCATTTTGGAGACGTTGCTTCCAATTGTGTGGGACTTTAACCCGACATTGAGATGAAATGACATCTCAAGCCCTGTCGTCCAGTGAAACCAATAGAGTTATGATCCGACTCACACCGACTCACTTACCTGGGCAGGCTTAGATCCTCTAAAGGGTTTCACAGTACTCGTGTGCGGTCGGATTGGAGCTCTGCCTGGAAGCATCATGCAGCCCATCTGTTTCTTCAAGCCCGATGTTGACTTACAGTTGAAAAACGCCTGCTGTTTTTGCAGCAGGTAAACTTAGAGGGGGGATGTGGCGGTTTTTTTTCCGTCTCCACACCTCCATTCATTTTCCTCATTCTTCACTGTCCCTCGCTTTAATCACCTCTACTATCTATTCTATCTCTTTTCTACGATCGTTCTCCCCCTTCCGCTGATTCAAGAAGGGCAGTTGTCAGTTTCTGGCGAAAGAATATGCGCTGTTCTGGTTATCCGCTTACGTATAAGCCTGCCCAGGAATAGTGTGGATATTTAAATTGACCCGGCTCAAAATTGATCTAAATAGTGTTGACCGGGCCGTTAAACTCCCATACAAACAAACAAACAAACACACAAACAATATTATTTATGTTGCCAATTTTTCTACATGGCAAAAGGCATAGGCCTAGTTCGTGTTTATTTATAAAATTAAGACCATGTGATTTTACCACAGTTGAGAGAAGTTGAACTTGAAACAAGTATTGTATTTAGAAAGCTATAACTTGTAATTATTACTGCTCACATTGTTTATGTAGTTTTTCCCTTGTAAGAAGTGTCAAGCCTTTGTTAAACGTACAATTTTTATCTATAAAAGCATGGTTGATTTATAAATTAAATGTAATAAAATGCTGCAATGATATGTTAAATTCAGTATTTAATTATCTTATATAGCTTACATGTATAGCGGTTACTGACCAGTTTGGTTTGAAATTAATAAAATTTGAAATTAGTGTCTGAAAAGTGCGGCCGATGACAGGGAAGGTATACTATATATATATAGTCAGCCATAATTGTTAACTTGAAAATTCCATCATGGATGAAACCGGTTGTTAAAAATACAGGAAAAATAACTTTTATTCCAGTGTTTCTTTAATTTTTTCATAGTTATATATATATATATATATATATTGTAACATAGCCACACACCTAAAGGCTGTGATCGTATAGATTTTTACTAACAAATAAAACTAAAGTCATTTTATAACATTTTCAAGTTTAATTGAATGCAAGAGCTTTCTGCTCCATTAAAATACCGCTAGACCAATACTCTAACTGGCATGGTCTAGCACCTTAGAGTGACACAAAATACAACTCCCGAAGCCGTGATCAGAGGCGGTATATATACGCTTTCTCACATTCTTTCATGCACCTGCAGAACCATTACGTAAATAAATTCTAAATGCTATGTAAATAATATGTCCAAATTAGATAATGACATATAAACATACACTCAATTGACATGCTGGTATTAGCTTCTGGAAAGGTCTATCTAAATATCACTGCACCTAAAATATTCAATAAATGTTGACTTAAGCAATTATGTCCCACCTGCATGTGAAAATAACCTTTAAGTAAATATCATCGTCATATGATATTTCGAAATACTGTTTTGAACAGCTTCCAAGTTACATGTAAGTGCAACATGGGTTCATGTCTGCATTTTATACAAAGTTATAGAAATGGTATTTTAGGATATTAGATGAAGCTATTTCATAATTATAATTGATGCTTATTACTTTCCTAAACCGTAATGCTACAGAAGCAGAAGCTTACTGCCTACTCAACACTCATTCAAGCATATCAGTCTTACGTACCTTCAATACTATTTCAGTCATATAGAAAACATGCCTATGCATAATACCGACTGCATAACATGACTATGTTATATACCTCCCATTCTTAAGTAAATTAATTAACCCTTTAATTAATTTACCTAATAACTCTCTCTGATCACAACTTTTTAAACATATATGGTTAAACATATATCGTTATAGTATCAATGATATTCATGCACAATAACACAACATCATGCATCAATGAATAAAGTGTCATCAACATAATAACCGCAAGTGATCGTATATATAAGTGACCAGGATAAACCACAATTGATCGTATATATAAGTGACCAGAATAAACATATATGAGCATATGCACTCATGCATACAAGTATCTAAGATTTAAGGATATATACATTAGTGACCAGGATAATATACTTACACAAGTGACCAGGATGTGACCAGGATGTATAAGTACTCAATATAATGATCAGGATGACCAATACATCATCAGCATGTACAAGTGACCAAGATCATTAATTAATCAATTATCTTTTCATATGACCAGGATTACTGCCATATTTATTTTAATCTACTTTTGCGACCAGGATAAATAATCTTATAACTGACTAGGATGTTATACGATCAGGATTTTAAACTAATGTGACCAGGATAAACGTTATTAAGTTCGTTAAATGTTAAAGAATGTTTTCTTAAACATTTCCTTTAATCAACCCTTCTAATCTAGTAGACTTCCTAATTACCAGGATAATCAATATACTTGTAACGAGGACTTCTACACAAGTATTAGACCAATAAAGGGCTTATTAAAACACACTGTTTTAATTAAGTTTCTGTTTCTTTGTTGGTGGTGAAAATGCACAGTCACATTGTTCTTCTCGTAGATTTAACACTGTCGGTGGTTGTGGAATAGATATAACTGGAACATGATGAATTTTGTTTGGTATTAGTTTTCCATCGTTGTTGTCGCTGGTGCTTGCTTCTTGGTGGTTTGAATTTGTCATCAAGTAAGTAGGGTGAGTCGGATGTTCTTTGCAGTTTGTATAGTGTTCTTGCATAACACTAACATCATTTGGCTGTAATAAATAAAGTTTAATGTCACATGTAAATCTTCACCTAAGCATGACCTTTAGGGGCATACTCAGGACTTTAATAAAGTCACTAAATAAAGTTCTATTTACTAGGTCTTCGTCCATGCATAGTCTTCAGGACTATACAAGGCACATATAAACGTCTCATATAAATGTCACTTAAATGTCAATGTACTATAACTATAAGTACTAATACGATTCACAGTCATGAACTATATACATAATGAAAACACATCGTACGATAAAGTTCAATTGCATCATATAGCAATTACATAACATGTAATACTCTCTGTTAAAACTGTTCATAAATAAATCTGTTTTACTACATCACTGTGCACAGATTTTTCTCGTTTTACTTTGCCCATGCCGCCTTTGCATCAGTCCACCTGAAGGGCTTCTGTCCTTCCTCTACGTCATTGACGTGTTGTTCTTCGATCAGAGTGGACATCTCTATATCACCTTTGATCGGTGACCGTTTCACATTTACCTTCTCAAGATCATGTGAGTTGTCCCACACCAATTATCTTATACACAAAATTTCTTTTACGAAAGATCATTAAGATAATTACAATAATTATAACCGTCGATGCAATGCTGATTAACATAACATGTATCCAATTAGTACTGGCTTTTCTCTCACCTAACATGACAGTCTTATAGTGTCTTGTTTCATGAAGTAGATTTTGTAACGGGATCTCTTTTAAACTCGACAAATGCGGTGGCAACTGTATTGGTTTGGATCCTAGTTTAGTTTTAATTTCAATCAAAAATGAAAAGTTCGAAACATTATGTAGTTTTAAAAGTGCTTGCAACGGATCTGACCTTTCAAAGTTACTATGTCCGCCGAAATACTCAGGTAACTGTAAATATTTGTTTGATGCTTTACATGTGTTATTTAACCGAATAATACCAAATGGTGGTGTGATTTTAATGTCAACATTTTCAGATTCATGTGACTGACAATTTAATGTAAATGTCAGAGGTTTATTTGTGACCACAATCCAAATACCAAATATCAAGTACTTCGTAGTTGGCAACCTTTCATTCAACACAACTACTTGTTTACAGTACTTTTTAATGTCATGCAGGTTTTGCATAAAGAGAGCAACAACGCAGAATTTGTTTACATTTGTCTGATAGAATGCTGTTTCAGGATTGCAAAACTGGAAATGATAATTATTACACATCTGAAATGTACTTTCAGATAGAAGCGAAAACTTTGTTTTATCCTCTGAGACCAGTAACATTTCGTTTTCTAAGCTATACTTTAATAATACGTCTGTGTCGTTATTGGTGGATAGAGGTAGTGGTAGGTTATATATTTTATACACTTCATACTCTTCTTTTGTGTTAATTAGTGGGATCTTAAGAATAATCCTAATCTCATTATCTTCAAGGTATGTTATACATGTCAATGTTTTGAAGAAATACCAAATGTCTTTACGAGGATTTTTAGGTAACTCAAAGTTATTGGGAAGTTTTGTTTCTACTTCAATCAATAGTTCCTTAAGATCTTTTGGAGAGATTGTATTGGTAGATAAGTGATGCATTGATAACATATTTAGTTCAGACTTTAAGCTTTCAAGATAAAATATGGCATCTTGAGTTGTAAGCCTAATTTCATCAAGTATCATTTTAAATTGTAAGTATGTATGAATAAATTGTTCGAGTCTAACAAACTGTTGTTCAAATGTTCTTCCAAGCAAACTTATTTTACGATCTAGTTTCTGAATAACAATGATGAGATCCATTATAGATCTCCTGTTTTCCGCTACTTGCATTCTCGTTAAGTTTAATACCGATAAACTTACATCAAGATCATGTATAATTTGTTCTTGATTAAGTGCCAAGGCTTTAACATTTCTATCTATGTTCTCAAGGTCACTTTCTGATACAGTACCGAACAAAGTACTCATTAACTGTCCTACTATAGGAAGCAATGACCTTTTGTGCTTATGTTTGTTTTCTGAAAGTGTCTGGTACTCATCAAAGTTTTCATAAACAGAAGTATATGTATCTGTTTATAGGTCAACTTCTACATGTAAGCTTTGAAATGTTTCTACGTATCCCGTTAGATTTGATTTCTGATAAAAGATTGTAATAGCTTTTACAATTTCATCAGTGCGAGCAAGATCGTTTTGAATCTTTAAAATTAGATTTTTAAACGGTCTCAAATCATGAATAAATGTTACAGACCAGTGTGCATCGTTAATAAAGACTTCATTAGTCTTTTGAAATACAACATTTTCGGATGTAAAGAGTCCGAATGCAATGCTAACATAGCATGATCCCAAGATTAATGTGATCATCAATATGTTAATCTGAAATTAAATAAAAACGGGCATAACTATACTGGGCATAACTATACTGTTAAATGCGAGGTACTTATTTACAATTCACCTCTATTAACATACATGAGGCCTTTACCTCATTAAAGAACACTGTATTACGAGGTCATTTTTATAACATAGTAGACATTAACCTCAAAAATTGTTTCATATTCTCTGCTTTATCTTGAGACTTCTTTTGTCTCTTTTTCTGTGACCTAACTGTTTCACTGACTACACTATTATACAATGGCTGCTGTGAACAAACTTCGTTCACTTCCATATCGCTAGCTAAATCATTATTTTCTATTAAAGGCATAGGACAGGAATTATCGGAGAATAACTCGTCATTACACTCCCTGTCCTTGACCTCGGTTTCTTCACTTTGATTTTGCCTAGCTTCTCTGTGTTTAATTCTTTTCTGCAATTCCATCAAAGGAATATCATCTTCATCAGAAGAATGTTCTCTTTCCTGCCTATACCTCTTAACTAACTTAGCCAAGGGAATTTGTTCTTCTGGGTCAGAATCAGATTCTGTCTCTGACTCAGAGGCTTGAGGTGGAATTACATATGCTGCGTCCCTTAGTTTTCTACATTTATCATTTTTGGAAAGATTCCAATCATATACATTTGCTTTTATTAAATCACCCGCATATACTCTACTTGTTGTGCCATCTAATTGATTCTTAATTATAAAAGATACGGGCCCTGTTTTCTCAATTATTCTATAATAAGGTTTCCATTTCTGTCCTAATTTACCCTTTCTTTGTTTATTCTGATAATAAACTGGATCTCCTACTTTTAATTCTACCTCTTTGGTATTTTTGTCGGCATATTTAGCCTGACGTTTCTTTGCTTGCTGTAAGTAATTTCTTACATGTACAAAAGCTCTGTGCTGTTCTTGTAAAGCAACTTCGTGAAAATCTTCACCTAAATACTTTCTCCTAGGTTGTAATATATTGTCAACTGGCAATACTACATCTCTATTGTACAGCAAATAATAAGGCGAGAACTTAGAAGATTCACTTACATTAAACCTGATTGCTGCTAAACTTTGACAAAGATACAAATCCCAGCTCTGTTGATTATCAGCTACCATTTTAGCTAAAATATCATGCAAAGTCCTATGGAACCTTTCAACTTTGGCATTGCTCTGAGGATGATACACACTTGTCAAAATATGGTCAACATTAAGTCTTTCCAAAGTTTCTTTAACCATCTTATTTACATTCTCAGTTCCATTGTCCGTCACGATTTGTAAAGGACAACCAAAACGCGGGAAAATGTGTCCAATGATCAGTTCAGCTACTGTTTCAGCAGTCTTATCTGGTACTGCAAAAGCTTCAGGCCAACCACTATACCAATCAACAAATGCGATGATATATTTATTGCCTGACAAAGTTGTTGGGTAAGGACCAGATAGATCAAGACTAAGTTTTGCCATAGGGTATGGAGGAATATCAGTTTCTTGTAATGGATGTTTCGTTTTCTGCATTGACCTAGTTCTACAAGTCATACAATCAGAAACATACTTATGAATTTCTTTAAACAGATTTGGCCAAAAGTATTTCTGACGAATGGAGTTAAAAGTTTTCTGTACCCCCATATGACCATTATTGTCATGATACTGAGTTACAACTAAAGACCTAAGATGTTTTGGAATAAACAATCTTAAATTTGGGTCATCATTGGCATTTGATAAATAGTATATCAATCCGTCTACCAAGAGATAATGTTTTTGAACATCTTTACTCTCTTCCCCATTTAAAATCATCGACCTGATTTCTGAAATATCATCATCCCTAGTTTGTTCAATTTTCATGTCAAAGCCGCTTTTAGTAAAGTCAGAACAATCACACTTTTCAAATGTATCTACATTGGGCAAACTACAACCAGCAAACGTTTTTGGATCAAACTGATTAGAGTCTAACACATTTACTTGAAACAAATTGTCATTGACATCAAGTACCTTTTCTACTTCAACGTCTTCACTAACTGTACTTTCCTCAAGTTTATTTACATTATCTGGATGCCTAGAAAGTAGGTCAGCGCATGTATTTGTTGTACCAGCAATGTATTCTATAGTACAATTATAGCCTGACATACTCAAAGCCCAGAGTTGAATCTTTTTATTTTGCATAGGAGATTCAAGCAAGTATTTCAGAGGCTTATGATCAGTTTTAATGACAAGCTGAGCATTGTGAAGATAATAATCTAACTTTTGAAGAGCGAAATGGATTGCAAATGCTTCTTTTTCTACCACAGACCATTTACATTGAGACTTACTAAGTTTATGGGACAAATAATAGATAGGCTTTTCATCACCAACACACTCTTGTGTAAGGCATGCACCAATACACGAGTTACTAGCATCTGTATAGAGAACGTATGGTTTATTTGGATCTGGATAAACCAACAGTGGAACAGCAGTTAAACTATCCTTCAAGAATTCAAATGCAGTTTGGTGTACGTCTGACCACTTAAAATGTGCGTACTTTCTTGTCAAAGCGATAATTGGTTCAGCTATCTGAGAGAAGTTTGGAATAAATCTTCTATAGTATGAGCACATACCTATAAATGACCTTACTTCTTTTACACAAGTTGGAACAGGTAAAGATCTAATAGCATCAACCTTCTTTTCATCAGGTTTGATTCCTTGCTCACTGATAACGAAGCCAAGATAATTAGTTTCTAATTTAAGAAAACCACACTTCTTAAGCTTAAGTTTCAAATTATGCTGTCTCAACCTATCAAAGATCAGACTAATGTGTCTTAGATGTTCTTCCAAAGATGAGCTAAAGATTAATATATCATCCAGATATGCTGTAGCAAAATCATTGCAACCTTGCAACACAACAGACATAAGTTCTTGAAATACAGCAGGAGCGTTAGAAAGACCAAAGGGCATCACATTGAACTCAAATAACCCTTTATGACATGCGAAAGCTGTCTTTTCTTTATCTTTTTCATCCATGGCAACCTGCCAATAACCACTTTTAAATCTAAAGATGTAAAGTATTTTGCTCTACCAAGTAATGCCAAGATATCATCTATTAAAGGCAAAGGAAAGGAATTTTTCTTTGTAATTAGATTTAATTTTCTAAAATCAACTCAGAACCTTTTACTGCCATCTTTCTTATCAACAATCACCACAGGAAATGACCATGGTGATCTTGACCTTTTAATTACATTAGCATCTAACATTTCGTTAATTGCTTTGTCAATTACCTCTCTGCTTTTAATTGGTGTCCTGTAAGGTTTCATCTTAATTGGTTCATGATCTCCTACATCTATTTCCATTTTTACTGTGTCTGTTTTTCCTAGTTCAGAATCTTTGCTTGCAAATAAGTCTTTATTTTTCAAGATAAGGTTTTCAATTTTTGACCTATATTTGTCAGGTACATCAAGGTCTTTTAAGTCTAATTTATTCTCACAGCTGTTATTTTGGATTACTGAATCTATATGAGTAACATTATTTTGAATCTCTGAGATTTTAGCCAATAAACCATGTCTATAGATTTTAATATATTTATTTGTGCTGTTAACAATTAACACTGGTAAAGATCTATCTTTTGCTAATGTAGAAACAGTATTAATAATTTGTAAGCCTGGTTGATCTGTTAAAAAACCTTTATCTATTTGCGAAACCTCATATGATGAACCTACTGGTAAGTCTGGATTTTCTCTTACTTTTCCGTAACATATCATGGCTGTATTTGGTTTAATTAAACATGTTCGTTTCATCCTAACTGTAGAAGCAATATGAATATCTTCCTCTAAATTTACATAGTGTTTACCATTTATTCTTAAACATTTTAAATCAAAATAAATCCTTACATTGTTCTGTTTGAGCCAGTCCAAACCAAGTATCAAATTTCTATTTAAATCTCTTATCACATAGAAATCTTGAGACATTTCGGTACCACCGATACAAAACTGTACAGTAATGCAACCGTCACACTTAAGTTCACTCCCATTTGCAGATTGTAAACAAACTTTCTTATGAGTAAGCCTTGGTTTATTCTTAAGTTGATCATATATTCTTCGGTGCATTAATGAACATTCAGCTCCAGTGTCTACAAGAGTTCTATATCTTTGTTTACCTATTTTAACTAAACAAGAATTTGGACTGCCTGAAACATTGATCCTAAATTTTTGATGAGGTAAATGTCTACTTTTGTCTTTACTACTCATTACATCGACCCCTGCATGCAATGAGCGTCCCAGTTTTCCTGCTGACCTGGGGTTTTACAAGCTTGAAACCTACTTCTTCTATGCCCCATAGGTCTTCTATTTTTATCTTTTTTCTTGCAATCCCTACTTATGTGGCCTTCTTCGCCACAAGACCAACATTTTATTGGTGGTCTGTTGTTAGCACTATTTACCCTTCTATTCTGAGGATAACGTCGACCTCGTGAAAGGTCAACCTCCATAGGTGTTGTTCTTGTATTGGACCCCTGCCAATTATGATGAGACATTGACACTCTAGTCCTCAAGTTTTGTTCATTTGTGGCAATAGCCACTGCCCCTTGCAAAGTATCGGGCTCATCCCTTAATATTTTCATTTTTAATTGGTCATTAGTAAGACCATCAACAAAAATATCTATGATTTGTCTCTCAATAGCATTGCCTCCCTGGTTATCATAGGCAATCTCGGCTAGAGAAAGAATACGCTCAGCATACACCTGTATATTTTCACCAGGCTTCTGCCTCACGGACCTCAACATTGACAGAGCAGTTTGAGAGTCTGTCACATCAGAAAATCGTACAGCAAGCTGCTGTTTAAGCTGATCCCAATTATTATTAGGATTGGCTTGCATGTAACGGTGAATGAAGCCACTCACCGCTCCACTTGACGACTGGTAAGCAATGAGCTTCTTCCGTGCGTCAGGTACATTTACTAAGGTCGCGTATTTTTCTATTGACCTTATCCATTCCCTATACGTTTTTGGGTTCCCGTCAAATTTAATGACTGCGTTAGATATTCCCTGCGCAGTTAAGGCATTTGAAACATTTGTAAGTTCTAATTGTATGTTAACAAAAGCCTGCGCAGCCGGATCAAGTTGTTGCTGAGCCTGAGCTTGAGCCTGTGCTTGAGCTTGGGCTTGTGCTTGAGCTTGACCTTGCTGAGCCATGTTTAAATAAAATAATAAATGAATAAA
This sequence comes from Lucinisca nassula, assembly GCA_963580285.1. Classification (NCBI taxonomy): domain Eukaryota; kingdom Metazoa; phylum Mollusca; class Bivalvia; order Lucinida; family Lucinidae; genus Lucinisca; species Lucinisca nassula. The sequence goes on along the minus strand of OY757019.1, from coordinate 59,598,904 downwards.
TAAATAAATAAATAAATAAACTAATTAATCATAATTTTATTTTTCTTAACCCTTCATTTTATTTTTCTTGTATAATTTTACGTCCTACTGAATAATAATTGGTGTCATAACAAGCAACACACAAAACCAGAAAAAGTAACAGTAAACGGCACCTACCTTGGTGTCCATTCTTCTTGTCGTCAGGTTCCTTTTTTCTTTTATCCGCAGCACGGCAACAATAAATTTAGACGTGTAACATAGCCACACACCTAAAGGCTGTGATCGTATAGATTTTTACTAACAAATAAAACTAAAGTCATTTTATAACATTTTCAAGTTTAATTGAATGCAAGAGCTTTCTGCTCCATTAAAATACCGCTAGACCAATACTCTAACTGACATGGTCTAGCACCTTAGAGTGATACAAAACACAACCCCCGAAGCCGTGATCAGAGGCGGTATATATACGCTTTCTCACATTCTTTCATGCACCTGCAGAACCATTACGTAAATAAATTCTAAATGCTATGTAAATAATATGTCCAAATTAGATAATGACATATAAACATACACTCAATTGACATGCTGGTATTAGCTTCTGGAAAGGTCTATCTAAATATCACTGCACCTAAAATATTCAATAAATGTTGACTTAAGCAATTATGTCCCACCTGCATGTGAAAATAACCTTTAAGTAAATATCATCGTCATATGATATTTCGAAATACTGTTTTGAACAGCTTCCAAGTTACATGTAAGTGCAACATGGGTTCATGTCTGCATTTTATACAAAGTTATAGAAATGGTATTTTAGGATATTAGATGAAGCTATTTCATAATTATAATTGATGCTTATTACTTTCCTAAACCGTAATGCTACAGAAGCAGAAGCTTACTGCCTACTCAACACTCATTCAAGCATATCAGTCTTACGTACCTTCAATACTATTTCAGTCATATAGAAAACATGCCTATGCATAATACCGACTGCATAACATGACTATGTTATAATATACTGTAATTTTGAATATCTTTGGTTAATAAATTGTAGAGATTTAAAATACCCTCAGTTGTATTTTTTTCCACCCCTTTTGACCATCAACTCAAGTCCAGTGATATGAAACTTGGTTTTTCAATGCAGGCTGTCTGTCAATGTACAATAACTAAAACACAACGCGAGGTTAGACTGGAGTGGGATAGCCTAGTCCCTATCCCAGTCTAGTTGGTTTGTTTGATTTGAGGTTTAACGTCCCCGTCAACACTGTAAAGGTCATTTTGGTATCACAGTCTAGTACACTGTACAAAATTAAAAGCTTGTCTATAATGATTTACTTCATTGCATCTATTTTATTAGATAATGGATATTTTTCCATTGTTTAACATCTGCATTGCCGTACTGTACAACATACTTAAGTGATTATTCAGCCACAAATATATTTGTCAAACATCGGTAAACGCTATACTCACCGCTACGTTTTTGCAGAAGTTTACACATTTTTAACCAATCGCAAATTACAATTTATTCAATCGAGACTAATATCAATAAGTAGGTCAAATGCCAGCTTATACGGCAAAACTCATTATAACGACAACTTCAATGGAACGAATTCTAAGCTCAGGGTTTAGCCTCACTTCCGAGCGGCTTGGGCTTCCCTCAGACTGGAAATGCCCAAATCGAATCCATAGTCATGAAAGATTCTTGTAATTTAATATTCCAAGAAACAAATGTGTATATATTTGTTAGAATCGCCTCATCGAGGCGATTCTAACAAATGTCAATAACATTTGTTTCTTGGAGTAAAGATGTGGAAAAGACCTTTTATAACCCTGACTGGGATTCTTTATAAAGGCAAATTCATTACACTGCCACAATAATAGGGAACAAATACTGTCATTATAAAGCGGGTCCTCCGTAATTTGTCCTGGCCATATGACCAAGCTGGTCGCTATAGTGATACGAAACCCTTTACAATCGTCTCTTACACCATAATTCAGATGGCATGCATAGCATGAACTGCTGATCACTCACACAGTCTTTCTTCTGCCAACTCGCAACAAGACCACATGGATGCTTCCACGCTCCAAACACTGGCATTGCATTGGTTATTTCATAGTACGATGGAATGACAGACAGGATTCAGAGTGGTGACAAAGACTATGTGTGGTGCAGACTGCTGGACAGATCACAGGCTTGTTCTCAGCAAACTCAACTTTCGCATTCAGCCTGCATGGTGAGCACAAGGCAAGAAAATGCCCAAGACAGCAAGAAGTAATCCTTAGATCAATGTTATCTGCAGCCGATTAGATGCAATGGAACTTAATCCAGACGATTCAGAAGAGAACTGGACAATCATCAGAGGCACTGTTATCATGGATTCTCTAGGACCAGTATCTCGTAAACACCAAGACTGGTTTGACGAGAATGACGAAGCAATCCAGGGACTCTTTGAAGAGAAACACCAAAACACAAGTTATTCCTTAGCGATACAGGTTGTGCATCTAATAAGGCCGCCTATCCATTTACATGAAAAAAGTTCAGACCAGGCTCAGAGATATGCGAGACTCCTGGTTGAGCAGTAAGGCTGATTAAATCCAGTCCTTTGCAAACAGAAAGGATATGAAACAGTTTTGTGATGCACTGAAGACAGTTTATGGTCCCTCTCTGAGCAGATAGAACTAGCCTCCTCAATGACAAAGAGGCTATCTTGAAAAGATGGGCTGAGCACTTAAGGATTCTTAATCGGCCATCATCTATCAATGATGACGCTATCAACAGACTAACACAGGTAGAATGTAATCTGTTGCTTGATGAATTCCCAACCGTATCAGGAACAGTGAAAGCAATAAAGCGTCTGTCATCTGCCAAGGTTCCAGGATCAGATGCAATACCTGCTGAGATATATAAAGCAGGAGGGGACATAATTATTTCACACTATATGGAGAAAAGAAGCCACCCCCAAGAATTCAAGGACAAATCAATTATCCACGTATTCAAATGAAAAGGGTGTCCTCCGTTGTATGACAATTATCATGGCATCCCTTTATTGTCAATTGCTGGGAAGGTCCACACAAGAGTCTGAATGAAATCTTGAACAGACAGGGCTTCTACCAGAAAGCTAGAGCGGGTTCAGAAAGGACAGAAAAGACACGTTGACACGATCTTTACAGCAAAGGAGCTTCAAGTGAAATGCCAGGAACAGAACATGGACCTCTGCATGACCTTTGTTAATCTCATCAAAGAATTTGACACAGTCTGTCGTGAGCGTCTTTGGAACGTTATGGCAAAATTTTGTTTTCCAACCAAGTTCAAAGCTATAGTGAGGCAGTTCCACGATTGTATGCTTGCACGAATCCAAATGATGGTGAGTTTTCTGGTTTTCTAGATAAGACCTGATAACAAACTGTGGACGCGCACAGATCAAACGCGTCCCTGTGTTGCCCAGAGAACCATCGGGTCCAAGAAGATGTATGTAATCTTCTTTAATTCTGGTGGGACAGTGGTTCCAGCCGCTTGTCCTTCTGGTCATACAGTCACTGGGCGATTCGATTAGAACGCTTTACTATCAGGAGTGCACCTGGTCCATGACAATTCCTCCTCTCACAAGTCCGAAGTTGTGAAGTCGTATGTGGCTGCTGCAAAGGTCATCCTCCCTGTTCTCCTGACCTGAGCCCATGCCACTTTTTATGTCTCCAAGGCTCAAGAAAATGCTTTCTGGAAAGCAATGTAAGTCCTGAGGTGCACTTGGCAACACGATTTATCAGTGCCTCCAACAGATATCCAAAGAAGACTACCAAGTAGCTTTTAGAAATTAGACTCGAAGGTTACAAAAATGCTTTTCAGCAGAGGAGGGGGTGGGAATGCTTTGAAGGCATGCAATAGGAAATAAAACAGTGACAAAACTTTTTGAAGGGACCCTCGTATATGCAGGAACGGACCGACTTGTACCACTGGGCAGATCTAGACATTCTAAGTGGTTTACCAGTACTCATGTACGGTCGGATTCAAGCAAGTGTGTCAGGAGAGATAGTCGATTATGAAAAAACCTTATAACCCATCGCGTCGTCGATGTCATTGTCAGTCCAGTACGAAGATCTTCCTTTGAGGGGTGATGAAACAAGAGGACCATGGTGGCCCTTAATGATCACCTGTGCTAAAAAGTAGGTAAAGTTCACTCAGTGTCTACACCATTTACTAATGTGGAGGACATAGCTCTGAACGTACCCTTATCTGCAAATTTTCAAGAAAATTAAATTACAACTAGCTATGCCGCAAAGGAGATTACTATAGGCATCTTTAAAAGTGAAGGGACATAACTCCAAAAATCGGACTGTTGTGTCAGTTTTTTTTTTTTTTTTTTTTTGTATTTTGAAATCAATCGTTTTAAAGCATAACCAATGCCCTCTTCATATGCAGGAATATCCATTCCATATCCATTGGGCACTAAGAAAACTTGGAGTGGACGAGTGGATTGTGCGACTGGTCCAAGGGTGTATGGTAATGCTCGGAGCCGTGTCCGTCTTGGTGATGGTTACCGTATAAAATTCGAAGTGAAGGTGGGTGTTCATCAAGGCTCTGTTCTCAGCCCACTGCTTTTCATCATTGTGCTTGAAGCCTTGTCATGCCAGTTACGCTCTGGAGTACCCTGGGAGGACCTGTATGCGGATGACCTTGTCATCATAGCTGAATCCCTGGAGGAATGTGTCGGGAGGCCCTTAACTTGGAAAGACGCAATGGAGGCAAAAGGGCCAAGAATGAATGCAGGAAAGACAAATATCATGATCTGTGGTTCAGATCTGGACCTGCTGCAGAGTACATGCCAGTTCCCATGCGCTGTATTTCGCACTGGAGTGGGCAGCAACAGTAGCTTTTGTAATGGCTGAAAGTTCTGGGTGCACTATAAATGCAGTTCGCACAAGCGCTTGATAGAGGACTCTGATTACAGGTGTACACGGTGCCAAGGAACTGCACGACCTTTAGATGGCAGACCATAGAGGGAAGTCCAAGTCGGATCCGACAAGTTGGGGGTTGTAGCTTCCTTTTGCTACCTAGGTGATATGCTCTCAACAGTGTGTGGTTGCGACCTTTCAACCACATCACGTTTGAAAACAGCCTGGAAGAAATTCAAGGAGTTGCTACCAGTTCTCTCTGGTCGTGTGTACAGCTCTTGTGTGCGGAGCGCAATGCTCCATGCCGGTGAGAAATGGCCATTGACAAAGCCAAACCTCCAACGTCTTCAGCGGCATGACAGGGCAATGCATGAATACAATATACATGTGTCAAGTAATTTGAGGGTCTGATATTCAGAAATGTGACTAATAAATAGATTAAATAAATAAATAAATTATACAGTATACTTGTTACTGTCCATCTTTAAATATGAGCTGATATGACAATCAAATAGGAATTTCTAATTGATGACAATGGAAACATACTGAGCAATTCCTACAAAAATACGAGCAGTGAAGACTTTGCACACAGTGCACATCCAGATCTACACTGTTTGCCACTAATATATACATATAGTACACATGTATCAAGTAATTTGAGTAGCTGATAGTCAGAAATGTGACTAACAAATAAATAAATAAATAAAGTATACAATATACTCGTTACTGTCTTTAATAAGAGCTAGAATGACAAGCAAATGAGTAAAATTGAAAACAATGATCTGTTTATCATCAAGGATCTCTTTATTGGGGCAAAGGGATTAGTAACGCCTGGTTGTTTATTGAGCTTCACACTTTACTAATTTAAGTGTTTAATTGTTCTTGTAAAACTTTTTGCTTGATAGTGTACTAACCTGAAATTCATTAATCCTTACCCCGCTGAACACGATAATCCTTATCTTTGCAAACAGTGTAGATCCTGATCAGATTGCTTCTGCCCTCTGAACTTGATCTGCACCGTTTCTCATGCAGTTTTTGAATTGCATGCATACATTATATTAATTGGTTTACTTACGAGGATAATTCCAGTTCAGCGAACCTGAACACTGATGATTACCTAATGAATAAATAAATAAATTGTTTGTTTGTATTGGAGTTTAACGGCCCAGTCAACACTATTTTAGTTAATTTTCGAGCCGGTCAGTTTACCTATCCACACTTAACCTGGGCAGGCTTATACGTACGCGGTTAACCATTACAGTGCTCATTTTTTTCGCCTGAAAGTTACAACTGCCCTTCTTGAATCAGCAGAAGGAAGAGAATGACCAAAGAAAACATTTCATAATCAATCTCCACGAAAGAAAGTTGCCGACCCCGGTAGGTATCGAACCCGCGTCCTCCTGATCACCAGTCATACGCGCATCCGACTTAGCTACCGAGGCCGGATAAATAAATAAATTAATAAATAAATATAAAAATATATAAATATGTTAACAAATATAAGATTATCCCCCATCATCACCATGGTTGACGAAATCGAGTAATGATTTTTTTTTTTTTTTTTTTTTGGGGGGGGGGGGGGGGTTACGGCCCCATCCACCGATCCATCCAGATTTCCATCCAATTAGTAAGGATAACTTATTGAAATTAATTTAAAAAGTATTTTAGCGGTGTGGAATTATTTCGGATAATAAAAAAAGCCTATAGATGATCAAAAGAGCAGAAAAGTAGAAAAAAGAGCCTGCTCTAAAGCATGCCGGAATGCAATTAGAATTATACATTGAAATAAAAGGGGAATTTTCAAATGTATCTTCCATAAATTAACATATAGATATTCTATTTAGTAACGTTATAATATACAAAAAATACATCTATTATAGGTTCAAATATTCGAGGCTCCCTATCAAAATATATATATTTAAAAAAAAAAAACTCATCGGGCATCCAACCCGATCTCTTATTTAAGTGGAAGCCCCGTGAAAAGCAAAGTGGGGCCGAAGTGTCTAGGTATATGGGGCCGAGGTGTCTAGGGGCCGAGGTGTCCAGGGGCCGACCCGTCTAGGGTTTCAGTTTTATGTGGGGCCGAGGTGGTTTTGGGGCCGAGGTGTCTAGGGGCCGAAGTGTCTAGGGGCCGAGGTGGTTTTGGGGCCGAAGTGTCCTGTTACCCGCCATTACTAGGTAACTATATGCCGGAAACTTAATAGATATGTCTATGAGGTGAGGGTGGTGTGTCGCGTGCAAAAATTATTTTTTCACGCTTTCACAGTTTCTTAGTTACTTACCTTTGATAAGATTTGTTCGCATTATCGGTCATAACTAGAATATTTTGTCGAAACTTTAAAGTGATGTGTATGAGACCAAGATGGCGTGTTATGTGCAAAATCCCTTTCTTATTTACTTCATTTTGATGGGCCCCTGCCCATCAGGACTTGTAGAAATAGATTTGGCGGCGTGGTGCTTCCACTCAGAGCTGAATCTGATCGCACATGCTAACCGCAGAGAGGGTCTAATGTTCTGAAAAAAGGTAATCCTTTGAAAGCAAGGACTACAACATAGAACTGATAACTATGGAATGTGCAAGATCTTTCTGGGCCAGACCAGACAGTCTCGGCCAACTAGGCCTCATCAGTAACCCTCAAATCTTTTCCAATTTCCGTAGTGAAATCAATGATCCAAAATGACTAGAAAATATAACCCACACTATGATGAAGGGCAGGGAACCTGTCCAGGAAAAGTAGTGCGAGTACGACCGTCCCGCACTGTCCATACATATAAACCCAATAAACATTTCAAACATTTCACATCAGAAACCACAGGACCAAATGGAGTCATATTTAATATAGACCATCTATGCCTCACGGTAACAAACGATTATATTATTGGTCTGGGTCACATGACCAAGATGGCCCCCATGCTCATCTCATAATTATCCCCACGCTTTTCGAAGAAAAAGTGGGGATATTGTAATTGTCTTCGTCGTCCGTACGTCCGTCCGTCCGTCTTACCGGACAACTCCTCCCACACTTTTACAGCTAGAAACTTAAAACTTTGGGGACTGATAGGTCTTTGGTCTGAGGAGTGCTAACACTTTCGGAATTTTGAACCTACCTCTAGGGGCCAGGCCAGGGGGTGGGGTGCCCTGGGGGTAAAAAATCAAAGTTTTCAGAATCTGGTTGTGTGACATATCAAATCGAACAGCATAATGAGTGGAATACATAACAATCAAAATTTGACCCCTAGGGTCAGGTTTGAGGTCACCAGAGGTCAAAAACTTGGATTTTCACCCCCATAACCCCCTTTTTAACGATTACCGGATAACTCCTCCTACGCCGTTTCAGATAGAAACATGAAACTTTGGGAACTGATAGGTCTTTGGTCTGAGGAGTGCATGACACTTTCAGAATTTTGATCCTACCCCTAGGGGCCAGGCCAGGGGGTGGGGTGCCCCGGGGGTAAAAAATCAAAGTTTTCAGAATCTGGTCGTGTGACATATCAAATGGACGGCATAATGAGTGGAATACATAACAATCAAAATTTGACCCCTAGGGTCAGGTTTGAGGTCACCAGAGGTCAAAAACTTGGATTTTCACCCCCATAACCCCCTTTTTAACGATTACCGGATAACTCCTTCTACGTCGTTTCAGATAGAAACATGAAACTTTGGGAACTGATAGGTCTTTGGTCTGAGGAGTGCATGACACTTTCGGAATTTTGATCCTACCCCTAGGGGCCAGGCCAGGCCAGGGGCTGGGGTGCCCTGGGGGTAAAAAATTAAAGTTTTCAGAACCTGGTCGTGTGACATATCAAATCGAACAGCATAATGATAAGAATACATAACAATCAAAATTTAACCCCTAGGGTCAGGTTTGAGGTCAACAGAGGTCAAAAACTTGGATTTTCACCCCCATAACCCCCTTTTTAACGATTACCGGATAACTCTTCCTACGCCGTTTCAGATAGAAATATGAAACTTTGGGAACTGATAGGTCTTTGGTCTGAGGAGTGCATGACACTTTCGGAATTTTGATCCTACCCCTAGGGGCCACCCAGGGGGTGGGGTGCTCCGGGGGTAAAAAATCAAAGTTTTCAGAACCTGGTCGTGTGACATATCAAATCGAAGGGCATAATGAGTAGAATACATAACAATCAAAATTTGACCCCTTAGGTCAGGTTTAAGGTCACCAGAGGTCAAAAACTTGGATTTTCACCCCCATAACCCCCTTTTTAATGATTACCGGATAACTCCTCCTACGCCCTTTCAGATAGAAACATGAAACTTTGGGAAATGGTAGGTCTTTGGTCTGAGGAGTGCATGACACTTTCGGAATTTTGATCTTAAGATTGGGTGGGAGTTGCAATTGAGAACTTATATAGTGGCGTATCTTTAAAAAAGCGTGGGGATATGCGATGGCGTGCCATCGACTGCGCGATTCTAGTATACTATATGGTTATCTTCTTCTCAAAGTCAGATTATATTTAAACCTGGCAGACAGGAAGAAGGGCTTAAGCCCTACAACATGGTTGTAAATTATGACACTGGATCGACCTTGATCTATTTTACGACAAAGTCAAGTTTGGTGCCTTAAGACCCCCAAATTTGCAAAAAAAGCTCAAACAGTGGATTTATCCGAAACAGTTGTAGATATAGAGGATCTTACATGAGGGTTCATGTATTATTGAATTTATTAAACGAGTTGAGGAAAAGGGATAAAATGCGAGGCTTTGCCGAGCATTTTATCCCTTTTCCTCAACGAGTTTAATATATTCAGTAATACATGAGCACGAATGCAAGATTCTATTTATCATGTGACATTTAAAACGCATTTTATTCACGATTGTTTACAAAAATATCAATATTCCGTCATAAGTGAACGCGACGTCGTTAAGGACGTCGTACATGTAACGTTACAGGACGTATCTAGCTAATTTGCATATTTAATCCACTAGTGGATTATCGAAAATATTACATGGCGTTAGTACACTCTCAGACGCGACGTCATATGATAATATGAAATAAACCTCAGTGACAGTCAAGGCTGGGCTTGAGATGTCATTTCATCTCAGTGTAGGGTAAAATGTCCACAAAATTGGAAGCAAAATGACCTATAAAGTTAATAACAAAACAAAACTTCCACTTTTAACCTTATTGGCAATCATACGACAACCGTAAGGAATAGTTTGACGAAATGTATGCGGTCACGTACTAAAATGATTACTCTCCTTTCTTAGTTTATGAATAACTTCCCTTTGATAAGTTTTTGTTTGTTTGATTTTATGTCCCCGTCAACAATGTAAGGGTCATTTTGGAGCGATGCTTCCAATTTTGTGGGACTTTTACCCGACATTGAGATGAAATGACATCTCAAGCCCTGTCGCCCAATGAAACCAATAGGGTTTATTAGCATGTTCCTGGACAGGCTTAGATCCTCTAAGCGGTTTACCAGTACTAGTGTGCGGGCCGGATTCAGCTCTGCGTGGAAGCATCATGCAGCCCATATATTTCTTCAAGCCCCTATGGGCGGGGGCTGTTCTTGCGCGCGAAATGATCTGGGGAATCTGTGTGAAACTTCACAGAATGTGTATGAGGTCACACGCTGTCAACATTATTCATTGACGTTTGGCATACAACAGGTTTTGTTATGACTAATCAAAGGGTCTAATTGGCGAATGGATGGATGAATGGACGGACGGACGGACATATGCATATGGACAGTGCTTTGTCCAGTTTACAACACACCTAGAGACTTTGTCACTATTCTGATAACAAAATAATAAGGTATTTCAGCAATCAAGGCATATACAAGGGTAGGCTGAAAAGTTCTGAGCCTGACCAAGATCCAATGGTTTGCCCATGCTGAAAGTGCCTTATTTTTCAACATAGTCTCCTTTCCTGTCCACACACTTCCTCCAGCGATGCTGGAGTGCTTGGATCCCAGTGGTATAGAAGGTCTCATCTTGGTCCCTGAAAAACACCTCCACAGCAGCTATCACCTCCTCGTCTGACCGATAATGCTGCCCAGCCAAGTGCTTTTTTATGTTTGGAAACAGAAAATAATCTGATGGAGCTAGATAAGATGAATACGGAGGGTGATCGACAAGTGTGAAGCCACAGACATACACAGCAGCCATTGCGACAACCGATTTATGAGCAGGCGCATTGTCCTGATGGAACAAGACCGCTTTTGTCAATTTTCCGGGTCGTTCAGCCTTAATTGCTTTACGCAGTTGTTTGAGCAGATCTGCATAATACTCCCCATTAATTTTTCTGCCCTTAATCTATGAATATTATACCCTTGGCATCCCAGAACACTGATGCCATCACCTTCCCTGCAAAGGAGACGACCTTTGCCTTCTTTGGAGGGGGTGAGGCAGGGTGCTGCCATTGCATGGATTTCTTTGGGTCTCTGGCTCAAAGTGATGAACCCATCACTCATCCTGAGTGACAAAACCATCTTGGTCTGCTTCAAAAATAGCCCAGTTGGCTTGTGTCAGGTTGTCGGGTCAACTGTTGGTCGGGCGTCAAAAGCCGTGGCACCCATCTGGCGGAAACGCCTGTCATCCATCACGGCCCTGTGCACTTGGCTGATGGTTTCCTCAGTTGTTGCCGTTGTGGGTCGTCCACACCGGTCATCATCTTCAAGGATGTCCTTGCCCATCTTAAAAATTGTTGCTCACCTTTTCACGGTTGCATACGAAGGAGCATCATCCCCTAATGTAGAAACCATATCGGCATGAATGTCCTTAGGAGCTAACCCCTTTTTATGCAGGTACTTGATGACACCACGATGCCAGATTTTGTCCATTTTCTCAAAAACGTGCTAGTATCAATTTTCAAAGTCTAGCATTTCTACGTTATTGCAGGTAAACTTGAACTCATTGAGTCAAATCAAGTAATAAAGGTTTGGATTTAATGAATACAAAATTTCATGGCTGTTCAATGCCTGCTTCTAGGGCAGGCTCAGAACTTTAAAGCCCACCCTCGTAACTCTAAGCCAGCTCGGTCTGGCCAGTTTCTATACGCCCGTTTAAAAATGGACATACATGTTATGGCTTTGTCCGTTCGTGCGTGCAATAACAAAGTGACCGTATGGAATATTTTTAACAAACCTTAAAGCGACGTGTATGTATGTAAGGTGGGGTGTCGCGAACAAAACTAATTGCTCCCCTTTCTTAGTTCTGTGTAACTTTCTTTTGATTATTTTTTTTTTATTCCGCATGTTCAGCGTAACTGAAACTTCACAGAAATGTCTGTGATGTGTGAAGATGGTGTGTCGCGTGCAAACATTACGCAAACACGCCTATACAATACATTGTAAACACTACCGCCGAAAAAAACGAAAATTTTAAGATGAAAAATTGTGATATTTTTCTTATTTCTGCTCAAAATATAGATTGTGGGTACTCGTTAGAACCGTCTCATCGATCTAATCTATTTTAGAGCAGAAATAAAAAAAAATAAGGTTTACCCATGTTAACCCCAGTTTTACTATATAAAAATGAGGTTCAAGGGGATCTAAATTATATAGGCGTGTTTTCGTGATGAATGATTAACTGTATCTCGCTTTTACACTGTCTTAGTTCCTTTTGATTCATTAGAATTGTTCACACCATCGGCCATAACTAAGTAACCGTACAAACTTTTAAGTGATATGTATGAGGCAGGAGCATATGATTTCACTCACTATATGCTCCTGTATGAGGCCAAGATGTACAAAAAATGGTTTCCGTCCCTTTCTTATTTACCTCCCTTTGATTAGATTTTTTCACCCTGCGTCATAACTAGGTAAACGTATGGACTATTTTGACAAGACAAAAATGATTACTCTCTTGGTTTTCTGAATTACTTCCCCTTGATTAAGTCTTTTTTTCGGATTATCCTTGTGCGCGCCATGACTAGCGAATTCTGTTGGCGAAACTTCATAGAACTGTGTATGAGGGCAGGATGAATCTTTCTTAATTATTTCCCTATGATTTTTAGGGCCCCGCACTGAAAGTGTGGGTGCCCTATAGTAATCACTCTGTCCGTCCGTCTGTCTGTCTGTCCGTCTGTCCGTCCACAAATTTTCCTACTCCTCTGATAGCGCTGCCGGGGCCCTATTCAGTTTCACTGACAGCTCTAGTTTCGGACTATCTTTCTGCGTGCCATTACTAGGTACATAACCGTATGCAATAGCTGAATGAAGCTTCATAGCAATTTGTATGTGGTCAAGGCAGCCCGTCACGAGCAGAAATGATTTCTCTCCCTTTCTTACTTTTCTTGATAACTTCCCTTTGATTAAGTTTTTGGACTTTCCTTGTATGCGTCATAAATATGTATCCACATGTATAATCTTGGTGAAACGTATGGTCAAGACCTTGTGTCGCATACAAAATGATTGTCCCACTGTCCCAGCTTCTGCGTTTCTTTCCTTTGATATGTATTTTTTTTCTTTTCTGGGAGACATAACGAGGTAATGGTATAGAATATCTCGATGAAACTGCAGTGTAAGGTTAAGGGAAATCTGATCAAAACTCATTTGAAAAGAACGAAATAGCAACGATGTCAATAAGCCGGTTCGATAGAATATATAATGTATTGAAAAGAAATACTAATAATAATAATCGACTTTTATTCCTAGAGGGCTACACATTTAGTAAACTAATACTAATCTTCCATGTGGCCCTCTGTTTCTTCCTCTTCCTGGGTAGCCACCAGTACTCAGCCATGTGGATAAAGTCTCATGCTCAAGGACACAACACTTGGCGCTCGCGGGGATTGAACCGGCTACCTCTCGATCTCAAATCCTATGTTTATCACTGCACCACAGCGGTCCACTACACCACACCACAATAAAACCAGGGTGAACATTTTCTGCACAATGTATTTTACCGTTCCCTGAATCTTGTTACAAACCCTTTTTGTACCAAATGGAATCTTCCTCCTTATATATGGCAGAAGTCCATTTCAAAATTTAGGGGTTTAGGCCTCAAACACTATTCGGAAAATAGCTGAACTTTTTGCAAACAGTGTAGGCCCTGATCAGACGCCGCGTTCTGCGGCGTCTGATCTGGGTCTGCACTGTTTGCCAGAGTACCCGGGGATTCCGGTCTTCCATGGGTAAATCGCCATCGGCGTGTGTCCTTCTTCCATAAAGTTGTATTACAAATATGACTGTATCCAGAGCGGGGGAACATCCAAACGGTATTATGCAATTTTCATTATATAAACTCATAGCATAGGTTGTGGATGCTCGTTAGAACCGCCTCGTTGAGGCGGTTCTAACGAGTACCCACAAGATAAGTCTTTTAGCAGAAATAAGAAAACAGTGTATACACCCGTTAACCCCAATTTTCTCAACATAAAGTGGGGTTTAGGGGGTCTTTATTTCACGGGCTTGTTAACGTGATTAAAATATGCTTTTCCGGAAGGATCACACCGATATTAAGCGACTTGGTTACAAATATGCGTTTCTCTAAAGAGCAATGCATACAACTTTCGAAACTGCAGATTTGAATGACTGAAGACGTACTGGGATACCCAGTATTTTGCCACACAACGCCGTTTCAAAGTTAAAATACACGTTTCTATCAAATTTTGAAATAAGCGATTGTGCACCTGACTAGGGTTTACAACATTTAGGTTAAAATTGATATTGTATTATTTTCATTATCGTTAAAAATATTGAAATATTAGCGAAAACGTAATGAACATTATCGGCAGCTGGCAGAACAAAATGAAAGTTCTGCAGATATTTGCAGAATAACAAAAATTGTTGGAAAACTACCAGTTTGTTCTATAGTATTGTAGCGGTTATTTCCCTTAGACAGGTGAGCGCGTTTTCTGTTTTCTGAGAAGGGGATGCACTGCAGTAAACAAACTCTGCATTTGAATGTTATGTTGTCTCCCTTGAGCTATATTGCAGAAATGTGATATTTTTCATATGTGTAGGTTCACCTAAGAAACGCCTCGTCGATGTTTTAAATATGATTGCAAATAATGTATACCTCTATAAACTCCAGTTTCACTACATGAGGGGTCAAAACGTTTTATGATGATAAATTAACTCGGTCATTACCATGTATACAACAGGAAATACTACTGCTGATGACGATGTTGATAATAATGGTGTTGTTGTTGGTGGTGGTGGTGATGATGATGATGGTGGTGATGATGATGATGATACGAATTTAATAAGGAAAATAACTGACTTATGATCAAAAACGACGCACGGGCAAAACACAACGACACACTTTCATTGTAATTGACTATGTGGAGAAAGCCTGGGAATCTACACTTAAATTAGTCTGCGGGTTGTATAAGTTTTATATTATTATTTTTGGTAGTAGTAGTAGTAGTAGTTTTGTTTGTTTGTTTGATTTGAGGTTTAACGTCCCCATCAACACTGTAAAGGTCATTTTGGAGACGTTGCTTCCAATTTTGTGGGACTTTTACCCGACATTTAGATGAACTGACTTCTCAAGCCCTGCCGCCCAATGAAACCAATAGGGTTTATAAGCATGAGCGGGCCGGCTCGCACCGCTTTGCCTGTGCAGGTCTATAATCTCTAAGTGGTTTACCAGTAATCGTGTGCGAGTCGGTTTCAGCTCTGCGTGGAAGCATCATGTAGCCCATACATTTCTTCAAGCTCCAATGGGCGGGGCCGGGAATTTTACTGTATTTGACAAAATGGTCTCGGCAACAATATCCAGCTGACTGTAATTGTTATGATTATTGTGGAAGCATAAACTCTCTGTGACCCAAATTAGGTCAGTGTACATGTATAATTAGTATGATCTATAGTCATCAATTTGAACTTCAGGGTAAAGATGGTTTAATTCATCATAGTGACGTTCATTTAAAAATCTGTCTTAATTAAACTATAGATCACAGCAAGCAGAAGCCAAAGTAGAAGCATGTCATCAACTTTAAAGGTATAACAAGAATATATTGCAGATTATTCTATTCTGTCTTCCATTTTTAAAGATGATAAATGAGTTTTGGTGTTTTTGAATAACAAAAGAATGCCAGAAATATCTCACTATTTATCTATCTTTTGTGGTTCAGCGCAAGTTTTGGTTTGTTTGAATTGAGGTTTTACGTCCCCGTCAACACTATTTAGGTCATTTTGGAGACGTTGCTTTCAATTCTGTGTGCCTTTAGTCAGACATTAAGATAAAATTACTTCCCAAGTCCTACAGTCCAAACAAACCAATAGGGCTTATATGCAGGGACAGCTCGACTCGCACTACTTTGCCTGGGCAAGTCTAGACATTCTAAGCGGTTTACCAGTACTCTTGTGCGGTCAGTTTCAGCTCAGCCTGGAAGCACTATGCAACTTATTCCGAGCCCCAATGGACGGGGACCCCTATTCGCAAGCAGCTTACATGTAGTTCACCCAAGTTGTGCAACATGTAATGTGGTTTGCATCAAAGCATGAGAACACAAAATGCGAAAATGTAGTTTTGGTTTCTCTTGCATGTTAACAAGTAGTGTACCGGGGTATTTATGTTCCTGTTTGTTTCTGCTCCATAAATATATTCTAGGTACTTATTTGAACCGCCTCATTATTATATTAAGCACACAAAATCAATATTTATAGCTGAAGAAAAAGGTTAATATCAAAAGTTTCACCAAAAACGCTCATTTTTGGCGAGATGAAGGCATGTACTATTTAATGCCATGTGGTGGGTTTTCTTTTGTACCTTCTAGTTGTAACGAATACCCATAACCCGTGTGTTTCATACCTCATGACTGTGTAGTAGTCTCCCTTTGATTGAAAAAAAAAACGGATTGCATCATTAACCCATATAAATGACTAGTAAGTTTCCATTTTTTTACAAAAATGAATGTTCTTAAATCACACAGTGTAGACCCAGATCAGACGCCGCGTTCTGCGGCGTCTGATCTGGGTTTACACTGTTGGCCAATGTCCCAAAAAGGGCCGCTAGAATGGGTTAAATAATCCAAGTTTAGGAACTAACTTATAATATCTCGAATACCGGGGACCGTGAACAACTGTTTGAGACTGGGGTTAATCATAGCGCCTGTCAAGAGGCATAATGGCTATGACTTTTGGATTTTCAATTAAAACTAAGGAACATTGTGTGTACTCATTAGAATCGCCTCTTTGAGGCGATTCTAATGTGAACATACAACATAACTTTCCAAAATAGAATCAGAAAACATTCTCTCAAGAGTTATAAAGTAACCTTCTTTATTCCGAGATTCTTTATAACGGAAAAACTCATTATAACGGCAATTTGAATGGAATGACTACTTAGCTAAAGGCTTAGCCTCGGTTCCGAGCGGCGTGGGCTTCCCTTGGGTTGGAAATGCGCAAATCGAGCCCATAGTCATGAAAGGGTTTTGTAATCTAATACAATTGTTTCTTGGAGTTATAATGGGGAAGAGGCCTTTTATTACCTATCATACTCCTAACTGGGATTCTTTTTAACGGAAAATTCTTTATAACGACACAGTAATAGGAAACAATACTGGTTTTGTGGGACTTGTACCCGATATTTAGATGAAATTACTACATCTAAAGCCCTTCTACCCAAGCAAGGAAAAAGGGTTTATATGCAGGGACTTGCAGCATTTTACCTATTTAACCAGGGCTTACCAATATTTCTGTACTGTCGGTTACAGCTCTGTGTGGAAGCACCAAGCAGCCAAGTCCATTGCTGCAAGCCCCGATGGACGGGGGGCCCTCTTATAATAATGAAAGGATTTATGCACAATTGACTTTTTAAAAACAAAAATCGTACGTGTAGAATGCAAATCCTAAATTATTAGTGATAAACAGCATATTTTTAAGTTGCCTTTGCTAAGAAAACAGAACAAAATGCCGAATGAGCAGGCAAAACGAACAGAAAAAATACGGCAAATAAATTTATGAGTACAATGCAAGATTCCGACATGCACAAAAACCGAAAACGTATATGCATTCTCACATATATCATGCAACGAATGGTTCCAATTTCAGCAAATCACGTGTTTCTAAATCAGGACAGAGTTAATGCCCATTATTTCTGCTGATATGTATCACTGCTAATTAGCACAAACATAATTAGTGCTAATGAGTGCGTTGGTCGTGACAATAAAAACAGGAGTAAGCCGAATAAATCGTTTTAGACCAGATTTTACGGTGAAATTCTCTCTTCTTATTAAGATGTAGCTAGACAGTTTTACAGTTTATTGTATGGTGGAGAAATAAAGTTTAACAACTCCTTAACATCTTTAGGTATCTTTGCTGAAATAAACTGACAATTTGGTTCTGGTCTAATTGTGCTTTTATTCCCATGGAAAAGTTAAAGATTCAATTTACTTCTCTCTTAGAAGGCAATAAAGAGTGAAAATTTATTGAGACAGTGAGAAATGAAATCAGCGGCAAGCATATCTTACTAGAATTCTATGCAATATGATGCTATTGTTTCATGGCTGAACCTGGCGTTTTGCAGATAAATCTATATTATTCACATCACGAAAACACGCCTATATAATTTTGACCCCCTTGAACCCCACATTTACATTAGTAAAACTGGGGTTTACAGGGGTATACCTTATTTTCTTATTTCTACTCTAAAATATAGATTGTTGATACTCGTTAGAACCGCCTCGATGAGGCGGCTCTTAAAAAATAGTTTTTTTCGGCGGTAAAGTTTACACAGTACTTGTATAGGTGCGTTTTCGTTATGATTTCTGTGTTATGCGCAGAGATTGAGGCTGTGGCATATATTGACATTTTATTTTGCACAAAAATCAGATATTTTCCTTATTTCTTCTCAAAGCATAGGTTGTTGGTACTCGTTAGAACCGGCTCGTCGTCTCAAACTATGAGATTGTGGGTAATCGGTAGAATCGCCTCGACGAGGGAGTTCTAACGAGTACCCAAAATCTATGTTTTATGAGCAGAAATACGAAAAATAATATCTACCCCCGTGTACACCCCTCGCCCTAAGCATCCCGTGATGGAGTGTTCGTTATTGCCAACGGATTACGACTTTCATTTTGAAGGAAAGAAAGGGTAGACAGAATCTCTCCTAACATCGTTGAATACATGTAAATAGCTCAATGTCTACATGTAAATGATGTTAAAGTATCGTTTATTATTATTCGAACCCTCTGTCAAGCAGATGATATTGTTTGTTTGTTTGTTTGTTTGTTTGATTTGAAGTTTAACGCCCCCTTTCAACACTGCATAGGTCATTTTGGAGACGTTGCCCTCAATTTCGTGGGACTTTTACCCGACACTGAGATGAAATGACAACACAAGTCCTGTCGCCCAATGAAACCAATAGGGTTTATAATCATGGTCGGTCCGACTCGCACCGCATTGCCTGGACAGGCTTAGATCCTCTAAGCTGTTTACCAATATTCATGTGCGGTCGGTTTCAGATCTGCCTGGTAGCATCATGTAGCCCATCTATTTCTTCAAGCCCCGATGGGCGGGGGCCGCAAGCAGATGATATAAATTGTGTTTTTTATAAATAAATAACATAATATAAACATTATTTTTCCGATTCTTTATTCTGGTTGAACAGAGACAAGAAACTTCCCCACACTCAGGATGAAGACAGAAAAGAAATTAGTGATTAAAGCTGTTTCCACATCTTTTGGTAGGTCAGCTGTAGCTCGCATATAAAGTATAATAAAAATTCTTTTCGATCATTTCTCCTTTCAAGCTGCAAATTTTCTTCATTAGCCGTCTGCCGGTCTCTTTTCTTAAGTTTACGGAACATGTCGAACTCTGTTCCTGGGGAATTTCTCAGTCATGTTAGAAGGGCGCGCTTGATTTATGGCTTGGAGTAAAGCGAACAGAGACCTTTCCGTCAAGCCGGTATAGTTTATGGCCCTGTTTGGAACATTTCTTCGTTCTTGATAAGCTGGTTTGAGGAGGTTGTTTGAATTCAGATATTAGTCATACGGGGTCTGAAATTGATTACAGAATGAGCATGTATAATTAACAAATACCGGTGATTCCTAGAACATGTATCTTACAGCGCAGTGAATGTCACGCAAAAGAGTCAGAATGTTTGGTGAGAAATTTCAATGTCGGGGATTGGATGTTTTGATGACCTTGACTGACAGAATAGAGATGTTGCTAATGGCGACGAGCCACTGGCAGCATCACCGTATGTAGCAGTCAAGGTCATCAAAACGTGAGTTGTCCGACAGACAGACAGACAGACCGACGGACCGTTCGTGTACGGTTCACAGTGTGAGAATCCCTCGCTATATTTCTGTCTTCGCGTAGCAATATAGTTCCTATACGCACGTCTTCTCTATCTCTTAAGAAAATTGATTAGACAAAGATTAAACGAATTTTACAGTGCATATTTCCATTATAACGCATACAAAATAGTTCCCTTCGGATAAAATGCTATCGTTTTCCGACCTAGGTCTCTCAAGCAATTTTCCACACATCTTTATAGTCGATATTATTACTCTCTTGTGAACCCAGCTTTCTTAATAGACTACAAAATCAACGTTTCTCTTTGCAATCTGCATCATACGAATTTTATTTCTTTCGATCGGTTCGACGTAGCTGGTGTGATTTCCGTATCATAAATCAAGCAAGCCTTCTCCCAGAAGAGCAGAAAGGCGAATCGAACACAAGCGGTTCAGAGCGAGTTTAGCTGAAATTGACATTTCTTCGATCGACCAGAAAATAAAATCTGACACTTGGAAATGTACACCTTCTGTCCAGTCATGATCACTCAACTCTTTATGTTTTATATCTTTTTGGTGGATAGTAGCCATATATAGTTTTTGTTAGTTTGTTTGAATATTAAGGTCCTTTTGAAGACGTTGCTTCCAGCTTTGTGGGGTTTTACCTGAAACTGAAGCCCTACCCAGCAAACAAACCAAAAGGGTTTATATGTAGGAACGATAAAACATCTACCACTTTGCCTGGACAGGCTTATACCCTGTAAGTGGTTTACAGGAACTGGTATGCTGTCGATGGCAAGCCCCGGTGGGTGGGGCCAATATGTAATTCATTCATCAGCTCAGTTCTATAAAACATCCATATGATATTGAATGTGGATCTAATGTCGGCGTTTTTATGCCGTGGGATGTCGCCGAGGCTTGGCCGAGGTTCCGATCCGTGCCTGTATCCTGACATCCGTGTTATAGTGCATTCTTTCATACCTCAAAAACGTTTATTTGTCTGATGAAAATCCGTGATGTTTTTTTCTTATTTATACTCCAAACATAGGTTGCGGGTACTCGGTAGAACCGCCTCAATGAGGCGGTTCTAACGAGTGCCCACACCCTATGTCTTGCAGCAGAAATACGAAAAACATTGTACATCCCCGCCAACACCAGTGTTTAAAGGGGTGTTCGTTGCATGAATTTTTAACGTGATGGAAAACGACTAGATCGAATCCATACAAATAGAACATCAGCCCCCGCACATTGGGGCTTAAAGAAATATATGGACTGCATGATGCTTCCACGCAGAGCTGAAACCGACCCGCACACGAGTACTGGTTAACCGCTTAGAGGATCCAGGCAAAGCGGTGCGCATGTGTCGGGCCATCCATGCTTATAAACCCTATTGGTTTCATTGGGCGGCAGGGCTTGAGAAGTCATTTCATCTCAGTGTCGGGTAAAAGTTCCACAAAATTGGAAGCAGCGTCTCCAAAATGACCTTTACAGTGTTGACGGGGACGTTAAACCTCAAATCAAACAAACAAACAAACAAACAAATAGAACACACCACAGTGCTTATTATTATTTTTATTATCATAACTGTTTGTTTATTTTATTTATTTATTTTTGTTTTCGATTTAGCATCACGTGAACGTTTTCGTGAAATGACCCCCTCCCTCCCCCACTAAAAAAAACAAAAAACAAAACAAAAAAAAAAAATAAATAAAACAAAACACTTTATATAGGAAAAACTGGCGTTTATGGGGGTATTCTTTATTAGCTCACCTGGGCCGAAGGCTCCAGGGGAGCTTATTGTATACTTGGTCGTCCGTCGCCCGACCGTCCATACTTCTAACCAGCTATATCTCTGCAGCCTGCAGGCTGATCCCAATCATTTCTTTTCTGTAAAACGAAAACAGGTTGCTATGGCAACCGCAAGGTCACATAGACTTACAATGGGAAAATGTTTGTCATCACCGTAGCACCTTCAGTTTTGGTCAGATCTTTCTATAACGTATATATAAGTAGACTTGGGATGAGAGCTCGGATGAGTTTGAAAACTGGCTAGGTCGGCTCATTAATTATAGAGTTACGTCCTCTTGATTGCAGAAAATGCCTATCTGTGACCTTGTCATCACCATAGCCCCTTCAATTGTGATCGGATCTTCCTGAAACTTATATACAAGTAAGTGAGGGTTAACAGTTAGGATGAGTTTGAAAACTAGCGATGTTCGTGAATTACCCACGGAGTTGTGTCCCCTACTTTGCTGAAAATGCTTATTTTTGACCTTATCACTGCAGCCGCTTCAGTTTTGATCGGATCTTCTTAAAACTTACAAAAAAGTAAGTCGGGGATAAAAGATCGGAGGACTTCGAAAACTGGTGAGGTCGGTCTATCTGTCATAGAGTGACTTCCCCTTATTTTGTGACAATGCCTATTTTTGACCTTGTCATCACCGTAGCCCCTTCAGTTTTCAGAGGAACTTTTTGAAACTTACATATAAATAAAGGGATAAAACCTCGGCTGAGTTAAAAAAAATCGTGAGGTTGGCCTTTATTTCAGAAAAATACCTATCTTTGACCTTGTCATCACCGTACGTAAATTTGTCCTCGTTCTATCCTCTACATTTCTTGACTGATTTCAAAAACTTCACATATAAATGTTCCATATGACAATATCTGAAGTGAGTTCGGCTTTCAAGGAAGTGACCTTAAGGTCAAGGTCACTATGGCTATTTTTATAAAAACATGGTCATCGCTCTAGTGCCTACATTTCTTCACCGATTTCAATATAACGTCACACAAACGTTCCTTATGACAATATCTCGAACGAGTTTGCTTTAAAGATTGTGGCCTCTAGGTCAATGACACTGTGATTATTTTTAGAAAAACTTCGTCATCGCTCAAGGGCCTACATTTCTTGACCGATTTCAATTTTACTTCACACAATCGCTCCTTATAACAATATCTCGAGCAAGTTTGACTTTCAAGGTCGTGGCCTCAGGTCGAGGTCACTGTGGCTATTTTTTGAAAAAACTTTTAATCGCTCTAGCACCTACATTTTTTGACTGATTTAAATATAACTTCACACAAATGTTCCTTATGATAATATCTCGAGATAAATTGACTTTCAAGGTCTTGGTCTCAAGGTCAAGGTTACTGTGGCTATATTTTAGAAGAAAAAAATCAAGACTCTAGCGCCTACATTTCTTGACCGGTTTTGAATATAGCTTCACAAAAATGTTCCTTATGACAATATCTTGAGCGAGTTTTACTTTCAAGGTCGTGGCTTCAAGGTCAAGGTCTCTGTGGCTATTTTTAGAAAAGCATTTTCATCACTGTAGGGCCTACACATTTCTTGACCTATTTCAATATAACTTCACAAAATGTTCCTTATGACAGTATCTGGAGCAAGTTCGACTTTCAAGGTCGTGGCATCAAGGTCAAGGTAACTGTGGCTGTTTATAGAAAAACATTGTCATTGCTCTAGCACCCACATTTCTCGACTGCTTTTAATATAACTTCATACAAATGTTCCTTATGAGAATGTCTCGAGCGAGTTTGACTTTCAAGGTCTTGGCCTTAAGTTTAAGGTCACTGTGTTTTAGTAAAAACTTGTCATCGCTCTAGCGCCTACATTTCTTGACCGATTTGCAATATAATTTCACACAAATGTTCCTTATGATAACACCACGAGGGAGTTGGGATCAAGATCAAGGTCACTGTGGCTTTTTGTTTTAGAAACAATTTGTCGTCGCTCCAGGGCCTACATTTCTTGACCGATTTCAATATGTGTATTTTAAGAAAAACTTTGTCATCGCTCTAGCACCTACACGTCTTCACTGATTTAAATATAACTTCACACAAATGTTCCTGATGACAATATCTAGAGTGTTTTTGACTTTTAATGGTTTTGGCCTCAGGGTCATGATCACTGTGGCTTTTTTTTTAAGAAAATTTTTTTCATCGCTCTAGGGCCTAAATTTCTTGACCAAAATGACACAAATGTTCCACTATCTGTAGCGAGATCGGTTTCAAGGTCAAGCCCTCAAGGCCAAAGGGACTGTATCTTTTTTTAGAAAATGACAATACCTCGAGCAAATTCGACTTTCAAGGTCTTGGTCTCAAGGTCAAAGTTACTGTGGCTATTTTTAGAAAAATTAACTTTTTCATCGCTCTAGCGCCTACATTTCTTGACCGGATTAAATATAACTTCACGAAACTGTTCCTTATGAGCAAGTTGGACTTTCAAGGTCATGGTCTCAAGACCATTAATCAGATCTTCTAGAAAGTTACTTGTAAGTAAGTCAGGATTAAAAGTTTGGGTGAGTTCAAAAACTGATGAGGTCAGCCTATTTATCATAGAGTTACGTCCCTTTGATTGCAGAAAATGCCTATTTTTTCCTTCAGTTCTCATCGTCTCTTCTTGAAAATTATAAACAAGTAAGTCAGGGATAACAGCTCGGACGAGTTAGAAAACTAGCAATGTCGTATTATTATTCACGGAGTTATGTTCCCTACTTTTCTGAAAATGCTTATTTTTGATCTTGTCATCAATGTAGCTCCTTCAGTTTTGGTCGGACCCTTTTGGAATTTACATATAAGCAAGTCAGAGATAAAAGCTCGAACGAGTTCAAAAACCGGTGAAATCGACTTATTTATCATAGAGTTACGTCACTTTGTTTGTAGAAATGCTAGTTTTTGTCCTCCTCTTCAGTTTTGATCGAATTTTCTTGAAACTAAGTAAGTCAGGGTTAAACGCTCGGAGGAGTTCAAAAACTGGTACGGTCGGCCTATTTAGTATATAGTTATGTCCCTTTGATTACTGAAAATGCCCATTTTTGACATTGACATCGATGCATAAGTCCCTGAGTTTTGAACGGACCTTCCTGAAACTTACATATAAGCCGGGTCACAGCATTTCCTACAATGTGCCCTAAGTCAAGAATCAGATCAGCACGTGCATCCATGTAGTCTGACCAGAGACTTATCTTGCTGCATAAAGCAGCATTGGGCCCTTAGCTATCTTTAGAGCGCACAAGGAATACTCTGATCAGACTGTGCGGATGCACAGGCTGATCTGAGTCTTCGCTGGGCACACATGTAAATTGTAGGAAATGTTGTGCGCCAACTCATATAAGTAAGAAAGAGTTAAAAGCTTGAATGTGTTTGCAAACTAACATTGTTAGTACTTTACTCCCTTTCTTTGCTGAAAATGTAAAAACAGGATGTCTTGTTCATTTGTTTTGAGGGGCACTTTTTGGTTCTCTTTCAAATGCTGCAGTTTGTTTGGCTCTTTAACCTAAAAAGTGGCTTTTGGGTGCAAAAACTGAACAACTGAACAATTGAAATTTTATTGTTTAAAACGAAAACACTTGAAACGAGATTTCTTGTTCAGTGCTTCTTAGGGTACTGTCTGGTTCTCTTTTAACTGCTGCAGTCTGCTATTTTTTTTTTTTTTTTTTTCATTTTAAAAAATGTCATTTACACGCAAAACTGCACAAACTGTTTTTTTTTTTTTTTTTGGGGGGGGGGGGGATGGGGGTGCGGGGGGGGGGGGGTTGGGGGGTAAATACCTGGCCCTCATCGTACTTAGGCCCCCATAGGCGAGTTATGTTGTCTTCTGACAACCTGACAACCCTTGTCTCCAGACGCGTTACACCTTTTGAGCCCCGTCGTAAGACAACCTGTCTTCGGATGTCTCAGAAAACAGGCTGCTCAGCTGCATAGAGTCGCATGAGGCTTGAAATTGTAGATTTACGATGGTCGTTCAATAAGTATCTGGCCTTACCTACTTAGAGTCCCGCATGACTTCTTTTTTCGGATAGTCATCCCACAGCAATAAGCACTTCCTGCATCGGTACTCCCAAGGCTGAAAGTCCACTTTTGTAGAATTCAGAGTCTTTAGAGTCAGTCCACCCTCCAACTGCTGCCTTATGCTCTTCGTCTGACCGGAAGTGACGTCCTTCTTCAAGTTCGGAAACAAAAACGTAATCACTGGGGGCCAGATCAGTAGAATAGGGTGAATCGGGTAAGAGTTTGAAACCGTTACGCTTCATTACTTCCACAGAAACTTTGCAAGTATGGATTCTAGCATTGTCATGTTGCAACAACACACCTTTTGTATTTTTCCATGCATTTTCTGTACTAAAGCAGCACGTTATTGGTCCAAAATATTAGCACAATAGCCCCCATTAATAGTCTGGCCATAAGGTAAATAGTTCACCAACAAACCCCCTTGCTATCCCAGAACACAGTTACCATGACCTTGCCAACTGATGACTGGGTCTTGAATTTCGTTGGACGCGTTGAAATTAGACCAGTCCATTGTTTACCCTGCTGCTTAGTCTCAGGATCATAGTGATGGATCCAACTTTCGTTCTTGGTAATAATTCTTTCAGGAAAGTATTCCGTATCAAAATCACGTCTTTCCAAAAGTGACTCAGTCATGAACACTCGGAGAGCTTGTTATTCTATACTATGCATTTCGGCACCAAACGCGCTCTAAGCTTCCTCGTGCTCAGCCGTTCATGTAAAATGATCAGAAATATCCAATCTAAACTTTCATTCGCCTGTCCTCTTGTATTTTCACCAGTGACGTCATCAGCAAGTGTAAAACGTCTCTCTGTCTTACATCATAGTGTAGATTATATTTTCTTGTCATTTGGGATCATTGATTCCATTGTGGAATTTTGAAAATATCTGTGATACAACGCATAATGTAGTAATGTAGTAATTTCTTCATTTTGATTTTTTTTACTACATTATGCGTTGGCATAGTCGACGCGAAATGAAGTAAAAAAATTATTTCATTTCGCGTTGATATGCACCATATCGACGCATAATGAAGTAATGATGGTAGAACATAGCTGTCTTCGAAAAGACTTAGGAAGCAATACAGTTAAATTCCTACAATTTAGACCACATTTGAGACGGTTCAAAAGTGGTCTTTAAGACCACAGTTGAACAGTCCAAAAGACGGTCTTCCACAAAAGCACACTGAAGGTCAAAATCACAAAGAAAATGTAGCTTTAACCTTCCAAATATGCTTTAAAAACAAAATTTGTATTAATTTTAGGTGGTCTTAATAGTGGAATTTCATTGTATTTGATTAAGCCAGTAGAATTAAAATCGTACGCCTTGCGCTATTTTGGTCTCATGCCTGATGTCTTTCCCTCATTTGTGTTTTAAGGCTCAAATCAAACAAATCAAACAAAAGACAGACAGGCAGACAGACAGACAGAATGGACAAAAACTATATACCCCCTTGCATACTTCGTATGCCGGGGGTATAAATAGATGGCCTGCACGATGCTTCCACGCAGAGCTGATACCGCCCGTACATGAGTCCTCGTAATCTGCTTAGAAGGTCTAAGCCTGTCCAGGAAAACTGCTGCGAGTCGGCCCATCCATGCATATAAACCCTATTGCTTTTAATTGGACGGCAGCGATTGAGATGTCATTTCATCTCAATATCGGGTAAAAGTCCCATAAAATTTGAAGCAATGTCTCCAAAATGACCTAAATAGTCTTGACGGGAACGTTAAACCTCAAATCAAACAAACAAACTGTTGACGCATAATGAAGTAAAATTAAGTATGCCACCCATCGCCGCAAAATGAAATAATTCTTTCATTTTGCTCAAACCTCTTAGTATCGACGCATAATGAAGTAAAAACGACATTTTATTTCATTTCGCGTCGACTATGCCAACGCATAATGTAGTAAAAATTTCAAAATGAAGAAATTACTACATTACTACATTATGCGTTGTAACATATCTGAGGGTCACTGATGAGGCCTTATTGGCCGAAACTAGCTAGTCTGGCCCAGAAAACATGTACACTCCATATATTTCAGTTCTGTGGTGTATTCCTTGCTTCCAAAGGATAACCCTTTTAAAGAACATATTTACCTTTACTACAGCTGGTGTGTGGGAATGTGTTGCGGTGGTAAAACGTCTTCGTGCCCTACATCATAGTGTAGATTATATTTTCTTGTCCTTTGGGATCATTGATTCCATTGTGGAATTTGAAAATATCTGAGGGTCACTGATGAGGCCTTATTGGCCGAAACTAGCTAGTCTGGCCCAGAAAACATGTACACTCCATATTTTTCAGTTTTGTGGTGTATTCCTTGCTTCCAAAGGATAACCCTTTTATAGAACATATTACAACGTTACCGGACAGACCCGCCAATCGGGATTTGAAGAAATAGATGGGCTGCATAATGCTTCCACGCAGAACTAAAACCGAACACACACGAGTACTGGTAAACCTGTTAGAGGATCTAAGCCTGCCCATGCAAAACAGTGCCGGTCAAACCGTCCATGCTAATAAACCCTATTGGTTTCGTTGGGTGACACGGCTTGAGATGTTATTTCATCTCACTGTCGGTTAAACGTCCCACAAAATTGGAAGCAACGTCTCCAAAATGGACAGTGTTGACGGAGACGTTAAACCCCAAATCAAACAAAACAAGCAAACGCTACCCGACCACATTTAAAATCAGCAACCCCACGGGAGGTCACGGGTTCGATCCCGGGCCGCGACATACCAAAGTCGTTAAAAATGGTACTAGCTGCTCCTCGCTTGGCACTCAGATTTACTGGGTAGAGCTAGGACTGGTCGACCCAGTGTCAGGATAATGTAACTGGGTAAGTTATCATGTAATGTGTCTGGGACATGATACTTCAGTGAGGCAGCACTATAAAAGTGAGCATTGAGCTCCCTGTCGCAACCAGACACCGTCGTGATATGACTGAAAATTCGTTGAAAGCGACGTTAAACCCGAATTCACACACACACACACACACACACACACACACACACACACACACACACACACACACACACACTTTCCATAAACTTCACACAATTCCGCATAAATTTTCTGGTTCGCCTACAGTACCTAATCACTGTTCTGTGCTCAGATTGTGAAGCAAATTCGGCAAGGATGGCCCAAGCCATGTCATTTTACCTCGCAAGGATAACAAATACTGGACTAACATGTATAAGGCATTGATGTATGTAATATGTGAAAAGGTTGCACTTGGGGACTGGACTCAGGTGAGTGATCATGGGCCGATCATGTGAAAAGTGTGCACTTATGGTTGATAATTCGGTTTAGGCCAGTTAGGTATTGAACGACCCGACCCGTTTAGTGTGTGTGTGTGTGAATTCGGGTTTAACGTCGCTTTCAACAATTTTTCAGTCATATCACGACGGTGTCTGGTTGCGACAGGGAGCTCAATGCTCACTTTTATAGTGCTGCCTCACTGAAGTATCATGTCCCAGACACATTACATGATACCACACCCAGTCACATTATCCTGACACTGGGTCGACCAGTCCTAGCTCTACCCAGTAAATGTGAGTGCCAAGCGAGGAGCAGCTAGTACCATTTTTAACGACTTTGGTATGTCGCGGCCCGGGATCGAACCCGTGACCTCCCGTTCCCCGGAGCGGACACTCTACCAACTGAGCTATCGGGCCCGGAGAACGACCCGTTTAGAATCTTCGATTAAAATTGCGTTGCTGAACTTAAAAATGTCACTAAGCATCGCGGTTATCACAAGAAAATATGGCGATCGTCAGCAATCGAAGTGACTTCATAGTGAAATCCCCCGCTCAGAAATGAAATGTATGCATGAAAAAGAATCCCCCATGGGTGATAGAAAATTTCCGTCCCACGAGATCACAGTCGGGACGAGTTTTTTGCCCATCATTTACACCCATGTGTGATTTTCATAATCATTACAGCTGCATTTCATTCCATTCTATCCCAACCCACCCCCATCATTCTTTGGCAAGGCTATATAGCCATCACAACTACTTTAATGTATAAGCTTTGTATTTTGAACAGGTTATGCTAGTGCTCAGCATGTTTAACTATGGAACAACTGTGCAAAACTCGAACTTCAAGAGGTCAGTTCGGCCCATGATCACTCACCTGAGTCCAGTCCCCAAGTATCTGTGCCGAAAACGTTGAAGTTTTGTTACATTGGTTTCAATGCGACTTCAGAACGTGCAGTCACAAAACACGCAATGTTTTGTAGCAGTGTTTTGTATAGGTTAAGCTCTGGAACAATGACAAAATCTGCTCTGGAAGCTCGAGTAGACTCAAGGACTTCTAGAATGATGTATGCTTCTTTCTGAATTACTCCAGCCATTTTATAAAATCTTTTCATGAAAAAAATAACGACCAGTCTGCTACTGTTTTCACCCTTGAAAGCTTCCTTGTCAGTAATCGTGATTTACTCCTAACAACTATGGATGTTTTAAGGGGAATGGGAACACCTTCAGGGGAGGTAACTCTTACAAAATTACTTTTGCCTCTCATGCCAATAGGGATCAACTCTTAAAGGAAAGAATTTGCCCCCGAGGAGCAAATTCTTTCCGTTAAGAGTAGACCCCCTTTTCATCCGGACAGGGTTTATAGAAAAGCGACCGGGAAGGTCACAAATGTTGTCTCCCTTTGAAAATTGGCGGAAAAATATGCCAGGTGTTCCCAGGCCCCTTAATTCGCATACTGGTCTCAAATACTGCGACAATACCGCACAAATGGACCAGCCTAAGAACATTTAAAAAAATGTTGACAGCATCAGATAAGCTCGTATCATCCGGCAGACCATTTCTGTAGCGACTTCCAGGGTCTAAGTGAAGGACAGATTTGTAGACAAACAAAACCGTTTTCTTATCACTGTTAATATTTGAATGGAGTTTGCCGTGCGATGGCTAAATGTACGTTTGTTCCACATAGGCAGGTGCGTGAAAAATTGATCAAAATTATTCCTTATTGGATTTTTCTTGCAATATGAAGCAGGCAGGGCGACATGCGCTATCTAATGCCTAGATTTATGTCTTTAATTAAACATTTTAGACAATCGAAATTCCCCGTGCTATTGAGTATCGAATCGCAGCCTCCAAAACATTTGGGATAGTAAATCTAAAGCTGTCACAGAGTACAATTGAGGCGGGCAGGACAGATCCTATAAGGAGATCTGTGCATTTAGTAAAGGCTCGGGTCTTCATTTTGATCGAACAAGTCTAGCTAGAATCTAAAGTTACTTACCGCTCTAACGATAGCTCAGAGATTCTAGAAGCCCCCATTGACCAATGAAGACTCAGATCATTCAGCAGGGGCTGATCTCAGTCTGCGATGGCCCCACATGACTTAAGTTAGGCTTTAACGCGCTGTGGATCAATTCTGATTGGCCATACGGTATGGATCACGCCTAACTATGGTGGGCCCAAGAAAAAGTTCGGCGACCTATATTTTCTCCACAATACGGAATAAAAGAGAATGGTTTATTATGATGAACCTTCAATTTTGTTAAAGATAGTCTTTATTGCAATTATTTTGATGATGGTTTTTGACGGCTAGATGCGTTATATAATACAGTTACTATCATTTTTATGGCGTGTTGAAACTTATCAGAAAAACTGCAGCAAGAAGGAAATAGGTAACGAAACAAAAGCATAGGCTTCGGTAATGACGTTAATAATAGCTTCATTATCTTGGGGCCAGATAAGAACTCTGTTCCAAATGAATCATTTTCTTTTTGCGCAATGTTCTGACATTTAAAGTGAAGTTTGGCCATAAATTTTCTTCAGTCTGTCTTTTCCAATCCCGCTTTTAATCGGATAATGCCTTATCCAGAGTGTATTCTTGGAAACTTGACCACAAGTCTGATTTATGTTCCAACACGATGCAGGCTATGTAAGATAACATACGTGTTCTAGAATCAAGCCCATCTGACCCAGTTGGAGAGTTTGTTTGATTTGTTTGATTTGATGTTTAACGTCCCCGTCAACACTATACCAGGCCTCATATTTTTTCAGGCATTTGCAGGATTTCAGGCTGTTTGAGCTTGAATATTTTTTCTTGATTTCAGGCTTCAGATTTGGATTTTCTCCCGTTAATCTGTTAAAAATTGCCTGTAATTCCTTATCCCGCATAATGAATTTATTGAGCGGGACCCATTTCTGTCTGTCAGTCAGTCAAATTACTTTATATAATGTATTAATGTAATTCACAAACTGCATAACAAACAGTGTATATCCTGATCAGATGGCCATCTGATCTGGATCAACACTGTTTGTAAAGGTAACGGTTGTCGTGTTCAGACGGATAATGGTTAAGGATGCAAAATTAGGCCTTTCAGGCATAGAAAAGCCTTGTCAGCATGACATGTATAGGTCATTTTGGAGACGTTGCTTCCAATGTTGTGGGACTTTTACCCGACATTGAGATGAAATGACATCTCAAGCCCTGTTGCCCAATGAATCCAATAGGGTTTATAAGCATGGACGGTCCGACTTGCACCGCTTTACCTGGGCAGGCTTAGATCCTCTTAGCGGTTTACCAGTACTCGTGTAAGGTCGATTACAGCTCTGCGTGGAAGCATCATGCAGCCCATCTATTTCTTCAAGCTACGACGGGCGGGGGCCTTTAAATGTAAGCGCACACTACAGTAAAATCCTCAATCCAGACCATCTTTAGGATAACGCCATTATCAATAATTTTGTTCCATAACAAACCTTGTTATCTGATGACAATGTTCCTTTAAAATTGTTCTCATCATGTAAATACGTCCGTGAAATGGATTTACGGGGGTATATATTGTTTTTCTTATTTCCGCTACCTGACATGTGGTTGTGGGTACTAGTTCTAACGAGCACTCACAACCAATGTTTACAGTATGAATAAGACTTTCTTCAAAAAAGTAGCCATTTCGGAGATGTGAAAAAAATACATTATGTCGCACGGGTGTGTTATCGTGATGCCTCTATACATTAGGAAAACATGTCCGTGTGAAATAATGGTATCCAACATGGTGTCACAAATTATACATTTTGGGTAAAAATGATATCTTTCTTTCTTGTTATGTCTGCTTTCAACATAGATTGTGAGTGCTCATTTGAACCGCCTCAACGAGGCGGTCATAACGAGTCGGTTATAACGAGTACACACATTCTATGTTTTGAACAAAAATAAGGCAGATAACGTATATCCCCATAAACCCCACTTTTCTGCATATAATGTCGGGTATTTAGAGGGGTCTTGTTATCGTGATGAGTTTATATTCTGATAACGATGTACGATATGTATTTTATAGATAGAAAGAAAGAAAGAAAGTGCAATGTTTAGTTTGCATAATAAACGTTGTACAGTCGAACTTCAATGGCTCGAACACCTTTGGGACCTCGAAAATCTGTTCGAGACAGTGGTAGTTCGAGCCACCGAGGGTTACTGCCAGGAGGCATAAGAGATACTTCTAAACATCTTTTCGGTGTTCTACATATAATGAAAATGTATGATGTTTGTACTCATTAGAATCGCCTCATCGAGGCGATCCTAATGAGCACACACAGCGTACATTTGCAAGATAAAAGACAAAAATCTCCATAATTACCCCCACTATTTCTTATGTAGAGGATTTCGCTAGGGTCTCAAAAACGTGTTCGACTCAGCCATGGTAAATGAGCCATCGGTGTTCGAGCCATCGAAGTTCTACTGTATGTATAAAAATTTGCAATAAAGCGAACAGTGTCGCCACATCATTTCTGGGTAGTTTCATAAACTGAGAGAAGTTATATGCCTAAGGATGTACCGGTATAAAACCTTGGAAAGCTAAAATTGAATTGAAAATCGTTCATTTGTACATTTAATGATTTTAAACAAGACATGATGACAAGTGTTTAGTCTCGTCAACTATCCTTAGGGGGCGGGGCATGTCGTTCGCCATGACAGGTACTCTTGAGCGTGACATAAGGGGTCATAAAGTACCAGGAATATCCTGGTCGTAAAACTGCCAAATTTCGGAACGTTCGGGTGAGAAAAAGACGATAACATGGCGGATTCGCGTTTCCCCACGTGCAAAAACAATAAAACTAAAACGATCGCTGATTGGAAACATTTTGTTCTCTGTCACATGATCGCTTTATTATAACCCATAATTCTGGAAAATAATTTGTATTTGACATATATCCATGTTGTAATGGGCTGCGGCTTCAATGAAACATAAAAAACGTCCATGATCAGGGTCTGCTTTATATACATAAATTGGCTGTGTGTGGGGAGAGATGGGGTGGAGTGGGGGCGGGGGTTGTAACCAGGGTATACATGTGAACATTGTTTATCAGAAACATATATTATATCCGCTCGATAGAACCACCTAACCTTTGAGAAAAGCCTTCCCAGCAGGCACACGTCGCTCGGGCAACATCACATCAACGTTGGTATTTATGTCATGACGTTAGAAACACGTCAATCCGACGTCGCATTAACGTCGTATGCCCGCTGGGTTTTGTGTAACTGATGCTGTTTACTTCCCTGTAAATCACTGTTTCGGGGGCGCTTGTTGTCTTGGATCAGTAAATATCCCCACCACTTAAGTGTTTTTATTATTTCTCAGCAATTTCTAAATAATGCGAATCCTCAAAAGCTAAGTATACAAGCCTTCGTGGTGTAGTGGTTATGCTACTCGCCTTGCAAACCAGGGGTGGCAGGATCGATCCCGGGCTTCTCCAGCTTTTCTGATGAGTCTGTAGGTCCCGTCTCCCGGTATGACGTTAGCTGTTGGTGAGACGTTAAATGCAAACACTCACTCAAAATCTAAACATAATACCAATGAACCCTCCCCTCGGTTTGCTTTGGCTGACAACATCATCATGTCACTTACAAATGTCTTGTTCATTCAGTCACATGCACTAGAGATAAACAGAAAAGTACACCATAACCAGAAAACGGTTTCAGGAATCCTCTCTGAAAAAAAATGACTTTTTTAACCCATATATGACTATGGAATCGTTCACCTAGTAAGTTTGTACTGGTCCATTTTCATTTATATGTGTGTCAGGTTTGCTTTTGTTTGTTGCAAAAATGAATGTTCTTTAAGTAAACAGTGTAGACCCAGATCAGACGCCGCACTGTTTGCAAATGTCCCAGAAAAAGGCCGCTAGGCATATATGGGTTAAAGTCGAAGCTTCCTTCTTAATTTTCAGACATCCCGCTATATCTTCACCTTTCACAGCATTCACCTTATTTGCATTATCTGCTGGTTCCTAGTCTGAAGGTTATCAGTGTTGGAAAAACAGGTAACCAGACCCCCTGACCTTGAAAGGTCAGGGGGGTCTGGTTACCTGTTTTTCCAATACTGACAATGTGCAAGCTGGGAGCCAGCAAATAATGCAAATATGGTGAATAGAGACTCGTGGGGTGTCATACTCGGTTAGGAAGAAAAATGCAAATATACAACCATCCAATTATTGACCTTGCTCGAATGCAATAATGTCCCCTGATGCCAAAGGAACTAGAGGGTCGCCGACATTGTCTCCATAGGGTCTTTCTTCGGTTTGAATGTCCCATCAAGTGTGTTTTCCTTCCAGCGCCCTCCAGCCCACAGATACCAAGTGTTTTACTGACGATGTAGTCCCAGTTCAGGGGCCGCTAAATGCGGCGTCTGATCATAGTATACACTCTCTGCTGAAAAATATCAAAGTAAATGAATATCTGTAAACTTCTAACAAATAAAACAAATCTGCCCCCCCCCCACCCCCCCCCCCCCATATTTAAAATGGATTAGTCAACAGCTGTTTGGTGCATCGCAGAAACACGCCTACACGCCTATATAATTCTGACCCCCTAGAACACCTCTTTCATACAGTGAATCTGGGGTTTACAGGGGTGAACCTTATATTTCTTATTTCTGCTCTTAGTTATAGACTGTGGGTACTCGTTAGAACCGCCTCATCCACTATATAAACTGTGGGTACTCGATAGAATCGCCTCGATGAGGCGGTTCTAACGTGAACCAACAATCTATATTTTGAGCAGAAATAAGAAAAAATATCACCATGTTTCCTCTTAAAATCTTCATTTTTCGGCGATAAAAATTATCATGTACTTTATAGGCGGGGTTTCATAATGGGAAGATAGGGGTCAAACCTACTATAGCTTGGTTATCTTATTATATTTTCTATCGAAAATTGTTTTGAAAACAGCAGTTCCGTCCAAAAAAAATTCTAAATGACTTTGTTGGCGAAATTGCCCTCTGTTTTCGCCACAATCAAATTCATTTGTTTCAATTATGTCTTTGACAAGTACCTGGTGAATCAATTAATGGCTATCTAAAAGACGCGGAGTCTGACCAGAAATATATGTTTTAAATTACCATAGAAATGACAGCTTCACAACAGAAGAAACTGCCACATAAACAGCGGTAAATCTGACATTTTATTTGCTAAACGTTTCCGAAACTACGGTTATAAAAGTCATTCCGAAAACAGTTATATTGAATTTTAACTTTCCTGCTGCGAATGCAGACGAAAACAGTTCAAAGCAGACAAGAATTAAGATAATGAATTCTCATCTAATCCTTTTGTTACTTCTTAAATAGGAAATTGCTTAATTGTGTTTTATGTCAAAGTAGGTCATCATGACCTTCATAATTCAAGTTGGCCACGAGACTATTAACCAATAAACGACAGTTTTGGAACATCGGACCCAGATCAAGCGCCATAGAAAGCGGTGTCTGATCAGGGTCTACTCTGTTTGCGAAATGACCAGGACATCACGAAAACACGCCTATATAAATTTGACCCACACTTTTATATAGTAAAACTGCGGTTTGCAGGGGTAAACATTATTTCTTTTTCTTATTTCTGCTCAGAAACATAGATTGTGGGTACTCGTTAGAACCGTCTCGTCGATGCGGTTCTAATGAGAATAAACAATCTATGTTTTGAGTAGAAATCAGAAAAGTTTCGACATTTTTCAAATTTTCATTTTTCTGTGTAAAATTTACAATGTATTTGTATAGGCGTGTTTTCGTTTCGTTTTGAATTTTGTAAACCTTAACCTGACCGACAATGATTGGAAATAGACCGGTCCCAAACTATTAGGCGGAAGTTCCTATTTCTAGGCTTCAGAATTATCAATGAGGCGGTTCAAAGAGCACCCACAATCTATGTTCGAAGCAGCAATATGAAAATATATCAAACATTTTTATCAGAAAAATAGTTGTTTTGGAGCAATGAAATTCACTAAGTCACTTATTGTCGTAATGACATCTCATGTGGTGATGAATTATGCTTGGAACAATGAATCTCAGTCCAGCCAACTGTAAGGGGTACTTAATCATGGAATTGCTTGATGAACAATGAACACAGGGTCCGCTCAAAAAGACTTAATTTCAACATCCTTTCCAATTTATGAAAACCGCCCCGCCCATAGGGGCTTGAAGAAATATATGGGCTGCATGATGCTTCCACGCAGAGCTGAATCCGTCCCGCACACTAGTACTGGTAAACCGCTTGGAGGATCTAAGCCTGTCCAGGAACCGCGGTGCAAGGCGGACCGTCCATGCTAATAAACCCTATTGGTTTCATTGGGCGACAGGGCTTGAGATGTCATTTCATCTCAATGCCGGGTAAAAGTCCCACAAAATTGGAAGCAACGTCTCCAAAATGACCTTTACAGTATTGACGGGGACGTTAAACCTCAAATCAAACAAACAAACCAATTTATGAAAACACGCCTATAAAAATACATTGTAAATTTTACGGTCGAAAAAACGAAAATGTTAAGATGAAAAATTGTGATATTTTTCTTATTTCTGCTCAAAACATGGATTTTGGGAACACGTTAGAACCGCCTCATTTGGGATCACGTTAGAACCGCCTCATCGAGGCTGTTCTAACGAGTACCCACAATCTATATGTTAGAACAGATATAAGAAAAATAAGGTTTACCCATGTAAACCCAAGTTTTACTTTATAAAAGTGGGGTTCAATGGGGGCAAAATTATATAGACGTGTTTTCGTGATGATCAGTGAAATGCTTGTTTTGGAGCAATGAAAGAATTCACTAAGTCACTTATTTTCGCAATGCCATCTCATGTGATGATGAATCATGCTTGCATGTGATTCCTGTGTGAACACGTGCAGATCACGGACCATGGTAACAATCATGGAATCGCAATCAAGCCAACTGTAAGGGGGTACTCAATCATGGAATTGCTAGGTGAAGCAAAAATGCACAGGGTCCGCTCAAAAAACTTTATTTCAACATTTTTCAGCATTTACCTTTCCAAATTCAGGCGTGTCGGACTTACCATTACGAAAACACGCCTATAAAAATACGTTGTAAATTTTTCTGTCGAAAAAACGAAAATGTTAAGATGAGCAATTGTGATATTTTTCTTATTTCTGCTCAAAATATAGATTTTATGAACACGTTAGAACCGCCTCATCGAGGCGGTTCTAACAAGTACCGGCAATCTATGTTTTTGAGCAAAAATAAAGCAGATGGTGTATACCCCTGTAAACCCCGTATTTCTCGGTATAAAGTGGGGTTTAGAGGGGTTGGTCTGACGCCGCGTGTTTTGGCATCTTTTTTATTGGCTACACTGCTTAATATATAACAGATCTTATTCGCTTGCTAGTTACGAGACAAGTCACAAATTATCCCTTGAGAAAAAGTAGCAACATCATAGTCCCATTTACTTGCACTGAAACTTCTAGAAGTTTTTTTATCCCCTATTCTGTCTGTCTGTGGAACTGTCTTGATAATGATGTTCGTGCAGCAAACATGTTACAGTTTTTCAACAATAATTGAAAATATTTCCCCGCGAATTCCTGAAATTCCTGTCTGTTATACTGGTGGAGAAATGTTCATCTCAGTTAAACATGTAAGGCTTAGGACTAAATGTAGCAACCTCAAAGAAGACATATTCTAATCACAGTAGTCTTACTCGATACTGCAATTGTTCAGAAGTTATTGATGATGCCAAACACTTATTTTTCACATGTCCTGATTTTCTAGCAGAACATGTCGCTATACGTTTCTGACAACCAGACATCCTTTGCCTTTGAATAAAATTCAATTTGACGATACATCTCTGACCGACTTAGATAATCTACTTATTTTCGGTGCTGTCCATAAATTCACCATTTAGCAATTATTAAAGCAATGATATATTTCAGTTGACAGATCATGTGTCGGACTATTATTTATTTGTTACAATTGGCTGTTTTGACTTGCACCGTCTCTAAGCAAAGTTATTGTTTATTTATTTGTTTATTTATTTATTTATTTATCTCAACATGGCATGCTTTATTCTGTATTGTCATTGCCATCACAATAACAAGTCCGTGAGACGACGACCCCTCTAAACCCCACGTTATATAGGGAACAGTGGGGTGCAAGGGGGTAAACATTATCTGCCTTATTTTTGCTCAAAAACATAGATTGTGGGTACTCGTTAGAACCGCCTCATTGAGGCGGTTCTAACGAGCACCCATAATCTATGTTGAAAGCAGAAATAAGAAAGATGTTACAATTTTTACCTAATATTGGTCATTTCTGCCACCATATTGGACGCCATTATTTCACACGGACATGTTTTCCTAATGCTTTGTGCATAAGTAAATGGTGTATATAGCTGTTGGGGGAAGGGTCGTAACCAATGTTGAGAGAACTTGAAACCCAAATGCTTGCTATGCAATGACGTGTGATAAAGCACTGCTTGCATATGTCCCTTGAATTCAAAGAGTAAAATCACTACTAAATCATTCACAAGTTTAGTCTCTCTACTGCGCAGAATCTGTCAAATAGCACGTGCTTCCGGTACTGGTGACCAGTTGTAAATCATCGGATGAAAAACGACGCTTGTTTATCAAATGTCACACATCCTCACATTTTCATACTGTCTTTTTTCTAATCTACTCCTGTGTATATGTCTCGGTACATGCCACGTTTTGCCCTAAAGGATGTTTTGTTCGACAGCACAAAAAAAAAACAAAAAAAAAAACAACGCAAAATCTCTTGTATCAGCAATGGTGATCCCATCCTTAGGTTTATTCTGAGTTTCCGTTTTCCATTTTTTGGGCTCACCTAGGCTGAAGGCTCCTGGATAGTTCATAGGATGGTTGTCCATCTATCGTCCGGCCGTCCGTTTGACTAGTTATATCTCAGCAACCTGCAGGCTGAATTCAATCATTTCTCATATATAGCATGCCTCTGGTGTTCTTGGTTTTGTGTGTATCAAGATTGACTGATTGATTGATTGTTTGATGGGGGTTTTAACGACACGTAAACCATTGTGGGTCATGTTGTGGCGTCTCCCTGAGAAAGGGACAAAAGGGATAGAAGAGACAGTAGAGGAGATGAACATGAGGGACAGAGGAGAATGAGCAAACTGAATGGATGTGTAGAAACAGAAATTACAACATTCCCCTCTACCCTTACCTGCTACAAGAACAGCCGGTCTTGTCCAACTGTAAGCCACCAATATCAGATGGACGCCCAAGCAAAATACACTTCACCTTTGCCTCACCCGAACACCCCTTTATCGAAATGGGATGAAAACTGTGGTAACCGTGGAAACCACAAGATCCTATAGACATAGAATGGAAATATGCTTGTCATTACCGTAGGGCCTTCAGTTTCGATCGGACCTTTCTTAAACTTATATATAAGTGGACTCAGAAGTGTTCGAAAACCGACAAACTCCTTAATGACTTGATTGCTGAATATGTCTATTTTTAGCTCCCCTGAGTCAAAGGCTCCGGGGGAGCTTATAGGATAGTACGCCTCCGTTGTCCGTCCGTCCGTCGTTTGTCAACCATTTTCAAAGGTCTTCTTCTCTGAAACCACTGGACCAATTTTAATTTAATTTCACATACAGACCCTGGCAATGGGGGAACGAAAGTTTGCAAGTATGGTCCAGGTCACATGATCAAGATGGCCGCCATGTCCAAAATATGTAAAAAAACCCTTAAAAATCTTATTCTCCAGCCGATTAGCTTAAAACTTGGTATGTAGCATCAATTGACTGAGTATTACCAAGTTTGCAAAAATGATGACCCTAGATTGACCTTGAACTATTTTACACCGAGGTCAAATTTGGCTCATTAGGCTTTTCAATGGGGAATAAGTAAACCAATGCATTTTTTGAAAAATATTATGGTCTGTCATATGAGAATGGGTTAAAAATGAATGCCTGTGAATG
Source organism: Lucinisca nassula (assembly GCA_963580285.1). Taxonomy (NCBI): domain Eukaryota; kingdom Metazoa; phylum Mollusca; class Bivalvia; order Lucinida; family Lucinidae; genus Lucinisca; species Lucinisca nassula. Next base: position 59,557,886 of record OY757019.1, on the reverse strand, counting down.
CTTAGGGTCAAGGTCATTCGTTGACCTTGGCCCAATGTCACTTGTATTGCAGGTCTATTTACATTAGAATACATTTTCTCTAACACAACTGGGCCAATTTCATTTAAATTTTTCAATTTAATGTGCAGCCTTGGGACACATAGTGAAAAAAATTATTGGGATGGTTCAAAACACATGACCAAGATTGCCGCCTTGCCCAAATATTGTAAAAACCTTAAAAACCTTCTTCTCCAGAACCATGGGGCCGATTGTCTTGAATCTTGGTCAGTAGCATCGGGTGACTGAGTACTACAACGTTTGCAAAACTTATGACCCTAGACTGACCTTGACCTATTTTACGCCAAGGTAAAATTTGGCTCCTTAGGCTTTTCATTGGGAAATAGGTAAATCAATGCATTTTTTTAAAAAGTATTGTGGTCTGTTATATGAGAATGGGTAAAAAACGAATGCCTGTGAATGCTTAGGGTCAAGGTCATTCACTGACCTTGGCCAAAAGTCTCTTGTATTGCAGATCTATTGACATATTTTTCTAACACCATTGAGCCAATTTCATTTAAATTTCATATGCAGTCTAAGGATATTTAGGGAACAAAAATTATTTGGATGGTCCATGTCATAACCAATATGGCCGCCTTGTCCAACTATGGTGAAGCCTTAAAAAATTGTCTTGAAACTTTGTTTGTAGCATAGGGTGACTGAGTACTACCAACTTTGCAACAATGATGAACCTAGGTTGTCCTTGACCTATTTTACGCCAAGGCAAAATTTGGCTCCTTAGGCTTTTCAATGGAAAATAGGTAAGTCAATGCATTTTTCGAAAAAAATATTGTGGTCTGTGATATGAGAATTGGTAAAGAATGAATGTCTGTAAATGCTAGGGGTCAAGGTCATTCACTGACCTTAGCCAAAGGTCACTTATATTACAGGTCTATTTACATAAAATAATACTTTTTTCTTTAACACCACTGGGCCAATTTCATTTAAATTTTATATAAAGCCTAAGGACACTTAGAGAACAAAAAGCTATTGGGATGGTCCAGGTCACATGACTAGGATGGCCACCATGACCAAATATGGTAAAAACCTTAAAAAATCTTCTTCTTCTCCGGAACCACTGGGCCGATTGTCTCGAAACTGGGTATGTAGCATCGGGTGACTGAGTACTACCAGGTTTACAAAATGATGACTAGGTTGACCTTGACTTATTTTACGCCAAGGTGAAATTTGGCTCCTTAGGCTTTTCAATATAAAATAGGTAAATCAATGCAGTTTTTAAAAAATATTGTGGTCTGTGATATGAGAATAGGTTAAAAATGAATGCTTAAGCTCAAGGTCATTTGGTGACCTTGGCCTTAGGTCACTTGTATTGCAGGTCCATTTACATAGTAGAATACATTTTCTCTCTAGCACCACTTGGCCAATTTTTTTGAATTTATATGCATCCTTAGCACACTAAGAGAACAAAAAATTATTTGGATGGTCCAGATCACTTGCCCATATTTGCAATGCCCAAATATGGTAAAAACTTTACAAAACCTTCTACTCCAGAACCACTAGGCCAAATGTCTTGAAACTTAGTACGTAGCATCGCTTGACTGAGTACTACCAAGTTTGCAAAAATGATGAACCTAGGTTGACCGTGACCTGTTTTACGCCGAGGCAAAATTTGGCTCCTTAGGCTTTCCAATGGGACATAGGTAAATTATTGCATTTTTTCGAACACTTTTGTGGTCTGTGATATGAAAATTCGTAAAAATGAATGCCTGTGAATGCTAAGGGTCAATGTCATTCATTGACCTTAGCCCAAGGTCACTCATATTAAAGGTCTATTTGCCTATAAGAATACTTTTTTCTCTAACACCACTGGGTCAATTTCATTAATATTTTATATAAATTAAAATCAAAAATGAGTACATTTAAGAGCAATGAAAACATTCATAAGAAAGAAGATGGGTCATACTACGTAGTTTCGGCTAATAAAGCCTCATCAGTGACCCTGTAATGATCCGGCAAAGAAAGCCTCAGGACACTTAGCGAACAAAAAGTTATTGGGATGGTCCAGGTCACATGACTAGGATGGCCACCATTCCTAAATATGGTAAAAACTTTAAAAAATCTTCTTCTCCAGAACCACTGGGCTGATGGTCTTGAAACTTGGTATGTGGCATCAGGTGACTGAGTACTACCAGGTTTACAAAACTGATGACACTAGGTTACGCCAAGGTGAAATCTGGCTCTTTAGGCTTTCCAATAGAAAATAGGTAAATCAATGCATTTTGCATTTTTCGTAAGATATTGTGGTCTGTGATATGAGAAAAGGTTACAAATGAATGTCTATGAATGCTTAAGGTCAAGCTCATTTGGTGACCTTGGCCAAAGGTCACTTGTATTGCAGGTCCATTTACATAGTAGAATACATTTTCTCTCTAATACCACTCGGCCAAATTATTTGAATTTATATGCATCCTTAGGACACTTAGAGAACAAACATTTATTTGGATGGTCCAGGTCACATGCCAATATTTTCCATACCCAAATATGGTAAAACAAAAGAAAAACCTTCTTCTCCAGAACCACTAGGCCAAATATCTTGAAACATGGTACGTAGCATCTGTTGACTGGGTACTACCAAGTTTGCAAAAATGATGAACCTAGGTTGACCTTGACCTATTTTACGCCAAGGCCAAATTTGGCTCCTTAGACTTTTCAATGGGAAATAAGTAAATCAATGCATTTTTCGAATAATATTGTGGTCTGTGGTATGAGAATAGGTTAAAAATGAATGTCTTGAAACTTGGTACGTTGCATCGGTTGACTGAGTACTACCAAGTTTGCAAAAATGATGAACCTAGGTTGACCTTGACCTATTTTACGCCAAGGCTAAATTTGGCTTCTTAGGCTTTTCAATGGGAAATAAGTAAATCAAAATGATTTTTTCGAAAACTATTGTGACCTTTGATTGTAAGTCTATGAATGCTTAAGGTCAGGGTCATTCGATGACCTTTACCCAAGGTCACTTGTATTGCAGGTCCATTGATTTATTAGAATACATTTTCTCTAAAACCACGGGGCCATCTTCATTTAAATTTTGCATGTAGCCTACGGACTGTTGGGGAACAAAAAAGTATTCAAATGTTTCGGGTCACATGACCAAAATGCCCCCCCCCCCCCCCCCCGATGCCTGAATATGACCTATTTTACAACAAGATCAAATTGGTTGGTATGGCTTTGAAATGGTGAAAAGGAGGAACAACGCATTTTTAAAAAAGTATTGGGGTCTGTGACATGAGAATAGATACAAAATGAATGCTAAAAGTTCAAGATAATTCGATGAGTTTGGCATAACGTCGCTTGGATTGCAGGTCCATTGACATTTCAAAATACTATTTTTCTGAAACCACTGGGCCAATTTCATTTGAACTTTTTATAATGGACATGAGGTTATGGCAGTTTAGTTGAATGGTTCAGGTGACCAAGATGGTCACCATGCCCTATTATGGTAAAAACCTTAAAAATCTTCATCTCCAGAATCACTTGGCTCATTATCTTGAAACTTGGTCTGTAGTATCAGGTGATTGAGTACTACCAAATTTGCACAGGGCAAAAAATGACTATTTTCGAACATTGTCAACAGCATATAAACTTCAGTTTTGACTGGCCCTTCCTGAAACTTACATATAAGTTGACTGACTACGGATAAAAAGCAAGGAGAGTTTGATAGCATAATGAACATATAAACCGTAGGGTAACGCCCCCTTTATTAAAGAGCAATTAGTAATATAAAGAAATTTTAAATATTCTTAGTATTGAGCAGGGTAGTTGCAACACAAGGAGGGTCGTATTTATTGACAACCGCATGAAAAAAATCCATTTGTTCTAAAGTTATGATCATTTATTATATATGAGTAGTACATACCTATTTTCCTCTGAGAGTGTTTCTTTGATTTAGGCTCACAATGCAATAGTTTGTGATGCAAAAGTGGTCTTAAACGGTTTAAAAATTATCATAAACTACCATATGTTTCATTATCAGTTGTGTAAAACATTTTTCTCATTACCTTTGATTACTGTGTATGTTGTTCCTTATTTAGGAGAAGTTTGATTTCAAAACTACAATTCATTCAAAATTTCATTCAGACTACTTGAGGTCCGTGTTTTACATGCCTTTTAAAGAGATCCGTAAGTTAAGTATGTATGTTATTTTATCTATTTACAAACCAAAAAATGGAATTTAAATAATTGATTATCTCTCACCTTTCTCTCACCAAAGAGATAAAATTAGCTACACTATCCTCAGGACCTTCATCTTCAGCTGTGGAAATGATTGAATCGGGAAAGAAATTCCAATCTCTAACGGTCTGAGGTATGAAAGATTTTTCGTAAATGTCAGTCCTGGCATTAGGGGTCTGACACGCCAGTGAATGATGATTTCTATAGCGCCTAGCTGTGGGACAAAAAAGGTCATCTGTGCACAATTTAGACCTTTGTGTTACAGAATGAGCCTACTGTCTCTTCTCCTTTTCTTGAGAGACACTCATCTCAATTTTTCCTAGCAGTACAGTCATACTCTCAGTTTCAAAGCAGTAAGGCCTCAAAACATAGCCGTGTTTCCGCTAACCCGACCGATCCTGCTGCAGATCCTCCCTACTGTTTTTATCAACAAAAGAACAAAATAAAAATTAAAACACTGACCCTACCATTTTCAATTTCCGACCCTTTCCAGTGCCGTCTTTGCATTTTCCCATAGTAATTTCGCGTTTTAATAGAAGTGGAGGCAATGATCAGGAATCGATACAATCAACCCACCGCTTTCATCAGAGCCACCATAGGAAAAGAAACACAAACATGAAACAACAGACACTAATGGAAACATCAATAGCGGAAAGCCAAAAGGACAGTCACTTTCCCACAAAATGGCCAATAGGCTATCCAAAATAAAATAATATAAGCGGCACAAACACCCAAAGACAAACCATAACAAAAATAAACCGCGACAGAAGAACAGCCTTGGAACGGTCAGCGGAAACGAACTCCACCGGGGGGCCTAAATCGATTTTACGTGGCCACAATCCTCGCCTTTGCTTCCGTCGCGATTTAGACAAATAATTTGTTCAGTCTGCATGTAGGCATCCTAACTCATCAGTGCAACATCTCCGTGAACACAAATAATCAAACAACCACAGAGATGAAACAACGGTGAGGACTCGACAGCAAGAAACCACTGAAATGCTGGAGCAAAAGAAAACCAACAGTTAGACTCCGATGGGCCCGACCAGAGACAAAGCATCAGGCACCAACCAACGTTACCTTGAATTAGATCTCTTTAATTATCAATAAGCTTTAACGCTGGAACCGTCATAGAATTTTAGACCTGACCCACCGGCGTGCAATTAAAGAGGGAAGCAAAGTTGTCAAACGTGATTGGGTTAACTACCATGCATGCAAACTGTCGTATAACATTTATATTGTACCCAATATTTTTATATCGAAGAATGATTTTACGAAATTGGGTGCTGAAATCATTGCGATTTTATATTTTTCTGAATTTATATACTAAGTCACCATAAAATTCGGGCTTTGATAGACCTTGTTGCAGAAGAGATTTAAGTCCAATATATGCGTAGTATATGGTACCTATAACCCTGATTAAGAAATTTAGCCGTTAACAATTTATTACGAGTGTTGATGTCAGTTACATGACTACACACTCTGGCAAATCGAATTAGTTGCGAAATATAAACGCCATAGGATGGCGCACGAGAAACATCACCATCCAAAAAAAGGAAAATTTACAATTTCAAAATCAAAATCATCGCGTTTATCATAAATTTTCCACAAAACAAACCCATCTGCAATAGAAAGATGTAAATCCAAAACGGATCCTCGGTATCAGAAGAATTTGCTGGGGGCGGGGGGATTTGACTGATCAAACCATCGAAATAGGTAATATCAATATTTAATAAATCATCCAAATATCTAGAAGTGGGGCTAAAAAGTTCAATGATTTCAGACTGGTTTTCAGCATGAAGTCTCTCTCATAACAAAACAAAAACAGATCAGCCACAAGTGGTTCGCAATTAGTACCAATCGGAATACCCACAACTTGTCTAAATAACTTTGGACCCAATCTTATGTAAATATTGTCAAGTAGAAAGGTGAGAGCTCCACACACTTTCTGACATGACCACAAAGTGTAGCTTTTATGCTTTTCGGAAGTGAAAAACGCATTTCTTACATTACATGCAAGCTAGAGGGAGTCTTCCCTATGTAATGTCCATTCAATTAAATCATTATTTTTTCTTTTATAAGATTATGAGGAAGTGTAGTGTATAGGGTGGAAAAATCATAATTAGATAGATTTGAAGCACGAAAACGCCTGGATTTCAATTTATTTAAAACTTCATTAGATTTTTATAGACCAAAACAGGTTTCTACCTGATCTTTCGAAGACTTATTATCACAATATTTTATCACATTTTTTTATGGCAGTAAAACATGAAGTTAATAATTTGGAGAGTTCAGTGTGGTACAAGAGCTTGAATTAGCAATAAACCGTGCTTTGTATGGTCTTTTATGAAGTTTAGGTAACCAGTATAACGTAGGAAGCTTTTCTTGGCCTTCTGTAACACAGACAGCAAACTTGGTGGCTGAATGACAAATGTGATTAAATACTTTTTGTAGTTTTTGGCATTTAGTACCTTTCAAATTACAAAGCTGACCAGATATGCCGACGCCATATGTTGTTGTTTTTGGCAGAAATTACTGGTTCCCTTTCATCTGGGAAAACTATGCAATGGGTTGGGGGAGTGGGTTATACATTCGACGCAGGAAACAAAACCCAAGCATTATCACCAGTCAATACTGGAACAGCCTAGGGTCTTCTAAGTCCAGAAGTATAATACAGGCGGAGGAAGCTAGGGATGTGATAGATGGGGTGGTTAAAGAAGGGGTGGTTTACAGACGGTTCTTGTCGAGGTAATCCAGGACCATGTGGAGCCAGGAAAATACTGAAAAAATATATTTGCATCAGCCAGTGGCAAGGAAAGCATCTATTTTGTCGGGTGAGCTGGTAGCACTCAAAATTGCACCAGATCAAGTCAAGTTAGAATTAAGGAAAAGATTATTTAAGGTGGTCATAATATTTTAAGCATGCAATCAGCCATGTAACCCTTGGATGGCAGAACAAATCACACAAGCAAGTAATTGCAGAAATTACTAATAACCAGATGTTAGCAACAGTTGAAAAAGAAGAAATTCAAATCAACCTGAAATCGACACGAGATCATGCAGACATATTAGGGACTAACTAGCAAAGAAAGCGACAGAAGAGGCAGAGAAAATGCCTGAGATCACCAATTCAGTTACGAGGCTAGATATTAAGGCCGCAGTAGAAGAGTAATATGAAATGGCAGAAGAGATTGGAAGCTGGTACCAAGGGAAAGACATATGTTTGAGCACTGGCCTTCAGTGATTGTGCAGACAGCTCCTGTACCAACCATTAAGACACAGTGAATCATATCTGAGTTTAGAACAGGGTACTGCAGATTGAATGAATATATGCACAAGATAGGATTGAAAGAAACTCCAAATTGCAACTGTGGAGATCCAGAAAGTGTCAAGCATTTCATAGAAGAATGTAAATTATATGGAGACATCCATGAGAAGATGAGAACGAGGATGTTCTACAGTTGCGAGATCAGCGACATTGCAACACAAACTTTCTTAGAAGAACCAAAGAGGATCCTCTAAAAACATACAGAGACAATATCAACTCCATTTGTGAGGATTTTTTTGCAGAAACAAAAAGATTTAATAAAACTTAATCTTCATTTATTTAAATACAATTTTATACAACTGAACCGGTCACACAAACTTTTATTTTTTTAAACCTACCTAAGAGTATTTAATAGAAGTTATATTACCAAGAAGCCAACATACCTGAGAGATAATTTGGCCAAAGGGTCAACAACAACAAAAGCAGCATATAATGTAAAAACGGAGTCCACTTAGATTTGGTTTTTTTTTCATCATCTGCCACAGAATATAGTTTTCTAGCATTAAACATTTGCCGAATCCCGAGGAAGCTGTTTGAAAATGAGGCCGCTAGGTCGAATGTCCAAATATCTTCCGAGGGAGCCGGCAAATGTTAATTTAATGAAATAGCCATGAATGATCCTTGTTCTTGCATAACTTACGATTCCGACAGGATATTTTGACGAAAACGCCCAAAGGTCGATAAACAAGAGGCCCATTGGCCACTACGCTCAACAGATGTCATGTGGTTTATACCATATACAGGCAAGTTGCCCGTCTTGGTCTTGTGACAACAATACCACGAATAATGTTTAACTGCCTCACCCCCATGGAGGCTTTTCATGTAATTTGGTTTCAATCAGCACAGCTCTTTTACTGGAGAAGAAGATAAAAATACTGAATCTGAGCAATCCAAGACAAAGGTCAGTAAGGACCTTTGGAATTGATAAACTTCCATTCAGCTAAATGCAAATATCATTTTTGATGTCACAGACTACCACGCAATCAGAAATATCCGCTACTTTGCCATTTTTCCTGCATATGTCTAAGTGACCAAATTTGATCTTGACATAAAACAGGTCAAGGTCAATCAAAGGTCATCATTTGAACAAACGTGGTAGGGCTAGAGACCCTGATGCTGCATACCAAGTTTCAAGATATACCATATATGGGCATGGCGGTCCATATTGGTCATGTGACCCAGTCCCCACGAACAAACTTTCGTTACCACATTCCATAGAGGCTCCACATGTAATTTGGTTTCAATTGGCCAAATTATTTAAGTGAAGAAGAAGATAAAAATACTGAATCTGAGCCGTCCTGGACAAAGGTCAGTGAATGACCTTGACCTTTCGAACTGTTAAACTTCCATTCAGCTGATTGTAAATACCATTTCTGATGCCACTAGCTAATATACAATCAGAAAAATCCACTGTTTTGCCATTTTTCCATACAAATATCTAAGTGACCAAATTGACCTTGACGTAAAACAGGTCAAGGTCAACCAAAGGTCATCATTTGAACAAACTTGGTAGGGCCAGAGTCCCTAATGCTGCATACCAAGTTTCAAGATCATCGGCCATTCGGTTCTTGAGAAGATTTTTAAAGTTTTTTACCATATATGGGCATCGCGGCCATATTGGTAATATGACCCAGTCCTCACACACAAACTTTCGTTCCTTCATTTCATAGAGGCGCCACATGTAATTTGGTTTCAATTGGCAAAGTAGTTTAAGTGAAGAAGAAAATAAAAATACTGTACCTGAGCCGTCCTGGACAAAGGACGGAAAATGACCTTTGAAACTGATAAACTTCCATCCAGCTAATAGTAAATACCATTTCTGATGCCACTAGCTAATACACAATCAGAAAAACCACTGTTTTGCCATTTTCCTTACAATATCTAAGTGACCAAATTTGACCTTGGCGTAAAACAGGTCAAGGTCAACCAAAGGTCATCATTTGACCAAAATTGGTAGGGCTAGAGTCCCTGATGCTGCATACCAAGTTTCAAGATCATCGGCCATTTGGTTCTTGAGAAGAAGATTTTTAAAGGTTTTTTTACCATATATGGGCATGGCGGTCATATTGATCATGTGACCCTGTCCTCACGAACAAACTTTCGTTCCCTCATTCCATAGAGGCTCCACATGTAATTTGGTTTCAATTGGCCAAGAAGTTTAAGTGAAGAAGAAGCTAAAAATACTGAATCTGAGCCGTCCTGGACAAAGGTCGGTAAATGACCTTGACCTTTGGAACTGATAAACTTCCATTCAGCTGATTGCAAATACCATTTTTGATGCCACTAGCTTACATACAATCAGAAAAATCCACTGTTTTGCCGTTTTTGCCATACAAATGTCTGTGACCCAATTTGCCATTGACGTAAAAAAGGTCAAGGTCAACTAAAGGTCATCATTTGAACAATCTTGGTAGGGCCCGAATCCCCGATGCTGCATACCAAGTTTCAAGATCATCGGTTATTCGGTTATTGAGGAGAAGTTTTTTTAATGTTTTTACCATATATGAGCATGGTGGCCATATTGGTCATGTGACCCAGTCCTCCCGAACAAAATTTCGCCCCCCCCCCCCCCTCCCATAGAGAATCCACATGTAATTTGGTTTAAATTGGCCAAGTAGTTTCAGAGGAGATGTTGTTTGAAAATGTTGACGACGCAGACGACGACGACGACGACGGACGACGACGAACCAATGTCTATACTATAAGTTCCCCCGGAGCCTTCGGCTCTGGTAAGCTTAAAACTCCATATTCACTCTTCAACTGCGACCGGCAAACAAATTTGGCGGCTAGTTCAGAATGTTGTTTACAATGACGTTATTACGCAGTAACCCGCTGACATCATTATAGAGCCCTAAAATACTACGTCCAGGGTGATAACGTTGCGTCGCGCAGCGTAACGTAAACATAGCAATGCCCGCCTTGTGATATTAAAAGCTCAAAATCCATGTTCAAACAGCATGCGAATTTCATGATTTGAACATGTTTGAGCACAGCTTTCGGTCCTTTTGACAATGGCTACAAACAACCAGGCGCATAGCAATTTATGCAAGAATATAGAGATCAACAATGGTTTATCATGGATTATCTTTTACGGGATCCCGAGGAAGCTGTTTGAACATGACGCCACTAGGCTGAATGTTCAAATATCTTCCGAGGGATCCGCCAAATGTTAATGCAATGAAATAACCATGGGTGATCGTTGTTCTTGAATAGCTTATGATTCTGATTTACAGTTTTGACAAAAAGGGGCGTGATAGCTCAGTGCCGGCGGCGGTGATTTTTTTCGGTGTCCGAACACGCTCCCCTGGCTTCATTTGCAGGGATGAATGTCAAAATACGTGCACCGTCCTTTAGGTCGGGACGTAATCTGAAGGCTTTCGTCGCAGGGAGAGTCATCCCCTGTGGAGGTTAAAGACCCTGATTACTGTGTAGGCTTTCATCCTTCAAACACCAATCGCAGTACAAGTAGATAGATAGAAGGCTTCATATAAACTGTTCAACTGCGACCGAAAAAAAAAAAAAAAAATATGGCGGCTAGTTCAGAATGTTGTTTGCAATGTCATTGTTACGCAGTAACCCTCTGGCGTCATTCGAGAACCCTTAAACGCTACGTTTAGGGTGATAACGTTACGTCGTTCAACGTAACGTAAACAGCGCAAAGGCGGGCCAACTTATGGTATCAAAAGCTCAAAATCCATGTTCAAACAGCAGGTGAATTTTATGATTTGAACATGATTTTGTTGTTTGATAACGGCTTTCGGTCCATTTGACAATGGCTTCAAACAGCCATGCAAGAACGTAGATTCTTACCTTTAGTAACCCGTCAAAAGAGGTCACTTCAAAAGAGAACCGCCTAAACGAGGCGTAAAAGATATATCTGAAACCTCATCACCAACAAAAACAACAACAACAATAACAACAACAGTCTGATATATATCTTTCGTATTACCATCCGGGCAGGCACTCAACGCTGAATCAACGTTGAAACGTTGTTTCAACGTTGAGTCAACGTTGAGTCAACGTTATGTGCCTGCGGGGATAAAAGATAACATAATCTCACACGGGGTGAACTGGCACCCAATTGCTTTCGCAAATTTATGTCGTTATTGTCTGCTGTAACTAACGACACCACAAGACATATTTACATGTTAATATGTACATTACAATTAGAGATCAAAGGACCGCTGATTACGTTACTACCCAAAACTAGCGGTTAAAGGTACCGCTGACCATGCTTTCACGTCATTATTAATTAAGCCACTAAGGCCGAGCTCGATGCAAGAAGGCCGTACATCAGACTATGACAGATACACTCATATTCAACACATTTTACCAGAATTCCTAATATCCCTAATGAAATCCATGTGATATGGACTGACATGGCAAGTCAGCCAAGAAAATTTATGAGGAATAAACCTGTCCTGTCGAGGCCAGAGATGTCTAACTCTGGTCACTTTACAGACTGTGGTAACCAGCAAATAGAAACCAAGACTAAGCCATTGTTATTTATCTATCTTTCTATCTATCTATCTATCTATCTATCTATCTATCTATCTATCTATCTATCTATCTATCTATCTATCTATCTATCTATCTATCTATCTATCTATCTCGGCCTCCGCCCATCGTGGTTTGATGAAATAGATGGACTGAACGATGCTTCCACGCAGAGCTGAATCTGACCGCACATGAGTACTGGTAAACCGCTTAAAGCGGTGCGAGTCATACCGTCCATATGCTTATGAACCCTATTGGTTTCGTTGGGCGGCAGGGCTTGAGATGTCATTTCATCTCAAAGTCGGGTAAAAGTCCAACAAAATTGGAAGCAACGTCTACAAATTAAGGCGTAACTATACCAAATTTAGTGAGACAGACGCCTTTCTGATATTCAATCTTCATCAGTATGCCTCAACCCCAAAGTTTTGAAACCGAAACGGATGACGGACAAGACCCGGCAAACACAGTACACCCCCCCCCCCACTCCGAGCACACACCGACCGACGTAGCTCATGAGACAGGTCAAAATGACCTATACAGTGTTGACGAGGACGTTAAACCACAAATCAAACAAATCTATCTATCTATCTATCTATCTATCTATCTATCTATCTATCTATCTATCTATCTATCTATCTATCTATCTATCTAGTTTCTGGCGAAAGAATGTGCACTGTCCTGGTTAACAGCTTACGTTTAAGCCTTCCCAGGAAAAGTGTGGATAGGTAAACTGACCGGCTCAAAAATGACCTTAACAGTGTTGACCGGGCCGTTTAACTCCAATTCAAACAAACAAACAAATCTATTACGGCGATCGGTCACATTTGACCATGGCATATACGTACATTACATATACTCCTTGGCCCAGTTGTTCAAAGCTAACGACGTCGTTAGTTAACGTATTGTTAAAACTTTGATCATTTAATATGGAAAATATGCTAATATTTTTGCTGAAAAAAAAGGTGAGCAGCTTTCGCGGATGCAAAAGCTGCTCACATTTTTTTCAGCAAAAATACCCCAAAATTTTACATATTAAACTTATTAGAACAGTAAACAATATGACCACTAACGAGCTCGTTAAGCTAACGATGCTTTGAACAACTGGCCTCAGATTTGCAGGATGAAAGCCTATGCAGTAACCGGCAAAGGGAATGATTCCCCTTGCACAGGGTGGGTCCAATTAACTGTTAACGTCTAGATCCGAAGGACGGTGCACTTTGTGGCATTCATCCCTGCAAATGATGCCAATGGAGAATGTTCGGACACCAAATTTGATTTGATTTGATTACCGCTGCCGCCTATGTGAGAAGGTATGCAATGTAACAGTTGTATTTTGTCAGTTCCACGCCGAGACTGGGTATGTTGTAAGACCTTATTTTGTGTCTTCACAAATTGCGTGCTGAAACTGAGTTCTAAATAAAGTCTTGAAGTTTACACCTTAATAAACCCCAATTTATTGGGAAAGGTTGAGTCGGGGTAAACATGGGTTGACAAAACGCAATGAAGCGTTGCGCCATCATAGATAGCTTATATTTCTCACATAATCGGGCTTTTTCTAAATGGAAACATTTTGGAATGGTAGTCGGAATGAATAACAGGTCTTATTAAATAAGCCCGCATATTCTAATCTCGTTAACTTATTCTGCAACATATTCCTTCTTAACCCCACTTTTTATTTAAGAAATGAAGTTTATTTTTCTGCAGTTCATTGAAGTATGAACGCAGTGGGTCGCGTGCAAAGTTAATGAACCCCGGGGGTTCAGGTAAACTTTGCTAGCGACCCACTGTCGTTCATACTTTCATGAAAAGCAGAAACATTAAGTTTATTTTTTATATTTACATTATTTGCCGCTCATCACTGGGCGAAAAAGTACTTGTAGGGCAAAGTTTTAAAGCTGAAAAACATTTACACGCTGTTTTTCTACAAAGAGCGGTGCAGCGTTGACGTCATCAACGCCCATAGAGAACAATGGTTTAGAATGACGTCACTTAACGTCACTGAAAATCATGTGATTCGATGCGTTCATGTGATTCGATGCGTATGAACGCAATTGCTTTCTATAGGTTTACATCAGATTATTTACTGGAAATGTAAATATACAGAAATGTGCTATTTACAAGGGCATTCATTACAGCATGTGTTTATTCTTGTCAAACTCGCACCGCGGTTACTGGACAGGCTTAGATCCTCTAAGCGGTTTACCAGTACTTGTGTGCGGGTCGGTTTCAGCTCTGCGTGGAAGCACCATGCAGCCCATATATTTCTTCAATCCCCGATTGGCGGGGGCCGAATATTGTATATTGTATATATTGTTTTGTTTTGGCCAGAGACAACTATAATATTATCAGACCCATGAAAGAATGAGATTGTCAAGGCAAATATTGCTTGGTAGGACCTGGCCCTTGTGGCATTTGAAATGCATTTTTGACTTATAAACTTTTAAATGCGGTGCTTATTGTATACAATCATCAGTTGGTTTTTCAACCTCTTGGACAATTCCCCAAATTACACCTTCAAAATGTGTTTCACCATCGGCAACAGAAACAATTTTACAGCCTTTTACCGTCATTATGATGGTGGGTTTAGAGAGCGGTTTAACATAATTAATCAAACTACAAACATCAAAACCGTAAAAATGACACAATAACAGCGATTTTGTTGCAGTTCACCCACAAATCATCACCCCTAATCGATCAGATGCAAAGACAAACTCCACAAACAATACGATCAGACGAACACGCCATGCTTCTTATGATGTACCATAAATAATATTTCACACCGAAGTCGAAATAAATAGAAATATTATTGGTCCCCAGTATGACCGGCCTTTATTGTGATTATTTCATTACCTTTATAGCTGCCTTGGACCACCAAGAAGCTCTATATGGGGAGATTTCACGACATTAGACGATTGCTTATAAATCATTCATAACTGTTCAGGATATTAAGGACAAATTGCATATTTAGAAATAATTTCTCCAGCGGCTATGCGCTGACCACAAATATTCTGTTCAGTCTCCTTGTAAATGAATAAAAGATAAGCGAATCTTAGCGGACTCTCCATTATGACTGAGACCGGAATTACTGGCATATTGGTTTGTAATCCACTGTCGGCCGTACTGTAACCGATTTGTACTGTATCAAGAAAACACGCCTATATAAATTTGACCCCATTGAACGCCACTTTTATATAGTAAAACTCGGGTTTATAGGGGTAAACCTTATTTTTCTTATTTCTGCTCTAAAATATAGATTGATGGCCTCGATGAGGCGGTTCTGACGAGTACCTACAATCTATATTTTGAGCAGGAATAAGAAACATATAACAATTTTGAGGTTTAACGTCCCCACCAACACTGTAAAGGTCATTTTGGAGACTGTTTCGTGGGACTTTTACCCGACATTGAGATGAAATGACTTCTCAAGCCCTGCCGCCCATGCAGTGAAACCAATAGGGTTTATAAGCATGTTACCGTGTCACCGTTTCCAGATTTATTTACACTGTTTGATTTGAGGTTTAACATCCCAATCAACACTGTAAAGATCATTTTGGAGACGTTGCTTCCAATTTTGTGGGACTTTTACCCGACATTGAGATGAAATGACATCTCAAGCCCTGCCGCCCAATGAAACCAACAGGGTTTATAAGCATGGACGGGCCGACTCGCACTGCTTTGCCTGGGCAGGCTTAGATCCTCTAAGCGGTTTACCAGTACTCGTTTGCGGGTCGTTTTCAGCTCTGCGTGGAAGCATCATGCAGCCCATATATTTCTTCAAGCCCCGATGGGCAGTGACCATTATGCACAGTGGGATTCCGCTATTAAAACCGCCTAAAATTAAGACTATTTCTTCTTTAAAATTTAATTTAGTAGGCTGCAGTTATTCTTTCTTTGTATTTTCTGCATACCGTGTCCGCCTGTCATGGACCACCTTTGGGACTGTTCAAAGGTGGTCTTAAAGACCACTTTTGAACAGTTCCAAAGGTGGTCTTAAAACAGGAATTTCACTGTGCATTTTAATTTAATAAAGCTGTGCCGACTACCCGTGACAATATGAAATTTTGTTTCCTACCGAAAACAGAAAGATGTCAAAATCTGTCATTATATTGTCATCAGACACATTTCAAGAAATTTCGTGACACATTTACAAGTTGAAATAGCCATTTAAGTCATAAACCATCATTTTTGTCATTGACTTTTTAGGCGACAACACGTTGACTAGTGGTCAGTCTTCAACATAATCGGGTGATTTACGCTCTTCGTTAAAGACATTAAAACTTCAAAGTGATAGTCGCAAGTCAGTAAGCTAAAGAGACCATCATTTGTCTATTGAAGGAAGATCGACCATATATCATTGACATAGACGCCTCAGAAAGGGTTTCGATGACACTGCATTCCATAATAACGGATCATGAATAGGTGTACGGCAGGGTACATTTTTATGACCCGATCTTTTTTTCGATTTTACCCGCAAGGAAGGCAATAAAATGAACTTGAGATAAATGAAATTAGAAGGAAGAGAAAGCCTGTTTGCAAAGAAATGACATAAATCGTGATTAATTCACAATGACACTTTAATGTCTGTGTTTGAAATACCATCCGCGATTCAAACTTATGTACATTTAAAAAACCGCCAATTATTTCGCACTTACAACGTGTATGCTACCTTTTTGCAGTAATTTTTGTGAGCTTCCCGTCACGTGAACAAGTCCGTGAAATGAACATCCACCTAAACCCCATTTTATATAAATAAACTGGGGTTTACTGGGGTATAATTATTTTTCTTATTTCTGTTCCAAGATATAGGTTTTGGGTACTCGTTAGGAAATGAGGCGGTTCTAACGAGTACCCACAACCTTTGTTTGCAGTATAAATAAGATAAATAGCATGTGCAGTCTTTGTTTGTTTGTTTGATTTGAGGTTTAACGTTGTTACAAATTTCGCTATTAAGACCACTTAAAATTAAGACTAATTCTGCTATAAAAAGCTTATTTAGTTATTGAAGTTATTGTTTCTTTGTGTTTTCTGCATACAGTGTCCTCAGGTCAGAGACTACCTTTGGGACTGTTCAAAAGAGTGGTCTTAAAGACCACTTTTGAACAGTCCCAGAAATGGTCTAATTATAGGAATTTTACTGTATTTATATCGGAAAAGTTGCCATTTTTGAGATGTGACAAAATGGATTATGTCGCACGGAGGTGTTGACTTTTCATGATCCCATAGTTTGATATCTCGAAGTCCATGATCTGAAAGCCCCGACGTACATGGATTTTGTTGGGAAAAATACTCTTATTTCAGCAAAGCCTCAGATTCAGTCAGCGCATCCACGTAGTCTGGTCAGAGTTCCTTGACTCAAAGTGTCTTCCTACAGACCGAGACTGCTGTTTATTGACTGCTGAATTTCTGAGCTTGGAGAAATAGTTTGGGTTGCATTGTGCTTCTACGCAGACCTGAAACCGGTCGCACATGAATACTATTAAACCCCTTAGAAGGTCTAAGTCTACCCAGGCAGAATGGTGTGTGTCATGCATATAAGCCCTATTGGTTGCAATGGGCGTGGTGGTGGGTACAGGGCTTGATATGCCATTTCATCTCAATGTCGGGTTAAAGTCCCACAAAACTTGAAGCAACGTCTCTAAAATGACCTCAATAGTGTCGACTGGGACGTTAACCCTCAATTCCAACTAGCAAACAGTTGTCAGCTGATTTTTGTCTTTAATGCACATGTATGGCAACCATTGTAGACCTTGTTCAGACGCCATAGAACGGGGCATAGCCGTTTACCCGGCTTACACTCAGAGACAATCGACCAACCGGTGCTGCACCAACCGGTGCTGCTGGTAATTCGAGTGGCTTCGTCAGGGTGTTTCATGCATTCTTGTTAAAAGGAAATGCATACAGATTCGCTTTCAAAGATGCTAGCTTTTTCAAACGTCAAACAATGTTAGTCTTAGTCTTAGAAGTTCATGCCTATATAAATAATATGGTGCCAAGGCTACATTGTATTGTGCAGGCCAAAATGCGTAGACCTGTGACCATAAAATGGACCTATTGATTATCAGAACAGCCTACCAGTGACGCCAGCAACAGCCAGATAAGCCAACGCCGAAGACGTCAAGGTTATCCTGCATGCCTTTTGCCTGTTGCCTGAACTCTTGCCTTTTTAAAGGTCACCTCGGTCAGATATTCTGACGGGCACTGGCTATGGAACACGAATTGACCACGTTCCATATCCGCGATTTGCTGCCTATTATTCTTCGGACCGCCTATCGAGCTTTCTGTAACGTTTTATTGCACCGTGTCTGAGACGAGAGTGATGCGTCGGCTCCTGCGAAAGCCTTTTAGAAAGTGGGAAAACTAACCCTGAACATGTTCTAGGGGTAGCCCGTATGTGCTTATAGAGTCACGATCGAACGACATAGCTCAGATGAAACGTTTTTGCTTAGGCGTAAAAAAGATAGCTGTGTTTCTATTAACATGCTGAAAAAAATTTGGTCGGTATTAGGAGAAACCTTTTTATTATTATTTTTTCTCCCGAACAACAACAACAAAAAAAAAACCGGACCGGACCTGTGTTTTTTAGTGTTTCTGTTTTTGTACATGTTTTTGTTAATAAATTCGACATGTTGAGACATGCACTGTATATCATAATTCATTTTAGATGCTCAAAAAAGTCAAAAAAGTCAGATCTGTATTTTGGAAGGTACCAAATCAAATGTACTTAAAACGGGAAATTACAAGGGAAAATGCAAAGACGACACAGGGTAGGGTCGGAAAATGAAAATGGTAGGCTCGGTGTTTTTAATTTTTATTTTGTCCTTGTATTGATGAAAATAGTAGAATCGGGGGTCTGAAGCGGGGTCGGTCGGGTTAGCGGAAACACACCTATTATTTTTTGAGCCTTAATATAGTGTTACAAAACGTATGTCGCTGTTCTCGTTGTTCACACTGAGGTGCCTCTGGTATAAATGCCAAGTTTGTTAACTTGTAAGTATGACAAAAATGGTAAATAACACGTGCTAAACTTTTTCTCTATATAACATTACGAAAACACGCCTATACAAATACATTGCCACCTTTATCGCCGAAAAAATGAAGATTGTAAGATGAAAAATTACGATATTTTTCTTATTGCTGCTCAACATATAGACTGTGGGTACTCGTTAGAAGATGAGGCGGTTCTAACGAGTACCCACAATCTATATTTTAGAGCAGAAATAAGAAAAATAAGTTTTACCCCTGCAAATCCCAGTTTTACTGTATAAAAGTGGAGTTCGAGGGGGTCAAAATTATATAGGTGTGTTTTCGTGATGAAATGTGGTTTACACTCACTTGCTATGCTGTCGACATTTTATCAGGACTAAGCTGCCATCGTGTTTACAAATCAACAAAAAATCTGAAGCCGCCCCGACTGAGACTTGCCCTCTGATGAAAGTCTCTTTTTGCAGTTGACGCATGCGCCGGCACGTGTTTTAGTATTCGGGCTGCGCATCTAAGTAGTTGATTACTAAGACTTTGATCATATTGCTTTACGAATAAACTTACATCTATAGAATGCGCATGCGGACAGCAGAGACTTAGATCCACCTGCGCATTAGCGCAGGTGGATCTGAGTCTTTGCTGTTCGCACAGTTCATCTTCAAACTTTCGCTGAGCACGGCCTGGCACATTTTAATAAATTAATATCTGCCATAGCAGACTAAACAATATGATCATTTTTTACATGCTACCGAGCCTTTCAAAAGTTCTGAAGAACAAACAAACTGCATCTTAACTTTTGCAGCATAAATCATGCGATTGCGATCAAAGTAAATAGATGCCTGCAAAAAATGCATACGGCATGTTATCCCAAGCATTACAGAGTATCTCTTGCTGAAAATGTAGGTCATAGCATCAGGGCATTAACTTTGAAGAGATTGTTTTCCATATCGTGTAAAAATGTGTCAATAATAATGTTCACCTGCAAAATATTAGCTTATATGGACGTATCATTGGTTGATTGATTGCTTTGGTTTTTAGGTAACCGGGCGCTAGAAGCACATTGGGGCTACGCCTCGCGTACCATTGGTTAGCTCCTCGAAGTAAAAATAGCTCCCCTCGCAAGCTCGAGCTCCTCGATATACCGAATCGGAACAGTATCACCGACACCAGTACGTATTTGGTAACATATAAGAATCATAGAAAAAAAGTAGAAAATCACTTCCCGGCATCACAAGACTTGCCGAATGATGCTGGACTGTGATCACGAAGGACGGATTTTTTTTCTTAGCGTGGAATCTCTATAATAATGCCATCACTTCGATTGTCATTGAATGACATCTAGTGACGTCATGTTAAACGCAAGTCGCCCTATTAAACCAGTCCACGTCATATAACCGTGAAAGTTCTCGAGTTTTTCCCGATCCATAGGTAGGATAATTGACGTAGGATAATAATTTCACATCAGATGAGGAAAACCTAGGTTTTACACTGGTAAAGAAATCCCATTCTATCCAAGTTGATGTGATGTAATTGAGCAATATTAAGATTATAACAGTCCAGGCCTCATACTGACAAAGCTTTTCCATGCCTGAAAGGCCTGATTTTGCAGCCTTAATCATTATCCTGCTGAACCTGACAATCATACCTTTACAGTGTTGATCCAGATCAGTTGGGCCATTCTACACTGTAATGCAGTTTGTGAACTGAATGAATACATTAAATTAAGTACAGTTGTAATTTAATTGACTGATAGATAGAATTGGGTGACGCTCAATAAATCTATTATGCAGGATAAGGGTTAAATGGCAACTTTTAACATAATAATGGAAGAAAATCAAAATCTGAAGCCTGAAATGAGGAAATATCAAGCTCTAAAGGCCTGAAATCCTGCAAATGCCTGAAAAATATGAGGCCTGTAATATATATCCTTGTAAATCCAGCTTTGTTGACGGGACGACCTCAATTCAAACAAATCCTCTATATAAAGTGTGTGTGTGTGTGTGGGGGGGGGGGGGGGGGTGGGGATGGGGATGGGGGTGGGTAATCGTTACACCGAAGAAGGGTAATCATTACACGGAATGGCATAGGGTTGATCCCGGCCTCACTCGTTATTTTTGCGTTTCTTAATTATCTTATAATTATCCATGCATATAAACCCTATTGGTTCCATTGGGTGGCACGGATTGAGATGTCATTTCATCTCAATGACAGGTAAACGTCCAACAAAATTCAAAATGACTTAAATAGTGTTGACGGGGACACATCAAATCAAATAAACAAAAGTTTGATCGCTCTAGTATTTTCTGACAGTCTACAGCACATCACATCATGATGCCCAGGTAAATTCCATTTTTATGCCCCTGTCCGTCCGTTCGTCCGTCCGAAACTTAAACACAGTCAATAACTTTCTTATTTCTGGTTGGATTTTGAAATTACTCTGCAGAAATGTTAACCATCATTAGACGATGTGTCACGTGCAAAATCCAGGTCCGTAACTCCAAGGTCTAGGTCATACTTAGAGGTCAAAGGTCAAAACAATGGTCCGAAACTTAAGCGCAGTCAATAACTTTCTTATTTCTGGTTGGATTTTGAAATTACTTTGAAGAAATGTTCACCATCATGAGACGATGTGTCACGTGCAAAACCCAGGTCCGTACATCCAAGGTCAAGGTCATACTTAGAGGTCAAATGCCAAAAAAGTGTCCGAAGCTTAAACGCAGTCAATAACTTTCTTATTTCTGGATGGATTTTGTAATTACTTGGCAGAAATGTTAACCATCATGCGGCGATGTGTCACGTGCAAAACCCAGGTCCGTACCTCCAAGGCCAAGGTCATACTTAGAGGTCAAAGGTAAAAAAAGGGTCCAAAACTTAAACGTAGTCAATAACTTTCTTATTTCTGGATGGATTTTGAAATTACTTGGCAGAAATGTTGGCCATCATGACACAATCTGCCTCACACAAAACCAAGGTCAAGGTCAAACTTAGAGGTCTAAAGTGAAAAAAGGGTCCAAAACTTAAACACCGTCAATAACTCTCTATGGATTAATACGAACATAGACATATTTTCAGGCGGTGGCATCCATGTCCTATGGACGCATTTCTAGTTCTCTTTATAAAATGGGGATCATCATTTCATAGATTACAACAAAATTATATTTATGTAATAGCAAAACATTGAAAGGAAGGAAAAAAAGAAAAGAAAAGAAAGCATTGTGGGAGCTTGGTTTCAAATTTCAGTTTTGCAGTTTTTGCTAAAATAAAATGAAATTTCCTTTTGTAAAGGAGCTCAACAGACTGGAGAAGTAGCCCTTAGAACCGTGTTTCGCTCAGTGACAAGTGATCAAGAGCACGCGGTTTCGATACCTGTCGGAATCGGCAACATTCGTTCGTGGAGATTGATCATGAAACCTTTTTTTACGGTCAATCTCTTCCTTCTGCTGATTTAAGAAGGGCACCTGACAGTTTCTGACGAAAGAATGTGCACTGTACAGGAAACGTGTGGAAAACGGATCAGCTCGATATGACCTAAATTGTGTTGACTGGGCCTCTAAACGTCAAAACAAACAAACAAATAAATAAACCTGTAAGGCAGGTTAACTTTAACCTAGTAGGTAATACAGATGGAATTATTAACTTCTAAAAAAAGTCCAAATTTAAGCCAATTTGTTTGGTTGAATTGAGATCTTATGCCTCCGTCAACACTATTTAGGTCATTTTGGGGACGCTGCTTCCAACTGTGTAAGACCTTTACCTGAAATATAGGCGAAATGACACCTCAAGCCATGTCGCCCAACAAAACCAAATGGATCTATATGTAGGGACGGTCCGACTCGCATATCGCAAATGGATTAATGTGTAATTTTTTGCCTTTTTTCCTGTTGTTAAGTTGATTTACTATTACAAATAAGAGCTTGCAGGTAAATTTTAACCTATGGTGACCCTCAGGCTGACATTTTTTTTTCTTTATTCTGCTTTTAAACACAGATTGTGGATACTCGTTAGAACCGCCTCGTTGAGGCGGTTCTAACGAGTACACACAAACCGCCTCGTTCTAACAAGTACCCACTGTCTTTGTTTTGAGTAGAGGTAAGACAAATATCAGATTATTTAGCTTTTGTTGGTAAAAATTTCAATATATTTGAATAGGGTCAGAAAGATAGCTCTAACTCCTGACCTCAAACTACCCCATATCTCGAATAAATGTTCATAGTCATATTCGTGTTCGAGATTTGATGTTCGACTGTATAATAAACGAAAACATGCCTATACAAATACATTTCAAATTTTATAGCTGAAAAAAAAAGAAAAAAAAATAAGATGAAAAATTGAAATATTTTTCTTATTTCTGCATTGCGGCGGTTCTAATGAGTATCCACAATCTATATTTTAGAGCAGAAATAAGAAAAATTAAGTCTTACCCTGTAAACCCCAGTTTTACTATATAAAAGTCGGGTGCAAGGGGGTCTGAATTGTATTGGGGTGTTTTCGTGATGATGGGTGTTCACTACACACAATCGTTATCGCGCTGTGGCCTCGATCGTTACCGAAAGAGTATTACATAAAAAACGCAATCGAAGTACAAAAACTAAGTCATTTATTTTCACAAGCAACACCGTTTTATCGCTGTTATGATTGATGTCTGTGGAATTCTCTGTGATCATAGAAGCAACTTGGCACAGATCAACAAGATAGTTACAACGTCAACAGGGAAAGCCTTGGCGAGACTTCAGACTCCAATGCAGGCTCCACTCTAACACTCTCCCCCATGTAAAAACAACTCTTGCGCGTCTTGGCTGCGTGCTGATGAAATCTTGAGTATATTTTGATTTATTATTCTGTGTTTTTATCATCAAATTTTTCAAAATTAGTCTTACAAGGATCTTGATGTGTTTGTTTAAAAAGTGTATCGCCTCGCTAGGTTCTTTCATCTCAAATATCGACGTAATCCAAGCAATTTCCCCTGTCATCGCGCTTTATGAGTCTAGAGACAAATGAGTCCTTTGGAATTTCTTAAAGCACGGAGTCTAGGTTAGTTTCTTAAAAAAGATTACGAGCGCTTGCAACGTTTAAGGGGCATGTCGATACTCCAGACATATTGAACCCCCGACTTAGAGGATCTAAGCCTGCCTAGGAAAAGCGGTGCGAGTCGGACCGTCCATTCTTATAAACTCTATTGGTTTCATTGGGCGACAGGGCTTGAGATGTCATTTCATCTCAATGCTGGGTAAAAGTCCCACAAAATTGGAAGCGACGTCTCCAAAATGACCTAAACAGTGTTGACGGGGACGTTAAGCCTCAAATCAAACAAACAAACAAACAAACAATTGAACCCCCAGCCAAGCGGGACCAGTGTTTACAAGGGTGACAATTGTTTCTTGTTTGTTTGATTTGAGGTTTAACGTCCTGGTCATCACTATTTAGGTCATTTTGGAGACGTCGCTTCCTTTACCCTACTTTGAGATGAAATGACATCTCAGTCCCTGCGGCCATGTGTTTCTTGTTTGCTGCTTGGCTCGATTGTTTGTCAAGCCAGGGTTACTGAGTATAAATGCTCTTCAATGCTAACGTACACGTGACTGTCACTGACTTGTCGATAAGCTTATTTATAGAAAATAAGCGCTGTGAGGTCAGTGTTGTTTAACAGAGTTATCTATAGAATCTGAACTGGAATCGTGGGTTGAACTTGGCAAAATTTGTGGACCCAGATCAGACATTGTCTGCGGCATCTGATCAGGGTCACCGTTTGCTTTACAATTTTGTCACCCAACGTAAATAATATCTTTATTATTATTATTATCATCATTATTAAAAAGGTTTATGCTCTTTGCGCAAGTCTACTTGAAAAAAAAAGAGGAACAATTGGAAGTAGACAGAGGAACAGTTGACATGATCTTCACAGCAAGACAGCTTCAAGAGAAATGCCAAGAATAGAACATGATCTTTATTAACATAACCATCGCATTTGACACAATCAGCCATGAGGGTCTTTGGTAAAGTATGCTTAAGTTTGACTGTCCAACCAAATTCATAGCAATGGGGAGGCAGTTGCACGATGGTAAGCTTGCACGGGTCCAAAATGATGGCGAGCTTTCTGATCCATTCTCTGTGGCATATGGAGTCAAGCATGGACGTGTACTGGCCCCAACACTGTTCAACATGCTCGCAGATGCTTCAAATAATGGTGACTATGGTATATCTATTAGGTATCGCTTTTCAACCTTAGAAGGGATGAGAGTTAGATGAGAGTTCTTTTTGTTGCAGTGACATGGTAAACGGCGCTAGAGCAGAAGAGGAGATGCAAAAATGTGTACATCAAGTATCAGGCTCCTGTGTTAGCTATGACCTCACAGTCAGCATCAAAAAAACTAAGGTAGTCTATCAGCCAGCACCTGCCAAGCCTTACAAAGTGCCCACAATCAAAGTGAAAGGTCAAAGCCAGCAGGTGGTAGATAAGTTCACCTATCTTGTGAGCACACTGTCAAGAGTCATGCATATTGATGACGAAAGCAAAGCCAGGATTGCCAAAGCTGGTGCAGCATTTGGCTAACTTCGGATAGTGTTTGGGATCGAAGTACATACATACTCTTCTGAAACTGACAGTTACATTTGTTTGTTTTTGTTTGTATTGGGTTTTAACGGCCCTGTCAACACTATTTAGAACATTTTTGGGCCGGTCGGTTTACGTAGCCACACTTTTCCTGGGCAGGTTTATACGTAAGCGGTTAACCAGTACAGTGCACATTCTTTCGCCAGAAACTGACAACCGCCCTTCTTGAATCAGCGGAAGCCAAAATGGGTTAAGACTAAGGGTCATGTTACCAGGATGCCTGGGGCCAGTAGGAGCGCTGCATGGACATACTCAGAGCCTCCCTCGAGGACTTCAATAGTCATGGGAACAAATTGCACAGGACCAAGCAAAGAGGCAAGGCGTCGTCAGAAGGAGTGTCACGGTTTGTAAAGTTGCAAGTATCGAGTCAAAATTGTCGAGTATCGAGTTAAAAAAGTCGAGTATCGAGTCAAAAATGTCGAGTATCGAGTTGAAATTGTTGAGTATCGAGTCAAAAATGTCGAGTATCGAGTTAAAATTGTCGAGTATCGAGTCAAAAATGTCGAGTATCGAGTTGAAATTGTCGAGTGTCGAGTCAAAAATGTCGAGTATCGAGTTGAAATTGTCGAGTATCGAGTTAAAAATGTCGAGTATCAAGTTAAAATTGTCGAGTATCAAGTTAAAATTGTACAAGTTTTTTGCTTGGAGTAGAAAAAAATTCCGAAGGGAACAAAGATGTATTTTTGAATATGAGACTGAGCATCAGTCTAAAGTGGATTGAACCACATGAATACTCCCAAGAAAATATAGGTAAGGATGTTTCATCCTCTCTAGATAATTAATTAGTTTAACCCTTTTTGTACAAAATGGAATCTTCCTCCTTATATGTAGAAGGGGTCAATTTCAAAAAGAGGTGTCATTTTGTGTTTTCTTCAAAATCTAGTTGGCAACTGGCTGAACGTTTTGCAAACATTATAGGCCCTGATCAGACGCCGCGCTCTGCAGCATCTGATCTGGGCCTGCACTGTTTGCCAACTACCTGTTTTGGGGTTTCCGGTACAAAATGGTTTAAATCTCTGCTTCACCAAACGCCAAAAGATGGACCCCAGTGTAAAAGCTATTAATTATCCAGTAAATGGACTCATTTTGTTAGGGCAGCATACATAATGTCCATTTTCATCAGCTTTGGCAACTAGTGTTTGTTTTAGTTTATTTTAATAGATTTATTTTGATACTGCTGGGCACATCAGTTTGGAATTAAAGATTACAAGATTTAATGTTTCAAGACACCCAAATATTGTTTTATTTGTAAAGAAAGTTATTATGGGAGGGGGTGGGTGTGTAACTTTGCCCATTTTGTACCAAAAGAAACCTTCCAACTTACATACAGCATAAGTCCATTTCAAAATTTAGGGGTGTCATGTTGTCTTCAAAAACTACTTGGAAATTTGCTGGAAATTTTGCAAATAGTGTTGGCCGTGATCAAACGCCGCATTCTACAGCGTCTGATCTGGGCCTGCACTGGTTGCTAACTACCCGTTTTGGGGTTTCAGGTTCAAAATGGGTTAAAAAAAGGAAAAATAAAATGGTTAATTTAGTTCTCAGTGTAGATGTTTTGCATACTAAATTTATAAATATTTTGTATGAAAGACATAGACCACTTTAGAGCAACTGTTGCCCTAGATCAGCAAAATAAGCATAGTTTATTAACCTATTTTAGGAAAAATCTAACATAAAAGAGGTTCAGGCAACTTATTATTTTTGAGTTATTGCTTCTACTCACATACCTGCAAAGTCATGCTGCAGAAATATGTTAATGTTAACTCGATACTCGATAATTTTAACTCGATACTCGACTTTTTTAACTCGATACTCGACAATTTTAACTCGATACTCGACATTTTTAACTCGATACTCGACATTTTTGACTTGATACTCGACAATTTTAACTCGATACTCGACAATTTCAACTCGATACTCGACTTTTTTCACTCGATACTCGACTTTTTTCACTCGATACTCGACAATTTTGACTTGATACTCAACTTTTACAACTCGATACTTGATACTCTACAATAAGAAACCCTCCGTCAGAAGGGGTGCTAGTGAATATGAGGCAAAAAGAACAAGCGACGCCGACCAGAAGAAACGTGCACAGCGCGTATCAGCAACAGAGACCTCAGTTGCTTTATCTGCAACAGACAGTTCAGAGCTAAACAGAATAGTCTTGAAAGAATTGCTTCCCCTGGGTGTGTATCCATTACCCACAATAATTTGGATATCTATATCTTATCGTTCGAACGACTTTTATTCCTGTCCGACTCATCTATCGGCAAATAAGGCGCGATATATTGAAAAATAGTATTTTAATAGATGTTTGGATCGAAGGTTTAATGTTCAAAGGGTTGGACTCTTTAGGGTAGCCACAATGAACCGGTTGAAATCATGTTTTATCACAGATTATACACTTAGAAGTCATTATTCTACTATCAGGCCTTTTGTGGTTTCTGTATATAGCTTCCGGTCGCTCTGTTTAACTAGCTTTTTCAACCCATATTTTGTAATGGAATCATCCACCTAATACGGTTGAAGCGGTCCATTTCTAATCTAATTAAAGGGGGGTCAGGTTTGTTTTGTTTTGTATTAGTTTTATAAAACTCTATGTTCTTTAATCAAACTTTGTAAGCCCAGATCGGACGCCGCGTTTTTTTGGCGTTCGATATGGGTCTACATTGTTCGCTGAGACGCTGGGCATTGGTTAAATAATCAAAGACAAAGAGGATCTTACACGAGTGGTCATTTTATATGAAACGAGCATCCCCTTTAAATTTGACATTTTTCCACAAAAAAGGTTAACATGGACGTCAAAGTGTCATTATACGTGTGGTCATACGAAATTTATTTCACGACATTATCCAATGCTTATCAAACGTCATATTATAAATGACGTTATCGTGCCATGGAACCCTTGGCTGGATAGCACAATGTGACTTCCGGTTCTCAAACACGTTTGGCTCGTTAACCATGGCTCATTCGAGATCGTTCTTGAGTCCCATTACGAAAACACGCCTATTCAAATATATTGAAACTTTTACCGCCCAAAAAGAGAGAAAATTTTCAGAAAACAATACTGATATTCTCAAAACATAGATTGTAGGAACCCGTTAGAACCGTTTACAAATGGCGGAATATTGACTTTCTATGTAAAACAATCGTGAGTAAAATGCGATTAAATTTCATATGATAAATAGAATCTTGCATTTGTGCTCATGTATTATTGAATTTATTAAACTCGTTGATGAAAAGAGATGAAATGCTCGGCCGCATTTTATCTCTTTTCCTCAACTCGTTTAATAAATTGAATAATACATGAGCACTCATGTAAGATCGTCTATGTGGCAAATATTCTAATATTTTGCTGAAAAGACGTGCGTAGTTTTTGCATATGCAAAAGCTGCATATGCATATCCAAAGAATCAGCATACGCATATGCAAAGAATCTGAGGTTAGGCCCCAGATTCTATGACGGTTCTAGCGTAAACTTACTGAGAATTAGAATTAATTTTTATGTAATGTTGGTTGGTGCCTGAGCCCTCACCGTTGTTTCATTTCTTTTGTGTTTGATTTTTGTGTTCTCCTTGATGTTGCACTGCTGAATTAGCACTGAACAAATTATTTGTCTAAATCGCCACGGAATCAAGGGCGAGGATTGTGACCGCGTAAAATCGATTTAATCCCCCACCCAGTAAAATTCTTCTCACCGACCCGTCCCAAGGCGGGTCTTCTGACGCAGTTTATTTTTGTTATGGTTTGTCTATGAGTGTGTGTATCGCTTATATCTTTTTTGTTTTGGATTGCCAATTGCCTTTTTGGCTTTCCGCTATTGATGTTTCATATTTGTGTTTCTTTCCCTTTGGTGTCTCTGATGGGAGCTGTGGGTTAATTGTATCGATTCCTGATCATTATCATCACTTCTATTTCACTTTTGTCCGGCAAAAAACAGTGTTAGATATTGTATAACAATTGATATTTTGACCTTTGACCATTAAAGAGCTCGTTAGTTTATACTAATTTATATTAGTACGATTGCGATGACAGTTTCAAACTTATTGGAATCGGTCTCGAACAGTCCGGATGTTATCACGCGCGCGCGCGAGAGAGAGAGAGGCAGTGACTTATACACCACTGCTACCTATTTACCCCTGGGTGGTGTGGGCAGTGACATTACGTCTCTTGCCCAAGGACACATCTCGCCTCAAGTGGCCGAATTCGAACCAACACACTCTCGATAATAAGTCGAACGCCACTGAGCTATCGAGGTTTCTAATTATAGGTATGTTTTGTTTGTTTTAAGCTCGTTATGCTGTGGTGCAGTGGTAAAGCATCGGATATGAGATCGAGAGGTAGCCGGTTCGATCTCCACAAGCGCCAAGTGTTGTTCCCTTGAGCAAGAAACTTTTTCCACATTGCTTAGTACTGGTTCCTACCCAGGAAAATAGGGCCACATGGTAGATTAGTAATAGTGCTAAATGTGTTACCATCTATAAATAAGGTTGCTTATTATTATTATTATCATCATTATTATTATTATTATTACTGTTATGATTCTAACAATGCTTTGGACATCTGGAACCTGGTCTGAGTATGCTACATTGTGCCTAATCCCAACGGTTGAGAACCATGAGTGCGCTACCTTTGACCTGTCGATATTGCGTCCGCCTGTATCCGAAAAGCATCGTGGACTACAAAGAAGTGGCCATGCATGCGTTGTTCGTACAATACGCTGGGACTTTTATGCGCATGTACGCACATAAACGCGCATGCATGGACAATAATAAAAACACATTTTAACTCTCATATCAGAATAAAATCTGCTGAATGTAATTTTCGCTCCCTAACACCAAGCGGTATTAAACCTGACATTCGTGTGAGGTTTTATTGGAAGGTTTATGATGTTTTAGAATTTTTATGGTCCGGAACCAAACTAAATAGTTCCACAAACCGAGCCGGTTCTAGCTCTGAAGACATACAGACGGGGAAACAGCTGAAATATTCATTATCATCTATGTTTCAACAGTTGCTTTTTCGAAAGTATTACGCATATCAGCGGTAACATTAGATGCCGTTAAATTGCTTTTGCAGAGAAAAGTTTTTATTTTGCGTCCTGCATCTATTGAAGAACATTAAAAGAGATGCAAGTTACACTTGTTCCATGCCTCGTGAAAACTATTTCATACAGTATGATGACCTAAGATTACTAACAATGGCTCAATGGCATATTAAGTGTTAGAGAGATACATGTGCTGACTCATTCTTCTGGTCAGTATAGACACATCCAAAGCCTACGTCACACAAGGTCAAATACCATTAGCCTCGTTTTATCTGGTGGGCAAAAAACTTCCCGTATACTCCACCGTAGATGTAGCATGCATTGTTTTCTGTTGTATTGTTTAATCGTCGTTCTATCACAACTGTTTTCCACAAACCATTTTTGACATTAAACTGCTTCTTTTTCGTATTAATTTGGATAGAAAATATATATACTTTAATCTTATTTCCGTTCGTTAAACAAAGCGCATCGACTACGTTTTGATATGATATGATGGGTAGTTTTGCGACAAAATGTCAGAAGAGACTGATTCTATTTCATTTAACACTTCAAAAACACAGAACGACAAGGATCAGTTAATTTTGTGGAGAAGAAAGGAGTTTAATTTCATGGAGAGTGGGGTAGTGGGGGGGGGGGTGCTGATTTTCTTGTCTTCTCAAATCTGTCTCAGTTTTGCTTATTCTGCATGTGTTTGAGTATTACGGAACAGGATATCTGGCCAGATCTCAAAAAGAAAACAAATCCACCGTACACAAATACACTTATTCTACTGAGCATGTTTTGGCTCATACAGTTAGATGTGATTTGAAACACAGATGGTCAGCTAACGGTTAGATCAGACTGCATCCACGTAGTCTGGTCAGAGCGTGAAGCTTTTAATACACAGGGATTCAAAAAGGCATGCAGTAGTTTACAGCTGCACAAACCCAGCCAACACAAAGCAGGAGTCTGGTCGGCAGGGATACGAAGTTACCACTGGTTGGAAGCTGACATGTGTCACACCTCTACGGATAGTGTTTTACGGTTTCGTCAATTCAGTGATAACCAGTGCAGTATGCATTTTGTTTTTTGACAGAAACTTCCTACAGTAGAACTTCGATGGCTCGAACACCGATGGCTCGTTTACCATGGATGAGTCGAATCCATTCTTGAGTCCCTAATGAATTTCTTTACGTAAGAAATAGGGAGGGTAAAATTTAGGGTATTTTTATCTTTTATCTTGCAAATGTATGCTGTGTGTACTCATTAGAATCGCCTCAATGAGGCGATTCTAATGAGTACATACAGCATACATTTATATCATAGATCACCGAACCGAAGTCCCAAAATTATCCCAGTTTTACCTCCTGGAAGTAGCCATCTGTGCCTCGAACTACCCCTGTCCCGAACAGATTTTCGAGGTCCCAAAGGTGTTCGATAGATTGAAGTTCGACTGTATTTTATATCAATGTCCGTAGATTAACTCCACGAAGTATCGAACACGCAACCTCTTGATCACCTGTTAAACGCTCATCCAACTGAGCGTTCGTGACCGGCACCACAGTTCAGATGAGTCCACATGAAGTGGTACATGTTTCATTATATGAACCTGTTGTTTTTAGTGACATGCCGCCACTTTTTTTTTTTCGATTGGTAACGTAGCAACGTGACGTGGGTGCTTTTTAAATCAAGCTACCTGTAAAATCATTAACGCGGCTCATGTGCTTGGCGGGACAGTGGCGTAGATCAGACCGCGACGTCAGATCAGGGTCTTTACAGTTTGCTTACAATATACAGGATTTGAAGGGTTAAACCGACAGCCAAATTCTCCAATCCGGACAAATTTTCTTTTGTTTCTTTTTTGTACTCTATACCAGTGCTAGCAAGAATCTGTTTTACACTCGCAATGCAAGTTGCAATGGATGCGTCTTCGGTAGCTAGGTCAGATGTGCGTCTGACTGGTAATCATGAGGACGCGGCTTCGATACCTGCCGGGGTCGGTAAAATTCTTTCGTGGAGATTGACCATGAAATCTTTTCTATGGTCATGTTCTCCCTTCCGCTGATTCAGGTGTCAGTTTCTGGCAAAAGATGGTTAACCGCTTAAGTATAAGCCTGCCGACAGGTAAACTGACCGGCTCAAAATGACCTAAAATAGTGTTGATTGGGCCGTAAAACTCCAATACAGCCAAACAAATAAAAGCTGCAATGGAAGCACATTATTAACCCGTTGTATACTAGTTGACTTTTCCATAACTATATTTTGGACAAGACAATTTGTCAGATGAGGGTTGTCAGGCCTTATTATATTTTTTGTTTTTTATTCTATTTTTGATGGAAAATTCTGTAAGTAAATAGTGCAGGCCCAGATCAGATGCCGCGCATTGCGGCGTCTGATCTGGGCATGCACTGTTTGCCAAGTTACTCCTTTAAGGGTTTCCCGCATGCAATGGGTTAATAAGTGGGCGAAATGAGATACCTTTAATCCCATGAGAGAGAGAGAGAGAGAGAGAGAGAGAGAGAGAGAGAGAGAGAGAGAGAGAGAGAGAGAGAGAGAGAGAGATGTGGGAGGAATTAAAGCTGACATTGCAAAATGAGTCCCATTTATAACGCACTTGATGTTATTTCGACTTGACAAACACTTCCCCATTCAAACGAAGTGAGGCGAATGTTTTGAATTCATCCTTGTGTGTACATGACAAAAAATTCAAAACTTCAAAGAGAAATAACATGCATTTTCGTCGTTACTCGTATTACTATTGACCCATGTAAGCCCAGAGTCCTAAAATGGGACAATTGCGAACAGAGAAGACCCAGATAAGACGCGACAAAGCGCGACGTCTGATCTAAGTCTATGCTGTTCGCTAAAAAGACTAGGCATCTGCGTAAAACTAACAACAAATAAAACAAAATGACAACCCACAAAAATGCCCTGGGCCCTAGGTGGACGATTCTTTGTGTGGTGCATGGGTTGTTTGTTTCATATTAGTCATAACGACAGTGAACGCAAATACCTCCACACGAGACGGAAGCACACACGAAGGCCTCACAGAATCTGACATCGATGACAATGTTTATTTTACGCAAAGATTTGTTCACGTTGACAAGAACATTAAAACTAATGTAAATTCTAGCTGGGAAGAGCACGTGCGAACCTAGTAACCCTTGCTACTCGATAGATGGTGTTAAAAGCCCGGAGGGTGACGAGAACGTTTGTTCGTTTTTTGCTCCTAGTTTCATCCCTAGCTTACTTTGGATGCGGGTTATAAGCGCTTCCCTCTAACTTGACAAAGCCGATGGGGGACATTTTGACTTGTGACTTTTGACAAACCTGGCGGACAACGACGGTGACGATTCCGGTGAGGTAATCGATTTTGTATTATATTGTTTATATTTATTTATTTATTTATTACATTACATTGTATATTACCCTGTTTTTAACTCTGCTTTTGTGAATGTTTATGACTTATGACTTGTTACTTATGACTTTTGATTTGTGACGAATGACTTGCGACTTCCGACAGCACTTTCGACATGGCTTTTTGGTGCAAACTTCAAGCAATGGCGGATGGCGGACAACGACCGCGAGGTAAGCTATTTTCTATGGAAGCCGATAGGGGACATTTTGACTTGTGACTTTTGAACTTGTGACTTATGACTTGCGACGTCGGAGTTGCATGCCTAATTTTTGCGACTTATGACTTTTGCCTTTCGACAAATCTGACGCAGTGGAAGACGGCGGTCAACGACGGTGTCGATCCAGCGATTTTGCTGCTCCTGTATTATATTGTTTGATGAATGCCATTAAGAAGACTTTTTTTATGTTTTTTACTCTGTTTGTGTTATCTTTGTATGACTTATGACTTGCGACTTATAACTTTGACTTGTGATTTATGACTTGTGACTTATCACTTTCGAATTATGACTTGTTGACTTTTGGTGCAAACCCGAAAAATATCGGGTAGCGGACAACGGCACCGAAAATTCCGGTGTATATTGTTTAGAAATGCCACTTAGAAGACCCTGTTTCATGTATTATCAACTCTGTTTTAGTGACAATTTACTACCGCCTGTGTTGTTATGCCCTATTACTTTAGATTCGCGCCAAGAAATTGTCTTAAGTTGCAAGTCAAAACTCAAAAGACATAAGTGACAAGTCATAAGTCGAATGTCACAATTCGAAAGTGAAAAGTTATAAGTGACAAGTCAAAACTCATAAGTCAAAATTCATAAGTGACAAGTCATAAGTCTTAAAAATTCACAAAATCAGAGTAAATAACCTACCATATGATCTTTTCGGTGGCATTTTTCAAACAATATAAAACAGAAGAAGAAAAATCGCTTGCCTCACCGGAATCTTAGCCGTCGTTATCCGAAATCGGCCGTTCCTTGAGGTATGTCAAAAGTCACAAGTAAAAAGTCATAAGTCGCAAGTCGGGAGTCACAAGTCGTTAGTCACAAGTCAAAATGTCCCGTATCGGCTTCCATAATTTTCTCCTTATGCATATTTTTTGGAAAATGCCATTCTTCTTTACTGTACTTTTGTGAATTTGTTTATACTTTTATCACATTTTGACTTAGGACTTTTGACTTCCAACTTGTGACTTATGACTTGCGACCCATGACTTTTGACATTCGACTTGTGACTTTCGACCTATGACTTGCGACTTATGACTTTCGACGTATGACTTGCGACGTATGACTTGCGACTTTCGACTTGGTGACTTTCGACTTATGACTTGCGATCCATGACTTTTGACATTCGACTTGTGACTTTCGACATATGACTTGTGACTAATGGCTTTCGACATACGATTTGCGACTTGTGACTTTCGACTTATGACTTGCGACTCATGACTTTTGACACTCGACTTGTGACTTTCGACATATGACTCGCGACTTATGACTTTTGAGTTGTGACTTGCGACATTAGACCATTTCTTGGCGGGAAGCAGAAGTAATGGAGGATAACACCAATGACGATAGTGAGTAAAAATTCAGGATAAAGGAACGTTTCTGAGCTTTCCGAAGGGGCACACAAAATGGCGACTGTATACGTGTGTTGTTCCTCCGGAAAGCTCAGAAATGTACATGTACCTTTATCCTTATTTGTTTTATTCACTACTGCCATTGGTGTTATCCTCCACATGGCATAAAATCGCAAGTTAAAACTCAAAAGTCATAAGTCGCAAGTCATAAGTCGAAAGTCACGAAAGATAGCTTGACGTTAGACGGTGTATCGCCACTTTCTCGCATCGAAAACACTACAAAAGGATTTAAATGCACGTGTTACAGTCAATATTTTTTTGCGGGAAGAACAATGATGGAAGGTGGAAACGACAACAGTATTCCCAATTTCCATAGTGTTAGAATAGAAATAATCAGCTACGGTGTAATAAATCACAGTCTGTCGGTCAGTTCTAAGTAGACAAATCATGCGGGCTACGCGCTCCTGATTCCATCTAGTTTACAACTGACCTCCAAACTTTGATTTGTTACTCATCAAATCACTGCTGATCTATTTCTTAAATCAGCCTTTAGCTAACAATACCGCAGGCCACCAAAATGGTGTTCACATGATGATCGGTGACCAATCAAGTTACACCACTCGCGTATCAAATGCGGTTCTGTGTATTGAAAAAGTTTCTGTTGGGTCGATTGTTTCTCTTTCTACCCAAAGTTAGTAACTACAGAAGCTTCCCGTGTGCTATTACCCACGTTACTATTCCTGACCATGTATGAAATGCAGGAACCGATTAT
Organism: Lucinisca nassula; assembly: GCA_963580285.1. Classification (NCBI taxonomy): domain Eukaryota; kingdom Metazoa; phylum Mollusca; class Bivalvia; order Lucinida; family Lucinidae; genus Lucinisca; species Lucinisca nassula. The sequence continues at coordinate 59,521,455 of OY757019.1, read as the reverse complement.
TTATAGCAATGCTAGTCTTCTCCTTTGATGTCAGTGTGCTGTGTACAAAAAGTAAAATCTTGACTGGACCTGTGTACTGGCTCATTGTCGACTGTGTGACGATGTAGACCAAGATCATGATGCTGCGTCTGATCAGGGTCTACATTGTTTGCTTAAAATACTGGAATTTAAAGGGTAACGAAGCAGCAGAGTATGGAAGATTTAAGCGTAAATTCTGCATTTGTTGTGGATCTTTTATGTTTAGAAATTATGCACGCGTGTACAACTTGTTTCCATAGTTCTGTTCTGCATGTCTGGGAGTATTGTTGTTAATCCCCCGCCGAGAAGCGGAGCGGGGAATATAGGAGTGGCCTTCGTCTATCCGTCTATCCATCTGTTCGCGTCTGTCCATCTGTCGTCCGTCCCCACCGCCCGTCCGACCGCCTGTATCTGGCTAAACTGACCTGTAATGTGGCTTATATCTTTTATGGGGCTAGCCACGTAAAAGAAATTTTAGACACATAAGTATACGAAATAACGGAATAAACCGCATTTGGACTGACGCATGACTACCTGTGGCATACGGTCTAACTTTTTGGCCCCGAAATACCGGTTTGTACGTACGGACATGTTCGTTGGTAGGATCGTCCGTTTATCCTAACACTTTCTTGTCCGCTCAATATCTTATTAACTCGGTGATAGATTTTCAATAAACTTTGGTCAAATATTCACCTCGGGGAGCTGATGTGCAGAGACTATAAATAAACTTTGCTGATCATATGTCAAGGTCATAATGAAGGTCAAAAGTTTGAGCATTTGATGTATCCATTAGGGTCTACTTATTTCATGTTTGTGTTTCTTTCCCTTTGGTGTCGCTGGTGGGAGCTGTGGGTTAATTGTATCGATTTCTGATCATTGCCTTCCCTTCTATTTTGATTTTTTTTGTTCATTCCATATCTCCTTTACCCCTGAAAAGATTTTCATTAAACTTTGGACGAATGTTTTTCTAAGTGATGTGCAAATAAAAATAAAAAATGAGTTCCTTTAAGAGCAATGAAAATATTCATAAGAAAGAAGATGGGTCATACTACGTAGTTTCGACTAATAAAGCCTCATCAGTGACCCTGTAATGATCCAGCAACGAAAGCCAGAGGAAGCATACTGCAATTTTGCGAATTTCGAATAGGCAGTCGATTCAAAGACTGATATAAATCAAAATGAGGTCCAAATAATTAAAAACCTGTCTAGAATTTGAGTCTAAACTAATAATTTATTTCTGATTTCTCAGAATATTCACGCTGATCTCAAAGGACCAAAAGTAAAATATAAACTGCACTATGGTTGATGTACGGGGAGACGTTTTACGGCCGCCACACGGCACAACACCAGCTGCAGTGAAGGCAAATAAAAATAAAAAATGAGTTCCTTTAAGAGCAATGAAAATATTCATAAGAAAGAAGATGGGTCATACTACGTAGTTTCGACTAATAAAGCCTCATCAGTGACCCTGTAATTATCCAGCAACGAAAACCAGAGGAAGCATATTGCAATTTTGCGAATTTCGAATAGGCAGTCGATTCAAAGACTGATATAAATCAAAATGAGGTCCAAATAATTAAAAACCTGTCTAGAATTTGAGTCTAAACTAATAATTTATTTCTGATTTCTCAGAATATTCACGCTGATCTCAAAGGACCAAAAGTAAAATATAAACTGCACTATGGTTGATGTACGGGGAGACGTTTTACGGCCGCCACACGGCACAACACCAGCTGCAGTGAAGGCAAAGCCTATAGTTCAACCAGGTCTACTCAAGGGGAAGGTCACAGTTGAATGTCACAAGTTTGAGCCTTGGATATTTTTTGCTGTTCCATATCTCCTTCACCTCTGTGAGGATTTCCATTAAACTTTTGTCAAATGTTTGCCTAAATGAGACGATGTGCGGAACCCATATTTCAACCATATCGACTCAAGGTGAAGGTCAAAATTGAGGTAACACGTTTGAACCTTGAATTTCATGAGCGTTCTATATATCTTTTATCCCTGGCAAGATTTTCATTAAACTTAAGTCAAATATTCGCCTTAGTGTGCTGATGTGCAGAACCAGCAAATGTCTGTAACATTTGTTTCTTGGAGTAGACCTTTTAGAAGCAATCATACTCCAAACTGGGATTCTTTATAACGGCAAATTCGTTATAACGGCACAATAATAAGGAACAAATACTGTCGCTATAATGCGAGTCCTTTGTATTAAAGCCACTAATCATTTATTTACACCGCAATTCAAAAGTTCAGGGGGGGGGGGGGTTGCAATAATTTAGCATAATACAGCATAAAAGACTACAGACTATGTGGCATATTAAACGACATTCAGTGCCATGGCGCGAACACATGGCATAACGTGACGTCAAATAGCGCAATGTTTCGGACGTCACCACGCTATAGCAACATGGTCGCTCGAATAAGAGTTTTTCGGCACTTTACATTCTGTTTGAAAATACGTAAATAAATTTAGCTTTAGAAATTATTTTCGTGTTTTAGACGCAATCACAGTAGCAGTGCGCATATTCCAACGGACCATTTAAACCTGGAAAGCACAAGAAGGTAAGAATCTAGCTGAACTTTCTGAAAACTCAGAAGACCGTGGAACATCATCATGTTAACAAGCCCTCCTTTCGACTTTCCGCGTAATTACTGCTCAAAACTTTTTGAGCGGCCCTCAGTCATTCACAATTGAGCGTAGGTGTTTCCGAATACGGTATTTCCAAAACTGTCAACAGCATGCGTATAATCTAGAAGAAGGTAAGAAGCTTCCAAACCTACCACAAAATTCGCAAAAATAGCCATTTCAACCAACTACTTTTGAGACGGCGTGCTGTCTATATCAAACAAGTGCGACCAGCATTAGTAGTATGTGCATGAGAGATAGGGGAAACTAAGAAGAGAAAAACGCAAAAAAGAAGTCAGTGTGCATGTTTGAGATGAGAGTGAACCCTTAGATTGTTTTCACCATACCGAAAGGACATTCGGTCTCCTATAGATAATGGGCGAGACAAGGCCACTTGGCCCAAAAGACCAAATTCTTTGATGAAATGAATACCCCCCTTAATCACGATTTTACAAATGCCCGGCTGTTCTAGGGTCAGGGCTGGATGGGGTTTGTTTGTTTGATTTGAGGTTTAACGTCCCCGTCAACACTGTAAAGGTCATTTTGGAGACGTTGCTTCCAATTTTGTGGGACTTTTACCCGACATTGAGATGAAATGACATCTCAAGCCCTGTCGCCCAATGAAACCAATAGGGTTTATTAGCCTGGACGGTCCGCCTCGCACCGCGGTTCCTGGACAGGCTTAGATCCTCTAAGCGGTTTACCAGTACTAGTGTGCGGGCCAGATTCAGCTCTGCGTGGAAGCATCTTGCAGCCCATATATTTCTTCAAGCCCCTATGGGCGGGGGCGGGAGGCTGGGTGGGGTGGGGGGAGAGGGTTACAAGGGTATTTATTTTAAATTTTGCTCCTTCCCATTGATTGAAGTACTAGTTTGGTGTAGCACAGACGGAAGGCATAATTATAAATGTAACAATTTTTAACAAAAACAAATATGTTTTAAAGACGTGCAAGAAAACATTATCTCACACGAGTGATTATTCTATTGCTGTCCCTTGCCCCAGCCACCCAGTAAACACCTGGCGTTAAAGAACAAACATATGACACGCAACTCATCTCGGATATCAAAGTCGCATAATTTTTATTTGTATGTTTGCTTAAGACATTTTCAATGCATATGGGAAGAGCACTCTTTATGGACTATTTGAACCCTATTATCTGCCTTGATAATTTACTACGGTGGCTTTGACAGCAACGGCTATTTGCCACCAAAAGTCAATGAAGTCTTGTCAAATAAATAAAATTTCAATTGTGTCATCTGCGTTTGATTTCTTAAAGCAGAAAAGTCAACCCTTTCACCCCTGTGTTTCTCAAATGGAATCTTCCATCTTCGATTTTGGGTTGCATCCATTGTTGTAATTAAGTGTTTTCCATGTGTTATTTAAACAGAATGACAAACAGTGTAGATCCGGTGAGACGGCTCATGAGCCATCTCACCCGGATCTACACTGTTTGCATAAGAATCTGAACCGCGCTACAGGGTTGCAGGGATTAAGAGAAGGGTGAAAATCTGTTTGATTTTCCAGTACTCGTGTTTCAAGACGGCATACTTGAATTCGAAAAGCAGCCACCAAAACGCATTAACCACCCAAGAATTGATTTTTTACCCTCTCAGCACAGCAAGTCCATTACGCCGATTCAACAATATGTTTCAAATTGCCATGGAATAAGGTTTGAAGTGCTGTTTGATATTACCCATTTATTTTAACACATGGAGCGACAACAAGAACATTAAAGTGATAAATGGGTAAAATGTTTTGGGTAGGCCGCAACAAGATTCAAATATCCTAACAAATATTATGCCTCACAGAGCATTGCCACATCATTCTCACATCAGTGTGAATAGATTTTGAATCCGTTTAACAGGTCTGCTAAACTAAAAACTTAAATAAAATTATTCACAGATCGAAAATGACAAGATGTCAGTTTTAAGTATTTCATGCTCCGAGTTTGAAGTATAATGCAACTTTGTTTGCAAAACTTACAATAATTACATTAGGCCCCCGCCCATCGGGGCTTGAAGAAATAGATGTGTTGCACGATGCTTCCACGCAGAGCTGAATCCGACCCCACACGAGTACTCGTAAACCGCTTAGAGAATCTAAGCCTGCCAAGGCAAGCGGTTTGAGTCGGACCGTCCATGCTTATAAACCCTATAATGGCGCAATGTTGGGTAAAAGTCCCTAAACATTGGCAGCACCGTCTCCAAAATGACCTATACGGTGTTAACGTGGACGTTAAACCTGAAATCAATCAAACAAACAAACAAGCAAAAATTAGATTGCATTCACACAGGTCTTTACATATAAAATGTATGAAACGAGTTTCGCTGAGTATGGTAATACTACCACGAGTATATGATTCTGTTTATCATATATCATACAGTAGAACTTCGATGGCTCGAACACCGATGGCTCATTTACAATGGCTGAGGCGAACCCGTCCTTGAGTTCCTGATAAGAAATGGTAGGGGCATTTGTGTGTGTGTGTAGGGGGAGGGGGGGATAAGGATATTTTCGTTGTATATCTTGCAAATGTATGGTGTGTGTACTCATTAGAATCACCTCACTGAGGCGATTCTAATGAGTACACACAGCATATTGCAAATGTATGGTGTGTGTACTCATTAGAATCACCTCAGTGAGGCGATTCTAATGAGTACACACAGCATACATTTTAATATTAGTTCCAAAATCACCCCCTTAATGCCTGCTGGCAGTAGCCCTCAGTGGTTCGAACTACCGCTGTCTCGAACAGATTATTCTGGTCCCAAGGGTGTTCGAGCCATTGAAGTTCGACTGTATATTCTACAGGCAAAACCCATCTTACATGGAGGATATTCAATTCGAGGTCATTTCATATGAACCTTCGATGACATTCAATAACTTCATACGAAACGACCACGCGTGTAAGAGTATTTTTCTCATAAACCGAATTTAAATATAGGATTTTATTGCTGACGAAATGTAAAAGACTTTCAGTAGAAACTGGCAACTTGCAGCGAGATGCAAATTCGATTTCAGAGTGGTTTAGAACGTAACACCTGGCAACTTGGATATGTGGATGAGGATCTGCGTTGGTTAGACATCACTTCCACAATGTGCAGACCAATGAAAGGAAACCATCTTCATTAAGATAACATAAGTGTAAGCCGTATTGTGTTCTTTCCTGTCTCAAAAACCGCCATTTTTTTCTGATAAAGAATTAGTTTTTTTCTTCTTATTATTTCTGCTCCAAACATAGGTTATAGGTACTCGATAGAACCGCCTTCGACAGATGGTTCTAACGAGTACCCATAATGTATGTTTAGGAGGAGAAATAACAAATATAAGATGTACCCCTGTAAACCGCCGTTTTCGTTATACAGTGGTTTTGTTAACGTGATATTGTGAGTTTTTGTGATAGAACAATGAAGCGCTCTGTATCTGAAAAAATTATACTTGCACACCAGTTTAGGAAATCCGTGGTTTAAGCTTTGGATAGAAATTCTGTTCTTGCCCAGGAACAGGGTAAAAATCGAATATTCTCACGTGTTTGACAAGCACTGATTGAATACAAGTATGCGTCGTCGTTAAGATTGACGTCACAGCACGTTACGCGACGTCACTAAAATCATCATAATATGGCGGACGGCGGCAACCGAAGTGACTGCATTATTTATTTAATCTATGCTCAGAAACGAAAGGTATGCAAGAAAAGTAATCTAACATGGTTGTGAGGGGTGGATAGAAAAATCCGTCCCTGGGGATAAGTCAAGCCTCGTGATGCCGGACTGTGTCCGTCGGAACGGATTTTTTATCCACCCCTCACACCAATGTAAGATTCTTGTATTCTAATTCTCAAGCACGCCAAACGTATCTGTTGACTGCTATAGGGCTGGCGATTAGATAGACTACATCACCGACGATGGTCAAAATAGACATACCATCCAACTGAGACGCTTTGAATAGGCATGTTCGTGAAATACCGCCACCGCTATTCCCTATCCCGGTCTCTGCAAGACAAGAAAGTTTCGTGCACGAGATTTGTTATGCATGTTGTAAAGCGTTGCTTAAGAAAATTGCATTCTCGCCCTACTATGATTATGAACATTCATTACGCAAACACGCCTATACAAATACATTGCCACCTTTATCGCCGAAAAAATGAAGATTTTATGATGAAAAAAAAAAAAATGTGATATGTGCTTTGAGCAGAAATAAGAAAATAAGGTATACCCCCGGAAACCCCAGTTTTACTATATAAAAGTGGGGTTCAAGGGGGTCAAAATTATATAGGCGTGTTTTCGTGATGATATTGAATGGAAGTAATAGCGTGAAGACTGGAATGTACACCTTAAGTTATCTATTAAATTATTTAAATTTGAACCCACACGCATCACGGTATGGTATCGTTCCTTTTCCTAATTACAGGTTCTCATATACGAGGTCGGATCACCTCGATTATTATCCGTTAATGAAGATCCGTAGATCACCGAATGATTACACAATGGCGGACTGGTTATCATCTTCAAAGAAAATGTTAAATGAAAAGGAGGGGAGAATGTACAATAAATTCATCATTGTCTGTAATGATCCCCACACTTTGCTGTAAATTTATATCTCATATGTCTTAGTTTCTAACTTCTCAATGACGAACTATTCAATCCGTTGCACTTTTGAAGCTTTGTGTTGGTCGCTGAAAACCCAAAATAAATTCATTGCAAACTTGTGGCGGCAGTAAAAAGTCTCCATGCCCTGCATCGTTGAGTGGGGATTCCACTGCGAATTTTGAAAATGTTTTAGGGTCACTGATGTAGCCTAATTTACCGAAACTAGCCATTCTGGCCCAGGAAAATTGTGCACTCCACGTTTGCAGAACTGTGTTATAGCCATTGATTCCAAACTGTTTGTCCTTCTTTTACAGAACACATCTAACTTCACTGCTGGTGTCAAGGGTATGTGTGGCGGCTGTAAAATTTCTGCATACCCTTCATCATTGTGTGGTTTATTTTTTCTTGCATACCAGACAAGAAAATCTGTGATTTTACCCTGGGATAGAAATTTATGTTCTGACCCTGGTGTTCCGACCCAAAATCGAATATAATCGCGTGTTTGATAAATGCACTGGTTGATTGTAACCTCGTATGTGCCGTCGTTAAGGTTGACGTCATGCACGTTACGTGGCGTCACCAAACATTCCTATAGTGTCATGGCGGACGTTGGTTACCGAAGTGACTGCAGCATTAAAAATCCGCGCTAAGAAATGGAAGGTATGCAAGAAAAAGAATCCACTCGGCAAGCCTCGTGATGCCGGACAGTGTCCCTCGGGACGGATTTTTCCATCCACCCCTCACACCCATATAAGATTCTCATATTCTAGTCCTTTTTGGATCACTGATTCCACTGCAGATTTTGAAATATCTGAGGGTCGCTGATAATGCCTAATTGGCCGTAACAAGCTAGCCTGCCCAGAGAAACTTGTGCATTCCTCAGTTTTCAGATCTGTGTGAAAGTCCTTGCTTCCAAATAATTACTTTGTGCATATTCTGTAAGACATCTCCCAGTACCCAGAAACCAGTCACACATATTAACTGTCTTGGGGGCGTAAAATGGGACGAACAAGTATAAATGTGTGTTCCGGCATAAGGCACAGCAACGACATTGATCAGACTGCGCATGCGCACAACATTATGATACACATCCGTGCGACACAATGCATAGACTAATACCTTCAAAATGTTTCATTTGCTGTTGAAAAGTTGTGATGTGTTGCTTATAGCATATGTTTTGGATACTCGTAAGAACCGCCAAGACATAGGTTACACGTACTCGCTAACCAAGACATAGGTTATAGGTAATCGTTAGAACCACCTCTGTTACAACGCATAATGTAGTAATGTAGTAATTTCTTCATTTTGAAATTTTTACTACATTATGCGTTGGCATAGTCGACGCGAAATGAAATAAAATGTCGTTTTTACTTCATTATGCGTCGATACTAAGAGGTTTGAGCAAAATGAAAGAATTATTTCATTTTGCGGCGATGGGTGGCATACTTAATTTTACTTCATTATGCGTCAACAGTTTGTTTGTTTGATTTGAGGTTTAACGTTCCCGTCAAGACTATTTAGGTCATTTTGGAGACATTGCTTCAAATTTTATGGAACTTTTACCCGATATTGAGATGAAATGACATCTCAATCGCTGCCGTCCAATTAAAAGCAATAGGGTTTATATGCATGGATGGGCCGACTCGCAGCAGTTTTCCTGGACAGGCTTAGACCTTCTAAGCAGATTACGAGGACTCATGTACGGGCGGTATCAGCTCTGCGTGGAAGCATCGTGCAGCCCATCTATTTATACCCCCGGCATACGAAGTATGCAAGGGGGTATATAGTTTTTGTCCATTCTGTCTGTCTGTCTGTCTGTCTGTCTGTCTGTCTGTCTGCCTGTCTGTCTTTTGTTTGATTTGTTTGATTTGAGGTTTAACGTCCCCGTCAACACTATTTAGGTCATTTTGGAGACGTTGCTTCCAATTTCATGGGACTTTTACCCGACATTGAGATGCCGCCCAATAAAACCAATAGGGTTTATATACATGACCAAAATAGCGCAAGGCGTACGATTTTAATTCTACTGGCTTAATCAAATACAATGAAATTCCACTATTAAGACCACCTAAAATTAATACAAATTTTGTTTTTAAAGCATATTTGGAAGGTTAAAGCTACATTTTCTTTGTGATTTTGACCTTCAGTGTGCTTTTGTGGAAGACCGTCTTTTGGACTGTTCAACTGTGGTCTTAAAGACCACTTTTGAACCGTCTCAAATGTGGTCTAAATTGTAGGAATTTAACTGTATTGCTTCCTAAGTCTTTTCGAAGACAGCTATGTTCTACCATCATTACTTCATTATGCGTCGATATGGTGCATATCAACGCGAAATGAAATAATTTTTTTACTTCATTTCGCGTCGACTATGCCAACGCATAATGTAATAAAAAAATCAAAATGAAGAAATTACTACATTACTACATTATGCGTTGTAACACACCTCCTTCGAGTACCTGTAACCTATGTCTTGGCGAGTACCTGTAATCTACGTCTTGGCTCAGAAATATGACAAATTGTGTATACCACTGTAATCTCACAGTTGTCTTTCTATAAAGTGGGGGTTTATATTTGTATTCATTACATAGACTTGTAAACGTGATATTGGCTATGCAGTATTTAGATGTCAGTTCGTCCTAAGCATCGTTCAGTACACGGGAGTTGGGATCGTCGAATCAGACGTCACTGGGGCATCCAACTGATATTGACTTACTGTTGGGCAAGGCCTGACTTCTCCAGACTTTCGGTTGAGTCTTTAAACAGAGGTCCCGTCTCTGTATGACCTTAGCTGTGGGTGGGGCGTAACACTCAAATACGCTCACTCAATTTATCAGTGTTTCATTCTGTAATTTCGCCATAAATTGCATGTCTGTTTAGGAAAAAAAAAACTAAAAATGTTCTATATGCCGTGGTATGATGGACTGCTTCATGAGTTTAGGATATAAATATGCTTTTCAGAAGAAAAATCCCGCCCCCGCCCATAGGGGCTTGAAGAAATATATGGGCTGTGTTACAACGCATAATGTAGTAATGTAGTAATTTCTTCATTTTGATTTTTTTTACTACATTATGCGTTGGCATAGTCGACGCGAAATGAAGTAAAAAAATTATTTCATTTCGCGTTGATATGCACCATATCGACGCATAATGAAGTAATGATGGTAGAACATAGCTGTCTTCGAAAAGACTTAGGAAGCAATACAGTTAAATTCCTACAATTTAGACCACATTTGAGACGGTTCAAAAGTGGTCTTTAAGACCACAGTTGAACAGTCCAAAAGACGGTCTTCCACAAAAGCACACTGAAGGTCAAAATCACAAAGAAAATGTAGCTTTAACCTTCCAAATATGCTTTAAAAACAAAATTTGTATTAATTTTAGGTGGTCTTAATAGTGGAATTTCATTGTATTTGATTAAGCCAGTAGAATTAAATCTCAATGTCGGGTAAAAGTCCCATGAAATTGGAAGCAACGTCTCCAAAATGACCTAAATAGTGTTGACGGGGACGTTAAACCTCAAATCAAACAAAAGACAGACAGGCAGACAGACAGACAGACAGACAGACAGACAGAATGGACAAAAACTATATACCCCCTTGCATACTTCGTATGCCGGGGGTATAACTAGATGGGCTGCACGATGCTTCCACGCAGAGCTGATACCGCCCGTACATGAGTCCTCGTAATCTGCTTAGAAGGTCTAAGCCTGTCCAGGAAAACTGTTGCGAGTCGGCCCATCCATGCATATAAACCCTATTGCTTTTAATTGGACGGCAGCGATTGAGATGTCATTTCATCTCAATATCGGGTAAAAGTCCCATAAAATTTGAAGCAATGTCTCCAAAATGACCTAAATAGTCTTGACGGGAACGTTAAACCTCAAATCAAACAAACAAACTGTTGACGCATAATGAAGTAAAATTAAGTATGCCACCCATCGCCGCAAAATGAAATAATTCTTTCATTTTGCTCAAACCTCTTAGTATTGACGCATAATGAAGTAAAAACGACATTTTATTTCATTTCGCGTCGACTATGCCAACGCATAATGTAGTAAAAATTTCAAAATGAAGAAATTACTACATTACTACATTATGCGTTGTAACAGGGCTGCATGATGCTTCCACGCAGAGCTGAATCCGTCCCGCACACTTGTACTGGTAAACCGCTTGGAGGATCTAAGCCTGTCCAGGAACCGCGGTGCGAGGCGACCGCCCACGCTAATAAACCCTATTGGTTTCATTGGGCGACATGGCTTGAGATGTCATTTCATCTCAATGCCGGGTAAAAGTCCCACAAAATTGGAAGCAATGTCTCCAAAATGACCTTTACAGTGTTGACGGGGACGTTAAACCTCAAATCAAACAAACAAAATCAGAAGAAAAATCATGACATTTTTTTAAATTTCTTTATAGCACAAGCTACACTGATGAGCAGAATGAGTCACCACAGGTAGCTCTCTAAAACTGAAAATGCCATTGAGCTATTTTAGTAGCCTTGGCTCAAGGAGGTTTGCTGAGCTTGTTCTATAAAATATAATTGCTATTTGAAATATAGATTTTGATGCACGTAAGAAGCGCCTTACTGAGGTGGTTTTAATGAGTGACAACAATCTACGATTAAGAGCAAAATTAAGCCTAATACATACCATTGTAAACCGCACTTTTTATATATACGTGGGTTTTTGAACAATGTTCGTTATACGGACCAGACTCACGGTCGCCCACGCCCACTTCCAGACTCTTTTTGGATCGTACAAGGATATTGATAAAGTGTCAGAAAGAATGCGCAGCCAGTGAACGCAAACGAAAGGCTTGTTGTGATCGGAATAGGTACTCGTAAATCCTACGTTTGACTAGAGTCATCTCTTGTCGTATGTAACACATTTCTCCATCGATGTACATTTTTACTTATAATGTAAAAAATACGAACAAGCATGACTGCTTTTGTTTGGTATGTGAATTAATTTGTAGTTTATGTCTTCGAACCAAAAATATTTCTGCTTACATTTTTTTTGCACTCACACTGAAATGCACCAGCTGCAACCGAACCAAACGACATTTTCGAAATATGTAACCAAAGAAAATTAGGTTTTATATTTAATGTGGTTATTCTGCTTCGCCTGTTTGGTTGATTTGAAGTTTAACGTCCCCGTCAACATTGTAAAGGTCATTTTGGAGACGTTGCTACCGATTTTGTGTGACGTTTACCCGACATCGAGATGAAATGACATCTCAAGCCCTGGCGCCCAATGAAACCAATGCTATTCTGTTTGGCAGATAATTCACGCGACATACCATAAAAAAGGAAAAATTCCTTTATTTTAAGACCACCTTTGGTACTGTTTAAAAGTGGTCTTAAGACCACTTTTGAATATTCCCAAAGGTGGTCTCTTATCCTAGACACTTGATATAGAAAATACAAAGAAAGGATAACTGAAACCTTTTCAATACGTTTTTAAAAGTAGATTTAGTCTTAATTTAAGTGGTCTTAGTAGCTAAATGTTACTGCATTTCATGACACTGTAGAAAGTTCAATGACTGACAATTGGTAGTAATATATCGTCTGCTACAGTTTCTCTTCGCATTTAATGGGCAGGTTTGTCCACATTTAGATGCGTAAGCTTACGAGCGTAGCTGGGGTTGTCTGAGTAAATTTACTGTGGCTACTAAATTGCTGTTTTCCATTTGAGTTGAGGTTTAACGTCCCCGACAACACTATTAATGTTATTTTGGAGACGTTGCTTCCAATTTTGTGGGACTTTTACCCGACATTGACATTAAATGACATCTCATGACCTGCCGCCGCATGAAACCAAAAGGCATAAATGCATTGGACGTTCTGACTCATACCACTTTGCATGGGCACGCTTAGTCCTTCTAAGCGGTTTACCAGTACTCATGAATGGTCATAGTTCCAGCTCTGCATGGAAGCAACATGCAGCCCAATCTATTTCTCCAAGCCTCGATGGGCGGGGGTGAGTTTTCCATATGATAACCACTGACCATTGTAGTTGAACAGTAACGTCATCATTTGAACAAACTTGGTTAAACTGGTTCACCTGATGCTACGTGTCCAGTCTAGAGGCAACTGGGCCTGTGAAGGAGGTTGCGTATGAAATGAGCCAGCACACGACAAAACCTACAATAAGACATGTGGGCCCAGCGAAGAATCCGATCAGCCTACGCATCCATGTAGTCTAACCAGAGACTTCTCTTGCTGCATGAAGGGGCAATGGGCCCTAAGTTTTCCTTAGAGCGCACAGTGATGACTCTGATCATACTGCGGGGATTCGCAGGCTGATCGGAGTTTTCGCTGGGCGCAAGTGTCTTATTGTAGGTTTTGTTGGTCGCTGGCTCAAATTTAACTGAAACTGGCCCAGCTTTTGCAGAGAATGTCCTTTAAAATGTTGCTGGACCCGCAATCCAAATTACCTTGACCTTTGACATGCATAGACATTCATTCGGTACCTATATAGTTTTCGAAAAATGTATTGTTTTACCGTTTTCCTATTCCAAATCCTATGGAACCAAATTTGACCTTGCTGTAAAATAAGTCAAGATCAACCTAGGGTTATCACTTGAACAAATGCGGTAGTCATCAGTCACCCGATGCAATTTATCAAGATTCAGTCGGCGCAGTGGTACTGAAGAAGAAAATATCTTAATGGTTTATCCATATTTGGGCATAGCAGCCATCTTGTTTATGTGATTTGGACCATTCGATCAAGGTTTGTTCCCCCCATTGTCAGGAGGTTCATTTGAAATTAAATTGCTACTTTCCAGAAAATGTCGATGGACCTGCAATTTATGAAAGTTTGTGTCAAGGTCGCCCAATGACCTCGACCTATCTCATCACAGGCATAGAGGATCTTACACGAGTGCTCATGTATTATTGAATTTATTAAACTAGTTGGGGAAAAGGGATAAAATGCGAGGCTATGGAGTTGAGGAAAATGGATATCTTTTCCCCAACGAGTTTAATAAATTCAATAATACATGAGCACGAATGCAAGATTCTATTTATCATATGACATTTAAAACGCATTTTATTCACGTTTGTTTACAAAAATTTCTAATATTCCGCCATTCGTTAAGGACGTCGTACATGTAACGTTACGGGACGTATCTACCTAATTTGCATATTTAATCCACTAGCGGATTATCGAAAATACCACATGACGTTATTACACTCTCAGACGCGACGTCATATGATAAATTCATTTTGTACCTACTCTCATGTAATAGACCTCGATACTTTTAGAAAAATGCATTAAGCCTAAGGAACCAAATTTGACCTTGCCAAAAAATAGGTCAAAGTTAAACTACTGCCATCGTTTTTTCAAACTTCGTAGTACGAAGTCGCCTATGGCTACATACCAAGTTTCAAGACAATTGGCTCAGTGGTTCAGCAGATATAGATTTTTAATGGTGTTACCATATTTGGGCATGGCGGTCATTTTGGTCATGCGACCTGGACCAGTGGATCAAGGTCTCGTCCCCACATTGTGAGGAGGTTGCATATGAAATTGAATTGAAATAGCCCAGGTGTTTTAGAGAACATGTACCTTGAAATGTCTATGGACCTGAATTCCAAGCGAGTTATGGCCAAGGTCGCCGAATGACTTTGATCTTTAGCATTCACAGACATCCGTTTGTACCCACTTTCAAGTCATAGACAACGATGGTTTTCAAAAAATGACTTGTTTTGCCATTTTCCCATTCAAAATCTTAAGGAACCAAATTTGACATTGTCATTAAATAGGTAATGGTCAACCTATGATCTTTAGTTTTGCAAACTTGGTAGTTCTCATTCAATAATGCTACATAGCAAGTTTCAAGACAAATTCTGGAGATGAAGAATTTTAAAGGATTCTACCTTATTTGGGCATGGCAATCATCTCGGTCATTTGACCTAGACCCTTCGAACAAACTTTCGTTCTCCCATTGTCAGGTTGCTGCATATGAAATTTAAGTGAAATTGGCATAGTTTGTTTGTTTGTATTGTTTGTATTGGAGCCAACACTATTTTAGGTCATTTTTGAGCCGGTCAGTGTACCTATCCACACTTTTCCTGGGCAGGCTTAACCAGTACAGTGCACATTCTTTCGCCAGAAACTGACAACTGCCCTTTTTAAATCAGCAGAAGGGAGAGAATGACCGTAGGAAAGATTTCATGATCAATCTCCACGACAGAATGTTGCTGACCCCGGCAGGTATCGAATCCGCGTCCTCCTGATCTCCAGTCAGACGCGCATCAGACTGAGCTACCGAGTCCGGCGAAATTGGCATAGTGGTTTCCATCACGTGAACAAGTCCGTGAGAGAAAGACCCCCTAAACCCCACATTATATAGAGAAAACTGGGGTTTACGGGGGTAAACATTATTTTCCTTATTTCTGCTTGAAAACATAGGTTGTGGGTACTCGTTAGAATCGCCTCAATGAGGCGGTTCTAACGAGCACCTAAACATATGTTTTCATCAGGAAAAATGCCTTTTTTGAAGCAAGAAATATGTACTATATCACACGGATGTGTTATCTTCATGAGAAAAGATATTTGAAAATGGTAGACGTACAACGGATGGACGGACGACTGACGACGGATGCCTACCATCCTATAAGCTCCCCCGAGCCTTTGGCTCAAGTGGGCTACAAATAACCCTTTGGAGCCAAGTATTTCAGCACAGAACTTGAAGTCAAGGTTATATACATTTTTACCCTGCGCTTGACTCTCAGGACTTCTAACAGCAATAAAAAGTGGTCTAATGTAACTGCCCTTATCTGATAAGAGGTAGAGCCTACCAAGACAGATGAGGTTCAAGACAAGTTCTACAACGAGCTGGATTCTGGGATAACTGCAGTAAACGCATAAACAAAGGCATCATCGTTAGGGACCTAAATGCCAAAGTAGATAGAGACGACCGAACTTTGGAAGGAGTCATTACGTAAAACTGAAGTAGAAGGAAAATACAACGAACGCCAATGGCCGTATATATTTCAGTTTCTGTACCGATCACCAATACAGTATTCCGTCTAGCAACTCACAATAAAACGGCTTCATAAGTGCGCCTTCGCTCCAAACAATGATGTCTCATTCACTATAGATGTCATGGTGGAATGGAAGGACAGACGGGATCTCAAACTGTCGAAGATTATTTGCGATGCAGATTCTTGTACAAATCTCAGACTTGGTGCCTGATGCTCTGTCTCTGGTCGGGCCCATCGGAGTCTAACTGTTGTGTTTTCTTTTGCTCCCGCATGCAGTGGTTTCTTGCTGTCGAGTCTTCACCGTTGTCTCACCTCTGTGGTTCTCTGATTATTTGTGTTCACGGAGATGTTGCACTGATGAGTTAGGAGGCCTTCATGCGGACTGAACGAATTATTTGTCTTAATCGCGACGGAAGTAAGGGCGAGGATTGTGGCCACGTAAAATCGATTTAAGAGCCGAAATCTTTCCACTGTCCGTTCCAAGGCGGTTCTTCTGTAGCGATTTATTTATGCTTTTGTTTGTTACTTACTGTGTGTATCACTTGTGTCTTTTTATTTTGGATGGCCAAATGGCCATTTTGTGGGAAAGTAACTGTCCTTATGGCCTTCCTTTGTTTAGGTTTCCATTTTTGTCTGGTCGCTTAATGTTTGTGTTTCTTTCCCTTTGGTGTCTTTGATGGGTGGAGTAAATTAATTGTATCGATTCCTGATCTTTATTTTAATTCTACTTTGCTCTGACTCTGGTTGGGTCTATCGGTGTGTAACTGTTGTTTTTTTTTCTTTTGCTCCAGCATGCAGTGGTTTCTTGCTGTCGAGTCCTCGCCGCCATTTCATCTCTGTGGTTATTTGATTTTTGTGTTCACGGAGATGATTTTTGTGTTCACGGAGATGTTGCACTGATAAGTTAGGAGGCATTCATACGGACTGAACAAATTATTTGTCTAAATTGTGACTGAAGTAAGGGCGAGGATTGTGGTCACGTAAAATTGATTTAAGCCTCCAAGTGGAATTCGTTTTACTGACCATTCCAAAGCGGTTCTTCTCTCGCGGTTTATTTTTGTTATGGTTTGTCTTTGAGTGTGTGTATCGCTTATATTATTTTGTTTAGATAGCCAATTGGCCGTTTTATGGGAAAGAAACCGTTCTTTTTGGCTTTCCGCTATCGATGTTTCCATTAGAGTCTAGTTGTTTCATGTTTATGTATCTTTCCCTTTGGTGTCGCCGATGGGAGCTGTTGGTTAATTGTGTCGCTTCCTGATCATTGCCTTCACTTCTATGTTGTTGTCAGCAGACTCAGCCTGTGCATTCATGGCGAACACAAGGCAAGAAAGTGCCCAAGAGACTAAATGTCTCGAAGCTGAAAAAAGACAGCAAGAGACAAGCATTCGTCAATACTTACCCATTGAGATGCACTGGAACTCAAAAGAGAACTGGACAGTCTTTGACACCGTTCACTTTTCAGCAATGGATTACCTAGAATTCTGTAACCTAGAATGCGTATCTTGCCAACAGACTGGTTTAATGAAAATAACGAAGAAACACAACATCAAAACCCAAGGCAAACCTCAAAGATACCGGTTCCGCGTCCAGTAAAATTGTCCAAATCAAATGTACGTAAGGAAGTTCAGACTGGGCTCAGACGTCGACGGAATATAGTCCTTTGCAGAAAAAAGATATTAAGTTTTTTATGCACTTAAGATAGTTTATGCTTCTCAGATCTCAGGATCCACCCAGTTCCTTAGTACAGATGGAATATCGACTCTGACAGGCACAACCAGGCTGATCATTTTGAGAATGTCCTTCAACCGCCTATCGTCTATCAATAATGGAGCCAAAGGTTTAAATAGGCCCCGTCGAGCGATTTTGGTACTTATCGCCTATGCGAGCAGCGAAGGTTCAGGCAAGCCTGCGCATCCGCACAGTCTCGCCAGAACCTTCGCTGCTCGCTCATACAAGCAGTGAATCAAGAGGAACCTTCAGACAGAAAGCCATATTCCTGGCCCCTCTGAATGGCTGGGCATGCGCTATTAAAATTTGTCATGACGGAATGCTCGAAGACACAAATTCGCATGGCGGGGCTCAATTTATCTGGTGCTCGACGAGTTCCCCGCCGTCACCGAAACAGTGAAAATATTGAAACACATGTCATCTGGCAAAGCTCAGGGACTACCTGAGGGGAACTACAAACCCGGATGTCCTCTAGTTGTGGAGAATCGAACGAAGTTTTTCTACGTTATGCAGAGAAAATATGTCATACTCAATAATTCAAGGCTCCTAGCAGATGGCGTGACGGCATAATCGGTTTCATCCGGATAACTCTCTCGGGTACAGATCAATGGTGTTTGCACTGATCAGACAATAGAAAAGGTGTAGACTTTAGCTAATTTCATTGATGGAAAGAAATAAGCACAACCGTTGTATTTATGAAGAAAGACGTAAAACCGTTGTATTTAGACATGTTTTTATTCATGCGTATTATAGTTAATATTATGTTATGCTTGTAGGTGATAGTTTACCTTATATCTGTGGTTGGTGACAAAACGAAAAAGAAATACTCATCAAATGTAATTTTGATTAAGCTTGATTATTGTTTATTCAAATTTATTGCTTCGGTCTACATTTTCCTAACTTGCTTACCAAGTAATGCTTCCTGATTACACTCTTCTGGAGCAGATGCCTGTTGGTCTGAACATTGATATTTGTCATTTGTCTATGGATTTATGATTTTGGATTAACGCTTTGGTACTACGACCTAAAGTACTTCATTTAATTAAAGTTTCGTAATGAAAATTGAATGACTTCCGACCAGTTCGAAAACGGTGCGATATTTAAATAAATTAATAACTATTAAAAAAAGTTTTTTTCTTGGGAAGGGGTAACCTTCGGAAGAAAGGCGGAATAAAAATAATAAATAAATAAATAAATAAATAAATAAATTTGATATTTAATCTGATAAAGCCGATAAGCAAAATTCAAAAAAAAGAAAGTAAAATGAAAAAGGTATGTTCCATTATAAATTAAAAGTTTCAATATCATAGCAGGTAGTAACATCAATACTTGTTACAGGCAATAAACCTGTTATCTAATTAAGTGTATTTCTGTGGTCAAAGACTGTACACAGTACAATACATATTTTCTTAACGGGAAAAATAATGTCTTTATCTTCTTCCTTTTCGCAATAAACCACAATTTCAATAAATTTCCTATGTGCGTAAACAGAATCTGTACCCGTGCGTTTACCTATACAGTCATCGATGATGTCATTCACCATATTTGCATTATTTGCTGGATCCCAGCTTGCACATTGTCAATATTGGAAAAACAGGTAACCAGACCCCCTGACCTTTCAAGGTCGGTGTGGTCTGGTTACCTAAAACAGGTTACCCCAACACAGATAACCTTCAGAATAGGAACTAGCAGAACATGCACAAATAAGGTGAATACCATCTTATTCAAACGGAAATCCTCCACTGGGACATCTTCTGCCATGTCCATTGCTGTAAAGATGGTTGTAAGTGTCCTATTTTACCGATTGAATAAACATCTTGAACAGTCTTGGGCGTCTATCAGAAAGCCAATGTTGATTCAGGAAGGACATGTGACCAATTTGGTACCAACAATTTACATGATCTTCGCAGCAACACAGCTTAAAAAGAAATGCCAGGAACAGAGAATGGAGCTCTACACGATCTTCGACGATATTATTTAACCCCCATAGACCATATTGGAAAGTCATGTAAAATGTAGAGTGCGGTATCCATATATCCCTGATGAAGAGGGGAGACCGTCGAAAATTTGGTTTTGTTTGTTTGTTTGGTTTGATATTTAACGTCCCCGTCAACACTATAAAGGTCATTTTGGAGACGTTGCTAATACAAGTGGCGGGTTATTATTATTCCCTGATGGAAAAAATCTACAATTGGACATTATGAAAACATTTCACAAAGTCGTGAGGGACTTTGGAAAAGTATGGCTGTACGGCCAAGTTCACAGCAATGGTGTGACCGCTCCATGATGGTATGCTTGCAAGGGTAAAATGGTGGTGAGTTTTCTGACCCATTCCTTGCGTCAAATGGAGCAGGCAAGGCTATGTACTGGCGCTCTTTTGTAGATATCAAGTGATCTCACATTCAGCTTTAAAAAGGCCGAACTGGCGTATCATCCAACATATTGTTAGACTAACAAGCAGCCTACTATCACTGTGAAAGGTCAACGATTGCAAGACGAACAAGTTAACGGAATCATAATTGTCCAGAGTTGTACACATTGATGAAGAAGTCAATGTCAGAATTGTCAATGCTAGCACAGCATTCAGCCGACTATGTGAAGGTGTTTGTAATCGAAGGCAAATCATATTTGACACACAGTTGACAGTCTACAAATCTTTGGCGCTGCGGCCACAATTATGCGCACGTGGAATTTGGACAGTTTATCAACGACATGCCCAATGCTGAACCAGTTTTCGAAACCTTCTAAAGATTAAGTGGCAAAATAGAAATCAAATGAAATGACCAGGAATCGATACAATTATCCCACACCTCCCATCAGAGACACCAAATGGAAAAGAAACACGAACATGAAATAACTAAACCCTAATAAACCTCACAAGCAGAAAGCCAAAAGGACAGATACTTTCCCACGGTTATCCAATATTAAAAGATATAAGCAATACATACATGCAAAGTCAAACTATAACAATAAGGAAACCAGACGAAGAAGACATGAACAGGACAGGGATGCAGAGTGCCATACTCTTCTGACACTGACACGGTTCCTGATGAACGTTTAAGCTAAGATTGGCCTCATCAGCCATCTTATAACACACAAACAGTAGCACTGCCAAATTTCGAGTAAGATTGGTCATTGTAAGTAAAGACCGATGAACTATTATACTAGACAGATATCATTTTAAAAATTTTTGAGGATTTGCTTCACTCCTTCCTGATTTTCAGCCTTTCAGTGTTTACAACGGATTTAGCAGCAGAATTGAGAACAGTATATATCCGAATCAGGTTGCTTCCAGGTTGCATGTTTTTTTAAATGAATATATCCGGGTTTTAGTAGTCTTTCCTCTCAGAATGCTGTTCATTTTATGCTGAGCAGGTGTCCTTGATACCATTTACAGTATCCGTAAAGTTTTATACAGATAGATTGGTGAGTGACCATTCAACTCTTGACGTTGACTTCAGTCTGGAAGACTTCCGAACTTTGATACCTAACAGCGGGGTTCTATACATGTCTATTCCGGTATATAGGCACGGTGTTTTGTGGCGCGGTTCAGTCCTATTTCTGTGGCATCCTTATTGGACTGCGAATCCCACTCAAAACGTACCGTCAGCATACATTATAGTTTACCCATAGTGGCATACCCATGTCAAAAGACAATTAATTGGCTTCATGCAGATAGTATATGAATGATTTGAGACACGCTATGATCATACTATATACGCAACCTCAGCAAACTTTCCAGAACCAAGTTACTAGTTACCAGGTTACTAAAAAAGGCACGCCCGCCCATCGGAGCTTGAAAAAATAGACAAGGCTTCATGATGCTTCCACGCAGAGCTCTAGAAGCCTCCGTGCTGCAGTGGTTATGCTACTCGCCTTGTAAACCAGAGGTAGCAGGATCGATCCCGGGCTTCTCCACACTTTCGGATGAGTATTTCAACCGAGGCCCCGTCTCAGTATAACCTTAACTGTTGGTGAGACGCAAAACTCAAACACTCACTGATTCACTCACTCTACGCAGAGCTGAAACCGACCGCCCTTCAGTACTGGTAAGCCGCTTAGCGGTTCTAAGCCTGACCAGGAAAAGAGGTGCGAGTCGGACCGTCCCTGCATGTTTCATTAGGCAGCATTGTTTGATATGTCATTTCATCTCAATATCGAGTAAAAGGCCCACAAAATTGGAAGCAATTTCTCTGAAATGACGTATACAGTGACGGGGACGTTAAACCTAAAACAATTTGTTTGTTTGATCTGGTGTTTAAGGTCCCCGTCAACACTACATAGGTCATTTTCAGACGTTGCTTCCAATTTTGTGGGACTTTTACCCGACATTGAGATGAAGTGACATCTGAAGCCCTGTCGCCAAATGAAACCAACAGGATTTATAAGCATGGGCGGTCCGACTCGCACCCCTTTGCCTTGGCAGGCTTAATCCTCTGAGCGGTTTACCAGTACTCGTGTGCGGTCGGATTCAGCTCTGCGTGGAAGCATCATACAGCCCATCTATTTCTTCAAGCCCCGATGCGTGGGGGCCGGTTAAGAGTTGTAGTTTGTATAAAGTAATAACTTGATTCTGGTATTTTTCACCAGTGGTGATATAGACACTTCCTTGTCTGTAAAGCCATATTTGAGCCACTAGTTGCCCCAGAAGTGGACTGGAACAAAGATAGCTCTGATCAGACTGACCTGAACCTTTCATCTCCATCTATGCTTTCACAAATTTTGTCCCGAAATTGGCAAACAGAACACGGCGTCTGATCAGGGCCTTCACTGTTCGCAAACAGTTCAGTCATTTTCGAAATAAAGTTTGAAGACAAAAATACCATTTTCAAATGGACTTAACATTTAGTACAAAATTATGTTAAATCACGTTTCGTCTATTCGCGACTCAGTCATTTAAGGTTCTACTCTGTTCTCAGGTCTATCACGTGACTGAGGTCCATAAATTTGCGTACGCCTCATTACCGCTTGTTCCATTTTATGTTAAAACAAGTGTACTCATTTAGAAATCGATTTTAATATCGCTGAAACATTCTAAGGATCATTTTCAATACGCTTAACTTATTTATTGTTTCTTTATTCATGTGATTTTATTAATATAACGTTTGTGACAGTACACTGCCTTTTTGCACCAAATGGAATCTTCCTCCTTATGTATAGGCCCCCCGCCCATCGGGGCTTAAAGAAATAGATGGGCTGCATGAAGCTTCCACGCAGAGTTGAAACCGACCCGCACACGAGTACTGGTAAACCGCTTAGAGAATCTAAGCCTGCCCAGCCAAGCGGTGCGGGTGTCGAATCGTCCATGCTCATAAGCCCTATTGGTTTCATTGGACTGGAGGGCTTGAGATGTCATTTCATCTCAGTGTCGGACAACAGTCCAACAAAATTGGAATGTATGTCAGTATGCAACAATCGCTAGAAGATAGTTTGCTAGGATTTAACATCGCACAAAATACCGTATTTGCCCTAAACGCCGGCCACGTTTAGTACGTCATGTGGCTTGATGAATTATTCATTATATATTTTGGCTGCAAATACTTTATTTTAGTGGCAACCGGGTAGACCATAACCAGACTGCTCATTCAGGAATAGCTCTACAATATATGCAATTCAGTTTTTTTTTGGTTTTGGTTTTACGGCCCTTTCAAGATTATTGCACTCATATCGAGCCGATCGTTAATCAGAGGTGGGCCAAAACCGGAGTACCCGGAGAAAAACCACCTGACCTGACCACCTGAGAATCGGCTGTACATCAGTATGTGCCCATCGGGGCTTGGAGAAATATATTGGGCTTGCATGCTGCTTCCACGCAGAGCTCATCCGACCGCACATGAGAACTGGAAACCGCTTTGCCCAGGCAAAGGAGTGCGAATATAGATGCATAAAAACCCTTCTGGTTTCAATGGGCAGCAGGGACTGAGATGTCATTTAATCTCAATGTTGAGTCAAAGTCGCACAAATTGGAAGAAACGTTTCCAAAATTGACATAAATAGTGACCGTTCTAAGGCGGTTCTTCTGTCGCGGTTTATTTTTGTTATGGTTTGTCTGTGGGTTGTTTTGGATAACCAATTGGCCTTTTTATGGGTTATGGCTTTCGGGTATTGATGTTTCCGTTACGGTCTAGTTGTTTCATGTTTGTGCTTCGTTCCCTTTTGTCTCTCTGATGGGAGCTTTGGGTGTATTGTATCGATTCCTGATCATCATTGCTTTTACTTCTATTTTGACGGGACCTTAAACCCCAAACCAAACAAAACAAAATTACCAAACGTGTTCAGAAAATGTCTGTATTACCATCTTATGAAAGGAAAATAGGTAAACAGTTAAGATCCAGATCAGCACCAGAACAGTATGGGAAGTTTTGTTAGACTCGTCATAAATAAAATAAAATGCGACTCCAAGATTGAAAATGGCTATGCGTAAAGCCATTTCGTTTCGTTACATAGTGTACGACATACGTATGTGTATCGTTTTATTTATTTATTTTTAATTTATAAACAATGCCGAAGTGTAACTAGCAAAACAAGGCGGAATTTAAAGTCTGTTTCGATTGGTGGACCTTTTTGAAAATGTCAATAAGTAAGCCTAACTGATCCGAGGGCGTATGATTATGTTAACGTGGAATAATGGCAATAAACGTATTCAAGCATAGTTAAAACGTATTACGTATGCATATATAGCTATCACTCGCACGTACTGAGTGCTAGATTTTACTGCGAATTTTAAATCTTAACAGAACGGCAATAACCGTAGTGAAACGTAGTGAAAACGTAGTACATACTGCTATGTATAAGGCTACATACGTGGCCCAGCTATGTTTGCTTTGGAATTTTCAAAACAAACGTGGCATTTCAATAAACGTAGCTTATACCTAACAAAACACGAAAACGTCGATGAAATACATTCTATACGTATAAAACGTAATAACCAATATACTTAGAGGTTCTCAACATATTACACTACGCATTACCCACGGACCCCTACGTCTTAGTTTATACTAATTTATTTTAGTTCGATTGCGATAGAAGCTTCAAGCTTATTTAATCGCTCTCGAACACTCATTCTGGATGTTTTCACGCGCGCGAGAGAGAGGCAGTGACTTTTACACCACTGCTACCCATTTACACCTGGGTGGAGTTAGGCAGTGTCATTACGTGTCTTGCCCAAGGACACACCTCGATACCGGGTGCCGGATTCGAACGCACAACCTCTCGATCATGAGTCGAACGCGTTAACCACTGCGCTATCGAGGCTGGCGTAGGATCCCTACGTCTTAATATGTTTCGCCACGTTTTATTCTTCGTTTCATTACGTTTCGGTAGGTTTTGGTAGGCATTGCTAGGTATCATTTCCCTACAAAATGGCGCAAAATTAACGTAGCTCAGTACGTGACATTTTGACTGGGGCCTTAGGTGAAGTTACCGTTGCATTTGATGTATAGGTCTTACCTACCGTGTTGAATATAAAGAGATAGATATTTAAGTTGATATATGGTCATTTATAAGCCTATTAGGTCTATACCTACATTTTATCATTTTAGATTAAAACTATTGATATATTTTAGGTATATGGTTGACATTTCGATCTGTCCTCGGACCCAATATGGTTCAACATAATTTTATGGAAGTAATTCCATTAGATATCAAAACCGATGTGACATATCAATGATGGCTCGATCGTACTTGGGGTTAGTTCAAGCCACTACTTTATGGTGTGCTGAAAATGAGAGTATGTTCAAGCTTATTTAACATAAGTAATGCTGAATGCTTTAATTTAGAAATATATCAGCTCTAACTGTGATTTGTTGAGTAATAAATCACAGTTTGGAGGTCAGTTGTAAAGTAGATCAAATCACGAGCGCGTAGCGCGTGATTTGTTTACTTAAAACTGACCGACAAACTGTGATTTATTACTCAACAAATCACAGACTAGAGCTCATCTATTTCGATTCAAACACGCTGAAAATCGGCAATAATGTTGTTGTTTCCTTCAAAATCTCACAACCTTTCGCCATTGTTAGAATAAATCCCGCTAAAATTATCGACTGAAACACATTTATTTATATCCTTTTCTAACGTTTTCGATGCGAGAATATGACGTTACACCGTCTAACGTCAAGGAAATCGACTAGTGACGTCATAACTTGACAGTTTTTAATGACGTCACTCGTCACGCTCTTCCTTGTCGTGATTTGTTGTAGAATAAAACATAGTTATTTTCCATTGTCTATATAGGCGCGCTGTGTTTGAATTAATAATTCAAATTCTCTGTCAATATATACATTTCGAGCGATTTCATTGGTTGACATAATTGATAAATTCCATGAGCAAGAGGCTCGAGCTCGTGCCCTTCAACTGTGACATTCACCTTGAGTCAGCATGTATGGATTATGCAAAGCATCTCATTTGACCAAAGTTTAATGAAAATCCTTCAAGGGGTAAAGGAATTATGTGACGGACGAAAACTTCAATGATAAATCACGTCACCTTCAATTGTGACCTTCGCCTTGAGTTAACATGGTTGAGTTATATGTTCTAACTGTTCCAAGTATCATGACTTCATGGAACGTGGGAAAGTGCTCACTACCAGGTTGTTATGCCAGGGTTATCAAAACCAAACTCATATCAACACTAAAGAAGTTCTATGGGAGGCACCATGATCTTGTTGATTCGTACAATGTGGTCATTTCCAGAATTATTTCTGATGTGTTTGCCAATGGAAAACCATAGGAAGACTTCGAAAATCTCGGACATACCCTTCTCGGCATTTACTCCTTTTCTTCGTTCAGGTAGAAGCCTCCGTGGTGCAGTGGTTAAGCTACTCGCCTTGTAAACCAGGGATCGCAGGATCGACCCCGGGCTTCTCCAGACTTTCGGATGAGTCTTTAAACCGAGGTCCCGTCTCCGTATGACCTTAGCTGTTGGTGGGACGTAAAACTAAAACTCACTCACTCACTCTTCGTTCAGGTCGATAGGCGTGGTGGGCGAAGCTTGCTTACCAAGTAACGCTTACTATCCGCGGACGCCTGATAACACTCTTCTGGAGTCCATGTCTGTTGATCTGAACATTGATATTTGCCATTTGTCTATGGATTAATGATTTTTGATTAACGCTTTCGTACTACGACCTAAACTACCTTCTACACATCTGTCACTTAGGCCAACTATTGACCAAAGTTTAATAAAAATCCTCCAGGGGTAAAGGAGATAAGGAGTGATAAAAACCTTTAAGGTTCAAACCCGTGACCTTCAACGTTGATTTTGACCTTGAGTTTCTTGGCCGGCCCCGGTAGCTCAGTCGGGTGCGCGTCTGGCTGGTGATCAGGAGGACGCGAGTTCGATACCTGTCGGGTTTTGCAGCATTCTTTCGTCGAGATTGATCATCAAAACTTTGTTACGGCCATTCTCTCCCTTCCGCTGAATCGGGGGGGGGGGGGGGGGGGGGGGGGGGGGGCAGTTGTCAGTTTCTGGCAAAATAATGTGCACTATACTGGTTAACCGCTTACGTATAAGCCTGCCCAGGAAAAGTGAGGATAGGTAAACTGACCGGCTCAAAAATTACCTAAATAGTGTTGAATTGGCCGATAAACTCCAAAACAAACAAACAAACATGTAGTTTCGGATTCTGCACATCAGCACGCTGAGGCGAATATCTAACCAACGTTTAGTGGTAATAGGGACCTGAAAGTCAAGGCTCAAACTTGTGATCTTCATATGTGACATCACCTTGAGCTTACATGGCTGAATTAAGAGTTTGCACATCATCTCACTCAAGCAAACACTTGCCCAAAGTTTAATGAAAATCCTTTCTGGGGAAGCTGGATATATGAAACGGACATAAAATATATGGGTTCTGCACATCAGCTCACCGGGGCGAATATTTAACCAAAGTATAATGAAAAACTATCAAATGGTTAATGAGACACGGAGCGGACAAGAAAGTCTTACAGACAGATGGCTCAAAATCCTGACCTTCAGTCGTGACCTTCACCTTGAGTCGACATGGTTGAAATATGGGTTTGGCACACCATCTCACTTAGGCAAACATTTTACCAAAGTTAAATGAAAATCTTTCCTGGGGTAAAGGGCATATGGAATGATAAATCTTCGAAACCCAAACTTGTGACCTTCAACTGTGACCTTGACCTTATATCGACATAGTTTGTTTATTGGTTTTGCACATCAGCTCACTTAGGGAAATATTTGACCAAAGTTTAATGAAAATCTATAGAATAGTTCGTAGGATATTGAGCGGGCAAGAAAGTGTTACGGACGGACAGACAGATGTTCTAACGAAGTCCTTAAATGCCCGCACTGCTTCGCGGCGGGGGAGTAATAAAGACCATGGTGAAGTAAAGATGCGGGCACTCGTATAACATGTAGAAGCACATTTAGACCTCAGAGGTGACACACTACAATACCGGTACACACCAACTGAACCTCGGTGCGCCAAGAAACAGACCGACGGAACATTGTGCTTACCAATGTTAACACTTTTTTATGCCCAGCCACTCAAAAAGTTGCGGGGTATTATGTTATACCCTCCCAACTTTTGAATGTCCGTCCGTCCATACGTCCGTCCATCAGCTCCGCATAGTTTCGTGTCAGCTCTATAAATCTGATACTATCTCTATTCATATACTGAGACGGTAATACTTGGCCATTACCTCAGTTAGGTGGTGCATTAAATTTAGAATTTAGCAAAAAAAAGAAAAGAAATCACTGGATGAGTTCTTAATATTTACAATCTGCTTTCAGAGGTGTACTCAAACGCATACTCCCGGGTCACAATCTACACCATGCGGGCTTTGAACTCCTCTGAGTTTTGGCATTTACCAAAGAAGAGGGAAGACTATTCCATTTAGGAATAGTTCTAGGGAAGAAAGAATTATTCAGGGCATCAGTTTAGGCCTGGTACCTACGCTGTTGTATGATTTGTATGCCCTTGTTTGAGTTGAACTAGTCACGGGGGTCAAGTATTTATCTTTATTCAGATACACTTTATCAGAGTGTATCTTATAAAAGAAGGTTAAAGGGGACTGCGCACGACGAGTCTCCAACGATGGCCATTCCAGCTCATCAAGCATATCGCCAACACTACTCGCCTGCAGGTCCATCGGACAGCCGTCCTCTGAAACTTTCCAACCCGTTGAATCTCAGTTTTAACATAAGGGTGTCAAACAGGTGATGCATACTCAAGTTGAGGTCGAACCAATGTTTAGTGTGCGACATACTTAGTCTGCCTAGGAGCAAAAACCAAATTGCGTCAAAGAAATCCTAATGTACTAGTTATCTTGGATGTAATCTCGGAAATATGTTGACCCTAATCCAGATTATCAGTGATGATGATGCCAAGATATATTGCGGATTGGACATGTTCCAATGTATGCTGATGTAGTGAGTAGCCGAATTTAATCTGCTTGTCTGGAGGGTGTCGTGACACTCTCATTGAATGACATTTGGCCACATTGAACTTCATTTGCCAATCTGCCTCCCAATTGCAACGGGCAATCCAGGTCATCTTATAAAATAAGGAAGTCAGAAGGAGTATACATATTCCTTTACAAAAACAATCATCAGCAATCACACGAACAAATGACCTGATAGTATCCGGAAGATCATTGATAAAATACAAAGAAAAAGACCGATCCCAGAACCGAACCTTGAGGCACACCAGACAAAACAGGGACTGTATCCGACGCTTGGCCATTAAGTACAACTTGTTGTGAGATTAGCTAATCCACTTCAGTGTGGATCCTCTTATACCATAATAGTCCAGTTTATACAATAACCTCCTGTGAGGTACCTTGTTGAAGGCCTTGGCAAAATCCATGATAACAAGGCCAGTCTGTTTGAGGCCACGATTAATGGCCCCAATCAGATTGCTCACAATGTCATGGTAGAATTGACCCAGTTGAGTTTCACAAGACCTTCGGCTTCTGAAACCGTGTTGGCACTCAGCAAGAATGCTTTCAGAGGCTAGGTGATGTTGATGTTGATACCATATGAGATATATTCACGGAACTTCATAGATATGTAGAGGACCATTAGACGACATGCAGAACATATAAAACGTTACTCTGATTTTCCTACTTTTGCAGTTATTGCCCTTTCAACATTTTACATTTTAGATATTTTCACGGAGCTATATACATATAAAGAACACCATGAGACGACGTGCAGGACATATGAAGTGTAACTCTGATTTTCCTACTTTTGGAGTTATTTCCCCTTGAACATTGAAAATAGCCATTTCTATCCTGTAGTCTGTTTGAAGCACTAGATCTCCTGAACATATATTTGGATTCTGACAGAACTTGCATGGTTACACCATTAGGATAGGAGAAAATACCCGTCAGGTTTTGATGACACTGACCTTATTTTCAAGGGTACTGGCCCCAAACAAATCGTGTGTCTGCACCCTATCCCATGAACGAATCAATGAAGTTTAATCAGACTAGATTCAAAATATCACTGCAACATAACAAATATTTGATTAGATTTTGGTGACCTTGACCTTATTTCCAAGGACATAGGCCCGATAAATGGTCAATTTTGGCTTGTCTGCATCATGTCTCTTGAATGAATAGATGACATTTTATCAAACTTGAACAATATATTTTCAAGGTATCAGACCCCCAAAAACTGTCAATTCTGGGCCAGAAATGACTTTTCTGCACTCGTCCACATGCACGAATTGTTATATGGTCTTTATTGCTCGTAACGTTTTCTGTGTAGGGAACTACTCTGAGATATTTTCCGCAAACTTCAGACAAAGATTTAGCACCATGAGGGGTTCTGCAGAAAGTAACAACTGTATTTCTGGTCGTTTACTTCCTTTTGGCTATGGCTCTTCGAACATTGAAAATAGTCACCTTAGTCATGTATTCTTGACAACTTTATGTGGGGAAAGACTAATACAACTTCTCTTTGAATTCCTTTTTTGACAATGATATGGCACTTGCTAGATGCAAGTGTAGTGACGTTCCTTGCAGCGCTTTTATTGGTTTATATGAAGAGGGATTTTAACGGGGCAGAGTGTTAATGTGTTTTCCAAGTGCAACCAAAGACAAAGCGCATTGATAAAGGGTCAAAAGGTAGACAAGGAACGACAAACTTTCAACTTCACTTGGTAACATTTTTAATTTTATTTCTACATATTTAATAATTTTCTCAGTTCTCGTTTCAAGTCAGTAGCACAGATTCACAAGAAAACAATTTTGTCACGAACACATAACATTTTGACTGACAACAATTATACATTTACACAATATAACTCATTTCAAGGGAATGGATACACCTTCTGGCAAAAGCTATTCTAAAACCGCGAACAGGCCTTGTCAACAAATATATTATCTTAAATGAACGTTTGATCTTCTGTGGAGCTCTCAGAAAAGACGTTTTTATTGAAGTGTCTCTGCAGACAATATGAAAGCATCAACTAAAAGACAGTCACAAAAGGCTGAATACCTTAGAAAAATGGCAAAAGCATTTTCCCAAAGGGACATCCATTCGCCTCAACCCTTATCCTGCTGAATAATTAATTTTGCAACACTCATTTCTGAATATCGACCAATCAAATAACTTGACATGATACATTTGTTTTCAAATTCACAAACTTAATGACAAACAGTGTAGATCTTGTTCAGAAGCCACCTGATCTGGATCTACACTGTTTGCAAGGGTAGGGGCTGTCGTGTTCAGCGGGATAAGGGTTTAAACAATAATGTACGATGTTTACTTCTTTATTTTTTGCGCTTATATATAGCAACCATATGACGTTTCAAGTGATATGCGAAATATAGCGTTATCATCACTAATATGATCGATGATGGTTCGGTATAGCTAGTGCAATTTGACATGAAACTGACGACCTCTATTACCAAAACTTCACACCCGACTGAATGTATATATTCATCTTCGTCGTTTTTCGAAGA
Source organism: Lucinisca nassula (assembly GCA_963580285.1). Taxonomy (NCBI): domain Eukaryota; kingdom Metazoa; phylum Mollusca; class Bivalvia; order Lucinida; family Lucinidae; genus Lucinisca; species Lucinisca nassula. The sequence goes on along the minus strand of OY757019.1, from coordinate 59,489,566 downwards.
TGTCGATATTGTTATTCAATGCATAGAGGCCGGTAAATGGGTCGCAATTCACGAGATGCCGAAAATGCATGAGAAGCTTACGAAAATCGAGCTATTAGGCGGTAGCAATGATTAATTTATTCTTTGCATAAAGGTCAGTCTCGTGTCAAATTGCACCAACTATAATAAACCGCATAAAGATATACAGTAGTCGCAGATAAGAGCGACTAGGCGGAGCTATTCAGGTGTTGTCTATATATGTCAAATTCGTCCATTAGAAGATTCGGTAGAGTGCCTTTCGCATGCTTTCTGCAAGCGGGCCAAATGGCCATATACGCCAGTGTTACAGTTGAATTCACACAATCTGTGGACTTTGTTTACCTTTTTGTTAATAGAACATTCCGCAGGCAGGTCCGGCTAGTCAGTCTTATCTGCGACTACTATACTTGAAACAAAGAAAGGGGATTCGAGAGTTTCAGTTTCTAACCCTTTTATAGAATATATCTAATATAAACCAGCACTTAAAGTAAGCACCCGCGTATTTTCAAAAAAGTTTGAGAGGAAATGGGACGGCAAACATCCCTCGACCGCTCGTAGAGCCTCGTGGAGACGCCCCAAAATGCCCAGGAAATGCGCAATAAAGACGCACGAAAACATCCCAAGTTAAGTGGACAAAATTAATATAAGAAACAGTAAAGTTAACGGAAATGTATAAAAGCGGATGAAAAAATATTTTTTATTGTTCGATCATATGTAAACTGACCAATTTGGAAATCAATTCATCTATACAAATCGCATTTGTCTGTCCAGGATACATAATCTATCATTTCTTTTGCTCATTTCTTTTGCTCTGTTTACAAAACACAGTAATTTTGAATACTGCTTACAACATTCTATATTTAAAACTATTATTGTAATTATGTATTTCAGTGTTGAAAACCTAAGTGGCGTAATAACAAAATGATCTATGCCACACTTTGAAAATAGCTGTGCAAATTTTACAAGTATAGAATGCTTAATATTAAATATTAGGAAGGCGCCTTTGCCATTTTATCATTTTATCTGGCATAAAAGCTGCTCATTTGATGACCTTGATAGATTCAGTCTTTCGAATAGTATGAATATGTTAACTTTCAGTTTGATCTAACTCTTACCAACAAAACAGAAACAGTAAGTTCATTAACCTTTTAGGTTTCAACAGCAAATTGTTAATAGCAAACTCATACAGCTATGCGGCTTGACATATAAATACACATACACATGCGAATATTGCACAAGTTGATTTTAAAGAAGGCGATATCTGCAATAAACAAGACTATATCTCCCTTAAATGTGTGTGTATGTTTTCGTTTTCCATATTTCTGTAAGTCTGTAAGTAGGTAACATCAGCCCAATGTAAGCAACCTATGCACTAACAAATTTATTTACCCTCTCAATCATTCATCACAAAATATGCTTAAAATAGGTCAGTACGTGAGACAAAAACTAGATCAACTATAACTATCTGTAATACGATGTGAACAATCTTCTAACAATAATGTTTAAATTGTATAAAGTTAGTTATCAAAGGTGTTTAAAACAAATGAGCATTGCAAGAACCGAACGCTTTTTAAACATTACACAGAAAACGAAGTTGATATCTTTAATTTAAATAGTTAAACTACGTTAGGATTTTAAGTGTTACAGTAGTCATGCTTCTCGTAAAGTTCTAACTTTCCTAGCATTTCAACTTTTCTATGGAAACAGTGCATGCCCAACATTAATTTTATATAGTTGTTGGGGTCATAATCCAAACTCATAAATCCGTAAATGAATGGTGAATTAGAATATAGGGGAACTAATTCATCTCACTTCACAGAATACAAACATCAGCATATTTAATAGCATTTACAGTAACTTTCATGAAAAATAATAAGAATACAATTCAACAAAGTTTCCTCAAAGGGGAATTTTATAGTTTAGATAACTGTTACAAATATGAAGTGTTACGAAATTAGTCTTTATGAAAGACATCTTTACTTAACAACAACAAGGCAGTTTAACGAGGGCCCAGGAAAGCCCACATTCGTTAATGAAAAGTGGGGTTTCCAAAGGTGCATCTGCTCAATATGGCCATAAAGATAACACAACCATGTGGCGATACGCGTTTTAATATTTGTAAAACTAACATATATCGGATGACATTTTGTCATTGTTACTTAATATACAGATTAATGTTGGTGCTCGTTAGATCCGTTGAGGTTGATGACTATTGCATATAAATAAGGAAAAAATTAAACCCCTATCCCCCATATATTAAGTGTAGTTGAACAGGGTGTCCGTTACAAGGATTTATTAACGTAATGCTGTGTATGATTGTTAAGCACACGTTATACATGTATGAGCAAATAAACGTGTAGCACAAATTCGACATTAGTCAAATGTGTCTCGAGTAGAGTAGAAACATACTCAACGTCGTTCCAAGTATGAACGTCTGTTAGTATACTTAGTTAATGTATAAGTGCAAATGGATCAAATAAAGACATAGGCGCATATATTTTCTCAGAGCATATTTCATTATTTTTGTGTGTAACGCAATAACGATATTACCTTGTGTTCCGGGATGGCCAGTACATCTCCTAAGTTTCTAAAGCCTTTTGATTGCACTTATGTACTAGTTTATTTTCATCTATGCCAAGTTTGTGAGATATCTGTTTGCTTTCTCTTTCGAAGAAAATTACATATAGAATATTTAGAAATCAAAACTGAAACATTTCATAGCAAAAATAAAAGTGAAACGTGGGCCACAGTATATTATTTCCTCTGTGAGTTTACGTCCTTGTAGAAGTTATGTTTTGAATGGCATAGTGCCTGTATTGAGATCAACATCGTGTTATATGCTAATAGAGCGAATAAAAATATCTTGATGTAGCATGAGTGCGATAAAAAACGAACGTGTGAACGCTATGAATTTCTCCATGGTTACATGAGTCTCACACATATCATATATACCTAAACAAAACCTCCCGACATTCTCTTGCGACATTTGTTTCTTTCAATTGAGGCTTAACTTCTCCGTCAACACTATTTAGGTCATTATGGAGACGTTGCTTTCAATTTCGTGGGGCTTTGGTGTCTCTGATGGGAGGTTGAGTTAATTGTATCGATTCTATATCATTGCCTTAATTTCTAGTTTTACCCGACCGGACATTACGATGAAGTGACATCTCATGCCCTGCCACCCAATGAAAGAAATAGAGCTTATATGTATTGGACGGTCTGACTCACTTCACTTTGCCTGGACAGGCCTAGTCCTTCTGATCTGAAGCGGTCAACCTGTCCTCATGTACGGCCACTTTCAGCTCTGCGTGGAAGCGCCCTGCAACCCAATCTATTTCTCCGAGTCCCACTTAGCAGGGGCCCTTCTCCACTGACGCCTGGGTGATTGCTTACTATAAATCATTGCCAGTAAGTTTACATCTATGTGCTATTCATCGAAACAAGTCACTAGACGTTTTTCACATATGCTTATGCTATATATGTGTCCTTCAAAACCGTTAAATTCGGTATCTTAGTGTCTTTTAAAAGTCCAGTCAGCATTTTCATGCAAGCGCGGGGATAATGAGACATTCAAAAAAATTTGTAAATATAGTGTACATTCTATTTAACGCACATCATCGGCATGCCGATGGTGAGCATCAGAATAGTAACGAAAATGCTTACGGTTTCTACATCTACTACGCAAAGAAGCTCATATTTCGAAAACATTATATAAATCAACCAGACTCAGTCTTAACTTACCTTAAATGATACTCTAGCGGTCGGACGTCTTGACAAACCCTTTGTTTCATGTCAGAATTTACGTTTCCGCCTTTGACTATTCTGAAATGCGATTGCACCGTGCTTTCAGCAGACGTTTAGAAAACATTTCGATTTCTTGTAAAAATGCGTGTCTACACTGGTTAAATTGTCTTCAAGTCCATAGACATCAAAACAGAGAAATGCATTATAAACAGGCGTAGATATCACTCTTTCAACAATATACTTCACATCCCAGAACAGATACATTTTAGTGATTTCACTTCGAATACACGCCTTTTTGTCACTAATACTGACCTAAATGATGCATGCAACCCATTAGCAAGCAAGTTTGCAAAACTACTCCTAATCTGAGTAAGAAATACATATATACCCGTTTTATTAGAAACATAATTACATTGATTCATTCTAGATTTAGATATTTTAGCAGGCTGCTCTGTTACTGGTTAATTCTGGCCTACGAGACGAAGGCCTGTAACATGCCAACGTAAAACATCCTGACATAGGTATACATGCTATCAATGAAACCAATATATAGCTAACCAACTCCATGAATATACACAACATTATCGGTGGGAGGATTTTTTGTATATAAATTGGACAAACATACTGGGTACCATCATATTGAAATGTATGATGAAGATATAAGTCAAACAACACATTTCTTAATTGAAATAAATAAGATCTGTAGTTCGAGAAAAAGACATAACTGATCAGCCAAAAGTCAACACTGGAGTAAACGCTGTATTCGATAATCGAATTTGCGTATCATGCAACGGTAAGGCATTGTATGAGTCAGACATTTTCATGATTTTGGCATAGTCTTTTATGTGAAATATATGTGTGTGAAGCTTATAATACTACATACCGACAGTTCATTTCTTTATTAGCAGTAAAAATTGTGAACTAGAGATATTAAGTCTTAATAGAAGTGAAGACAATGACCAGGAAGCGATAAAATTAACCCACGCCGCCCATCAGAGACACCAAAGAGAATGAAACACAAACGTGAAATAACAAGACCCTAATGGAATCATCAATAGCGGAAAGCAAAAAGGACAGTTACTTTCCCACAAAATGGCCAATTGGCTATTTAAGCCTAAAATGTGATTCGTAGTTCAGCACTGTATGAACTAAGGAACATAAGAAACAAAATATAGACTAGAATAGAGTAATGGAGAAAATACTATTAAAGACATCCGCAGTAGGATGTTGAAAATGAATTTATGAAATGTTAAAGTACAAACTTTACCAAGTTCTCAAGCATGCACAAACGTCTTTCGGTGACATTCTTGACAGAGGATTTATTTGAGAGTCATATTTCCGGACACTGACGCGCTTTAACGTTTGTCTAACATACCTATTCAAGAAAAGGCAATATAGGAAATGCCGTTTTTCCACACTGCGCTGAAATATGTAACATTCGGTACGCCAGATGTAAAATAAAAATGACAACTAACAATAATATGTTACAGGAACAGTTATCAATGTTCTCGTAGGTGAATTGCTGCAACATGAAAACATTTGGTGAAGCAACTTGCAATAACACAGTTGGCAGGATTAATCAATTATGGCAGCTGAGTTATCACCCTTACAACGCATTTGTATTGCCACTGAAGAAGATTTTATATATAAAACCCTGTGTCGGATTTTCATGCACGTATCAATAGTATCCTAAAGAAACCGCATTAACAAGTCTGTGTAACGAATACTCTTGTAATTCCCTTTTCCTATAGAGAAAGGGTGCTAATATTGGGGTTTAACGTCCCCGCCAATACTATTTAGATCATTTTGGAGTTAATGCTTCCAATTGTGTGAGACTTTTAGCCGACATTGAGATGAAATGACATCTCAAGCCCTGCCGCCCAATGAAACCAAAAGGGTTTATATGCAGCGACGGTCCGACTCGTTGGCTAAGAACTTCTATGCGGTTTACCAGTACTCAGTGCGCGGTCGGTTTCAGGCCTGCGTGGAAGCATCGTGCAGCCCAATCCATTTCTTCAAGCCCCGATGGTCGGGGCGCAGATCTTTGAGGCACTCAACGCAGATTATTAGGAAACTACTGCAGAACTTCTTGAGAAAGATGTCATCTCTAGAGACATGAAATATCTCTTCATCATACATAGATGAGCTCTACTTATATAATATTCTCATTTGAAATGTAATTTATTACAATGGAACCGAAACCGTAGACAGTCACAACTGCCGGTTATTATTTTAGTATTCAAACATTGACAAGCATCCCCTTGAAATATAATTTCACCTTCCATTATGCAAACGGTGATGTTCTTCGGCTGACAATAAGTATCGAGCTCCTTAGGCTTTTAGACGAGTAAGTGACCTTTATTATCTTTTGTTCAAATAGACTTAAGAACAATGCATCACATTATCTGCCGTGCATGAGTAAAATACAGAGGACCCGCGTTATACGACATTCGTTATAACGGCAGAACTCGTGATAACGACAATTTCAATGGAATGAATTCTTAGCTCAAGGTTTGGCCTCGATTCCGAACGGCTTGGGCTTCCCTCGTGTTGAAAATACCCAAATCGAATCCATAGTCATGGATGATTCTTGTAATTTTATACTCCAAAAAACAAATGTTATAGACTTTTGTAAGAATCGCCTCGATACGGCGATTCTAACAAATGTCTAAAACATTTGTTTCTTGGGGTAATTATGTGGAAAATACCTTTTTTAACCTATCTTAATCCTAATTGGGATTCTTTATAACGGCAAATTCAATATAACTGCACAATAGTAGGGGAAGAATTTATGTCGTTATAACGCGGGCCATATGTATTCTGAAGATCTTTTTTGACACAAAACTGAAACGACTTACAACTAAAACAACATAGATGCATGGCAGGAAAACAGACGCATCATCACATCTCACTACTAAGTACGTGTGGTGAAAAATCCCGTAAACTCCAATTTATATACCGAAAAGTTTGGTAAACAAGGTTATATTTAATGCCCCTGCTTTTGCCAAAACACATAAGTTGTGGGCACTGGTTAGAACAGTCTAAATGCGGCGGTCCTATCATGCACCTACAATCGATGTTTTGAGCAGACAGTAGAAAACGTTCATAAAGTTTCATCTGGGAAAAATCATAGCGGTGCTCGAATCATGTAAGACAGCATTATATCACATGGGTAAGAGTTGTACGCATCAACAGAAACAACACGTCAAGATGACAATGCAGCTTCGTTACGAAAACATCCCTATTCAAATATATTGAAATTTTTACTGCCAAAAAAAAAAACAACAACAAAAAGTAACATAATATTAAGATAAAAATGCAGATACTTTTAACACATTTGCAAAACATAGATCTTGGGTTCTCGTAAGAACCGCCTTGACGAGACGGTTCTAACGAGTACTAACAATCTATGTTTTGGAGCAGAAACAAGAAAAAAATGCCTATCCCTGTCAGCCACAGTTGAACTGTATGAAAGTGGATTTAGGGTGTTGAAAACTATATGGGAGTGTTTTCGTCAAAAACAACACTTTGTATTGGGGTTTTAAAAGGTGTACGCCTTTTTTTTTTTTTTTTGCTCCAAGACATAGATTGTTGGTAGTCGTTCGACAGATGATAACGAACATCCAAAAGCATCACATTTTTACCTTAAAAAATCACCCTCAGAACCGTTGTATAAAATATTATGTTGCACAGATACGATTTCGTATAATGACGCAGGGTAAAACAGTTTCCTGCCACACCATCTCAACAAAACTATTTTGCCACTATGTTTCGGGGAATAGATGCACCGCGGAAACAAACTCTTCCGACATCTTTCTTTGCAAAAGAGACAAATTTAACCCCCTGCATGCTGGGTACTTTATTTGACAGACGACATTTTGAAATATTTTTCTCACTTTGTCTAGAAAACAGGATTTGACATTTCATGCAAATTACATAGAAATGTAAATTGATGCAATTTTCATGAGATTTCAAATCATGTTTTCTTGGAAAAATAAGAAAGAAAAACAAAGCATTTGTCGTTTGCTGAATTAACCCAGTGAGTGGGTAATGGTTAAGGATTACCAGATTTTTTTTTCTGAAAACTGGGTTACTCTGAAAATTGCCTTAAATGAAAGGCAAGATGTTTTTACCCTTGAAACGTTGTAAGTGTGAAAGAGCTGTCGCCTGTACAGGTGTATCCATAGCCCTTTACTAAACGCAGAACAACCAGTAGTCCATGGGATCAACCCTTCTGGAAATACCAGTGTCTGCGATCTATTCTCGTATTGGGTATATATCTTCGTGAACACTGGTCACGTGGCAAGTAAGATCACGTGGGTTAACATAAGTAACAAAACTAGTGTACGTTATTCGAGATACAAAGTGCGTAACTTGTGCAGTGAACAGTGAACACAATATAAATCAATTGACTAATATAATTCTGTTCTCGCAGCTGGGGAACCTTGAAATTAGGCCAGACTACAAACAGTTCTACACAGCGTTCAAGAGATGTAGTTTTGTATCTTATACCCTGTATATAGCACATGATAAGTTTGTCTAAATATCCAGAGATACTTGGAAATGGGTCTCCTGGCTCCTTTTCTTCTCGTGTAAGGGTACACAAGTTATAAATCTCGTGTATTCTCGTTTTAGGAACGTTATTCTACTTATGATGAATCATCACTAGCTATACTCTTTTCATCATCTGCCTTGTCGTCTTTATCCTTTTTTGAAACAGTTACACCGTCATTTAGTTCTTTAATAGCTTGTCTTTCTTTTTTCATTTTCATACGCCGGTTTTGAAACCAAATTTTTATTTGTCTTTCTGTTAAACACAATGAGTGTGCCACTTCTATTCTCCGTTTACGAGTGAGGTAATGATTAAACTGAAATTCTTTTTCTAATTCCAGTGTCTGATAGCGACTATATGTTTGCCTTCCCCGACGCCTCTGTGCTGAGTTTGGACCTGCAATGGAAAGGAAAAGAGATCGTGTTAACTGGTAACTCACCTATCACGAAAACTCGCCTATTAAATTTTGACCCCCGTAGACCCCACATTTATACAGTCAGACTGGGGTTTACAGGGGTAAACCTTATTTTTTCTTAGTTCTGCTCTAAAATAAAGATTGTGGATACTCGTTAGAACCGCCTCGATGAGGCGGTTCTACCGAGTACCAACAATCTAAATGTTGAGCAGAAGTAAGAAAAACAGAAAAATATCAATTTTTCATCTTAAAATTTTCATTTTATCGGCAATAAATGTTACATTGTATTTGTATAGGCGTGTTTTCGTAATGTGAATTTCTTGTATTTCACAAAAAGGTGTGTGTGGGGGGGGGGGGGGGGGCAATAAACTTGTTTCCTGCTCAGTGCAGCTTAGAAGGAAATTTGTAATACTTCTAAGAGGTTACAATATACACCAATGAGGTCATTTTCCATTAATAAACTTTGTTACTACTTGTATTTACACGCTCTGGTTTGAGGACTTGAAGAAACAGGGAAACAATGAAACATTTCCCAGCGTCCTTTACATTAGTGTCGCCATTGTACGATCATTCACCATATTTGCATTATTTGCTGGCTCCTAGCTTGCACATTGTCAGTAATGGAAAAACAGGTAACCAGACTCCCCTGACCTTGAAAGGTCAGGGGGGTCTGGTTACCTGTTTTTCCAACACTTATAACCTTCAGACTAGGAACCAGCAGATAATGCAAATAAGGATCATATTGGAGAGAACTAATGTTTACTGTGACGCCGCCACTTAACCCTTATCCTGCTGCATAATTAAGTTGGCCACACCCATTTTTAACTTTGCACCAATCAGATTACTTGATGTAATTTATTTCTACAAATTCAAAAACTGTATGTAAAACAGTGTAGATCTGAGTGTAGTGCGAAGGCAGGGGTTGTCGTGAACAGCAGAATATGGGTTAATGACCATGTGGCGTCGCGTGAGTCAATCTGGACACCATAACGTCCCAACAATAAACTATGGCTTCTTTTTCTTCTGTAAACGCACTGATGATGTAGGTATGCTATCTGGAATCAGGCAAGTCTCTTGTAAGCGTTCAAGCCATAGTAGCGTACAATATTCATTATCAAATAACAAAAATATTCAGTCCTTACAAATATGACAACATCATAGAATTGAAACGAGGACAATTCCGGCAATAGACATCACGTCCCTTGGGAAGCCAGTTGTAAGCGGTTTAATATTACTGTCACAAATCGATGAACCCGGAATGGACTTCAACAGTAGCATGCAAAAAACACAGTTTGAGTCATATCCGTAATTTACGGGTGTCACACTGGGTTTATTTCGGAAATGTATTAGGAAACTGTCTGTATTTGTTTTTATCAAACAGTGAAGGCCCTCAACAGACGCCGCAGCATCATGCAGCGTCTGGTCTGGGCCTCCACTCTTTGTTTCCCGTGTAATTAGATATTCAACCCGAGACCCCATTATCATGTTAGCAATGACGGTGTTACTGATGATTTTTAAAGTAGGTGAATCGGCTTTTACGTTTAAAGGTCTGGAGTCAGTCTAGAAGTATATTAGCCGGGCACAATAACCTCTCTCAATATAAAAATACATTACAAACTGGTTATCAGGGGCAGTGTCCATAACCTTCGGTATGTTCCGCTGTTATCGCATATGCAAACTTGTGGTTATGGATCTTAATATAGAAACAAGTATGTGATAATGTGAGTTACTATGGCATACAACTGTTACAAAGCTATCAAGGTAGGTAAAGGATGGCCACTGAAATGAGCTGATACATAACACTGATCCTGACTTCGTTTTTGCAAATCAAGAAGAGAATGTTTAATTATCATTTGACAAAGGTCACACTTCCGCGTTTATACATAAGGTTCTGATAAGTGGCATGTCCATGGTCGGCGGTCTTCCCCGGACACTTCAGATTCCTCGATCACGTTAAGTATCTCGCGCTTTCTGTGTGAAAGCGTCAAATTGGTATGCTTTGGCTAATGACGTCAACATTTTGTGTCATGCTGGAGCGGAATCACATTAAATTGGCATGTTCTTCTTTTAATCGTGAAATGGTAAGACTATAAGAATCTTATATGGGTGTGAGGGGTGGATGGAAAAATTCGTCCCGAGGGACACTGTCCGTCATCACGAGGCTTGCCGAGTGATGCCGGGCAGTGATCCTGAGGGACGGATATTTCTATCCACCCCTCACACCCATATAGGATTGTTTTTCTTGCATAACTTCCATTTCCAGCGCGGATTTTTAATGCTGCAGTCACTTCGGTTACCAACGTCCGCCATATTGTGATGACACTACAGGAATGTTTAGTGACGTCAAGTTACGTGCATGACGTCAACCTTAACGACGGCGCATACGAGGTCGTATTCAACCAGTACATTTATCAAACACGCGGGAATATTCGATATTGGGTCGGAACACCAGGGTCAGAACATAAATTTCTATCCCAGGGTAAAATCACGGATTTCCTTGTCTGGTGTGCAAGAAATTGCAATGTGAATGACTGTAAGTACATAGACGCGCTTTTTGTAAATTCTGCAATGGCTAGTTAGTTACGTATCAAATAGGAAACAAAGGGTAGTTGTTCCGATTGGGCCTCTATAGAAGCTGGTGTACCTCAAGGCTCAATGTTATCAGTCTCAACATCTGATCCCGTTGCTTATATCAAACCACTGTGGAAAGCAAGGAATCATCGCGTTTTGTGATCAAAGCACTGAGGGTACTGATGTACCTATATAATGTTTACCCCTTGAACCCCATTTTATATAGTAATACTTGGGTTTACAGGGGTAAACCTTATTTTTCTTATTAATGCTCAAAGCATAGATTGAGAGTATTCGTTAGAAGCGCCTCGTCGAGGCGGTTCTAACGAGTACACACAATCTATATTGTGAGCATAAATAAGAAAAAAATTTCAATGTAATTGTATAGGCATGTTTTCGTAATGTGGGTTTATTGTGCCTGAGTGAAGGCTAGGAAAAATGTCCTGGAATGAGACTTTAACTGTTTCGTTAAACCCTTGACTGTGCTTAATTCCTTTGGGTCGGTTGATAAACAATCGACCCAAAATGGGCAGAACTTTATTTAACTGCACTTATGAAGATATACATACCAATCAAATAATAATGCAAATATTAAAAATAATACTTGGTGCGTGTATAATTTCTGTACCATATTTACTTATGTGTACCAAATTAGAACCTAACAGAAGCCATTAACCTTCTGACTACACTAATTTTTTCGGACTCCGTTTTGATCATCAAATCGACCAATCAAATTACTTTATGTAATTTATTCCTAAACAATCGCAAAATAAATGACTGATCTGGATTTATATAGTTTGCAGAGGTTAAGCATATCATGACTGTTAAACAATGACCTGTTAGAACTGTGGAGCGCTTTGATGCAGTGGAGCGCTTTTGTGCATTGGTAGCGCATCGGATTTGTGATCGAGAGGTTGCGGGTTCGAGCCTCACGCTGACCAAAGTGTTGTGCTCTTGAGCAAGGCACTTCAACCACATTGCTTAAAAAAGGACTGGATACCACCCAGGAAATCCTGCTCGTAATGCTCAGATGTGAGCGAGTAGCAGTAATGCGAGAAAAAAGGAAGAGAAGGAAAAAAACTGGATAGCATCACTAAAACATGCCTGTATAATTTTGACTCCCTTGAACCCCAAATGTATATAGTAAACTGGGGTTTACATGGGGTAAACCTTATTTTTTTCTCATTTCTGCTCTAAAATATGGCGTGTGGGTACTCATTAGAACCGCCTCGTTCAGGCGGTTCTAACCAGTACCCACAATTTATACTTTGAGCAGAAATAAGAACAATAGCACAATTTTTCATCTTTCATTTGTATAGGCCTGGTTTCGTAATGGGCTTGGTTGCAAGGTTCAAATTTAACCTTTTTGATAACTTGCTAAAATCAGGAAAAAGGGTTATTTCTTACTTGCTATAGATTTTAGTCGACTGGCTTTTTCACACTTATAGACCTTGTCAAAATGTGGCTTCAACTCTTAGACTCTTGGTAAAAGATTCAGCAGTTGACATATTAAACTGTTTTCTTTTTGTTCCAAGACAACAGGTTTCCTGTGGAGTCAAGGTGCATGAAATGTCAAAACCTGTTATCTGGGAAAAGAAGAAAAATTGTCATAAAGTTGGTTGCTGTATTAGCCCAGAGAGTGGCCATGGTTTAAAGTCAATGAATTCCCCTGACTTCCTCATCAGAAAAAACTATTGCAATATTCCGTTATTAAAATCACCTTTGGCACTATAGAAAAGTGGTCTTAAAAGACCACATTTGAGGTCCCAAAGATGCTTTCTCCCCAGTGGTCATTAGAAAGAACAATTGAAACTTTAATAAACTTTTAAGGGGAATGAGAACACCTGACAGACTTTCCCGCCATTTCTCAAAGGGAGATATCTTTCGGGACTTCCTGATCGCTTTTCTATCAGCCCTGTCCCACTGAAAAAGGGGTCCACTCTTAACGGAAAGAATTTGCTCCTCAGGAGCAAATTCTTTCCTTTACGAGTTGACCCCTATTGACATGGGAGACAAAAATTCTTTTGCAGGATTTGCCTCCACTGAAAGTATTCACATTCCCCTTAACTGGTTTTACAGCAGAATTTCACTATTTACGCTTTCTCCCGTTACACTGGTGTAGATTTGTATCAGTGCCTGTGCTTTCCTTTCGTTCGAATCATGTGGTTGGTTCTGCTGTATTGTGCTGCATCCTGTATGCTACGTTCTCATATTTGTGGATAACATCATGCCATGCAAATGTTATTGGAGCGTGACGTCTTCTGAACGTCTACGGCACAATAAACTCGTACTTAAAATCGTTATACGATAAACAGAATCTTCAAGCATGAGACTGGAGGACTGCTGAAAAAATCTGAAACCTGAGTGAAAAATCTGAAGCACCCTTCACCCCTTCCAAAAAATGTCATTTTTGTAACTTTCAGACAAAAACAAGTAACTAAATATAACTAAGCATAACATATTTTAAAACCAACAATCTGAAATCTGCCAAAAATCACAAAAGTCTCATGCCTGTAGTTACAACTGTCTCCACACGACGGTTCCAACGGGTTCATACAATGTGTGTGTGTGTGTGTGTGTGTGTGTTATTGTTTTTTTTTTTGTTTTTTTTTAAAAAAACATGGTGCAATAGTGTATACCATTGAATGCCCAATTTCATCTGCTTAACCAGGGTTTGAAAGGGCGTTCTGAGCGTGCTTCTGCGACGTGTATGATAGGATAACAGAATCTATGTCTTGAGATGAAATGACATCTCAAGCATTGCCGCCCAATGAAACCAATAGGGTTTATAAGCATGGACGGGTCGACTCGCATCCATTTTCCTCAACGAGTTTAATAAATTCAATAATACATGAGCATGAATGCAAGTTTCTATTTATCGTATGACATTTAAAACTCATTTTATTCACGATTGTTTACAAAAATGTCAATCTTCCGCCATTAGTAAACGCGACGTCGTTACGGACGTCGTACATGTAACGTTAGGGGACGTACCTAGCTAATTTTCATATTTAATCCACTAGTGGACTATCGAAAATATTACATGGCGTTATTACACTCTCAAACACGACGTCATATGATAAAGTACCATAACTACTGGACTTGTTAACGTGATTTGCGCGTAATGTGCGTTTCTGTTGGGGCTAAGTATATTTCCAAAATGCTGGAAGCCAGTAACACTGACAGATCATGTTAGAGATCAATATTTAAGCACCTAATTACTCAAATTAAGTTTCTTTGATCTTTTGTATGTATTATGTATCTCTTTATACTGAGATACACTATCGTAAAGCCTTATAGTATGTTGAAGGTCATCGCTGGAACATAAATTCCGTGATTTAATCCATACTTCACACGAAGTAGATTCGAAGACATAATGCAAAAACAGATCATATGATTAATGGATATATAGATCATATTTATTGTTTTATGCTAGTTTGAAGTAACACAGGGTTATAACATGTCAGACGACCCAAATTGCCAGGCTTTGACTAGCGTTTCGGCAAAATGGTTCTTTTGACACAGTAGAGGTTCCTAAAAGGCAATAGGTTAGCTGGATTACCAAAGATTGTCAGATATTATCCAAATCTTTTGACAATGATCTTGAATATTATTATCTATTGACAAAACATTTTTTTCAATCAATAATCCAACGGAACAGATTTGACAATAAGACGACAGTCAAAAGCGAAACATGAAGAATTATTTTATAAACGTGCAGTTCAAAACCTCCACATTTGGGTTTGAAATCTGATTTGTCATTTGTTATATACAGTGAAATTCCGCTATTAAGACCACTTAAAATTAAAATTAATTCGGCTTCAAAAGGCTTATTTAGTAGGTTGCAGTTATTCTTTCTTTGTGTTTTCTGCACACAGTGTCTTCTGGTCAGAGAACACCTTTGGGACTGTTCAAAAGTGGTCTTAAGGGCCCCCTTTGAACAGTCCCACAGGTCTTAAAGACCAATTTTGAACAGTCCCAAAGGTGGTCTTAATATAGGAATTTAACTGTACCAGCAGTATCGTTGACATTATACCAAAGCTATCCCTTATTCTGCTGAATAAACTGATTTAGCCGCACCCAGTGCTGACTATTAACAAATCAAATAACTTGATATGATGTTTTTGTTTAATTAACAAACTGTATGAGCAACAATGTTTTGTTTGTTTGATTTGAGGTTTAACTTTCCCGGCATCATTGTAAAAGTCATTTTGGAGACGTTGCTTCCAATTTTGTGGGACTTTTACCCGACATTGAGATGAAATGACATCTCAAGCCCTGCCGCCCAATGAAACCAATAGGCTTATCAGCATGTACGGGCCGACTCGCACTGCTTTGCCTGGGCAGGCTTAGATCCTTTAAGCGGTTTACCAGTACTCGTCTGCGGGTCGGTTTCAGCTCTGCGTGGAAGCATCGTGCAGCCCATATATTTCTTCAAGCCCCGATGGGCGGGGGCCATAAGCAACAATGTAGATCCTGATGAGATGATTTGGATCTACACATTTGCAAAGGTTGGGGATGTCGTAAGCAGTAGGACAAGTATAAAATATCGCGAATTCGTTTTGATATTGACATTAAAAGGGAGCTGTATATATAGGAAAGACAACTATTTCAGAATGATATATCGGTACATTATCCACCGGTCGGCCTCGGTAGCTCAGTCGGTTGCGCGTCTGACTGGTGATCAGGAGGACACGGCTTCGATACCTGCCGGGGTCGGCAACATTCTTTCATGGAGATTGATCATGAATATTTTCTATGTAGGGTCATTCTCTCCCTTCCGCTGATTCAAGAAGGGCAGTTGTCAGTTTCTGAAGAAAGAATGTGCTCTGTACTAAATAACCGCTTACATATAGGCCTTCCCAAGTCACTTGCATTTACCCCAAATATAATTATTATATTATTATAATTATTATTATTAATATTATTATTTTTATTATTATTGTGACATCACATGTGCCGAACATAATAAAGAGTAACCTTACTATTCAGGCCTCATACTGACCAAGCTTTTCAAAACCTGAAAGACCTGATTTTGCAGCCTTTACCCTCATCCTGCTGCTGTACATGACAACCATTACCTTTGCAAACAGTGTAGATCCAGATCAGATGGCTTCTTCGCTTCTGAAGAAGCCATCTGATCAGGATCTACACTGTTTGTAATGCAGTTTGTTACTTGAATACATTATATCAAATAATTTGATTGGTGAATAGGCAGAAATGGGTGTAGAAGAATAATTTTATTCAGATGATAAGTGTTAACTAGTCATTTTAAACAGAATATAGGAGGAAAAATCAAAATCTAAAAAGCCTGAAATCAAGAAAAATCGAGAAACAATCAAGTCCTGAAAGCCTGAAATCCTGCATATGCCTGAAAAATATGAACCTTGACTATTACGACAGTATTTGTACCCTAACAATCTGCAGCTACAGCTATTGCGATTTTCTGCTATAAATAATGAGACCAAGAAAAATCAAAGCACTGAGAGTACTGATGGGCGATTATCTCCGAGTGTACATTTGGAACGAGATCATACACTCGACATTTAACCCTTAAATTCCTGTGCTGTAAGCAAACCATGTAGACCCTGATCAGACGCTGCGTTTTTTTTTTGGTGGCTCACCCTTAAATTCCTGTACTGTAAGCAAACAGTGCAGACCCTGATCAGATATGCGGCGTCTGATCTGGGTCTACACTGTTTGCCAAGCCCAAACCATGATTCCAGCCCAGATTTTACAGATAACCCTTCTACGCAACACGCTGAACTAACTCTGCTATTTTCTATAAATAAGTTACATTGATTTCGATAGTCACGTGGACAGCAGCACGAAATCAGTTTATGTCCTTTATTGGGTCGGTTGTAAACCAATCGACCCAAAAATGTTCACGAAAACACGCGTATATAATTTTGACCCCCTTGAACCCCACTTTTACATATTAAAACTGGAGTTAACAGTGGTAAACCTTATTTACCTTATTTCTGCTCTAAAATAAAGATTGTTGGTACTCGTTAGAACCGCCTCATCGAGGCGGTTCTAACGAGTACCCACAATCTATATTTTGAGCAGAAATAAGAAACCCACAATCTATATTTTGAGCAGAAATAAGAAAAAATATCACAATTTTTCATCTTAAAAATTTTATTTTCTCGGCGATAAAGGTTGCAGTGTATTTGTATAATGCAGTGGCAAAAGGCAATTCTAACAAATGACCACAACATTAATAACAATACAATATTATTAAAATATCTCCTTTAATCGGCTCATCTTGAGCTAAGGATCCGTTACATTGAAATTGTCGTTTAAAAAAATATAAGTTTTGTCGTTTGTGTGTGAATTCGGGTTTAACGTCGCTTTCAACATTTTTTTAGTCATATCACGACGGTGTCTGGTTGCGACAGGGAGCTCAATGCTCACTTTTATAGTGCTGCTTCCCTGAAGTATCGTGCCCCAGACACATTACATGATACTACACCCAGTCACATTATTCTGACACTGGGTCGACCAGTCATAGCTCTACCCCGTAAATTTGAGTGCCAAGCGAGGAGCAGCTAGTACCATTCTTAACGACTTTGGTATGTCGCGGCCCGGGATCGAACCCGTGACCTGCCGTTCCCCGGAGCGGACACTCTACATACTGAGCTATCGGGGCCGGTAAATTGTCGAATAGAAATTAGGTTTTGCTTTGCTGGATTATTAAGTTTCGTGGAAATTATGTCGTATTAGTGTTACAAAACCCGAAACAGGATCGATATAATGTTAACACGACCCCACTTTATTAAGAGAAATCTGGGGCTTACATGAATTTTCATCATTTTTTTTCTGCCCCAAGAAATAAAACATAAGACGTGGGTACTCGTTAGAACGCCTCAATTCAAACCAGCATAAACAACCTATGTTTGGAGTATAAGGCGGTTCTAACGAGTACCCACAATCTATATTTTGAACAGACACAAGAAAAATACCACATTTTTTTCATGTGAAAATTGTCATTTTTGGCAGTAAAATTTACAAGGTATTTGTATAGGCGTGTTTTCGTAATGGGCAAAATAAAAAAAAAAGAGAGAGAATGCCATGATCCCGAATCGGGGCAGTCACCTTTGGCTCCCCAGTAGGTCGCTTATTCACCCGACAGTTATTTAGGTTGATATCCTTGGCGGTTTCCATAAATATTTATTAATTCTTCCATGAAAATTAAAGACATCGTTACGGAAAAATATATTAACAGAGCCAAATAAAGAGGACATTAAATTGTATGCTATGGTAAGTGACAAGAAAATGCTACATAAATATTTAATTCTTGATTTATGTTACATTCGGATGGTTGAAGTTTTTTGATCTACTTATAATAACGCCATATTAAAGATATTTTGTTTGATTGACCAATTTTGTATGTGATTAGATAAAATACATGAATAAACAGAAACATTAAAATCTTCCGTGCTAGCCTTCAACTCTTAGAACCTTATCAGAAACTTGCGTTGGCCGTGAAAGACTTAAGCACAACCTTTTAACCTAGGTACCAAGGCAAGATCCCCCTGCAATTTCTATACACGTGTTGGGCAATCAGACCCGTGAGAACTGCGTTAGTAATCCATATGAGCCCCGCCAAGCGAATTTGTGTCTTCGAGCATTCCGTCATGACAACTTTTAACTGCGCATGCCCAGCCATTCAGAGGTGCTAGGGATATGGCTTTCTGTCTGAAGGTTCCTCTTGATTCACTGCTTGTATGAGCGACCAGCGAAGGTTCTGGCGAGACTGCGCGGATGCGCAGGCTCGCCTGAACCTTCGCTGCTCGCATAGGCGATAAGTACCAAAATCGCTTGACGGGGCCCATATAATATGCCAAGCTTCCCACCTAAGAATGCAGTCTCAGCTGAGAAGCTGGTGTCTGATCCGGGTTTAAAATGCTTTCTGGAAGTGCACGAATTTGTGTCAAACTAATTCAACACTGGATGTGTCGAGGTTTAACGTCCCCGTCAAGATTTTGGAGATGCTGCTTTCAATTTTATTGTGATATAATGACATCAAAATACCTGCCTGCCAATGAAACCAATAGGTGTCTAGTCATGTATCCGCCTTCAACACTCGTAATAAATTTTAACCGCTAAACTTCTTAATCAGGGGTATCAGTAGAAAGCATCACTCTTTGGCATTTCAGGTGCCCTCTGCAAGAACTGACGTCTACAAGGGATCCTACATCTGTCATACAGTTAGAGATTGGAATGCCCTTACAGATTCGGTTATTTCATCCGCGGAAGATGCTAAGAATAATGTAGCTAAGTTTACTTCTCTGGCGAGAGCTAGGGACTAACTTCCCTTTTCACAGGTGCCATTTGTTTTGTCACCAGTAACGATTTAGAATCAGAACACCATGATAACATACCCGTGTGGCACAGTGCATTTTTCATATCTCTTTGATATTATATTATTTATACTCTGAACATATGTTGTGTGTACTCGTTAGAACCGCCTCGATAATGAGGCGGTTCTAACGAGCACACACAACCTATGTCTTGAGGCAAAAGAAGAAAACGAACGTATACCCCTGATAAACCCAGTTTCCTCTATATAAAGTGGGGGTTTGAGGGGTGTTCATTAAACGGACTGGTTTACCTGATGAATATTCGACTCTCTTGCTAGTCTCTGCAGCTGAGCAGACTGGTGTGTCTGTTAACTGGTCGGAAATCTCAAAGACAGATTTTCTCATTGGCTAATTCTTTCGTTTCCTGATTATTTACATGCAGTAAACAGTTTTGTGCGAAACCTTAGCGATGTTGTGTTTGTTCTAAAATCAATACGCTAATCTTAGACAGCGTATATCATTAATATCTGGATGCCATGGGTTCAATAAAACATGAGAATATAGTTCCATTCTATGGCACCACAAGAGACAATCAAACAAGTTTCAGACAATCATACGGCCATTTAACTTTAAAACCAAACATGGAGCCAATCACATCTATATTCAAACACAAGCCAAGCTCCTTAGATGAAGTCATGTAGGTTATAGTGTTTCTAATTTTAGAATCTTGTTGTTGCACAAGAGAGACGTCGATCTGGAGTATATCATCTTCCATTATAAGTATTACTATATATATCACTGTTATTTAGTAGGTGTCAGTTATCCTTGTTCTGTGTTTTCAGCATACAGTGTCCTCTGGTCAGCGACCACCTTTGGGACTGTTCAAAAGTGGTCTTAAAACCCTATTTTGAACAGTCGCATAGGCGGTCGTATACACCACTTTTGGACAGTCACAAAGGTTGTCTTAATATAGGAACGCGATTCTTCCAAACATATGTTTTCACCCTTGAAACGAGGCGTCTACTCTTAATGGAACCTTTCCTGGGTGACTTTACAACACAATTTCCACTGAGAGGGATAAACACGCTCCAAAGAATGTGAATAGCAAGAGCATTGACGCTTTCTTCAACAATAGCTGTCATGAGACAGCATAGCTTGTCTGTGAAAGTGTCTTTTTGAGGCCATTGGTACAGGTGGTGGTATCACCTAATAAACCTGTTGGCATATATCTATCAGCATACCAAATATGAATCAAATCCACCGCACAGTTTTAAAAATACGAGCTCTAAAACTTAAATTTCAAAGTCCTTGTCCTTGACCTTGAGGTCATAGGCGTTTTAGCGGAGAAATGCTGACCAAACATTTGGACCTATGTCTTATCACCATACCAAATATGAATCAAACCTGTCATATGAGTTGGAAAATATGAGCGCCATAAAACTTTAACATTAAAACTTTCGAAGTCTGCGACCTTGACCTTGAGGCATGGGCGGGGTATTGCTGAAGGAAGCTTTAAACCAATACCTATCATCATACCAAATGTGATCCAAATTTAACATAAAAGTTCTAAGTTCATGACATTGTCCTTGAGGCCATACGCATGGGCGGAGTATCACTGAATAAGGCTTTGGGCCTATATCTTTCATAATACCGGTTTGAAGGTTTGGAAAATGTGAAATCTTAAAAAACCTTTAACGTAAACGGGGACACCGACGCCGATTCCGATGCCGTCGCCGTCGCCGACGCCGGGTATTAATCAATACCTTTTCCTGGACTTCGGCCAGGCGAACTTAAAATGGTCTTGTTACCTTCTTTGGTAAGGTACATTTGATATTGAGGCACTGAAACCACGAGGTCAAAGATCACGCGACATTTGGTACCAGATGACTTTCCATTGGCGTGTTGGACTGTAAAGAATTTTCAAAGCTAGCTTTACACAATGCCTTTTAATCCACAACCTTAAATTTCGGGTGTGATTACAGGTTATTATATGTTTTGCTCTTTAAGACTGAATATCTGTAACCCTTATTGTGTTCGAAACAACCAGTGTCTACCAGGTCAAATGCGTCCCCTTTTTGTTTCGACTGTGCGATCATATATCCGGGTTGGTCTTGGCTGAACTAATTGACCAGGTCTAGCTCTCTGCTACTTTGTTCGTGATTGCTCAAACACGCATGAGGAAAAATATACATGAACGGGTCCGTGTAAGAATATCTCCAGAACTGATGAATCGTTCTTGATCATAACACGCAAATCTTTTGGGAAATTATGGGTTTAACGTTAGCTGTTTCAGAGGCTGCAGCAATTTACAATTTTCAAGGAAATCATCTAACCATCACGTGAACAAGTGCGTGAAACGAACTCCCCCCTAAACCTCACTTTATATGGAGTAACTGGGGTTTACAGGAGATATACATTATTTTTCTTATTTATGCTCCAAGACATAGGTTGTGGGTACTCGTTGGAACCGCCTCATGAGGTTGGGGGTACTCGTTGGAACCGCCTCATTGAGGCGGTTCTAACTAGCACCAAATACCTATGTTTGCAGTATAAATCAGAAAAATATAACGGATTCATCAGAAAAGTAGCCATTTTGAAGATCTGAAAAATGCACTACTTCGCAAGGGTGTGTTATCGTATTTGATTTTGATTGATTTGAGGTTTAATGTCCCCGTCAACACTGTAAAGGTCATTTTGGAGACGTTGCTTCCAATTTTGTGAGACTTTTACCCGATATTGAGATGAAAAGACATCTCAAGCCATGTCACCCAATGAAACCAATATGGTTTATAAGCATGAACGGTCCGACTTGCACCGATTTACCTGGGCAGGCTTAGATCCTCTATGCGGTTTACCAGTACTCGTGTTCGGATCGGTTTCAGCTCTGCGTGGAAGCATCATGCAGCCCATCTATTTCTTCAAGCCCCAATAGGCGGGGGCCGACTTCTGTGTATCCAAATGATCTATTTCAGTAAAGGAAACTGACAACTGCCCTTTTTGACTCGGCGGAAAGGAGGGAATGGCCTATAATAGGTTTTCTTGATCAATATCCACAAACGAATGTTGCCGACCCTGGCAGGTATCGAACCCGCGTGCTCCTGATCACCAGTCAGACGCGCATCAGACTAAGCTACCGGGGCCGGCTCTGGAAACTAAGTGTAGCATGTTATTACAAAGCTTGGTGTTGCTATTTTATCAACACAGCACTCGGTTTTCTGAGAACACAACACACACCTAAATATACACATTTCAATAAGATGACACACTTATATTGCACACTGTGATATTGCATAAACTGACACGTTTCTGTGGAAAAGCACGTTGCTTCAAAAAATGTTTTGGTATCTTTTTTTAATAGCAAACGATCGCGCCTACATCATAAAACTGGAAAACGTGCCACTGCGTGATTAGTTGTAACTAAAGCCTTTTCTACAAATTAAACAGAACATGCCCAGATCAGACGCCACAGGGCCCAAATATTGCGATAATAAACATGTTTTGTCAGGATTTCGGGCTTAACCCATTAGACTGGCACAAGATTGTTTGTCCGAAAGTAATGATGCCCCTGAGTGCTAAGAATAGCCCAGCTGTATATAACTCGAACCTGCCAGCAGATCAATCCCTATTCGTTATATCGGCACTAACGTGTGTCCAGAAACTATGCTTTGGGACAAAAACAAGAAAATAATGTTGAAGGTTGGTGTAACCAGGTTGTTTATAACACGGACTGGCCAAATTTAAATCTCTTAATGAGCGACAAAGCTATGAATTTGTAACGACAGAAAGAAGAAATATATTGAAGTAGTTTAGGTCGAAGTTGGTACTTAATCCTTAATCCAAAATCCAAAATCATTATAATACATCATAGTTGATTGTCTATGCGTTAATCCATAGACAAGTAGCAAATATTAATGTTAAGATCAACAGACATGGACTCCAGAATTCTGAGTGTAATCAGGCGTCCTAGGATAGTAAGCATTACTTGTAAAGCAAGCTTCGCCCACCATGCCTATCGACCTGAACGAAGAAAAGGAGTAAATGCCGAGAATACTGGTTAAAATCAGAAAAATTGCCTGATTATTTTCTTGTTAAAATTTTAATGTCATGTCTTAACTTCCGATATAAAAGGTGTAGATGAATTTCTTTCTATGTGAGAATGATACAAAGACAACTTTTTTTAGCTTTATTGGAACCCGGCCGCTCGATCTGTTGTGGCCACTGTGACAGTAATCATCACGAAAACACGCCTGTGTGATTCTGACCCCCCCCCCCCACCCCCTTGAACCCCACTTTTATATAACAAAACTGGGGTTTACAGGGGTAAACTTTATTTTTCTTATTTCTGCTCTAAAATATAGATTAAGTGTACTCGTTAGAACCGCCTCATCGAGGCGGTTCTAACGTGTACCCACGATCAATATTTTGAGCAGAAATAAGAAAAAATATCACAATTTTTCAACTGAAAATTTTGGTTTTTAGGTGGTAAAATTTACAATGCATTAGTATAGGCGTGTTTTCGTAAAGGCAGGATTTATCTTTCATTTTTGTTGCCAAAGAAACAGTAGGACTCTACAGATCTCACACAGTCAACGTTAACCCCAGTGCCATGATTTAATGAGGTTGAAAGATCTATTATACTTAAAATTCAAAAAACGTAAATAAAATAAGAAGATATATTTCTTCTTCTAAAACATTAGCGTTGATTTACTGTGATAACTTGGGTGTTAAAGTCATTATAATACATCATACACCGGCTATTTTTATTGGAAACAAAATCGGAGATAAGCTGTATCCTTGACATATGCCGACCGCACAGATTAACATATCAGATTATGGGCGCATCGTACTGTGCATGAGAATCCACGAATACTGTTCGTTTTAACACTTTTTACAGAACCATACCAATACAACCTCAAGTTCTCTTTCTCGGTTTTGAGAATGACGAACTTAGGGGCAGAAATACAGTTTCTGAATACGTGCTCCAAACAGTCTGACGATGCTCAGTAAAGCCTCCACAGTGAGCCGGTTCTAACAGGTACCACCATATTAGTATTGCAAAGAAACAAACGGCAAGGTGGAGATCACATCTGTAATATCCAATGCAATGGCATGAAACTCTCTGGGAATACGAAATTGTTTTTGATACAGGGGGCGACCTACTAATGGTAAATAATATAGGCATAAAGGGCATGATCTGGATGATTAAGGACTACAGTAGAACTTCGATGGCTCGAACACCGATGACTCGTTTACCATGGATGAGTCGAACACGTTATTGAGCCCCTAGCGAAATCATCTACATAAGAAATAGTGGGGGATAATTAAGGAGATTTTAGTCTTTTATCTTGCAAATGTATGCTGTGTGTACTCATTAGAATCGCCTCGATGAGGCGATTCTAATGAGTACACACAGCATACATATTCATTCTAGAACACCGAAAAGATGTCAAAACGTATCTCGTTATACATCCTGACAGTAACCTCAGTGGCTCGAACTACCCCTGTCTCGAACAGATTTTCGAGGTCCAAAAGGTGTTCGAGCCATTGAAGTTCGTCTGTATCTTGGTAAAGGTGATGCGATTCTAATGTATACACACGATATACCTTTATCATTCCAATTCTACATCATCATGTATTTTTCGAGCGATTTGATTTGTTGAAATAAAAGCTTTATACTTCGAAAAATTCATGAGCAAGAATCTCAGAACTCACACAGCGACAGGTAGTAATTTAACGTGACGTCAAAGGGTACGTTTAGAACTCTCGCCATTGTCTAATGAAGTAACGTCAGCAGCGTTCGACTAGAAGATGGGATTGTTAAAGGAGAAATACATTGAATTTAAAGCCTCGAAGTTCTATTCGCTTGAGTTTCTTTCAAAGATGACAGCTTCTAACTGAAAAATCATTCCGCCGTGGCCGTTGGTAAAATAAAAGAGAATGCAAGGATCAGGAATCGATACAATTAACCCAAAGCTCCCAACAGAGACACCGAAGTAGGTTCATTTCCTGCGCTTTCGAATGAATTCCTAAAACTCGCCATTTTGGGCGACATTTATAACATTTCGATGACAAAGTTGGAATTATAAGGAATAGATTATCATTTTGTGTTTGTGTGTGTGTGTGTGGGGGGGGGGGGAGCTATTTGACGAATTTCATAGGTTCGAATCAACAATGGTTAACGCGTTATCGGTGTTCCAGCCATTGAAGTTCAAGGTGTGGTTCTCAAGGGGTGTAAATTACATGGATATGATTATATCATTGTTGACCTTTAAGCTTGCGCGTATTTAAAATCAGCTGCCATGTTGGAATTACATATTTAGACGTAGGAGAGGAACGATTTGCATATAATAAGCTCGAGGCACTCAAACTATCTAACCTGCTAGAAAATGATGGATGCGTTTGGTCTTATAGGCCTTACCACCTTAGTTGTATTCATATATGACTGGCTAAGCAAGTAATAAAACTGCTGAATCGAGACCCAACGGTTTAACCTTCTTGTTACATGGTTTTGATTTAAAGTTTGTGTTGCCCTATATTTTAGTCGAGAATTTCGCAAGAAAGAAAGCAGCATAAGACTGAAAGCTGAGCGAAAGAAAAATTCAACAAATGAGTCTCATTTAGCTTGTATATATGAAGGTCATACGGAGACGGGATCTCGGTTTAAAGACTCGTGCCAAAAGCTTGAGAAGCCAGGAATCGATTCCACGTACACAACCTGCTCTTTGCTTGCGGCTTGTGGTGAAGGAGTTCATCGTGTTGTGTATATCTATATGCATTGTTACAACGCATAATGTAGTAATGTAGTAATTTCTTCATTTTGAAATTTTTACTACATTATGCGTTGGCATAGTCGACGCGAAATGAAATAAAATGTCGTTTTTACTTCATTATGCGTCGATACTAAGAGGTTTGAGCAAAATGAAAGAATTATTTCATTTTGCGGCGATGGGTGGCATACTTAATTTTACTTCATTATGCGTCAACAGTTTGTTTGTTTGATTTGAGGTTTAACGTTCCCGTCAAAGACTATTTAGGTCATTTTGGAGACATTGCTTCAAATTTTATGGGACTTTTACCCGATATTGAGATGAAATGACATCTCAATCGCTGCCGTCCAATTAAAAGCAATAGGGTTTATATGCATGGATGGGCCGACTCGCAGCAGTTTTCCTGGACAGGCTTAGACCTTCTAAGCAGATTACGAGGACTCATGTACGGGCGGTATCAGCTCTGCGTGGAAGCATCGTGCAGCCCATCTATTTATACCCCCGGCATACGAAGTATGCAAGGGGGTATATAGTTTTTGTCCATTCTGTCTGTCTGTCTGTCTGTCTGTCTGTCTGTCTGTCTGCCTGTCTGTCTTTTGTTTGATTTGTTTGATTTGAGGTTTAACGTCCCCGTCAACACTATTTAGGTCATTTTGGAGACGTTGCTTCCAATTTCATGGGACTTTTACCCGACATTGAGATGCCGCCCAATAAAACCAATAGGGTTTATATAAATTTTGTTTTTAAAGCATATTTGGAAGGTTAAAGCTACATTTTCTTTGTGATTTTGACCTTCAGTGTGCTTTTGTGGAAGACCGTCTTTTGGACTGTTCAACTGTGGTCTTAAAGACCACTTTTGAACCGTCTCAAATGTGGTCTAAATTGTAGGAATTTAACTGTATTGCTTCCTAAGTCTTTTCGAAGACAGCTATGTTCTACCATCATTACTTCATTATGTGTCGATATGGTACATATCAACGCGAAATGAAATAATTTTTTTACTTCATTTCGCGTCGACTATGCCAACGCATAATGTAGTAAAAAAAATCAAAATGAAGAAATTACTACATTACTACATTATGCGTTGTAACAATGCATTTAAAACTTGATGTTTTTTTTTGTGAGTTCTTTCTGCTCTGGAACCACCTTAGAGAGGGGTTATGTGTTATGCGACAACAGCTTTCAGTCAACCCTCTTTATACCGACATTCGTTATAACGGTAAAACGCGTTACAACAGCAATTTGAATGGACTGACTACTTAGCTAAAGGCTTAGCCTCGATCCGAGTGGCGTGGGCTTCCCTCGGGTTGGCAATGCACAAATCGAGTCCATAGTCATGAAAGGTCTTGTAAAACACATGCTATAGATATTTGTTAGAATCGCCTCGGTGATGTCTATAACATTTGTTTCTTGGAGTAATGATGGGAAAGAGGCCTTTTATTACCTATCAAACTCCTAACTGGGGTTCTTTTTAACGGCAGATTCTTTATAACGGCACAATAATAGGGAACAAATACTGGCGTTAAAACGAGGGTCCTCTATAATAAGACACTGCTAAGTTAAAACGGGCGCGGCTGATGCTTCTGTTACTATAGTGTTATAAGGTTAGGTTCCAATACTTCTCCCACTTTCCCTGCAAGCTCCGCTTTAAGCGGAAATAAGGAACTCGGTGTGTAACATTGCACATCCCAATGCCTGCTCATATAAATGGAAGTTAAAACTTGTTAAAACGTATTAATGCGATGCCCCTTGCTTTCTATCATTTTGAAATTGGGCACAACAGTCTAGATCTAGCAGCCAATAATAGGGGTATACGGCAGATAGGACGGTCTTAGGTCAGAACGGGTCTACAGTGTTTGCTTTAAGTGCAACAATACTTAACCTGCCGCAAGCTGTAAGATGTAAGATTATTATGTGCCACGTCTGGGTATAATTATGCTTTGGTATCGGGCTACGCCGAAAGCTATACAAGTTGGGACATAGGTAAAGCATACAACACTCGGGATTAGAAACAATTATTTATATCTGCTGGCTGACATCATAACAGACAAGGACTAACAGTGATGGAAAATGTCACCTTGTTTAGAATCAGTGACATTGTTATGCATATATTGGGTTAAGAATTATCTCAACAAATTTACAGTAATTAACCCCGAGTACTTAACCTACAATTTCTTACATTATTTTTATTCGGTTTTACGACCCTTTCAAAATTATGTCCCTTATGTCGAGTCGATCGTTAATCAGAGGAGGACCAAGAGAAATACCACCTGACCTTCGGTTGCCAATCTTGGCGTCTCACAGGCTCAAACCTACAGCGGTGAGGGTCTTCATGATTAAGAGTCAGCGCTCTAGGAGGTTTTAGTTGAGCCCTATCATTAGGAAGCCCGTCTTCTGGACTGGCGATCAGGGCCCAGTCGTTCAAAGCATCGTTATTTGTCAAATTATTAAGGGTTCTAGCCCCCACCCATCTTGACTTGGAGAAATACATTGGACTGCATGATTCTTCCAGAGCTGAAACCTGCCTGGGTGCAGGTAAACCGCTCAGAAGATCTAAGCCTGCCCGGGCAGTGGACCGTCCATGCATATAAACACTATTGGTTTCATTGGGCGGCAGCGCCTGAGATGTCATGTCACCTCAATGGCCCACAAAATGTCCCTTATAGTGTTGAGATGGACGTGAAACAAACAAACACACAAACTATCCAGCAGTGACCACTCAGGTGTAAATCAGGCTGCGCGCATGCGCACAAACATGTTTTCTCATTAAAAAAAGTGTTCTGGTGAAATTGGAAATATTACAGTTACTGACAAACCGCTAACTGCTCCTCTAGAAAGAACATTTTACCAGTGTCTGATAAGGTGCCCAAGTATTTTGTCGCATTGTCAGAGTATTTGTCACAGCAATGGCAATGTATGACAGACACGTTTTATGACATAAAGTCAACATTTTCTTTTGGCGAAAACCCATCAGTTTATATTAGCAAAAGAAATGCTTACTAAGTAATAGGGACATAAGTTTATGTCTAGCATTCAGTCGTTTAATATTCGTTGGTAAAAAAAAAAAAAAAAAAAACAACAACAAAAAAAAAAAAACAATGTCCGCTCTTCCCATGGCCACAGTGGCCATAATGCGTCGTCTTATAGTTAAACACAAGGACAAGAGTACAATTTGTCCTGCCCGAAAATCTGCCTGAAAGGTGAATTAATTACTTTTAGGAAAATATGTCTCCGATGGATGTGCACACATGTTATATTGTGTTCTGTTCTGTTCAGTTTTTTTTATCGGTTTTATGTTTAACGTCCCTGTCAACCCTTAAAGGTCATTTTGGAGACGTCGCTTCCAATTTTGTAGGACTTTTACCCGACATTGAGATGAAATGACATCTCAATCCCTGCCGCCCAATGAAACCAATAGGGTTTTTAAGCATGGGCGGCCCGACTCGCACCGCTTTGCCTGGGCAGTCTTAGATCCTCTAAGCGGTTTACCAGTACTCGTGTGCCGGTCGGTTTCAGCTCTGCGTGGAAGCATCATGCAGCCCATATACTTCTTCAAGCCCCGATGGGCGGGGGCCACTGTTCTGTTCAGTGTATTCACATTTTATAGTCGATGGCTAAAGTGATTCGAAGACCGATGACTTCTTCACCGTGGTTGTGTTTCCAACGCGTGTTAGAGTCACAAAGAAGCTTCAGATAAATATTTAGTTCTAATTAGAATCACCTCTTTGAGGCTCGATCTAATTTTGTCTAACAGAAAGTAACCCACCAGCTCGTTAGAAAAAGGTCTTGATCACACAAGCATCCTCACGACATCACAGATATGTGGTAGCTTCGTGCAAAGTGCCTGTTTTCTGTACAAGTGCAGTTAGAGAATGCTAGAGGCCCTTTCACATGGGTCGGCTCAATTTTCCACGTTCCAGTAATGTTCGCCTGTATGTACGTCGTAACACTTCCGTATAATGCCGCGTGCTATATATTGGAATAACCATGATTATTTTTAATCAGATCACGAGCAACGTGACTTTCACAACATTGTGATATCACCTATAGTATAATGCCACTCATATCAATTTAAAACATCAACATAAATATTATTTTATTGCTAATGTTAGACAATAATGTCCCATTTTTCTCCATTGTGGGCGACCATTTTGGATTTAACTTGTGATAAATGTGTTCTCGACACTGTTTTCTTGTTGGGTGATCCAGTTCCAACGACATCTCACGGAGACGCGAATTCAACCGTTTATTTCTTTAATCCTTCTCTTGCCACACCCATTTCTGGCTTTGAACCAATCAAATTTCTTCATGTAATTTATTCCTACAAATTCATAAACTGAATGTCAAACAGTGTAGATCCTGATCAGATGGCTTCTGGATCTACACTGTTTCCAAAGATATGGGTTGTCGTGCACAGCATGATAAGAGTTAATATGCTCATGAAGCAGTGTTCTGCGAAGAGAAACAATATTTCATAGATATGCATGGTGGCACTGAAGGCCAAATTTAATACCCATGTAGAAATATACAAACGTGCCCAACAAAACGCAACATAATTTCACTTTTTCCAGAAAACATCAAACACAACAAAATTAGGTAGAATCGGGAAAACTAGACTGATACTCAGTCTCATATTCAAAAAGATCTCAATAACAGCCAAAAAAGAAGGAAGACTGAAAAGGAGGGATAGAAGAAAAAAAATACAAATAAAGATAGTTCTACAAGTCTCCGGGAAAACCTCAACACGGGTATTTTAACCCTTTTTGTACAAAATGGAATCTCCCTCCCTATATCATGTATAGCAGGAGACCATTTCAAAATTTATTGGTGTCAGGTTGTGTTTGTGGGAACTGGCTGAACGTTTTACAAACGGTGTAGGCCCTGATCAGACGCCGCGTTCTGCGGCGTCTGATCTGGGCCTGCACTGTTTGCAAAGGTACCTGTTTTGGTGTTTCTGGTACTAAGTGGTTTTAAGAATATACGACAAAATGGCCAAATGAATCGTAGTACGTTTTTCATCAGTTTACGTGCTTTAAGCGAACAATGAAACCCCTGATCAGAAACTGCGTCCTATGACATCATTATGTTTACAAATACATGTTTTCCATGGAAGTATGGGCTTCATTTAGTTTTGGGTTTGCTTGGGCTGTAACGTGAACATGTTTTGTCTTAATTGCAGCCGGTCAGTTCACGTTTCCTGACAGACTTATTCAATTCATAAGCGGTTAACTAGTACAGTGTAAGTATGGTTACTGGTAGCTCAGAAAAAGATAAGGTCGGCCTCCTTAACGAGTGCGTACATCATTTTCTACTATTTATGGTCTCACGCCTAGACTGTGTCTGCTCTTTAGAAACCGCCTCAGTTTAACGAGCACACGTCATATTGGTTTAGAAAACAAATAAGAATACAGTCGAACTTCAATGGCTCGAACACCTTTGGGACCTCGAAAATCTGTTCGAGACAGGGGTAGTTCGAGCCACTGAGGTGACTGTCAGGAGGCATAACGAGATACTTTTTAGACATCTTTTCGGTGTTCTATAATGAATATGCATGATGTGTATACTCATTAGAATCGCCTCATCGAGGCGATTCTAATGAGTACACACAGCATACATTTGCAAGATAAAAGACTAAAATCTCCTTAATTACCTCCCACTATTTCTTATGTAGAGGATTTCGCTAGGGGCTCAAGAATGGATTCGACACATCCATGGTAAACGAGCCATCGGTGTTCGAGCCATCGAAGTTCTACTGTATGTATCAAAGGACTTGATATTGGTTGGTTGATTTGGTTTAACGTCCCCGTCAACACTGTAAAGGTCATTTTGGAGACGTTGCTTCCAATTTTTTGGGACTTTTACCCGACATTGAGATGAAATGACATCTCAAGCCCTGTCACCCAATGAAACCAATAGGGTTTATTAGCATGGACGGTCCGCCTCGCAACGCGGTTCTTGGACAGGCTTAGATCCTCTAAGCGGTTTACCAGTACTAGTATGCGGGCCGGATTCATTCTGCGTGGAAGCATCATGCAGCCCATATATTTCTTCAAGCCCCTATGGGCGGGGGCCAAAAAGGACTTGATATACAGCCTCACATAGGTGCGTTACCGTATATCCATTTAATATCTAAAACCGGTTTGACCTGTCGCGGACCTTTCGTCATATTTCTTTTATCCGGTCTTTCCTTTTTGATTTTGTCAAGTTCTGGTTATTTTAACCCTTTTTGTACCAAATGGAATCTTCCTCCTTATACATAGCAGGAGTCCATTCCAAAATTTAGGGGTGTCAGGCTGTGTTTTGTTCAAAATTCGTTTGGAAAATAGGTAAATGTTTTGCAAATAGTTTAGACGCGTTCTGCGGCGTCTGATCTGGGCCTGAACTGTTTCCCAGGGTACCCGTTTTGGGGTTTCCGCTACAAAATGGGTTAATTATGGGAATCCACCCCCAGAATGTGACCATGACAATTTCCTTTCGAAAATTTCAATAAACGTTTACCTTGAATACAATGTGAAACCTGAAAAGCATATGTTCTCGAGTAGGTTGCATGAACATTATATGATAATGAATGGGAAAGTTCAAGTCTTTTGTCTCTTTATTTCTCCCACAACACCTGTGTGTGTAAAAGTGTTTATAATGTCCTAAAAGTATGGCATCGTGATCATATAAAATAAACATAATACCTGCACTACTTTGCTCGAGGACAGAAAACTATAAAAGCTCGTATAGCGATACTGAAAATGAAGGCTCTGGAACATGAACGAAACTTTTCTTTGAAACTTATTTTGATGAAAGGCCCACAGGAACTGCTTGTGGGGAACAAACGATAATTGCAGAATATAACTGCAAGGCAAAGAACAGTATTAGAACGCCGTCTCATTCAATACTAGCCTACCATTTCAAGCCAGCAATGCAGACCAAGGCCAGGTTGCTCTAATTAAAACAACATGATCTGTCTCTTACCAGACTGCTAACCAGAACATCCCCATTTCAAGCACCAATACATGTATATGACTTAGGTACGGCACATTTCAATAAAAAATACAAACATTTCGGACAGGATTTATCCCTACAGGGACTTCTGATCAGACTCCCCATTGCTTGTCGCTATACTCTCTGATGTATCCTTGTATGGCAAAACAGAAGTGAAGACAATGTCAGATCAGGAATCGATACAATTAACCCATCAGATACACCAAAGGGAAAGAATCACAAACATGAAACAACAGACCCTAATAGAAGCATCAACAACGGAAAGCCAAGAGGACAGTTACTTTCCAACAAACTGGCTATCCAAATCAAAATATTATAAGCGATATGAACCTACAAAGACAAACCACAACAAAAATAAACCACGACAGAAGAACAAACCGCTTTGGTTTAATTTCGGGATATCTACAGTAGATGGTATTCCCTACGGAAAACAATACAAACGAAAACATGCTCCCTGTTGTGATACTGGAAACTGGGTCAAGGTCACCAAACTCGAATCAACACCAACGCAATAATCAACACCAAAGCATTTGTCGGTTGTAAACCCATAGCAGTTCCACAGAATGCTATTGGCCTCGAACATGAAGTCAGTTTTTATCAAAACGTTACGAAACAATATATTTTAGTATGCAAGTTCAGTGAGAAGCAGTCCGAAGATTACCAAGATTCTATGCATAAAAGCAGAAACATAATTTTGCTAACCTTGTTCATGTCAAGAAGCTCGCGTAATGAACAACCCTGTATATGACGCTTTATATAAAGGACTTTACTGTGGTATGCAGTATTCCTGTAATGAGCAGATAAACAAATTGAATACAAATTTCCATCAGATAAATATTCGTTTTCTAGATATGAAAGATTGCACTGTGACACATGAGTTTTGTATCCTGATGATATCCTTGAAACTGGGTCACTAACAACTTACCAAATCGGAAGCAAGTAGCAATGATATATCAATGCAAGTTGGATGAAATTCCATCAATCTATATTTAGCCATTTATACACTTCGAAAACAGTTACATTTCGTTCTAGAGATAATGCAGACAGAAGCTCCTTTGTTTTTGCTAACATTCAAAGTTCAGTAATGGCTCTGAAATGGGACCAGCCTCATATAAAGCAGGGACCACGGCCCTCTCAAGTTTCGTTCATACCGAACTAAAGTATATTCTAGCCACTGGGTCTCAAATTACTGTAGTGTAATATTTTCTGCCAAGTCCTTAGCTCCTTCACAATTGGGTGGATATCACCAAGCTGCATCTGTCAATAAATAGGTAATCAGCGGACTCTCAAAATATCACAAGTTCGGCAGTGACTTAGAAAACAGCATAAAACAGAATTAACGTTATCACATTAAACTACTCTTTCATATGACGTTGAGTTGCAAGCAAACGTAATTATGATTTTGACCTGCAAGAAACGCAGAATAAAATGAAATAACTATTTCTTTCACTGTTAAGACATAACGCAGATGTAAAACAGGAATTCCACCGAAGGCTTGGTCCCGCCTGTTGGGGATGCAAAGTCACTGAATCATAAAGTATATGTCAAGGTCAAAGATGGATATTTGCATATAAGTTGCCATCCCTAGATGCAACTTTGTACCAAGTTTTATTAATGAAGGTCTAATAGTGCTTTAGAAAAGGACTTAAACACTAGCGTGAACACTAGGCTGGTTGCAACTATTCAAAGTCAGTGAACCATTAAATGTTGGTCAAGGCACTGTCATCCCTAGATGCAAGTCTGCATGAAGTATCAACAATGAAGGTGTAATCTTTCTTTCGAAACGGTCTTGCGCATTAGGGTAAACGCTAGGGTGGTCGCAATAATCGCAATAATTCACAAAATCAGTGAACCATGGAATGTAGGTCAATGCGGATGCTTGCATTAAAATTGTCATCACTAGATGCAAGTCTATACGAAGCATGATTAATGAGTCCCTTATAGTTCTTGTGAAATAAACTTTT
This sequence comes from Lucinisca nassula, assembly GCA_963580285.1. Classification (NCBI taxonomy): domain Eukaryota; kingdom Metazoa; phylum Mollusca; class Bivalvia; order Lucinida; family Lucinidae; genus Lucinisca; species Lucinisca nassula. The sequence continues at coordinate 59,454,236 of OY757019.1, read as the reverse complement.
ACATGAGGGTGGACGCTGGGTATCAATAGTTCCCAAAGTCAGTGAACCTGGAAATATAGGTCAAGGTCAAATATGGGTGCTTGCAGTAAAGTCTGCACCGAGTTTGATTAGTGAAGCTCTTATAGTTCTTGCGAAACGGATTAAGGTGAGCTCTAGGGTGGTCGCACATGTTGACGACTTGACAAACAGAAATTTCGACTCCACTATCGCGTCATGCTTAAAGTAGGTGTCGGTTACATATCTGTCAATATGTATGGTACGGTTCCGTAGTCCGTTTGTCCGATATCGCATATATCACCTTTAAAACCATTTGCAACTCGATTTCAGATTTTTCATTTGTGGGTGTTGTTTCATTTGATGTTCAAACACGGCTGTGCACATCACGTTTTGACCAGGGTTTTCCCATTGTGATGAATACAATGTTTCCATAGAGCCCTTCCACCGAATATGGATGAAACCCCTTTTCGGCTCAAAGTACGATAATCATTATAACATTAGTTTCCTTGACTAGGTATTTTTCAGGTCTCTCGCAAAACCCCGAAAGATCATTAAAATCTAATATTCATTGTACCCGTCTTGGTATTGTATCCGAACAGACTTGGTGAACTCAGCTTATTCACGAAGATTTCCAAACTAGCAAGGGGCGTTTAAGTCGCCGCCGACAAGATGCTTAAAAAACAGATGTAAATTCACTTCGGTCAGTGGACCGTGACGAAATGATGTTTCTTGAGAGGATGTGAAGAGCTACATTGACAATGCCTAGGAAGCTAAACAGGAACTCCGACAATACTGTGCTCAGCTATGGTAATTTCGGAGGTATATGTTCATTGTAGTAAGACTTAGTGTAGTTTGTTATTTGTCTGTCCAGGAGAATCTCAGTTGTATGGGTTACAAAGATTCGTAGGTTCTCTGCTTAAATATGTCATGACAAAGAGCAGGAGGCAAATAACTTTTTTTTTTCAGAAAATCAGGCTGGACAATTTTATGTGAATTGACTGCAAATGGACTACTAAGCCTTCACAGCCCTTTGTGCAAATACGGTCCGTTATGGTCGTAGTAGCAGCTCCTGCAAGGTGAATATTGCTTTCAATATGCCATTTACATGTTTTTGCGACGCAATCATGGAGAGCTTTAAGTGTTGCGTGACCAGACACCATTCTGGAAGAAATGGAGTTTAAACATTGATGGGCACTTTTATTCTGCGTGCGCACTTCTCTGTAATCTGTTCTGCAATCAAATATCTACAGACAAATTCACTTAGGCCGGTGATTCAAGAACATTCCTGGCACATTTTAAATACGAGTTCCATAAAATGGGGCAATAGCCCACCTCCTATGTATGTCAATGTATTTTTTTTCTTCAAAATTTTGGTGGGACATTGCAATATTTGATGGGCGCTTTAGGAAAATGAATGGGCCCAAATATCACTATTACCCTTTATAGGATTGCTTACCAAGGGACACAGCCAAATATCAAGTCAGTTTCAATCTACAATTTTCTTGCAAAAATAGATATGGCCCCACCAGATATACCCCCGTTGATTCATGAAGTTACCGCCAGAATTGTGATCTTGACCGCTAAGTAGCGGTCACTTACTCTATGCTAGAGGTGATGAATGTGGAGTAAGTAGGAGTGGTGAGTGTGTAATTCCGAATGCACATCACGTGAACAAGTCCGTGAAATAAAGACCCCCTAAACCCCACTTTATACAGAGCAAACTGGGGTTTACGGGGGTAAACATAATTTTCCTTATTTCTGCTCCAAGACATAGGTTGTGGGTACTCGTTAGAACCGCCTCAATGAGGCGTTTCTAACGAGTACCAAAACCTATGTTTAGAGTATAAGTAAGAAAAATATATGACAAATTTTACAATTACCTTTTTTGAGGTTTATATGACAAATTTTACAATTACCTTTTTTGAGGTTTGAAAAATACACTATATCACACGGATGTGTTTTCGTAATGAGGTTTCCGAAGCGTACATTCACTGGAGTCCACCTGTTGGTTTGCTTTTGCTCCAGCATTTCAGTTATTTCATGCTGTTGAGTCATCATCGTTGTTTCATCTCAGTATTCGTTTGATTTTTATGTTCTCTGAGATGTTGCACTGGTGGATTAGAAATCCTTCATGCGGAATGAGCAAACCATTTGTCTAGACCACGACTGAATCAAGGGTGAGGACTGTGGCCACGTAAAATCGATTTTAACCCTCTCCCCACCCCATCCCAACCCACCCCGCTCCCGAGTAAAATAATTTTAATGACCGTTCCTATGAGGTTCTTCTGTTTTGATTTATTATTGTTATAGTTCGCCTTTGCACGTACAGTCGAACTTCAATGGCTCGAACACCTTTGGGCCCATGAACATCTGTTCGAGACAGGGGTAGTTCGAGCCACTGAGGGTTATGCCACGAGGCATAACGACATACTTTAGGACATCTTTTTCTATGTTCTGTAATGAAAAAATTATGCTGTGTGTACTCTTTATAATCGCCTCATCGAGGCGATTCTAATGAGTACACACAGCATACATTTGCAAGATAAAAGACGAACATATCCTAATTTTTACTCTCCCTATTTCTTACGTACAGAAATTCCCTAGAGACTCAAGAACGGGTTCGACTCAGCCATGTTAAACGAGCCATCGGTGTTCGAACCATCGATTGCTTATATACTTTTATTTTGGACAGACGTTGGGAAAGTAACTATCCTTTTGGCTTTCCGCTTCTGACGTTTTGCTTTGTAATGAATTTGTTTTTAATGTTCGTATTTCTTTCCTTTGGTGTCTTGTATATGTAAATGAAGAAATGACGTGCAGGCAATAATACATTGGGCTTCCAAAACGTATTCCTGCAAATTAAAAGGTTGGACAATTGAAAAGGGAAAAGGAAATTTAAGGGTCAGTGTGAACCAGGACTCCGTTCATGAATTTTAGAATTTATAGTAATGTTGTGCATGATGTAAAGATGACTGTTGTCTCAATAATACCATATGTTACCCCAAAAGTAATAAAAGTTAGTCAAAAAAGTGGACAGAGTGCTCAAGGCGTAAATTTTTTGTCAGTGAAAGTCTATGCGACCAAAATATATACTCAGTGTGTGTGAACTCGGGTTTAACGTCCCTTTCAACAATTTTTCAGTCATATCACGACGGTGTCTGGTTGCGACAGGGAGCTCAATGCTCACGTTTATAGTGCTGTGATACAACGCATAATGTAGTAATGTAGTAATTTCTTCATTTTGATTTTTTTTACTACATTATGCGTTGGCATAGTCGACGCGAAATGAAGTAAAAAAATTATTTCATTTCGCGTTGATATGCACCATATCGACGCATAATGAAGTAATGATGGTAGAACATAGCTGTCTTCGAAAAGACTTAGGAAGCAATACAGTTAAATTCCTACAATTTAGACCACATTTGAGACGGTTCAAAAGTGGTCTTTAAGACCACAGTTGAACAGTCCAAAAGACGGTCTTCCACAAAAGCACACTGAAGGTCAAAATCACAAAGAAAATGTAGCTTTAACCTTCCAAATATGTATATAAACCCTATTGGTTTTATTGGGCGGCATCTCAATGTCGGGTAAAAGTCCCATGAAATTGGAAGCAACGTCTCCAAAATGACCTAAATAGTGTTGACGGGGACGTTAAACCTCAAATCAAACAAATCAAACAAAAGACAGACAGGCAGACAGACAGACAGACAGACAGACAGACAGACAGAATGGACAAAAACTATATACCCCCTTGCATACTTCGTATGCCGGGGGTATAAATAGATGGGCTGCACGATGCTTCCACGCAGAGCTGAAACCGCCCGTACATGAGTCCTCGTAATCTGCTTAGAAGGTCTAAGCCTGTCCAGGAAAACTGCTGCGAGTCGGCCCATCCATGCATATAAACCCTATTGCTTTTAATTGGACGGCAGCGATTGAGATGTCATTTCATCTCAATATCGGGTAAAAGTCCCATAAAATTTGAAGCAATGTCTCCAAAATGACCTAAATAGTCTTGACGGGAACGTTAAACCTCAAATCAAACAAACAAACTGTTGACGCATAATGAAGTAAAATTAAGTATGCCACCCATCGCCGCAAAATGAAATAATTCTTTCATTTTGCTCAAACCTCTTAGTATCGACGCATAATGAAGTAAAAACGACATTTTATTCATTTCGCGTCGACTATGCCAACGCATAATGTAGTAAAAATTTCAAAATGAAGAAATTACTACATTACTACATTATGCGTTGTAACAGTGCTGCCTCACTGAAGTATCATGTCCCAGACACATTACATGATACCACACCCAGTCACATTATCCTGACACTGGATCGACCAGTCCTAGCTCTACCCCGTAAATCTGAGTGCCAAGCGAGGAGCAGCTAGTACCATTTTTAACGACTTTGGTATGTCGCGTCCGGGATCGAACCCGAGACCTCCCGTTCCCCGGAGCGGACACTCTACCAACTGAGCTATCGGGGCCGGAAAATATATACTCAGTATTAAGTGATATTGTGATACTGGAATGGTCATTAGAAAAAAAAAGTGTTCGACTTTTAGTAGTTCCAGCTAAGACTGGCAGTGCGGATTGGTTCATATTTTCAATGTATTATGTCAAAGTTGAGTCAACAAGAAGATCCGATAGAGTGCCCCACGCATGTTCTTTTGCAACTAAACCAAATGGTCATATACTCCATGGGTTTGTATGGATCTGAGACGGAAGATGTCTTCCAGAAGCCGAAATAATCTACTTCCGACAGATCGAACGGATCACTTCTGGTTTCAGAAGCTCCTCTGCATCGTCCAATTTTTAGCAGAAGCTGGCAGATAGAAGGTCACGTGATCTTTCACCCTGACAAAAATGTCCAACTTGGCGTTAACAAATGAATCAAATTGTAAAAACAGCCTAAATAGAGGATAACACTTATTTGAATCTATTTAAGTGAGATGAAAAAATATGTAAACCTGCCCTCTATGAAGCTCTCAAAATTGGATTGTAGAAAATAGAAATGGCTGCCGGATATGGACAGATATGCAACAACTGTATCAGTCCACACCGAGACAGGTTTTTATCTGTAGGACGATGGTATGCAACGTTCATAGGGGAGGGGTGTGGGAATTACTATTTCCTCCAACTGGAAGCGCCGTTGATTTCCTACTTCCGTTTATTACGGTATGTTCGATTTTTGTTTTCTTTTTCATTCTTCCATGTTCTGCATATCTTCTCTCACGTTCTTTTATCACGTGATCATCTGCTTCAACCCGCCAGGCATTGTGTTAAAGTTAAATTCACAAATAGTAAACCAATGACCTTTGAGAGTCGGAGGATTAAACGTGACGGGTGTATACGAAGAAGCCCGGATTCTAGTCGCATATGTCCGGGAAAAGCCGGAACTGACCGAAATTTGAAATAGTTCACATGATCTAATTGCAGACTTGAATCAAACTATACTTGTCATGCACTCAGCAATTTGTCTCAACAATTGTCTCGTTTTATTGATTTTACAATCAAATTGCGTTTGGAATGGAAATTAAAATGGTTTCAAGATGCGTTTCCAAGAAGTATTGGTATCAGCGAAATCACAACAGGTTTGCTGCTTTCAGATTAGAAGCATGATAGAAACGACATCTTCTGCTTCATTCTGAACGGTGACAATATAAGATCAAATATGTTCTAGAAAGGGTTATCCTTTGGAAACAAGGGACACACCACAGAACTGGAAAATATGGTGTGTACATGTTTTCTGGGTCATACTAGCTTGTTTCGGCCATTTAGTCCTCATCAGTGCCCCCAGATATTTTCAAAATTCCACAATGGAATCAATGATCCCAAAGGACAAGAAAAAACTACACTATGAAGTACTGACGCCACTAAAGAGTTGATATTCTTACATGCTTTTCAATGAATGATAGAGATTTCTCAGTGAAATCTAAATCGATATCTTCACTGTTTCAAACAGTGAAAATTCATCACTGTTTGTGAAGTCGATGCATCCTAAAAAATAATTTGTTTGATTTCAGGTTAAACGTCCCCGTCAACATTGTAAATGTCATTTTGGAGACGTTGCTTCCAATTTTGTGGGACTTTTACCCGACATTGAGATGAAATGACATCTCAAGCCTTGTCGCCCAATGAAACCAATAGGGTTTATTAGCATGGACGGTCCGCCTCGCACCGCGGTTCCTGGACAGGCTTAGATCCTCTAAGCGGTTTACCAGTACTAGTGTGCGGGCCGGATTCAACTCTGCGGGGAAGCATCGTGCAGCCCATATATTTCTTCAAGCCCCTTTGGGCGGGGGCGGCCTAAAAAATAATAATAATAATAATAATAATAATAATAACATATAGTAGATCTAGCTCTTTGTGAAAAGTCAGCTAGCTAAACGTTATTAATGTGTGACAGAAAATATGTCACGCACGTTTTCACGTCATTCCGAAGTTGATGACTTCACTTTTTGCAGCTATGCAACGTAAATAATGCACTCGACGCAAGACAAGCTTAGCAATTGTTTAAATACAAATTTCAAGAAAACCATTTGATTGCAAACCCAACAGTATACCCAGGTAACACGCTGAACACCTCTAAATCGACGCGAAATCGCCCTGGAAAAAGGTTTGTTCTCGGTGGTGATTGCTCTTGGTGGTGATTGAAATTCCGTTACAAATTGCAATCTAAAGCACGAAAGAAACAGAAAAAATGACTTTTTCCAGATTTGTTCAGTGTAAAATCAATTTTTTTTTTCACCCATGAACACCAAAAAGAAGTATTTTGCGACAGAAATTAAAAATAAAAATCAATTAATAACATCTGTCATTCATGAAACAGAAGAAATAGACGGCTTGACAGAAATGATACTCCATTAATTTTATACCTGGCAATATGTTTTCCTAAGTAATCTTTTCTCGCCGTTGTGCAGTAACCTACAGTTGAAACATTGACTTTTTTTCCAAAGCTTCGCATATTATATCATAGAATATTATTGTTTTCTTGTTTCGAAAGCATCTTTTATGCGAATAATGGCGATATGTAATTGTTTCTTTCCGAACGTTCTCACTATTTGATAAATGAGTGCAAGTAAACCATATGCGTGTTGAAGGTAAGCATATGGACAAAAATTGCATTTTATTCTGCAAATGTCGGCATAGGCTTAAGTTTGGTTTTTGGTACCTGGCAATACAAATGTTCAAACAAGGATGCACACGAAGTATCAGATACTACCATGAAAAGCATAAAGCAGCGGGCCAATGTTGGGCCTGAGTAGCCTTTTGTTTGGTTTGATGTCAAATGCCCAGTCAACACCATCAAGGTCATTTTGAGTGGGACCTAACTGCATTTTCCCGGGCAGGTTTATACATTAGCTGTTAGCCATTACGGTGCACATACTTTCGCCAGAGGCTGACATCTACCCTCCTTTAATTCATTGAAACTTCGCTGACTCAAACGCCGACGCACTTCCTTAAATCATCCTCATTATGCTTCTTGAACAAGCGATATGATTAACCCCCAGTAGCTCAAAGAACCCCGATCTTTCCCAAATGTTCATGGCACCAAAGGTGTCCGAGCCCCCTGAAGATATACTGTATAAGGAAGGACACAAGAGTTATGGATAACACAGTATTGTTAATCCAAGACTGGCGGTCAAATTGCTGTATAAATAGTGTTATGTTTTCAAACTGTATCTCAATACTAATAATATCAAGTAAAGCTGACACAGTCCCTCTTTGTACACACCAGCATGACCTAAAAGTATCTTTTAGAGGCTCGCACACTGCCCTCCAGTGATTTTGGGAGCAGCTTTTAAAGTTTACATAATAAGCAGGAGATGCCAAATGCTCAAAATACTTCTAGCAAAAGGCTCCACCGAGCAGCAGAGTGGGTCATTATAGGTCAAACACTGATAATTACATTGAGCTATTTTAGTGACATTTGCTCAAGGGAGTTTGCTGAGCGTGTGGAACATAGTAAAACCTTGCAACAGCCATGTTTATGACGAATCAACAGGAGTTGAGGGATTGGAAGTCATTCCTTTGAAGTTTTAACTGACTAGCAGTTAGTTTCTTATTTGATGAATATGTCGATAAGCGCATAGTCGATCAGAAATTGTTAGGCCAAGTATGAGTAGGCAACTAACAGGGCTAGAAGCTTGACTTCTGGCATGAAGCTTCCTCAAGATCCCCACTACGTGTCTCGTTGCTTATGCGATAATCAGTCTTTTCTGCGGTCATTCTCTCCCTTCCGCTGATTCAAGAGGGACAGTTGTGAGCCTTTGGCGAAATAATGTTAACAGCTTATATATAAGCCTGCCCGGGAAAAGTGTATTATAAGTCCCGCTCGACGTGACTTTAATGTTGTTAACTGGGACGCTGACTCCAAACCAAAACGAACAAAAGGCTCCCCAGCCAGCAAAGAATGCCGGGCTAACGTCGAACCTATCGCGATACGACGTGGCATGGTGTATGGTACTCATTTTTTTCCAAGTGTATATTTGTCGTAATTAACAATAATAAACAGAACTCTCAAGAGAAACAAACAGATTGTCTATTGTGAGAGAAAGTAGATCAAGGGTAAAAAGTGCGTTAGCATGTCTGTGTAATGTGAGATAGATAAAGCCGACGTGGGTTTGACCAAATTGGAATGCTATTTTAAAGCCCGTAACCCTGCAGAAGCTATTTTTAAGCCATTTTGTACCGGAAACCCAAATAGGGGTACCCTGGCAAACAGTGCAGGCTCAGATCCGACGCCACAGAACGCAGCGTCTGATCAGGGCCTACATTATTTGCAAAAAGTTCAACTATTTTCCATATAAGTTTTAACCTGTCGCCCCAAATTCGAAATGGACTCCTGCCATAAATAAGGAGGAAGATTCCATTGGGTACAAAAAGGGTTAATCAGGCCCGGTTAATCATCAAGTTAACAAGCCGGGTTGACAAGGGTATACATTATTTTTCTTATTCATGGATTCTTGTTGCAATGAGGTCTTCCAGCGGGCACCCGCAGTTTATGCTTTAAATTTCGCATGATTAAGTTGCTGAGGCTGGGATAACAAGAGACACATGGGTCACTACTCTCACCGGTGGGCATTTGGACCGGCCCCTGGTTGCCATGCTTTCAACAAATAAAGGTGACTTGAAAAAAGTATAGAGGCCCACTCAAGAATCGCTGCCAAATAAATGGCTGCCACTGTCACATAGAAATGCCAAAGTGTCAGAACTTGACATTGATGTCAGCAAAGAGTCATAATTTAACAAACTTGGTAGGGCCAGTGTCCCCAGTGATGCATACCAAGTTTCACATTCATGGGCCTTTCACTTCCTGAAATGAATAATTTCATACATTGGCCAACATCGACATGTGACCCAGATCCCACGAACAAGTTTTCCCCATCCCCATTTATGCTCAATATTAAATTTAGTTTCAATCTGCCCAGCAGATTCAATTACAAAGATGTTAAAATACTGAGGGAAGGGAGGCGGTATCAAGGTCAGTGGCCTAGTGGTTAAGAGCGCTGACTCTTGATCATTAGGTCTCTCACCGATGTGGTTCGAGCCTCGCTCGGGTCATATGTGAGACGCCAAGTTCTGCAACGGAAGGTCAGGTGGTTTTTCTCCGGGTACTCCGGTTTTCGCCCACCTCAGATTAACGATCGGCTCGACATGAGTGAAATAATCTTGAAAGGGCCGTAAAACCAAAATAAAAAAAAATAAAAAAATAAAAATCATTTCGCTGATTGCATAATAAAACATACCGCAGCTTCAGAAAAATCCATTTCTCTGCCTTTTACCCCATACTAACGGCGAAGTGACCAATTAGACCTTGACATGAAGTAGGTCAAGGTCGACCAAGGGCCATCATTTGAACAAACTAGGTTGGACCCGATTCCCTAATGGTAACCTACCAAGTTTCAAGGTTACTGAAGCTTTTGGTTCCCCAGAAGATTTTCAAAGGCTTTTTTACTATGCGGCCATCTTGTTGACTTCAGTCCCATGATCAAATTTTCTTGTCCCATCTGCTTGCGGTTTTGCTTCAATTAGCATAGCAGTGTTAGTGGAGAAGAAGACAAAAGTACTGAATCTGGGGCATCCTAGACAGGTCAGTAAATGACCTCAACCTTTGGAAACGGTGTAATTTCATTTAGCTGATCACAAATAGCAATTTTGTTGCGAAAAGCTGCAGCATTATCAGAACAATCCACTGTTTTTTTTTTCTTTTATGCCTATAGGTCAAGGTCCATCAAAGGTCATAATTTGCACCAGTTTGGTAGGTACCAAGTCCCCAAAGCTGCATACCAATTTACAATGGCATCCGCCATTTGGTTCCTGAGAAGGCTCTGTTGGGCCAAAAAGCAATTCGTTATATAAGTCTTTACAAATACCTACACAAAGCATAAAGTAATCACTTTTTACACGAACATAAGTGCGATCTTGTGACCCCTCTTAATTGGGGTGCGAGACCTTCAGATTAAAATCTCTTTCTCAGGTCCTGTTAAAAACGTGTTCTTTGTTATTTCGACATATCTAAAACATAGCGCAGATTGTAACATGATATACGATTAAAAACGAATTTGTTTTCACTTTTCAAGTCTATTACGACCGTATTGAAAGCAATAATGAGAAGACATTCTCACACAGTAGAACAATGCTTTTGAAAATTACACCTGTACTCCTCGTGTAATGATTATCCTTGTATACCCTACTTTTAACCCTTCTCTTGCTGAATATTCAGTTTAGCCACACCCATTTCTGACTTTGAACCAATCAGATTACTTGATGTAATTTATTCCTACAAATTCATAAATTGAATGTCAAACATTGTAGATCCTGATCAGATGGCTTCGTCCTACACTGTTTCCAAAGATAGGGGTTGTTGTGACTGAACAGCAAGATAAGAGTTAATCACAGAATACCGCTATCAAGACCACCTAAAATTAAGACTAAACTGATTTTAAAAGCTTACTGAGTTCTACGCCTAGTGACTCCTAATAAAAGACTGACTACCTTTAAGACTGTTCAAAGGTGGTCTTAAGACCGACTGTTCAAAAGTGGTCTTATGACCACTTTTGAACAGTCCCAAAGGTGGTCTTAATATATAGAGAAAAAAAGTTGTTACTGTGGTGTACATAATATTTATTTATTTATTTATTTTTTTTTTTTTGGTTTGGTTTTTAGTTTACGGCCATTTTAGTACGCATTTCGAGCCGATCGTTAATCAGAGGTGGGCGAAAATCGCTGAAAATTCACTTGAACTTGGCGTCTTACTCGTGGCCCGAGCGAGGCGCGAACCCCTAACGATTCAGAGTCAGCGCTGTTACCTATTCCGCCACGGAGGCCCGTTTATATTCATTATATTTGTTCAGAAACATGTATCGTGGGTACTTGTTAAAAGCAATCTAACATGGAGCTCCAGTCTACGTTTACAGTCGAGCTTCAACGGCTTCAACACCCATGAACCATGAAAATTTTGTTCGATACAGGTTATAAAACCGTGGGCACCCGTTAGAACCGCCACAATGCAAGGCAGGTCCGACGGGCACCCGCAATCAATGGTTAAGAAGAACATTGGGAAATGACACACATTTTTATCAGAAAAAACGAAATGATCAAACTGTACGATAAACTGTGTAGATCCCGGTCAGATGGTTATCTGGGCATTAATGCATATATCTACAGTTTCATTCAAACTTCACAGCAATGTTGCCGGGCAACATTGCTGTGAAGTTTGAACGAAACTGTAGATATATGCATTTAAAGGTTTTTCGTTTTTGTTTTGTTTGTTTTTTTAGCTCTGTCATCTGATCTGGATCTACACTGTAAGCAAAGGTAAGGGTTGTTGTGTTCAGCAGGATAACGGTTAAATAGTAAATAACACTGGCGTCTAGAATAACGGAAAAGATATTCACACGCATGTGCGAATTAAGGAACAGTTTACTTGGTACATACATATGTTCATATACACCTGTGACAGCTTTTTAACGAAGATGGCTTTTTATTACGCGCGCGCAATAAAGTTGGTATTTTCCTGTGGAGTTGTGTAATAAAGCTAAGATGATCCACAGTAAATATATAATCATGTTCCAGATGAATGTTGGATAACATTCCTTCTGTTCTAAATTTATCAAGAAAAGCTTAAAAATTGGAAAATATACATGTGTTCAAAATAAATAAATAAAATAAAATAAAAACAAGAGGACCAAGATGGCCCTGAATCGCCTAGTCACATAGCTTTGGAAAGTCATGTGAGTAACAGATATTCATCTTATTCAATGAAGCATAACTGTTGCACTTCGACAGATGGTCACCTGGGAAACACTCTTGCTAAATTTGAATGAAACTGGCTTAAGAGTTTAAGCAAGCTTGTCATTTTAAAGATTTTGTATTATTCTACCCCTTATCTTGCTGTTCACGACAACCCCTATCTTTGGAAACAGTGTAGATCTAGATCAGATGGCTTCTGAAGAAGCCATCTGATCAGGATCTACACTGTTTGACATTGAGTTTATGGCTTTGTAAGAATAAATTACATCAAGTAATCTGATGGGTTCAAAGTCAGAAATGGGTGTGGCTAAACTGAATATTCAGCAAGAGAAGGGTAAAGCTCTGGCGGCTGTCTTGTTCACTTGAGTGGAAGCGTTCTCGCTTATTTGGTCATCCAAACAACATTCCTGGGTTTGGAAGAAATTATACGAAAGGTAAAGGAGAAATCGTCATTTCTTCTTCTATTCTCAGCTCTTATTCATAGGAGCAAAACCATTAACAGTTTTTGTAGATGGTTACCTGGGCAACATTGCTGTGAAGTTTGAATAGAACTGGACCGGAGATACAGTGAAATTCCGCTATTAAGACCACCTAAAATTAAGACTAACCCTGCTTTAAAAAGCTCATTTAGTAGGCTGCAGTTATTCATTTCTTGTATTTTCTGCATAAAGTGTACTCTAGTCAGAGACCACCTTTGGGACTGTTCAAAAGTGGTCTTAAAGACCACTTTTGAACAGTCCCACTTTTGAACAGTCCCAAAGGTGGTCTTAATATAGGGATTTTACTGTATAAAGATTTAAAGGGTTTTTTTTTTTAATATATTTTTTTGGCTCTGTCAGTCATTTATTCAATGACGCGAAACGTTTTTAGCTGTTTTTGTGGAGTTTGAATGAAACTGGACTAAAGGCGTAGGAATAGTTGTTTTCTATGTAAAAATTAGCCTCTGGCGGCCACCTTGTTCTTCCCAGCGGAATCGTTTTAGCTAATTTGGTAGAGTCTTCTGAGAAATATTCTTTTGAAGCTGGAATGAAACAGGGCCAAATGTGTAGGAAAAAGTTGTCATTTAAAATTTGTTTTCTATATTTAGCACTGGTAGTCGTCTTGTCTATCATAGTGAAACCGGTTTAGCTTGTTTGGTAGCGAATCACCTAAGCAGCATCACTGTGAAGTTTGAGGGAACTTGGGCGAAAGCTGTAGGATAAGTTGCCATTTAGAGTTGTTTTTTTGTTTTGCTATTTGTAGCTCTGGTGGCCATTTCAAAAATCAGAGTGGAACCGTTTTGTGGTAGAGGGTCACCAAACAACATTAGAATGAAGTTTGATTGGAGTTGGCACAGAGGTAAATGAGGAGTTGACGTTTAAAGTTTGTGTCTATTTTTAGCTCTGGTATAGTAGTCGCAGATAAGATTGACTATATATATAGGCGAAGCTATCGTTTGTACCTGCCTTAGGAATATGCCATTAACAAAAAGGTAAACCAAGTCACCCGATTGTGTGAATTCACCTGTAACACAAGCATAGCTGTGGCATATATGACCATTTCGTTCGCGAGTAGAAAGCGTGCGAAAGGCACTCTACCGAATCTTCTGGTGGACTCGGCGAATTTGACATATATTGACAACACCTGAATAGCTCCGCCTAGTCAATCTTATCTGCGACTACTATAGCTATCTTGTTCATCGGAGCAGAACGATTTTAGCCACCATGGAACTTTCCTGTAAAGTTTGAATAAAATTGGTCCAAGGGTTGGAGTTGGTATTTAAAGAAAATTGTTGAATTGTTTTTTTTTTCTGTTTTAGCTCTGGCAGCCATTTTGTTCCTTGGGGCTGAATCGGTTTAGCTATGGTTGAGGTTCAACTATGCAACACTATTTTGGAATTTGTATGAAATTGGCTTAGTTGTCGTTTAATTATTGTTTTTAGATCTAGTGGCCACCTTGTTCATCAGAGCTAAACGATTTTAGCTATTTTGGTATGCAACCATCCAGGCAACGTTCCTGTAATTGGTCCAAGGGTTTAGGAGGAGTTAGCATTTAAAGCAAACTATTGACTTTTTTACTATTTTTAGCTCCGGTGGCCATTTTGCTCATCGAAGCGAAATAGTTTTAGCTGTTTTGATAGACGGTCACATAAGCAACATTCCTATGGAATTTGAATGAAATTAGCCTAAGGGTAAAGAAGGAGTTTTTGTTTGATGATTTTTCTATTTTCAGTTTTGACAGTTTTCAGCGGAACGATTTTAGCTATATTTCTATGAATCCTCCTATGGAACATTCAAGTGAAGTTTGAATCAAATTGGCTCATTGGCTCAAGGGTTTAGGAGAAGCACATTGTTGATTTGTGTTTCTTTTTTTATTTTTTTAGCTCTGGTGACCATTTCCCTTATCGGAGCGGAACCGTTTGAATTATTATGGTAGCGAGCCACCAAAGCAATATTTCTATGAAGATTGAATGAAATTAGCCAAAGGGTAGTCAAGAACTGTCGTTGAAGATTTTGTCTATTTTTAGCTCTGGTGGCCATCTTGTCCCTCGGAGCGGAAGGTTTTAGCTGTTTGGGTGGGGAGCCACTTCGGCAATGTTGCTGTGATGGCTCAAGGGTTTAATAGGAGTTGGTATTCAAAGCCAGCAAACAAAATAGCAAATACACCCCCGCCGTCTTCCTCAAAAGAGAAAAAGGCTAGACAATGCATGATATTTCTATCATCCATGGTTTAAAAGGATTACAACGGTGTTTAATGGTACATGTTTGTTTGTTTGAATTGAGGTTTAACGTTCCCGTCAACACTTTTTAGGTCATTTTACAGACGTTGCGTCGTACTTTTACCCGCCGCTCAATGAAACCGATAGGGTGTATATGCATTGGCGATCCGACTGGCACTAATTTGCCTGGGCAGGCTTAGGCCGTCTAAGCGGTTTACCAGTACTCATTAGAAGCCTCCGTGGTGTAGTGGTTACGCTACTCACCTTGTAAACCAGGGGTCGCAGGATCGATCCCGGGCTTCTTCAGACTTTCGGATGAGTCTTTAAACCGAGGTCCCGTCTCCGTATGACCTTAGCTGTTGGTGGGACGTAAAACTCAAACACTCACTCACTCACCAGTACTCATGTGTGGTCGGTTTCAGCAACCGTATACATATATCTGACTATTCTGAACCGAGATATACTTCTTTTAAACAGTAAAGATTCTGATCAGCTGGCTTCTGTGAACCCAGCTGTCCATTCTGCTTCTGAATCCTTGGTAAAAATTGAAACCATGCAACACAAACCATCAGGCTGAACATCTGAGAAGACTGAAAATGATTTGAGCATATATAGGCATATCCATACAATGGACCAGGTGTACCATCTCAGATGACTCAAGGGTTTCCTATCGGCGGTGGCTCTAGCGGGATTGCTCATCCGCAAATTCGGTCGGACCCCCGCTGCCCTAATATACATTATGATGCATGGGTATCCATGCGTAGGGAACAGGTGCATCTTGTTTTGAGACATTGATTATCTATTTTACTTATTTTTGTAGGTTTGCCGTATACTGTGTAAAGGAGTGATGAAACACAATTTGTTTGAATTGAGGTTTTACGTCCCCATCTACATTATTTAGGTCGCTTCCAGTTTTGTGGAACTTTTACCCGACATGGAGATGAAACTACCGGCGAAACAAACCTATAGGGTTTATATGTACAGGGACTGTCCGACTCACACCACTTGGCTTGGGCAGGCAAAGCGGTTTACATGCAGTACTCACGTGCGGTCGGTTTCAGCTCTGCGTGGAAGCACCGTGTAGCCAAATATATTTCTCAAAGCCCCGATGGGCGGGTGTCCATGAGATATATGATTACAGAGTCAGCTTTCAAGATACCCTTGTCGCTTTCCGCCTTCGCCATTTTTGTTTCCATGTTTTAACCCTTGTCCTGCTGAGCCCGGATATGCCTTATCTTTCAAACAATGTAGATCCAGATCAGATGGCTTCTGAAGAAGCCATCTGATCAGGATCTACATTTTTTGTCATTCAGATTGTGACTTTGTTGCAATACTTTGAATCAATTGGTTGATAATCAGTTGAGTTGTGGGTGTGGCAGATTAAAATATTCAGCAGGACAAGGGTTAATAATACTTCTGGAGCCTGTGCTTGAATGACAATAAGAAACGATGTAAAATGTCAGCCAGAAAGGGGGCGATTTTTGGTAGGGCTGCTTATAGAAACCCCCAGGCAAAGTGGTGCGAGTAAGACCGTTCAGTTACTGGTTTCATTGGACGGCAGGGCTTGAGAAGTCATTTCATCTCAATGTGGGGTATAAGTCCCAAACAATTGGAAACAACATCTCCAAACTGACCAAAATAGTGTTGACAAACAAACGAGACCCAACGCGACAAAATCGAGCGGGCGCTTATTTAGGTGCATTTTCAGACTTACATGAACACAACAGGAAGTACATAATCACATTAACATTTTTGTTACCAATACCACTGCCTTCGAAACAATTCCTGACTTAGTTAAAACAAAATGCAGTTGTTTCTATTTCTGAGCACAATGAACATAGGTAATGACAAAGTTATTTGTGGGGAAACAATTTGTGCGTCCGAGTTCTCAGCGTAAACGTGCTATGCATGCAAAGCACTGTGTACATGTACAAAATTAAAATGTATGATAGATTTCGCGGTGGCTGGTAATATTATAAATCAATTTGCATTGTAATGTAGTTTACTGCCTTATATGCAAATTGATGACTGTATAATTTCATATGACATGGGACAGCAAAAACGTTAACGCGCCTATGCAAAGCAAGAATTTAAATAAGAGCGTTTTCAGTTTTCCTGAACTTGAACCTGGAATGAGTGTCCGAAAGCCAGTTGAGTTTTGGCAGTCTAATGCAGAGCTATCACCCCGACATTAAAATATATTGTGGTTTGAGATTTGGGGGTCAATATGACCAAAGCTACAACTATGGCCATTTGATCAAAATTATCAATGTCATTAGTTAACATATCATTTATCGTTAAAACTTTATTCATTAATGTGACAAATATGCTGATACTTTGCGGAACAAAATGTCAGCAGGTTTCGCAGATGCAAAATCTGCCCACATCTTATTTTTTCTTCACTGTATCACCTATTTTACTTACTAGAATTTTAACATTTTCACCAATAACGAGCCCTTTATGCTAATGATGCCCCAGATATTTAGTGGTATATCCCTGAGAGTCCCTGCGACTTGTTCACACACGCTCCTGGGCAGATAGCTTTTCGGCCTCATTTACTAAACTGTGAACTGTTTTTGTTGGTTCGTTCGTTCGTTCGTTCGTTTTGTTTGTTTGTTTCTTTGTTTGTTTGTTTGTTTGTTTGTTTGTTTGTTTTTAGATATAAAAGACTGTCATATTTGCTAAATGTAAAAAAGCACGCTTTTCCAAGATGTTTTTGTTTTATCGCCAGCTCATTAATGGTAACCGATGATGAGGCTTTTAGCCGAAACAACCCAACTCCTCCGTGCACCTCCATGTTAAATAATAAGTGCTTTGTTGTGACAGATATTAACTGGTTGGCCACATGCATGGTCACAGTTTAAAGTTTCTTACTGATCATGAAAATCAAAACCAAATATAGATTGTGGGTGTTCGTTTGAACCGCCACACTGAGTCTGTTCTATCTGGTACCCATAATTTATATTTCTGAGTTGAAATAAGGACAATGGTGTATACCCTCGAAACCAGCACTTTCCCTCTATAATGTGGGGTCTGCATGGTTGTGATGGTGCAGCATCATGGTATGGACGGGACGTAAATTTATGATAAATGAACACGGCCTCTCAGGAACCCTAACCCTACCAATAATTCTCGTCGGAAAACGTTCATTCCTGTTTCAATTTTATTTGCCTATTTTCTACACCCAGTACATACTTTTGGAAATGTACTGTATAAACTTAATTTTCAAAAAACATCATGGTCCGTGTTATGAACACCCTCTAAATCCCCCTTTATATTGACAAACTGGGGTTTACGGGTGTAAACATTAATTTTCTTATTTCTGCTCCAAGACAGAGGTTGTGGGCACTCGTTAGAACCGCCTCAATCAGGTTGTTCTAACGAGCACACAAAACCCATGTTTGGAGTATAAATAAGAAAAATATCACAAATTTTCATCAGAAAAAAATGACTGTTTTGGCGGAATGAAAGAATGTATAGTAATGCGAAAAAAATAAAAACCGAAGATAAAGTATTACATCTGAAAACTCTACTTTTCTCCATTGAAGATGGTATTTACAGAGGATGGTTTTTATACGGACTTGTTAACCTGGTGGTGCACCTTTCTTGCTGGCAAACACGAAGTTAAATACTGTGAATTTCTTAGATTTTGTTCTTTCTTTCTTTCTTAATTTCTTTCCTTCTCCAGACTGCTCCTTCAACATGTTATGCATAGTGTGTTTCCAGTCATAAACTCTAATTGTAAGAAATAAGATGAGGAATGAAAGTCAATGAAAGTCAGTTTTAATGATGGATTATGGCTCGAAGACTTTATTCAGGAAAAAACCCGATAGATATTGTAAATATTATGCTGATTTTTCTAATTCTTGCTCAAACATAGATTGATACATTATGCTTGAAGCAGAAATTAAGAAAATGTAAAACAAAATTGTCTGAAAATGCCAATTTTGTCAAGTGAAAAAAAAAATCTTGCACACCAGATATAAAGGAAATGCTGGATTTTACCTAGTGCTTGAGGTAGAATTTCTTATCCTACCCTATCATACTCAAGGAATCACGATTACAAGTCCGTGAAACGAAGACCCCTCTAAACCCCACTTAATATAGAGAAATGTGGGGTTCAGGGGGTATACATTATCAGCCTTATTTTTGCTCAAAAACATAGCTTATCGTTAGAAAATAACAAAAGAAAAAATCTGAAATCCGCCAAAATCTTAAAGGTCTCGTGCTTATTCTTTCGGGATCAGTCCGACATTACTTGGCAGCCTCGTGATGGCGTAATGACTCTCGGCACAGACTTTTCTATCCACCCTCACCCTAATTAAGATTCTTAAAAACATAGGAATACAAGGTGTTTTCTTTTTTATCCTTTTGCTACATCAACAATCCCCACTTCATCATATGGCATTAAATCCCTGAAACGTTCACCTAGGTAAAACACACTTTACAGAGAAAAGAGTATACTTTAAATCATTCAGCTTTACATTCCTTATTTATGCTTAAAAACATTCAGTAGAATAACACGCCAATATGCGAAAATTGTACCGAACATGCCTCTGAAAAGCACATTTTTCTGATAAAAATATTTGACATTGTATTTTTTGTTGTTGTTGCTGCTTGTAAAAGACCACGTTTGGGACTGTTAAAAAATGATCTTCTAGACCACTTTTGAACAGTCTCAAAGATGGTCTTAATATAGGAATTTTACTGTATATTATTTTGCCCAACTTGTGCTATGAAAAATAATAAAATAAGTTTTAATTCGAACCACTTTACATCTGAATAAATTCTCGCAAGTATAGTTATACAGTAAAATTCTTCTATTAAGACCACCTTTGAGACTGTTCAAAAGTGGTCTTAAAGACCACTTTTGAACAGTCCCAAAGATGGTCCCCGAGGACACTGTAGCCAGAAAACACAAAGAAATATTAAGTGCCCCCTTCATGATAAGCCTTTAATAGTAGAATTAGTCTTAATTTTAAGTGGTCTTAATAGCGGAATTTCACTGTATTTTAGACGGTGTTATAATAATGAATATTCCCCTGAAAAAAAAGATTTTCCCTGCTCTATTCATATTTTTAATTATTATTTTCTCTATCTACAATCATCATTGGTGCTCCCAAGACAAGTATCCACAATATCTGAGTAGCAAGGAGCAAAAATGAAACAATCATACCCATTTTACCCCACTACGCAAATTCCCTTGCATAAGTGTTCTTTTTTTTTCTAATGGAGATTTTAACATGACGCCCAGCAGGTGTGAAAGGTGTGGACAACCCAGAACGCTATAACAGTGAAAACAGACATTTGTGAAAACATAAATCACAGAAATGGTGTTTGTTCTTACATTTCAAGACAATTATAATAATGATTATGTAATGATAATGGTGACATTAAGATAGGTGATTGCCTTTTTGGTCACATTTCATGGATAGTGAAACGAATCTCTACCATTCGCAAACATACTTAGCGCTGCCATGAAAAGTCTGATGGAAAAAAGAAAAATGTTCTTCAGAAAAAAAATCATGTATAAAATACTATAAATTAGATTAATCAAACTTAATACATCCTAGCTGAGATTTAAAGTTCCTATGGTATGCAATAAAATAGAATAGATGAAATGGGAGAGAAAAGCATTTTTATATCTGTCAGTATGTTTTCAAAAATAAATAAACATAAAGATCAACGGCTTAATTCAACAGCACTTTTTCACAATAAAAAGTAGAAGTAGAATTTTCACAAATTGCCAAAGGTCTCGGCCATGAGTTAGAGAAAATATTTAACAAATAACAAAAAAAAAAAAAAAAAAAATAAAAAAATAAACTGATATTCGATATAATAATAAAAATAACAACAACAACAATAATTAGGAAAATTTTACAAAGTTTTATTGACAAACATCATTATTTTTTGTTTTGCTTTTTTTATATTTTTCCATATAAGTTTATAACAGTTTCCACACAATTTATTTGTTTATTTCATTTATTTATTTTAAGAAGGAAACCGTAGAAGAACTGATACTGAAAAGGAAGCCATAGTCCATTACAGAAAAAAACAGCCGGCGTTTTGCGACATTTGTGTGTGTGTGTGTGTGTGTGTGTGTGTGTGTGTGTGTGTGTGTGTGTGTGTGTGTGTGTGTGTGTGTGTTTGTACTTGCTACCAATCGGGGAAGTACATAAGAATACACACCTTCGAATCGGGGAAACACCTCCAAACGCGGAGCTCCCCGTTTTTAAATAGCAAGAAATATTGAAAATTCAGTACTATATGAACCTTAAAAATAGTTTCCTATGGTAATCTAACACCTTCCCCGTTTTGTAGGTTCAGGACGTATAACTGATACACAAAGGTGTATAGCTGTTGATCGATTAAAAGTTTCAAGTGTGTAACCCAAATATCGAACCTCCCCGTTTGTGCGGAAAAATTCTTATTCTGCAGAACGGGGAAGTGTAAAGATATACAGCTCGAGTGGCTCACAAGTGATTTATATTATGCATTTTCTTTAAAAAACTTTAAATCAAAAACAATTATTAGGAATGAAGCAACTTTTTTTCAGCGGTTTGAAACTGAGTACATCAGAATACATTGGATTTCACTGCCTTTGTTTGTTTGTTTTAAATGTTCATTGATTGATTAACTGATTTTGAGGTTTAACGTCCCCGTCAACACTGTATATGTCATTTTGGAGACGTTGCTGCCAATTCCGTGGGATTTTTACCCGACCGTGAGATGAAATGACACCTCAAGCCCTGTCGCCCAATGAAACCAAAAGGGTTCATAAGCATGGACGGTTCGACTCGCATCGCCTTGCCTGGGCAGGATTAGATCCTCTTAGCGGTTTACCAGTACTTGTGTGCAGTTGATTTCAACTCTGTGTAGAATGTATCTATTCCTTCAAGCCCCGATGGACAGGGGCTTTTAACCGTTTTATTATTACCATTTAATCATTTAAAACCCGATAACTTTTATTTATTTTATTATTTCATGGTACGCCCTATTGCTCCCCCCTCCCTCCCCCACTCCACATCGAGGCTTTGAGAAATAGATTGGGCTGCGCTGAGCTGAAACCGACCGCACATGAGTCCTGGTAACTGTTTAGGAGGTCTAAGCCTTCCCATGCACCATCCATGCATATTAACATATTGGTTTCATTGAGCGATAGGGTTTGAGATGTCATTTCATCTCAATGCCGAGTAAAATTCCTTCAAAATTGGAATACACGTTACCAAAATGTCCTAAATAGTGTTGATGGAGACATTTAACCCAAATTCTACAAACAACCGATTAATGACATTACAGATTGTAAAGTTTTATCGTATGATGCAATACCAGAAGCAAAGCAAATTCGATTACCCTTTTGTAACTGATGCCTCCGGCCCCGCCCATAGGGGCTTGAAGAAATATATGGGCTGCATGATGCTTCCACGCAGAGCTGAATCCGGCCCGCACACTAGTACTGGTAAATCGCTTAGAGGATCTGAGCCTGTCCATGAACCGTGGTGCGAGGCGGACCGTCCATGCTAATAAACCCTATTGTTTTCATTGGGCGACAGGGCTTGAGATGTCTTTTCATCTCAATGTCGGGTAAAAGTCGCACAAAATTGGAAGCAACGTCTCCAAAATGACCTTTACACTGTTGACGGAGGACCAAACAAACAAAACTAATGCCTCTTTTTCTTGCTGTCGACTTTCATAATTAAACATCGTCTAACGTAAATGGTATGTAAATGTCATCAGATTAGCAAGTTCGTGTAATGACCACTCATAAAGACACCCAATTTCTAAAAGTGGGGTTACAGGGGTATACAATATATACCTTATTTCCGCTCATAAAAATAGGAGGCGGATCTAACGAGCACCGATAATCTATGTTTGGACTAGAACTAAGAAAAATCACTTTGAAAACACGCCTATTCAAAAACATAGAAAATTTCATCACCAAAAAATGAAAATTTTCGGGTAGTTTTGTTTGTTTGTTTGACTTGAGGTGTATACATCCCCATAAACACTGTAAAGGTCATTTTTGAGACGTTGCATCCAATTATGTGGGACTTTTACCCGACATTGAGATGAAATGACATCTCAAGCCCTGTCGCCCAATGAAACCAATAGGTTTATAAGCATGAACGGACCTTCTCGCACCGCTTTGCTTGGGCAGGCTAAGATCCTCTAAGCGGTTTACCAGTACTCGTGTGCGGGTCGGTTTCAGCTCGCGTGAAAGCATCATGCGGCCCATATATTTCTTCAAGCCCCGATGGGCGGGAGCCGAAAATTGTCGGGTAGGTAGAAAATTCTGATATTTTTAACGGTTTTGCTCCAAACAAATTATTGGAACGTGCAAGAACCGCCTCGGTGAGGTGGTTCCAACAGGTACCCTGAATATAGTTTTGTTTGTTTGATTTGAGATTTAACGTCCCCTTCAACACTGTATATGTCATTTTGCAGACGTTGCTTCCAAGTTTGTGGGACTTTTACCCGACATTAAGATGAAATGACTTCTCAAGCCCTGTCGCCCAATGAAACCAATAGGGTTTATAAGCATGGACGGTCCGACACGCACCGCTTTGCCTCTATGGGGTTAACCAGTACACGTGTGCGGTCAAAAAAGCATCATGCAGTCCATGTATTTCTTCAAGCCCCGATGGGCGGGGCCGAACCCTGAATATACTAAATACATGGTCAGTGCCTTTAATAATAAAATATAATATTTGAGCCTTAGACAATTTAAAAGTGGTGAGCTTCAGCGAGCCCTTATAAAATTCAGTGTTGCGGCGAACCAATTATATCTTAATATTAAAGACACTTATCATGTATTTAGTTTATACCGCAATTAAAAACAATCAAGGGGCTTTGCAATACTTAAGCAAATTTACCCTAAAAATACAGCAGACAGTATGGCATAATAAAGGAAGTTGGTGCCATGGCACGCACACATAGTATACAGTGACATCAAAGCTTCTGACGTCCCGCGCCACCAAGACGTAAGAAACATGGACGCTTGAATAAAAGTTTCTCAGAGCTTTACATCCTGTATATAAATCTGCAAATAAATAGTTTATTATAGATTTAGAACCTATTTTCGAGGTTCAGATGCAACCGCCGTAGCAGTGTGCAATTTCATACCGCAATTAGGCATTCTAGTAACCTAATAAAGGGGTCGAGTAATTGCTCGCTATAATCGGCAGTGACCTATAATACCTTCTACTGACCTATAATACGTCTAGTGACCGTTAATAGACCGGACCTACTTTTCAGGTCCCTAATTTGCAAGCGTAAACAATATCATACAACCTTTTATACACGAGAAAACAACGAAACTGCAACTACCATGTATTTACTATATTCCAACAGACTATTCAAACCAGGAAAGCCCGAGAAGGTAAGAACCTAGCTGAAAATATGTTTAAATAGATATTGCAAAGATTTTAACTTGCAGTCTCGTTGTTTTCCCGTCTTAAAAGGTTGCATGTTATAGTTTACACTTGCAAATTTTGGACCAAAAGTAGTTCCGGTCTATAAACGGTCACTGGACGTATTATAGGTCAGTAACAATGTTATTATAGGCCACTACCGATTGTAGCGTGCAATTATAGGACCGCCTTTATCAGGTTACAAGAATGCCTGATTGCGGTTGGCCTTTCTATCTGTTTATTTTATTTTATAATTTTTTTTTTTTGGCAGAGATACGAACAATATTGTATACCCAAAAAAATCCTAGTTTTCTAGCTTTATGGGGTTATATGGGGATAAAATTATATACCGTATTCCCCCTAATTACCGCACCGTGCGCTTAGTTTCTTCAAAATCGTGTCATAAAATCATGGTGAAAAATCTACCTAATTAGCGCACACTTGATACAAAAATAACAGCTTCCAAGATGATTCATACTGATATTTAATGGGACAGAAAAAGATACTTAAGCATTGCCTTCACTGTTGGAAGAAATAATGGTAAGTTTTTATAGATTTACTATGAGAGCTTCAAGGGGAGATTAATGTAAAGTGTGCGCTTATGCATTTCCTTTTCAAAAATAGCTTTGGTGTGGGCTAATAGGAGCATGTGCGGTAATTAGGGCGAATACGGTAGGCTTGTTTTCGCGATGACAAAAAAAAAAAAAGAAAGAAAGAAAAGCATCCTGTGAAAACTGCTGGTTTCAAGACATGGCAAACGCCATTTTAGCGCATGGGAATGTTATTGTAGTTTTTTTAAAGCCTCTGTACCGGTCGCTTTTGTTTTCTTATTTCTTCCTCTTAAACATCAATATTTAGAAGATGTCGTTGTAGTAGTAGTAGTGCTGCAGTTGTTGGTTAATGAGAAATTCCCTTTATTGTCATGTTCTTTATCCTTATCTCTACTAGATCTATCAATATTTCATTTGAATAAAAAATATATTAATACTTAATATTTCTTATTGACAGATCATATTTTTGCTCACATGAGCATGAATTGTACAAGTGAGCTCTAGCTATCACCCTGTGTTCGTGGTAAAAGAGTCGTGCGTCGACCGTCGTCAACCTTTACGTTTTTCATCCGCTACAACCTACAGTTGTGCTGGCCTCGGTAGCTCTGTCTGATGCGCGTCTTACTGGTGATCAGGGGGCACGGGTTCAATACCTGCCATGGTCGGCAACATTCTTTCGTGAAGATTGATCATAAAATTTCATACGGTCATTCACTCTCTTCCCTGATTCAAGAAGGGCAGTTGTCAGTTTCTGGTGAATGAATGTGCACTGTGGTGGTTAACCGGTAACGTATAAGCCTACCCAGGAAAAGAATAGATAAACTGACAGGCTCAAAAATGAACTTAATAGTGTCATCTGGGCCGTTAAACTCTAACTCAAACAAACAAAAACAGCCTACAGCTGTACTACAATTACCACGAAACTTTGCCAGAATGTTTGTCCTGGTGATATAAGGACAAGTTCGATAGGGTCTTGTCCGGTTAAAAACTAGGTCACTAGGTGAAATGTCTGTAAAACATTGTTCACCGTCTATAGACCATAAGTTTGCTTCAGTTGACATGAAACTTTATCATAATGCTTGTCATGATGATATCTCGGTCAAATTTGAATATAAGACATGTTGGATCAGATTGCATTAAAACCTTGTTCACAATCTACAGGCCACAGGTTTTGAATAACTATTCATGAAACTGTACCAGAATGTTTGTCTTGATGCTCTATTTCGGTCTGTTAAAATTCCTAATGAGGTTTAAATTAAGGAAGAGTCTATTGCCAGACGTCTGTCAATAGCACAAAGTCGGCAAATGTGCTATTGCCAGACGTCTGTCAATAGCACAAAGTCGGCAAATGTGCTATTGCCAGACGTCTGTCTTGTGATGAGGCCCGTATTTAAAATAAAAAGAGAGAGAGAAAAAAAAATAACCATTTGCATGTTCAACGGTATTGAAAATTTTACCACTAAATATGAAACTGGTGAGATAAAAATTCTGAGAGAGAGAGAGAGAGAGAGAGAGAGTGAGAGTTGTTTGCAAACATATATCCTACATCATTTCAGCACGTCAGCAAGTCCTCGTAATGCGTACCCCTCTAAACGCCACTTGTAGGGAAAAGTTGTGGATATTCAATACTCTCCTTGCTTGTACTCCCAAGCAAAGACTGTAAATCCTGATGAGACGGCATATTAAGTTGTCTAATCTGGATCTACACTGTTTGCAAGCCAGGCTGGGAACACAGCGACCTAATACATGCAATTAAGAGTAAGCACTCTTTTGGAGGCCCTTTATGGCAGTTGTTTTGTTTGGTCTTGGTTTTACGGCGCATTCAAGAGTATTTCACTCATATCGAGCCGATCGTTAATCAGAGGTGGGCGCAACCTGGAGTGTCCGGAGAAAAACCACCTGACCATCCGTTGCAGAACTTGGCGTCTCATGTGTGACCCGAGCAAAGCTCGAACCCACAGCGGTGAGAGACCTAATGATTGAGAGTCAGCGCTCTTATCCACTAGGCCACGAATTTGGAACACTGGTTTCATTGCCACAATGAAGTCTTAGAGACGTTTGGCTTCTTCAGCACCCCTTTTGGTAAAATGTTGTTCTACCGAGGAATTTTTGTCCCCTTCACCCGTATGTTTCCATCCAATCAAGAATTGTAAGTAAAAGCAGAAAAAAGCTTTTCGTAATCCGACTTCTGTAAATGTGTGCTTTCGATCATAAACAGAGTAAAATGATATAAGAAAAAAAATCAAACGGAATCTAATATCTTCGGTTTCGGACAAACAGAAGCCCATCGGTTACGCGAACAACAACAGCAACAAAATCACCCATTTTCGCATTTCGACTATGAAAGACTCAACATAAACCAGCTACGTTTGCATATTCTTTGGTCATATTCGTATCACTACATAAAACTCGGGCGTCTGTCAATAGCATTTTTATCGTGTTTCTGCTATTGCCAGACGTCTGTCAATAGCATTTTTACCGAGTTTCTGCTATTGCCAGACGTCTGTCAATAGACACTCCGTTAAAGGAATTAAATTCCGGACGTTTTTGTGCAGGTAGTCTGTCAACGTATGAATTTCCCGTGCTTTAAAATGCTATACCTCATACTTACTTTAAAGAACTGAATGATTTAATTGAAATGACATTCCATACAGGAGATTCCCTCAATCTTACATATAAGGTAAGAAATGCATTTGTCGATGGCTTGATCAGTCGAATCTCAACTGAATACAGTTAGTTCTTCCAATACCTAAATCCCACCTTCGTATTTCCATTTCTCTACTTTCGATGGGTTTGTTTCATGCAAAATTTCCGATCAACACGATTACATGTATTGGTAAATAAATGTTGCGTTCGTGGATAGTGATGTTACTCTTGTGGCATCAGATGGAGCTTATTTATCGAAATTACACTGAAATTCGGTTTGCCAAAGTGTCTAGTCTTGTAACTGATGACATCAACACTCGTAAGAATTTTTAACTGCTAAATGTCTTATGTCTAGGTCGCATAGCCCGGCAGATGAGGTTTCGATGAGCGAGCGATGCGACTTTCGCCAAATTCCGGCCGGAATCCCGTGGTCACCGGCCGGCGTTTGGGGCTTAACCCCGCATCGGTGGGCAGCACGGCGAAATTTAACTTCGGGGTTAAAATTCGACGGGCTCTCACCAAGCTCCTTCATCGCAGCCCCATCCTTACCACATCGGAATACGCATCGGCCTGTGTACGTCTGAGTATCGGCCGGTGTCCCGTGCATCTGAGGCCACCAGAGGACAAGCTTTTGTGAACTGACACCGACAGAGTTTCGGCCGAGGCCCGACCGATGTGGGACCGAGCCTTGGAAAATATAGTACCGGTGGGTGACCGGTGTAAGGGTCCACAGTGGCCGAAGCCCGGACGGAACTCGGCCGGATATCGCTGTTTGCATATAAATCGCTCGCTCCAGTCCGTGGGCTCCATCATGTACGACCGGAGGGGGCGTCGTCTCCGACCATGTAGTAGGGCATGTCTTTGTAGCTGTAGTAAAGGGAGCCGCTCTTGTCGGGCTTCTTGATGCCGACATGCTTCCCATCGATCGCGCCACAACAGTGGGGAAAGTTCCATCTGTGTCCGAATCCCTCGGCCACCAGGCGCCACTCATCTTCTGTCTGGCCCACATCTCGTCCTCTTATTTGTCGAAGATGAACAGAGAGATTGTGTTGTGTGGGACATGAAACGCGAATGCCAGATCGCGGGAGCTGCTTCCGATCGGCAAAAGCCTTAAGGTGATCGCCAGCTTCAGCCCAGGGTCCAACTGGGTTCGATGCCTGCAACAGAAGAGGGTTAAATATGATTAAAATCAAGCATTAATAAATATGTTTGGAAGGCATGTGTTTGCAAAATAAGAAATGAAATTCAGTATATTCAGTACAATTTCACACTAAGTTCACAAAGTATAAAGTTACCTTGTGGTCTTGGCAGTGCGGGGGCCAACTCGGTGGAGCAACTCTTGGAACATATATGGCTCCATGCGGAGGAAGGCCTTGAAGTCGGCAGCGTGCTAGACCTCGAGTTCCCTCATGAGTGTCTCATATTGGCCAAAATGGGGTCTGCGTAGGATCCACTCTCGCACCCACCAACATCTTTCTCTTCTGCCGGCCCTCTGTCGCTCCCTCTCGGCTTCTTCGAGTATTGCCACCAGGACCAAGTTGTACTGTAACTTCGCCTGACCTAGCTCGTGTTCTAACAACGCCAATCGAAGTCTTCTCGGTGCAGCCATAGTGATGAACTGACCATGCCAGGCATATATACAGTGATGTAATAGCTGACCATCGCCCCCCCCCCCACCAGCCAAGTCCGAGTTACAACGGCCGAAGATCGGCCGGGCAGTGTTCAAAGACCGTTTATAACCCGTCCGGTGATCGCACGCTGTCCTGTAACCTGCTTGTAAGAATTTTTAACTGCTAAATGTCTTATGTCTAGGTCACATAGCCCAGCAGATGAGGTTTCGATGAGCGAGCGATGCGACTTTCGCCAAATTCCGGCCGGAATCCCGTGGTCACCGGCCGGCGTTTGGGGCTTAACCCCGCATCGGTGGGCAGCTCGGCGAAATTTAACTTCGGGGTGACCGGTGTAAGGGTCCACAGTGGCCGAAGCTCGGAAGGAACTCGGCCGGATATCGCTGTTTGCATATAAATCGCTCGCTCCCGTCCGTGGGCTCCATCATGTACGGCCGGAGGGGGCGTCGTCTCCGACCATATAGTAGGGCGTGTCTTTGTAGTTGTAGTAAAGGGAGCCGCTCTTGTCGGGCTTCTTGATGCCGACATGCTTCCCATCGATCGTGCTAGACCTCGAGTTCCCTCATGAGCGTCTCATATTGGCCAAAATGGGGTCTGCGTAGGATCCACTCTCGCACCCACCAACGTCTTTCTCTTCTGCCGGCCCTCTGTCGCTCCCTCTCGGCTTCTTCGAGTATTGCCACCAGGACCAAGTTGTACTGTAACTTCGCCTGACCTAGCTTGTGTTCTAACAACGCCAATCGAAGTCTTCTCGGTGCAGCCATAGTGATGAACTGACCATGCCAGGCATATATACAGTGATGTAATAGCTGACCGTCCCCACCCCACCAGCCAAGTCCGAGTTACAACGGCCGAAGATCGGCCGGGCAATGTTCAAAGACCGGTTACAACCCGTCCGGTGATCGCACGCTGTCCTGTAACCTGCTTGTACCAGCCGTATACCCCCCCCCCCCAATGTCCGATCGACCACCGGCCGGTAGTTGCTACCACATAGGCCGAAAAAATCTCCCCTGTTAAGACAGGCTCTGTTCGGTCATCGACCGGTGTTTGGTCGGTCGCCTGTAGATTTCCGGACACCCCAAAAATCTACCGAGCTCCACCGATGCTGGCCATCGGTCGGGCTATGTGACCTAGGCTTTAACAGGGTAATAGATATCATAAACTTCACAAGCCTTTTCTTAGTTTTATAGACGTAATTTCGATTTAGTTTCAGAATTCAATATCGGACTTGAATCTTTTCTGGAACAAGGCCTGTCGGAACCAGAACTGTATGGTGTCTGAGTATATAAATTCATAAATATATAAGCTTGCAATGATTTCATGTTCGTAAATAACTGTAGAGTGTGTGTGTGAATTCGGGTTTAACGTTGCTTTCAACAATCTTTCAGTCATATCACGACGGTAAATAACTGTAGAACTGAAAAGTATGGAGTGTACAAGTTTTTCTGACCAGACTAGCTAGTTTCGGCGAATAAGGCCTCATCAGCTACCCTCAGATAACTTTGCTTCCGTATTTGATTGCAAGCCGGCGGCTTGGGTCTCTGATTCTATAACGGCTCACGCCTTAAGATGCTCTAATAGGACTTACCTAAACTTTTATTAAGTGAGGTCGGTTGATGCCTGATTCTCTGCATACCTGGTCAAGCCTATGGGAGTTAAACTTTTTTTTTGCTCCAGCATTGCAGTTATTACATTATGTCGGTTTTCATCGTTGAAGAAGAAGAAGAAGAAGAAGATTGCTTTTTTTCTGGTTTATCCTTCAGACACAGATTTTGGCACGTTATAACCGCTTGAATAGGAGTTTATACGTACCCGATATCAATGTGATAAGCAGAAATAGGAAAAATATCACTTTTAAATGCATAAAATGGGATTTACCACGGTTTTAACTAGATCTAAATTGATATGTAAATGTATTTTAGGTATGTATAATTCTTTGCGCATTCTCAGGTACATGCACATGTAAATATTGTTTTGCATTATCGCTGATTTATTTCATTGCTGTACTATTGACAAAAAGAAGAAGAAGAAGGAGAAGAAGAAGAAAAAAAAAAACAGTGTGATTTTTTATGATTTAAACTGATCTATGTGTTTTATATAAAATAGGAAAATAGTTCCTACCCTGCAAACAATACTTTTTTTCTGCATAAAGAGGCTACTTCCTGAAGTGGGGTTTACCAGTGTTAAAACTATGGTGACATGTTAATGTATTATTACATTTTTATGATTCTGTGCAGCATCTCCTGTACATGTGTACATAGTCTTCGTTATGGGGCGGCATGTATAGCATTAGGAACAATTATATATACCCCTGTAGACATCGCTTTTTACTACATGAAGTATAATTTACCGGGGTTTTAACTACCTTGATGTTAATGTTAAATATGCTCATTTATGTGAAACACAATGTTATTTATTCTTCAAAGATTGGATCTTTGTGCATGTTAAATGCGTATTAAAAAGTAACTCTAATGAGTACCCGATATTTAGGTTTTAAACAGAATTATGAACAATATTATAAACCCCATGCAAATATCACCTTTTCCACATGAAGTGTGGTTTAATGGGGTTTAACTACATTTATATGTTAATGTAATGTTAGGTATGTATATTCCTTTGCTAGGTGCGGTCTCATGCACATATTAACATTGTCTGTGTTATGTGACACATTGCACAGGGGTAAAAGTGATATCTTTGCGTTTCATGCTTCAAACAGATTTTTTGTGCTCTTTAGAGCCTCTAAATAAGAATGCTCTAAATAGTACCTGATATCTATGTTTTAAGCAGAAATAGTATAAGTTATTTGCATATTTAACCCATAGTGAATAACAACCGAATTCAATACATGGCGTTATTACATTTTCAGACGCAACGTCATATGATAATATTTACACTTCCAGTGTAAAGCCTAATGTAAACCTATAGAAAACAATTACGTTCATACTTCCTTGAACGCATCGAATCACATGATTTTCAGTGACGTTAAGTGACGT
Organism: Lucinisca nassula; assembly: GCA_963580285.1. Lineage (NCBI taxonomy): Eukaryota > Metazoa > Mollusca > Bivalvia > Lucinida > Lucinidae > Lucinisca > Lucinisca nassula. Next base: position 59,422,054 of record OY757019.1, on the reverse strand, counting down.
CATTCTTAACCATTGTTCCCTACGGGCGTTGATGACGTCAACGCTACTCCGCTCTTGGTAGAAAAACAGCGTGTAAATGTTTTTCAGCTTTAAAAGTTCGCACTACAAGCATTATTTCGCCCAGTGGTGAGAGGTAAATATAAAAAATAAACTTAATTTTTCTGCATTTCATGAAAGTATGAACGACAGTGGGTCGATAGCAAAGTTAACATGAACCCCTTCATTTACTTTGCGCGCGACCCACTGCGTTTATACTTCCATGAACTGCAGAAAAATAAATTTCATTTCTTAAATATGCATTACTTCGTTGTTGTAAATTTTCACGAGAAAAGTTAGTTTTATTGTTGTGAGTTATGCGTCAAGCATTTTATGCTCGTAAAAATTCTTCTTAGTAAGATCGCTGTTATGAGAACTTGATGGGTATGTTCAAGAGTGAGTGAGTGTTTGTGTTTTACATCCCACACTAGCTAAGGTCATACGGAGACGGGACCTCGGTTTAAAGACTCATCCGAAAGTCTGGAGAAGCCCGGGATAAATCCTGCGATCCCTGGTTTACAAGGCAAGTAGTGTAACCATAACACCACGGAGGCTTCTGCATGCTTAAGAAGAAATGGAAAAAATTATCTGTACTCGTCCGAACATCTTATGTTTAAAAAGAAATAAAAAAATAATCTATTCTCCAGAAAACATCATTGTTTACTTCATAATGTAGTGTTCACCTGCATTTGTAACTTTGTGGACATGTTAATGTATTGTTTAGCAGGTCAATGGAAAACAAGACATTACCCGGCAAATGAAGTAAGGAGTAATCGAAGTATTGCATATATATGTGTATTATTAGGGGTGAAAGTTCTTAGATATATTTTTTACTATCCTTTAACTAATGGGGAGCGATGTACGAGATGTTGTAGGAGACGAATGGGTGCAACAATTAGTGATACGAAACAGTCCAGTATACAGCTTTTCTGCTCTCTTAATTGTGGCTTCATTAGAATCACGTACGTCTGGTTGCGTGAGGGTAATGGTTACAATATCTTTCCCAGTGAATGATTTCCGTTCTGTGTTTGTTTGGTTTGAGGTTTAACGTCCCCGTCAACACTATATATGTCATTTTGGAGACGTTGCTTTAAATTATGTGGGGGTTTTACCCGACATTGAGATGAAATGACTTCTCAAGCCCTGTAGCCTAATGAAACCAACAGGGTTTAAAAACATGGACGTTTTGACTCGCACCGCTTTTCCTGGGCAGGCTTAGATCCTCTAAGCAGTTTACCCGTACTCATGTGCGGTCTGCGTGGAAGCATCATGCCGCCCATTTAATTACTTCTTCAAACCCCGATGGGTGGGGGCCAGAATGATTTCTGTAAAACGTAAATAGCCATAGTAATCTGGCATACAATCACCAAGCCTGGTTTACCAAGTGTATATAAAGACCACGCACAGTTGTAGAAAATCAGAACAATATGTTCTGTGGAAAGGTCACAGTAAAACTTTGGAAGCGAGGACGACGACACAGAACAGAAAATCGTCATTAGTGACCCTCAAACTTTTCAAAATTTCAGAGCTGTATCAATGATCCCAAAGGACTAGATAATATCGGCCCCCGCTCATCGGGGCTTAAAAAAAATATATGGGCTGCATGATGTTTCCACGCAGAGCTGAAACCGACCCACACAAGACTTCTTGTAAACCGCTTAGAGGATCTAAGCCTGCCCAGGCAAAGCGGCGTGAGTCGGCCCGTCCATGCTTATAAATCCTATTGGTTTCATTGGGCGACAGGGCTTGAGATGTCATTACATCTCAATGGCGGGTAAAAGTCCCACAAAATTCGAAGCAACGTCTCCGAAATGACCTTTACAGTGTTGACGGGGACGTGAAACCTCAGATCAAACAAACAAACAAAGGAATAGATAATATAACCCATACTATGATAAAGCACAGGGAGCCTTATTACGACCGCCACACATTCCCTTAACACCATCGGTAGTGTGAGTACTGGTAAACCGCTTAGAGGATCTAAAGAAGAAGTAAAACAAAGATCAGGAATCGATACAATTAACTTACTCCACCCATCAAAGACACCAAAGGGAAAGAAACACAAACATGAAGCGACCAGACCATAATGGAAACCTAAACAAAGGAAGGCCACAAGGGCAGTTACTTTCCCACAAAATGGCCAAATGGCCATCCAAAATAAAAGACACAAGTGATACTGTTACGAGATGGAATAGGAAACCTCTCTGGTGCTTATGCACATCTAAATTATTTTAGTAGATATATGGTAGGGTGGTGCGAGTGAAATATTTTAGGTGAAATATGGTACGCAAACTGTGCGGCTCCATGAACAGGTCATGCACATATCATACGATGTATGCATGAGTGGTTTATAGAGAGCTGTTTTTACAATACAGGGGGCCGCTAAAAGGCCGAGTCCTATAGAATTTGCCTAAAAATCGCCAACCGCCAAATTGTGCCATATATGATTTTTATTCCCGTCACGTGTTGTGTGGGTGTTCGTTTTGACAGGAGTCATGTCATTGATTATAGGGTCGTTTCATCAATTTTTCCTATGGGAAATATACTATTTGAACGCAAATCCATTATCTACTCGATTTTTGCTATCTGGCTTTGTTTGTGGCCGGTATCTCCACCTCGCCACGGATTGAGCAAGGTAATAAGAGTAGGCATGATTTTCCGGTAGTATTCATAGATATATAAACCCTGAAAAAAGCGGACACTTTAGCAGCAGGTCAAGTTGTAAGAGTGAACACAACATTGTGACGGGGAAATAGAAAGTATATTGAAAGGCACGACAATGTGTGACCTGCTGCTCCCTGCTTCATAGCAGCAGGTACTGGTACGACGCTAGGCGTTAGGGTCCAGCAAGGGCGGACAGACCGCCGTAATCAGCGCCTACCAGGATAGAAGCAGATTCTTCTAAATCATTGTTCGTTGTAAACAAATGTGATCATGGAAGAGGTCAACTTACCTTATTTGGACGATCACTAAACGTCTGATCAGCAAACGTGATCGCTAATCCTAGGATTATCAACTATGTTGATAGACTAGTTTTACTAGTTCGCGAGAGGAAGTGTCACGCGAGTGGGGGATTCACCCTAAGTTATAAACTGGCCAGTCGCGTCTTGTGTTGTTTCTTTTTTTTGTTTTGTTGTTGTTTTTGTTGTTTGCTTCTGTAGGTATTCACGTCACCCGTTCCGAGCACAGAACAGTGTTTTGCCTTCGGAGCGGACGTCGTGAGTTGGCTACAGAAGCAACAAATTGTGATGTTTTGTGTTAGTAAGTGTTGTATGTAGATACTGTAAATAATTCATGTCATTCATTTAACATCTTTCTTGTGCCTTACCCCACAGCTGCCCGTACACCTGTCAGAGATCACGCTCGGTTGTCTTGTCAGCATGGGGGTTTGCGGGACGCCGTAAACCCACATGTAACAGTTGGTGTCAGTGAAGTGAGGATTTGATCTCTGGCTGGTGTTCCCGGCTGTGGAACAGCACATTGATACTCTGAATCATCAATTTAAAAAAAAAAAAAAAAATGTATTGACAGCCACATTTAGAAATTAACTTGAATCTTCCTTCCTGCGTTGATGAAGTGCGAAACCCATGTATTCAACTGAATGGATACTGACAAGTCGATAATTTCTGAGCAGGAAGGCAAACCCCACTTTTTCTTGGTAACGAAAAATTTAAGTAGACCCCACTTAATTGTGTTACCTGACATTCTACTAAGTTAAATTGGAGCTACTAATTGATCTTACCCACACATGGTTCTGACGTAGTGACGTTAACAATTTACTGACGTTGACATAACGGTAGCGTTAATATTTACGCTGTGGCTTGAGGTTAGGTATGACGTAATAGAAACATTAATGGTGACTTGTTATGATCGGAGTTTTGTAATGTGATAACTTCGGATTGTAGCATTTTACTGTAAACGTCGTCAGTTTATGACGTCATATTAGACTACCAGTACGCAACGTCATACTGTGCTGAAAGCATTTGACATTTCAAATCGCGTGTGCTTTAATAACTAACGTTTTAGTTAGATTAACGCGTATAACACATATCCTAACGTTTTAGTTAAGCCCATTCAATCATCACTGATCATAACTGATCAGTTTATAGTGGTTTTGATAGTAACGTGAGATTTACGTTATCAATAATGGAGCGTTTAATGCAAATGGGAAAGGACTTAGGTTATGAGGGGAAGGAGTTACAAGGTTTTGTTAAAGAGCAGCAAGATATTGAGCGGGCGGAAAGGCAAGAGCAAAGGGATTTAGAAAGGTTAAGGTCTGAAGAAAAGGAAAAGGAAAGGGCAGAAAAAGAAAAGGAAAGGGAGGAAAAGGAAAAGGAAAGGGCACATGAACTAGCTATGTTGAATGTTAATAAGGAACTTGAAATGGCACGCATTAAGACTGAAAGGGAGGCAAAAGAGATTAGTGAGGCCCATTTAGAACAAATAAAACATGGGTTTGAGCTACAGCACCAAGAATTAAGGAATCAGTTAGAAATGCAGAGAGCGAAGCTCGAGCTAGAATTTGAAAAGCAAAAAGCTGAGAAGGTGGCTCATGCCCGGGATCCTAAGTTACCTTATTTTGAAGAGGGTAAAGATAAAATGGATAGCTATTTATCTAGGTTTGAGAAATATGCTACAGTTAATAAATGGGATAAGAGTGTTTGGGCCGCATATTTAAGTGCATTGCTCAAAGGGCGCGCACTTGATGTATATGACCGGTTGTCAAATGAGGATGCGGCGGATTATGAAAAGTTAAAGGACGCTTTATTAAAGAATTTTGACATGACAGAGCGCGGATTTAGGAAACAGTTTCGCTATAGTAGGCCCGAGCAATCAGAAACGTTCATACAGTTCAGTAGTAGACTGAGAAGTTATTTAGAAAAATGGCTTAATATGGCAAAGATAGAAAAATCTTTTCCGGCTGTCTGTGATTTCATGGCAAGGGATCAGTTCCTGGAGTCATGTAATAGAGAACTGTATGTACATCTGAAGCCAAAACAGTTTGGTAATTTAGATGAAATGGCTAGGGAGGCAGATTTGTTTGCAGAAGCGCGCGGGGGCGTATATAGTTGCATTTATAAGGGGCAACGCGATAATAGAGGCGCAGCGCAGGGTAAACAGGACAAAGTTGACTCGAACAAACTGAGTGGTAGACCGGATATCAAGTGTAGCATATGCGGTAAGGGGCATTTAACAATTAAATGTTTTAAGAACCCCGACAGGAAACAATTGTATAGCGCAGAGGTAGGAGCAACTGGAGTGGGGGATAGCGGTGTGAAAGAAAATTTTAACACGCGCGTAGAGACTCAAGGTTCTCAGGTTAAGAATGAGAATACGCAGAATGTAGGTCGTGGTTATACACGTGGTCGTGGTAATTTTAGAGGGTCTTTTCGCGGACGCGGTAAAAATAATAGCACACCACGTGGCGCAGCACACCAAGTTAGTTTTTGTCAAACGGAAGTAACTAGGAAAGGTGATGAGATTGGAAGTATTTTTGAAAATAAGGTTGGTGATCCTTTGATTTCGGATAGGGAGGAGTGTAGTAAGGAAACTAGGGAAGGTGTCTGTTACTTCTTAAAGGCAAGGTTACCGACGGCACAAGGATTGGTTAATAATAAAAAGGTGGTTGTATTAAGAGATACTGGGTGTACAGGCTGTGTCGTTCGGAGAAGTTTGGTTTCGGATAGTCAGTTAATAGGGAAGGAATCAAATGTTACGTTGATTGATGAATCCACACAAAGGTATCCTTTGGCAATGATTGACATTGATTGTCCTTTTTTCACTGGGAAAACTGAAGCTTTGTGTATGGATGATACGTTGTACGATTTGGTTATCGGTAACATTGATGGATCAAAACTTCCTGATATGTCTCATTTCTCAGCTGCGGCTGTAACTAGGTCTCAAACTAGGCAGGATGAGAAGCCTTACAGAAAACTTAAGGTTCCCGATCAGATCATTAACGATGACAAGGAGGCTTTCAAGCAAGCTCAGGTTGATGATCCAACTTTGGAAAACATCAGGAAAAGGGTTGTATCTGGGAACAAGACTGTGAGTCGTGGTTTAAACCGAGGTGAAACTAGGTTTATTGAGAAAAAAGGGTTGGCATATAGGGAGTTCACCAAGGGTAACAAAGTCTCTTTCCAACTTGTGGTCCCTCAAAGTTTCCGAGGAAAGGTGTTGAAACTGGCTCATGAAACGCTTATGTCTGGACATATGGGTATTAGGAAGACATTGGATAGAGTTGTAACTGAGTTTTACTGGCCCGGTATTTGCGGTGATGTCGCTAGATTTTGTAAATCTTGTGATATTTGTCAGAGAACTATTCAGAAAGGTCGGGTCACTAAAGTACCTCTAGGAAAAATGCCATTGATTGATACGCCATTTAAGAGGGTGGCAGTGGACATAGTTGGTCCAATTGAGCCTCGATCTGATAGGAAATCTCGGTATATTTTAACCATGATAGATTATGCGACAAGGTATCCAGAGGCGATAGCTTTACCGAGTATTGAGACGGAACGTGTCGCGGAAGCGCTTATTGAAATGTTTAGTAGGGTTGGCATTCCTGATGAAATGTTGACTGATTGTGGATCACAGTTTACTGCTGAGGTAATGAAGGAAGTCAGCAGACTTCTTTCTCTTCAACAGTTAACGTGTAGTCCGAGACACCCAATTTGCAACGGACTGATAGAGCGTTTCCACGCTACGTTAAAGCAAATGTTACGTCGCATGTGTGCTGAACGTCCAAAAGATTGGGATAAATATCTTCCAGCTTTATTATTTGCGGTAAGGGAAGTCCCACAAGAGTCTTTAGGATACTCCCCTTTTGAGTTGTTATATGGACGTAACGTCAGAGGTCCAATGGCAATATTAAGAGAATTATGGGCTGAGGAGGTACGCGATGAGCAAGTTCTTTCGACGTATCAATACGTTATTGAGCTTAGGGAACGGTTAGAGCAGACATGCAAATTAGCGCGTGATAATTTAAAGAAGGTTCAGATCAAGCAGAAAGCTTATTATGATAAAGGCGCGAGGTCGCGTAAATTTGACGTCGGCGACAAAGTACTGTTGTTACTAACGACAGACAGTAATAAATTATTGCTTCAATGGAAAGGTCCTTATGAAGTGGTTGAGGTAGTGAACAGAATGGATTATAAGATTGACGTCAATGGAAATGTTAACACATATCACGCTAACATACTGAAGCAATATGTGGAACGTCAAAATGTGACGTCACATTGCTTGCTTTCTGTAGAGTCCACTCCGTCAACTGAAAATGATGACGTTGACGAATTCTCATTGGAAGATTGCGCTTTTCCTACTGCAAAGCAACCAGAGACGTTTAAGGACGTCAATATTTCAGAAATGTTAACGCAGGATCAGCGTAAAGAAATAGAGACGTTGATAAAAGAATACCCGGACGTACTGTCCAGTGTACCTGGACGAACTGACCAAATAGAACACGACATAAAGTTGCTGACGACGGAACCAGTGAGGTCAAAAGGTTATGCCATACCATATAAAGTACGGGATGTAATGGAAAAGGAAATTCAAGATATGTTAGATTTAGGAGTTATTGAGCCATCAATATCTCCATATTCATCCCCTGTAGTACTTGTCCCTAAAAAAGATGGTTCGGTGCGGTTCTGCATTGATTTCCGTAAACTTAATAAAGTGACGGAGTTCGATGCAGAACCAATGCCAAATATGGAGGAGGTTATAAATAGAATGTCGGGGCACAAATACTTTAGCAAATTAGATTTGTCAAAAGGTTATTGGCAGGTAAAAATGACGTCTAAGGCAAAACCCCTAACTGCGTTCGAAACCCCCAAAGGCTTGTTTCAATTCAAAACTATGCCCTTCGGTTTGGTAAACTCAGGAGCAACATTTTGCAGGTTGATGAGAAAGATTCTGTCCGAACTTTCTAACGTTGATAGCTTCGTCGATGATATGTGGATCTTTACCGAAACTTGGAAAGACCACTTGACGTCATTACGTGAAGTTTTGGATAGACTTAGGACAGCCAAGTTGACGGTAAAACCTTCCAAGTGTATGATTGGGTATAGCAGTATCGAATGTCTTGGTCACAGTGTAGCTGCTCAGTCAGTTAGACCGCAAGAAGACAAGATACAAGCTATAAAGGATGCTCCTCGACCTTCTACTAAGAGACAAATAAAGTCATTTCTTGGGTTGGCTGGTTTCTACCGCCGTTTCATTCCAAATTTCTCATCTATCGCTTCCCCTTTGACAGATTTAACTAAGAAAAGTAGACCAAACAAGATCACAGACTGGCAGGACCATCATGAAAAGGCTTTTCAGACCCTGAAGAATAGACTCACGTCTAGTCCTATTCTTCGTCTTCCTATCTTTCATGATGGGAATCCGTTCATACTCCGGACGGACGCTTCTGATGTTGGTATAGGAGCCGTTTTGCTCCAAGAATTTGAAGGGGAAGGACGACTTCCCATTGCTTATGCCAGCAAGAAACTTTTGCCTCGTGAGAAAAACTATTCTGTAATAGAGAAGGAATGTTTGGCTATTATCTGGGGTGTTGAGAAATTTCGCAAGTATCTTTACGGAGTAGAATTCCTGCTTGAGACAGACCACAAGCCCTTGTCTTATATGCAAACAGCAAAAGTTCTCAATCCTCGAATTATGCGTTGGGCAATGAAACTACAGCCGTATAGATTTCGGATTGTTGCAATTCGGGGCCAAGAAAATTTGGGGGCAGACTACCTTAGTAGGTAATTCTTCGCACGGTTGTTGTGTAAATAGCTGTCTTGTTTAGATAGGTTCATCCTATTCCATCTCTATACACAAAGAAAAAACATTTCTGATTGTTTTTTCTCCAAAAGGGGAAACCTTTGTTACGAGATGGAATAGGAAACCTCTCTGGTGCTTATGCACATCTAAATTATTTTAGTAGATATATGGTAGGGCGGTGCGAGTGAAATATTTTAGGTGAAATATGGTACGCAAACTGTGCGGCTCCATGAACAGGTCATGCACATATCATACGATGTATGCATGAGTGGTTTATAGAGAGCTGTTTTTACAATACAGGGGGCCGCTAAAAGGCCGAGTCCTATAGAATTTGCCTAAAAATCGCCAACCGCCAAATTGTGCCATATATGATTTTTATTCCCGTCACGTGTTGTGTGGGTGTTCGTTTTGACAGGAGTCATGTCATTGATTATAGGGTCGTTTCATCAATTTTTCCTATGGGAAATATACTATTTGAACGCAAATCCATTATCTACTCGATTTTTGCTATCTGGCTTTGTTTGTGGCCGGTATCTCCACCTCGCCACGGATTGAGCAAGGTAATAAGAGTAGGCATGATTTTCCGGTAGTATTCATAGATATATAAACCCTGAAAAAAGCGGACACTTTAGCAGCAGGTCAAGTTGTAAGAGTGAACACAACATTGTGACGGGGAAATAGAAAGTATATTGAAAGGCACGACAATGTGTGACCTGCTGCTCCCTGCTTCATAGCAGCAGGTACTGGTACGACGCTAGGCGTTAGGGTCCAGCAAGGGCGGACAGACCGCCGTAATCAGCGCCTACCAGGATAGAAGCAGATTCTTCTAAATCATTGTTCGTTGTAAACAAATGTGATCATGGAAGAGGTCAACTTACCTTATTTGGACGATCACTAAACGTCTGATCAGCAAACGTGATCGCTAATCCTAGGATTATCAACTATGTTGATAGACTAGTTTTACTAGTTCGCGAGAGGAAGTGTCACGCGAGTGGGGGATTCACCCTAAGTTATAAACTGGCCAGTCGCGTCTTGTGTTGTTTCTTTTTTTTGTTTTGTTGTTGTTTTTGTTGTTTGCTTCTGTAGGTATTCACGTCACCCGTTCCGAGCACAGAACAGTGTTTTGCCTTCGGAGCGGACGTCGTGAGTTGGCTACAGAAGCAACAAATTGTGATGTTTTGTGTTAGTAAGTGTTGTATGTAGATACTGTAAATAATTCATGTCATTCATTTAACATCTTTCTTGTGCCTTACCCCACAGCTGCCCGTACACCTGTCAGAGATCACGCTCGGTTGTCTTGTCAGCATGGGGGTTTGCGGGACGCCGTAAACCCACATGTAACAGATACACACAGTAAGTAACAAACAACAACATAAATAAACCGCCACAGAAGAACCGCCTTGGAACGGTCAGTGGAAAGAATTCCACTTGGGGGGGGGGGGCTTAAATCGATTTTACATGGCCATAATCCACGCCCTTACCTCTGTCGCGGTATACACTAATTTTGTTTAGTCCGCATGAAGGCTTCCTAACTCATCATCCTAAACCTGCCCAGGCAAAGCGGTACGAGTCGGACCGTCCATGCTTATAAACCCTAGTGGTTTCATTGGGCGACAGGGCTTGAGATGTCATGTCATCTCAACGTCGGGTAAAAGTCCCACAAAATTGAACAACGTCTCCAATATGACCTTTACAGTGTTGACGGGGACGTTAAACCTAAAATCAAACAAACAAACCATCGGTGGTGAAGTTAAATAAATTGGATTGAAAGGTAGTCCTTTGGAAGAAAGGTCGACAACACAGGACTGGAAAAGAATTTCATGGACGGGACTAGCAAGTTTCGGACTATTAGGCCTCAACAGTGAGCCTCAAAAATTTCAAAATTCCATAGTTGAAGGTCAGAACACTAATGGACCTTAAGTAGGTATATAGGACATTTACTCATATAATTGAAATCATAGTATTTTGTTTTAAGTGCTACAAAAGCAAAAATATTAACTCCGCATTTAGCTGCTGTGCGTATTCAAAATTTGTTTAATGATCTCCTCGTTTGGGTGTGTATCTTCATAAGTCCTCGTTTCGGTGTGTGGATTCAAATTGTGCATCCCCGATACGATAAAAACTCTCTTTTTAATATTTGTATTGTACGAATAGCCTTTTAGTAATGCCAATGGGTGACATGCAAGCAAAACGTTGATCAGCCTGCGCATTTGCAATCTGAAGATGGCACTTAAAGCGACTAATTTATATGTATAATTTGGGGCACAACATGAACTTCCAACCCAGTCTGAGAACTAGATGGATTGCATACCCACATGTCTAGCATTTTGAAGGAGGAATAATTGGATCTTGTCTGAATTTAAGTTGTGTTTAATAAATTAAAAAGAATAGTTCTCATCGTTTTGTTGTGTGTTCAAATTGTGTATCCCCAGTTTGTAGGTAGCCCGTTTTGTAGTAAACATTTCACATGTGTGTATAAAAATGTGTGTTTCCCCGCTTTGGTAGTAAAAATTCACAATTCAACAGTTTTTAAATATAGGAGAGTTTTAATGATAAAATTTCAAATTCTATTTGAACAAATCTATTTTATGCTAAATATTTCATTTTTTACCAAAAATAACGAAGCAAAGCTACCTCCACGTTTGGTAGGTTACAGGCAGACTTCCCCGATATGTTCACTTTACAAGTATGTGTGTGTGTGTGTGTGTGTTTTATCTTTCTGACTGTGAGTACAAAATATCCGAAGGATGCTTCAGCAGAAATTAGAATATAGTTTTCATATTCATGTAAAACAGACATTTGTATCATTGATATAACACACCCATGCAAAATAAAAGTTTCTGATATGGCTCTAAATTTTTCCCATTACAATAACGCACAAGTTCTTTCTAATCTCTTGAACAAGCGTGTTTTTTATTTTGTTTTTCAGATGAAAATGTTGGATATTTGTTTTATTTTTTTTTTTTTATTTTAGCTACAAACATAGATTGTTAGAACTGCCTCATTGAGATGGTTCTAACGATTACCCATAATTTATGTTTTTGAAAAAAAAAATATATGGAAAATATTGAATACCCCACAAAACCCCTTTGATCTCCATATGGAAATTTTCATCTGAAATATATCTGTCCTGAAAGACTTGAATTCTTATTTCTGCTGCTGCTGCAAAAAAAAAAAAAAAAAAAAAAAAAAATGATTATGGGTACTCGTAAAAATCACTCTTGCGAGTACCCTCAATCTAAGCTTTTGGTCAAGAAAAGGGATTTAGTTTTTACCTATGTAAATCCCACAGTTCTCCACATTACAAAGTGTGTTCATTTACGTTGACTACATATTATTAGCTTTGCATCACTTGAACAAGTCCGTTAAAAGAAGATCCCCCTAAACCCCACTTTATATAGATAATACCGGGGTTTACGGGGGTATACGTTATTTATCTTATCTTTGCTCCAAGACATGGATTGTGGGTACTCGTTAGAACCGCCTCGATGAGGCAGTTCTAACGAGTACCCACAACCCATATTTGGACAGAAATAAGAAAAATATCACAATTTTTCATCTTAAAATTTTCGATTTTTCGGCGGTAAAGTTTATAATGTATTTGTTTAGGCATTTTTTCGTAATTGTCTTTTTTGTTGTTTCTTTTACTTTTCTAGCATTTGAGATACTTGGTCTCTGGGTTTATTAAATCTGACATTAAATCTATGCCAATATTGGTCTGGTGATATTAATGATAAGGCTTTAAACATAAAAGTCTGAATGGATTTTCTTTCTAATCATTTTTAGTTTATAGCTATGAGATTTTCAAGTGTCGTTTTATATAAATGAAACATCTAACAAAATTCTGATTACATAACGTAGAGTTTTATCTACAGGAATTCATCGTTCAGGTTACATGACCTACTTTTTTCATTACTATATCATGTTAAGTCCGCATAACATGTTAAGTCCGCATAAGTCCACTGTAAACCCAACATATATAGAGAAAAGTGGGGGTTGCAGGAGTATACATTATTTTTCCCAAGTTCTAACTTGCACCCACAATCTAATAAAAATATAAAACTATCTAACTCTCTGTTGAGAAAACCAGTCTGTTTTGGAGCCATGTGCCACACGGGAGTGTTTTCGAAATTTTTGTTCTACATTTGCTTTCATTCTTTTTTTTTTTTTTTTTTTTTTGCTTTATGTTTGTTTTTTTTTTTCTTTTTATGTGTGTAGTTACAATCATCGTCATTTAAGTAGTAATAATTTTTTTTTTCTGTATAAATATCGCGAAAGTTTTTTTTTTCAGAATAATAGATGTTCTAAACATTTATTTATTGATACGACGCTTTGCCTAGAAAAAAATGTCTGAAAATAGTGTCTGTTTTTTTTCGTCTGCTGCATCTTCTTGCAAACTTCCTAAAATTATTAAAAACAGTGTAGACCCAGATCAGACTGCTCCTGTTTGCATAAATGACTTTTATTCACTGTTTGATTAAAACACAGAGTATTGTTCAATGTTAATAATAAAATAAATATACATTCCTAAATTAGTTCCAACCTAAATAATAAAATAGATCTTACATCCCTCAATTAGAAATGAACCTCCCCAAAACTATAATGTGGAAACTACCATTTTTCTTTTATGAAGAGACTAAAAGCGCTCCTGCATATTGTAAAAAAAAAAACAACCTGTAAATCCCGCTTTAAATATAAAAAAATGGAGTTTACAAGAATATATATTATTTCTGCTCCTAGACATAGGTTGTGGGTACTCGTTATAACTGCCTCATTTAACCGCCTCATGCCTCAATGAGGCGGTTCCAACCAGAACCCACAATCTATGTTTAGAGTAAAATTAAGAAAAAAAAAATACATTTTCATCAGAAATATTACCATTTCGGAGATATGAAAGAATGTACTATGTCACACGAATTTGTTATCGTTAATATGTTTGGAGCAAGCGAAAATGAGATTGGAATGACAAACTATAGTCAGCTGAAAAGAAACGCATGTCTTTGTTGTTGTTGCTGTTGTTGTTGTTGTTGTTGTTTTCACTTCACCCCGCTTTTTATATATTTAATTTTTTATTTGTTTATTTATTTATTAACAAAACGTTAACTATATTATGTGCGGTAGATTTACAATTTTCCTCAGTATATTGTTATCATTACTATTGTCACCAAATATATATGGTGTGAACAAGATGTGTTTTCAGCACAGTGTTCTGAATAATTTGAATTTATCAAACTTTTACTTTAGTGATATTTCGCTTACGTTGAAATATTGAAATAAATGCTTTCCCTACGTTACTATTTCTATGCAATAAATGGTTTTCTGTGCAGAGCCTTAATGCAAAGGCTTGTTGACTTAATATAAGCAAACATAAATAAATAAAGATTTATGCACTGCATATCATTAAAAGACATTTATTTGAAACCTTTGTTTTTATCTAATTGTAAAATGCCGTGTTCATTACAATAGCACACCCGACTTAGTGAAGCTTTCACATCTTCAAAATGGCAATTTTTCTGTTGAAAATCCGTGATAATTTTCTAATATTTACTGCAAACATAGGTTGTGGGTACTCGTTAGTACCGCCTCAATGGGGCGGTTCTAACGAGTACCCACAACCTATGTCTTTGAGCAGAAATAAGAAAAAAGGTATACCCCTAAACCCCAGTTTCCTCAACATAAAGTGGGGTTTAGTGGGAGTCTTCTTTTCACGGACTTGTAAAGCCTAGGTCACATAGCCCGACCGATGTCCGGCATCGGTGGAGCTCGGTAGATTTTTGGGGTGTCTCTGAGTTCCCCTCATCGGAGGCATAGCTTGGTGACGTGAACGGGCTCCGTCCGAAAATCTACAGGCGACCGACCAAACACCTGTCGATGACCGTACGGAGTCTCTCTTAACAGGGGAGATTTTTTCGGCCTATGTGGTAGCAACTACCGGCCGGTGGTCGATCGGGCACCGGGGGGTATACGGCCGGTACCCGAGCAGGTTACAGGACATCGTGTGATCACCGGACGGGTTGTAAACAGTCTTTGAACACTGCCTAGCCGATGTTAGGCCGTTGTAACTCATTTTTGATTTTTATTGGCGGGTGGCGATGGTCAGCTATTACATCACTGTATATGTGTCCAACCTGCCTGGTATGGTCAGTTCATCACTATGTGAGATGTTGCTTGTGTAAACACTTGTACACGGACTGGAGCGAGCGGTTTATATGTAAGCAGCGATATCCGGCCGAGTTCCGGCCGATGTCCGGCCGAGCTTCGGCCACTGTCCCTTACATCGGTCACCCTACGGTACTATATTTTCCAATGCTCGGTCCCACATCGGTCGGGCCTCGGCCGAAACTCGGTCGGTGTCCGTTCACAAAAGCTTGTCCTCTGGTAGCCTCAGATGCACGGGACACCGGCCGATACTCAGCCGTACACCGACCGATGCGTATTCCGATGTGGTAAGGATGGGGCTGCGATGAAGGAGCTCGGTGAGAGCCCGTCAAATTTTAACTCCGAAGTTAAATTTCGCCGAGCTGCCCACCGATGCGGTTTTAAGCCCCAAACGCCGGCCGGTGACCACGGGATTCCGGCCGGTGTTTGGCGAAAGTCGCATCGCTCCTTCATCGAAACCTCATCGGCCGGGCTATGTGACCTAGGCATTAACCTGGTGTCTTGTTGTACACGTTTTGAATCGAAATACCAGCAATGTGTCTGACATAAATTATGAAAAACAGTCATAAATCCATATCAGTCACTTAAAATAAAAAGCAGAATATCTACAAATTTATTCATTGATCTACGCCCAACTTCCCTTCGCTCTCTAAAACGTCATGCATTAGTATTTTACGAGTACTTTCGCCATTAAAATAATTTCAAGATATATAATAAACCTAAACTTGCCAAGTTTTGTCACCAATAACATCTATATTTAGGGTTTTAGGGTATCATGTCAATGTATCCAGCGCATTAACAATTTTAATGTCTTTTTAACAAAATCACTTGAACTGTTAAAATGTCCTTAATGCCCGCCGGATTTGAAAAATGCCATGGTAGGTACATTAATGTTGAAGGGTCATTATTAGTCCAGCGGCTTTAATGTCTAAATCACCCCTAAACAATGACCCACTATTTCCTAAACTTTAATGTTATTTTTATTGTTTATGGCGATTTTATTACTAAAACGGCAGATAGATGAATGATTCTTCCTATATTTTTTTCCTTTCTCTAAATTATACCTATCCACCCTGGCCTGAGACTATTTTGTATTTATTTATTTCCTTCCTGCATTCTAAAGCATTTGAAATTTACACAAGATCAAGTAATTACAGGACTGCAAAAAGAATCAAACCAAAGTTATGTTTGTTTTATTACCACAAATCAGATGGTTTTCGACTAAATTCTATCAACCGAGTTTTACAACCTTCAGAAAGCCAGAATGGCATAGGGGCAATATTATCGCGCCATTAACGAATTTTATGCCTTTCGGAGTAATTTTTAAAACCTGGTTTTAGTGTTTTATGTCTGTAATCGTAAATTTCTCGGATTACAGTGTAATTAGTCAGGGGAAACATGTTTTGGCTAGGGGTTGATTGTTATCAGGACTGTGTATTTGACTTTAAATTTTATCAGCGAAACAAATATTTAATCTGTCCTAAAAAAGGTGTGTATTGCTGTTATATTCTGATTCAGAACTGGACCGTGTTGCCCTGTTGTATGTTTGTTTTGTTTATGATGCTTATAGGTTAAACTTGTATTTAATAGGTCAACTATTACAATGTTGTGTAAATAAGTAATATTCATTTTACTCAGTACCGCTCGCTCAGTACCGAATGTTTCACTACAGATAATGTCAGTGATGATTACAACCCTTTCTCCCTTTGACAGACATGAATTTAACTATGCGATTTTTTCCACTGCTTTCCATCCCTTTCTTGAAGCATAACACTGGTGCTTTTTGCAGGTTTTAAATTTTTTGGGCGGACTGGAAAACCGAACTTGAACAAGCCAATTTCGTGAAACCTTTATAAACCTCACTTTATATAGGAAAAGTGGGGATTTACAAGACATACAGTATTCTTTATGGTCCGAAAAAATAGATCATGGGTGCTCGTTAGAATCGCATCATTGTGGCTGTTCTAACGAGCACCCACAGTCTATATGTGATAATACAGTAAAATTCCTATATTGAGACCACCTTTGGGACTGTTCAAAAGTGGTCTTTAAGACCACTTTTGAACAGTCCCAAAGGTGGTCCCTGACGTTGTGTGGAGAAAATACGAAGAACGAATAACTGCACCTTTCTAAATACGCTTTTTAAAGCAGAATTAGTTTTAATTTTAGGTGGTCTTAAGAGCGGAATTTCACTGCATATTCTATATAAAAATAATGAAAACAAAATAGCATTTCATGGCCATGATGAGGGGTGTTTTCTCCTAATGAAATCACAACTTACCGACGATTCCCATCCATGGATAATATGGTGTCGTCGGCTCCGGCGAATGAGATTCTTTCATGTCTTTTTGGATTAAAGTACCATTTCCATTTTGGGCGTCTATACTAGAAGAATAAGGACTGTTACTGTTATTTGTTGAGTCCGGAGAATGTGAGGTTTGATTCCAGCTGTTTTCTGTCGTGTTACACGAACTGAACGACCGGTGACACGCGTCGTCCACCGACGGAAACCCCGGTATTCGTCCATTTGTATTCCCATGTTCCCGTCCGTAAATTGAGGTTTCATGATTTTGATGTGCAGGGTAGGTATTAGCTACTCTTTGATGGTGGTCAGTAAAACTTGTATTATGATATCCCATTTGTTCTGCAAACCTTGAAGCGAACAGTCCGTAATTTCCACTTGAATATCCAACATTAGGCGTCATATGCGGTGTTTCACTAGAATATTGCGCAAAAAGCGATGCAGGATAGTATGAGTTCATTTTTCTGGTATAAATTTTCCAAACGTTTCAATTTTCCAACTACATGACCTATTCCTTTAGCAGTAAAACCTGTGATTTGTAGCTTTAGATGCCCGACAGCGGCCAGAATAAATCATTTGCATACAAATCAAAACCGTGACTTACCGGCCAATGAAACGTCAGCTTAGAAACATAGTTCGGCTGTCTAGTGTACACATTCACTGTAGCTCATAACATATTCCGATATCAATACACTGGACTAAAATAGCTGGTTTATTCTCCTTTACCAATCAAATAATGGGCGATTTTATCTAAGTTTAATTAAATTCTCCAAGAGTTCGGTTTAAAATGTATTTGTAAAATTTAAAAGCGGAAATAAGCAGTATTGTTTCAAAATATTTTATTTATAAGACATGAAAGAAGCAGCACGATAGCATTACCACGAGCTGCCTCAAGGGAGCGATATATTTTAACTCGTATGAGATAAAATGACAACAAATGGATAATGAAAATTTATAGAGACAAAGGTTTATTTTTAGAGAAAAAAAAAATGATTTATGCGTATTTAGCAAGCTTATTGAATAAGAGTACACGGCGCATCATTAATGAAAAGAGAAAGAGAATAGTGGATTTATTTATTAATGTATTTATTTGTTTATTTATTTTATTTATTTATTTATTTATTTTCAATGTCGGTATTGCACGGAGATGGCTGATCGTACTTCAGTCTGATTAATACCACATTAATTTGGATATACAACAAAATATAATGACGTATTGATATTTTCTATGCAAATTGACATAGCCGTAAAGATGCATAATTGAATGAATTTTCAATATCTATAATTAGATAAGAAATAAGGGAAAAAATAAGGAATAACCTCCTCTATTTCGTGATAGTAACGCATGTTGTTGGTACTTGTTACATCCGGCGACTCGATGAGGCGTTTCTAACAAACACACATAGCAAGGTTTTATGCACATCACGAGAACAAGTCCGTGTTATGATAACCCCACTTTATACACAGAAAACTGAGGTTTACGAGTGTATACATTATTGTTCTTATTTTTGCTCTAAGACATAGTTTGTTGGTACTCGTTAGAACCGCCTCATTCAGGCGGTTCTAACGAGCACCCACAACCTATTGTTTGCAGCATTTGTAAGAAAAATATTACGGATTTCATCAGAAAAGTAGCCATTTTGGAGATGAGAAAAATGCACTATGTCGCACGGGTATGTTATCGAAATGAGAAATAAGAAAAAGTATCCTAAAATTTTGCTACTTATATAATAGGAATATCTCTCGTGGCTTTCAGAGTCATACAGTATGCATTACAATACGTCGTTATAAATTAGGGTAAACTTTTATATAAGTTTTATTTCAATGTTCTGTTTCTTGAAGAAACAAGTTATTTTTCTTGTAGAAATATGAGACAGTAAGTTCCGCCTTCAAAACCAGCTATAATTGGGACTAATTCTGCCTTCAGAAACATATTTAATCATTCTCTCTCTCTCTCTATCTCTCTCTCTCTCTCTCTCTCTCACTCTCTCTCTCTCTCTCTCTCTCTCTAATGGGCGTGTGTGTATTATACACCCAGTGTCCTCTGGTAAGAAACCATCTTTGGGTCTGTTCAAAAGTGGTCTTTAAGACCACTTTTGAACAGTCTTAAAGGTGGTCTTAAAAAGAAATGGGCGAGTGTGTTTTGACAAAATCCGTATATTTGTACATAATGTTTACCAATTCGCTGTATGAACCAGTTTTCAGTTTGTTACGTAAAATATTTATTCCAGTTTGTCGCCACCACAGGGCTTGATGTCTTAATCATATCACTTTTATAATTTTCACAGAATTTTATTCTCAACCACCATAAAGTTTGTTGCTGTATATATTTGTTTTATGAGGCATAAATGTTTGTACCCAATTAGTGCAGAGCTCTATGTATTCTCTCTCTCCTTACATGCGCATAAAATTTATTCATCATCGACGTTTATGAGCTGCTGATACACATTTCATTATTGCAAATAAATTCTTTTATCCTATTCTGTTTATTTTATGTCCTCCATAAATATTTTACGTTTGCTAGGAACGGTAACTCGGAGAAAATCCGATAACACAGATCGAAACAAAAAGAAGCATGTCTCTGTGCTCAAGCATGTCTCTCTCTCTCTCTCTCTCTCTCTCTCTCTCTCTCTCTCTCTCTCTCTCTCTCTCTCTCTCTCTAGTTCCATACCAAATACGACTAATACATGACACTTAGAGTACACACAGTAGCTGAAACCCTAACAATTTTAGGGGTGCCAGATTTGTTTACAAACATTCCGGAACTTTAACCTGGTAGTATGGCGTCTGATCGGGGTCTACATTGTTGGACAGTGCCTCAGTTTTAGGTCGTTTTTGTTATTATCGTTTTGTTTGAAAACTTCCCGTTTTCTTTTTTTCTCTCAAATAAATAAATTAATAAATAAATAAATAAGTAAATAAATACTGGATTTATGGACGAATACGTGGGATTTACAATAAATAAATAAATAAATAAATAAATAAATAAATAAATAAATAAATAAATAAATAAATAAATACTGTGTTTGTAGAATGAAAATGAGATTTACAGAAAGTAACCACCGCACAGTGCATATATGTCCGTGTGCTTTCATATCTCCAAAAATGGCTACTTTTCTGATGAAAAGTTTTGATATTTTTTCATGTTTTACTTCAAACGTAGGTTGTTAGTGCTTGTTAGGACCGCCTCTAACAAATACCCACAACCTATGTCTTACTGCGGAAACAAGCATCACGTGAACAAGTCCGTGAAATGAAGACCCCCTAAATCCCACTTTATATAGAGAAAACTGGGGTTTACGGGGATATATTTTATCTGCCTTATTTTTTTTTCAAAACATAAATTGTGGGTACTCGTATGAACCGCCTCATTGAGGCGGTTCTAACGAGCACCCACAATCTATGTTGAAAGCAGAAATAAGAAAGATGTTTATCATTTCTACCTCAAATTTGTAATTTCTGACACCATGTTGGACGCCATTACTTCACACGGACATGTTTTCCTAATGGAAATTAATTAATTCCCCTGTAAACCCCAGTTTCCTCTATAAAAAGTGGGGTGTAGAGTGGTGGTCATTACACAGAATAGTTAACATGATGCCCTGATGACAATTTAATATTTATATGTTCCATTATATTGAGAAATGTGTGGTCTACAAAGGTATGTAATATGTTCCTTATTGATAAAAATGTAGGTCGTTATTACTTGCTCTAAATCTCACTTTTCATTCTACAAATACAGTATTTATTTATTTATTTATTTAGTTATTTGGCCTTACAGAGGTGATTCTCACTTGCAACCTATATTTTGAGTATAAAACGATAAATGCCACTTTTTGAATCAGAAGCGTAACGACCCTCATTCTTTCGCAGAAGGGTATACCCACAACTGTTCACAGCATGCATATCAATCCTCCAAGAGATACTGGAAGAGTACCAGAGGCTTCCAAACCTGGCAAGAAAAAGCCCCTAATTCTGCCCCATTTTCTACCACAACAAAGATATGTCCGTGCGCATGTTTTAACATAGCGTGACCCCTGCGCCATGACCTATGACGCCATCAGAAAAATTATTTTCACATACCGAACAGAACATTTGTCTCCTATTGAAAACCGCTAGGTAAGACTTATTGACCGAAAAGTTCGGGATTTAGGGCGAAATGTTCTCCCCTACCCCCATTTTAGTCATGATTTCAAAAATGTCCGACAGTCCAAGGGATTTGGCTATAAACGCAGAATAAATATATAGGAAGCATATCACAAATTTTCATTTGGCAAAATGAACTTCATAGAAGCGTGGAAGATAACTTAATCTCACACGACAGTGTTCTTCTGAAAATGAATCAGAATGTGTTTTCCGCTTTCTTTCCAGTTCTTTTATGTTAACCTCCCCCCCCCCCCCCCCAAAAAAAAAAAGAAGAAAAAAAAAGAAACAAGAAAACAAATATAAAAGTTCTAGATTGTTCAGATGGCTGCCATCAGAACAAACACGAACTTCAAGATCATGACGTTTTTGTAGATATTGAATAAGGTTTTTGTAGATCATAAAATCATTCAAAATTGAAACAAAACTCATAAAAACCGCTGACATGGTAGAAAAACGTGCTGCTAAAGGAAACAGTTTCATGTCAGATAGATGCTTGTCAGGCTTTGATTGAAACTGACATACGAAACGGCAAAAGAAACGTTCACGAAAAATAACAATCCTGAACATTTATTGCTTTCAAATTAGCATGTGAACGGATTAGAACGAGTTCAAAACAGTAAAAGTTATGACTAGTAAAATACAGGCTTTCACGAGGCTCTGTCAAACAGTAGACACTACTAAAAGAGGATGCTCCACTATTGTCTACTGTATTAAATTACACCTTTTGCTGTGCTCTACTATAACGGCTCGGGCAAATATCGCACTCAGGCGGTTCCCCGTCTTGAATCATTATAACTATTATTTCAAATCAAAGTTATGAGCACACATCGAGCCCATTGCATCATTGCTATCACCATGCATCCACATCACGTGAACAAGCCCGTGAAATGAACAACCCCTAAACCACACTTTATATAGAGAAAACTGGTGTTTATAGGGGTATTTATTATTGTGCTTATTGTTTGACCCAAGGCGTAGGTTGTGTGTATTCGTTAGAACCGCCTCAATGAGTAAAAATAAGAAAAATAGCACAAATGGTCATCGGAAAAGTAGCCATTTTGGAGACATGAAAGAATGTACTATGTCACACGGATGTGTTACCGTAATGAAAACGACGGAACGTGTCAATGAAAGCAACCACTACCGCCAACTCCCTAGCTGCAGCTCCTCAGAAGCCCAAACGAATCGGTCGGTGACGATTGGTGCCCAGGTGCTCCAGGCCGTAAAACTGTCCTATTAGAATCGAAGTAAGTAAGGCAGGACCGCTTGTAGAACGTCAGTCTCGTTTACCCTGTCACATCAAACTGGTTCTTAAACGCCCTACCCCGTCCTAACAAAATCGTAAAACGGGCTGCGGTTGGGGTAGGACGTGTATTTAACCTAGTTCTCACTAGGTTCTAAAATTGTTGCTAAACGGACTCGAACCTTGACAGAAAGGAGTGGACGTCGAAGCAACATTTTGCGATCTGTTTACGAACTTCACGGACGGTTTTGGACGAATAGGATACGCCAGAACTTTGAGCCTGCTCAAAATCCTTTGCCGGTAACAGCGTACTTAAAACGAGATTGCCGTACAGCGAACAGAACTGACGTACTTCGATCCTATTTGAAACATGTTTTAACACGACGTTGCGCAGCCGGGTGTCAACTAGCAGTACTCATGGAAAGCAATCGGTGCTTTTGGGATCCAGAGTAGCTGCAACATGGGGATCTGTAGGTAGTGGTTGCTCTCTTTAACAATGTCCGTCATTTGGACTACGCTCAGTTTTGGAGGCATGGTGATAACAAGGAGGCAATTGGCTGGATGCTGGTTACGATGACCACATGGAGGCTCGACCACCTTGTTCACAGACAGTACATTTCGTTTTGACTACGTTCTCATCTCGTCCCTAGTGCGTGTCGAACATAATCGCAATCACATCCTGGCCAGACGGCAATGATAACCCATCGCGTACTTGTCAGTCCTCAGTCTCGTTCGCCACTATAAGGTGTCCACAACAGTTGTGTGATCACCGTAACCATCGTTATGGCCATTGGCTCCGTGTGGGCATCGTAAACAACACCCAGCCCATTGCCTCCTTGTTATCAACATGCCTCCGAAATTGAGCTGAGTAAAAAAGACGGACATTGCTATACCTTCAGCTCCCCATGTCGCAGCTCATCTGGATTCCAAACCAACCGCATGCTTTCCATGAGTACTGCTAATTGATGCCCGACTGCACAATGTCGTAACATGTTTCAAATACGATCGACGTACGTCAGTTCCGTTCGTTGTACGGCATCTCGTTTTAGTGCGTTGTTACCCCGTCTTATTACAGGACGGGATGAACGGCAAAGGATTTTGAACAGGCTCAAAGTTCTGGAGCAGTCTGTCCCTCCAAACCCGTCCAAGAGGTTCGTAAACAGGTGGCAAAAGGTTGCTACTACGTCCACTCCGTTTGGACACGGTTCGAGTCCGTTTAACAACAATTTTGAGAACCGAGTGAGGGTGTGATGTTGTCACACCGTGTAATTGCTGGGGGTGGGGTGGGGGGGGGTGGGGGGTGGATAGCAAAGAATTTTGTGCAGGCTCTACGTTCCGGAGCACATCCCATCCAAGCCCGTCCATGAAGTTCGTCAACAAGTCGTAAAAGGTTGCTATTATAACCATTCCGTTTGGGCACAGATTTTGAGTGCGTTCGGCAACCATTGTTAGAGCGCAATGAAATACAAAAACAAAATGAAAGCATTATTGTTTTCTAACATAGGTGTACACTACACACCACTGTAAGCTTCCTGATCCTTTGACATCATTTAAAAAGGTTGTGCATTGGGCAAAAATAAGAATAAAATAAATTCCACCTCATTTTACAGATGTCACAGACAACCATTTATGACGAGACCAACAAACCTTCCTCGTAAATGACAGGAGCTGGAATTGTTTAATGAAGACAGTTGTGGGCAGTCGCTCCCTGTTTTTTTTTCTAGTCAACATTTTCATGAGAGTTCCATTGCTCAGTACTGATATAAAAATAGACACCAATGTTGCTCCATATAAGGAGGACTTTCGTTTGTTTGCTGGGAGTGTAACAGCCCAATCAACAGTGTTGAGATCATATCGAGCCGGCCAGTTTACCAACAAATTATGTCTGGAGAGGCTGACACACAAACGGTTAACAAGTACAGTGTGCATTCTTTCGCTAGAAACTGACAACTGCTCTTAAGATTTCATTTACCAGTCCCCACGAAAGAATGTTGCCGACACAGTTATCGAACTCGCGACCTTCTAATCAGCGACCTTCTGATCACCAGTTATACGTGCATCCGACTGACCTACCGATACCGTGGCATAGATAATTTTACCCGTTTTTGTTTTAGGAAAAAACAAACAAACAAAAAAGGGTGTATATTAGTTTCATCACGGGTGTCCTTCCTTCCTTCCTTCCTTCCTTCCTTCCTTCCTTCCTTCCTTCCTTCCTGTCACAAAATATGTGAATGCAACTACTTTTTATTTCTTGGCCAGTGGTGATTAAACTTGGTATGCATATTGCTTAGGGACTGCAGATGTGCATGAAGGTATCCAAAATTTGATCTGAGCCCCTGTGGTCATGTGGTGAGGTCAAAGGTCAATTTTTCACGAAAATGCTTGTGAATACAACTACGCTTTATTACTTGGACTACGGTGACCAAAATTGGTATTGCTTAGGGACTACAGATGTGCATGTAGATAACCAAATTTTGATCTGATCCTCTGGGGTTATCGGGTGAGGTCAAAGGTCAAATTTTCAAGAATATACTAAGATCAGTAAAAATCCCCGTGTTCGGGATGTGCGACAAAGTAAGACTAAAACTACCTGGTTAGTCAAGAGGTCCCTCAGAGACTTGGGGTTGCGCATACAGAAGCCTAGTAATGATAATTTATCATAAAGGTGCTGGTCAGACTGCGGGCAGTGTTGAATACATTTAGCCTCCAGGAGATGGTTCAAACAAGAACGCTCAATCTTTTGATTTTAAACTCTTATCTCGGAATCATGGCATTGCACAAGTACGTTGACAATCATGATTACAAGTTCGTGTCAACCCAGTTTTATTTTATTTTATTTATTTCTGGGGGGTGTGTGTGTGGGGGGGGGGGTGGGGGTTACAGCCCTTTCAAGATTATCTCACTTATTTCGAGCCGGTCGGCGAAAATAATATTATACATTTTCGCCAGAAAAAACTTTTTGGTTCATGACATGCAGGAACGCATTCATCACGAAAACACGCCTGTTTTATTCTGACCTCCTTGGACTTTTATATAGTAAAACTGGGGTTTGCAGGGGTTAACCTTATTTTTCTTATTTCTGATCCAAAATATACATAGTGGGTACTTGTTAGAACCGCTTCGATGATGCATATATGGGCCCCGTCAAGCGATTTTGGTACTTAAAGCCTATGCGAGCAGAGAAGGTTCAGGCGAGCCTGCGCAGCCGCGCAGTCTCGCCAGAACCTTCGCTGCTCGCTCATACAAGCAGTGAATCAAGAGGAACCTTCAGACAGAAAGCCATATCCCTGGTCCTTCTGAATGGCTGGGCATGCGCAGTTAAAATTTGTCTTGACGGAATGCTCGAAGACACAAATTCGCTTGGCGGGGCTCATATAATGTATTTGTATAGGCATGTTTTCGTAATGGCCTCGCGCGACCGTGTTTTACTTTTGAATGTCAAGCTGTACAGAAGGCGAACGAACCATGGTGAGGAAACTGAAAGCAGATTTGGGGCCAGTTGTTCAAAGCATTGTTAGCTTAACGAGCTCGTTAGTGGTCATATTGTTAACTCTTCTAGCAAGTACAATATCGTAAATTTTGGTATTTTTGCTGGAAAAATGTGAGCAGCTTTTGCGTCAGCAAAAGCTGCTCACATTTTTTCAGCAAAAAATTTCAGCATATTTGCCATATTTAATGATCAAAGTTTTAACGATACGTTAACTAACGACGTTGTTAGTTTTGAACAACTGGCCCTTGGTGTATAGGTCCCGTGATCAATGAACTGTTGGATAAAACGGTTCAAAAATTAAGTACTTTCCAGGTGAATATGCGTGACCTTTTTCTTGGAATTCAATATATAGAGCATAGATGATGCCACGGTCGAGATTGGAAAAGCTGAAGGAGGATTTGCTGTATAGGTCACGTGATCAATGGAAGTCTATAGCATATGGTAACACATCCAAGGGGGATAATTCTGTCTTATATTGTAAAAATGTGTGACATTGTTCTTGTATTATTGCACTTTAGAGTACCGGCAGTCTGTGTTTTGGAGTACAAATAGAATTAAAAGATTGTTTATTTCACGTACGCGTTAATCTTTGTCCTGCTGAAAGCAGTGTAGATCCTGATCAGAGGGCTTAGCAGGCATCTGATCCGAACCTACCCTGTTTTGGCGTTCAGTTTGCAAATTTGAATGAAAACATTATAACAAGTTATTGGATTGGCTCATAGTTAAAAATGGGCGTGGCAAAATTAATCTATTCACCAGGGCCAGGGTCAGTTATATGTAATGCAGTTCTAGGAACACTGGCGTTTGTTGTCGTGGCATTGTCGTGACAGATAATACTAGGAAGTCCTGGTAATGATAAAATACATAGCTGTGTGCACCTAGCTTCCTCTCCTATCAGTTTGCATTTACCTACCAGGTAAACAATTTCATCTACAACCCAGACGATTCTTAAGTGGTCTAAATTAAGACCAACCACAGATCTTTTATTTTCCAGCTCTTTGATGTTGTATATTCTTTGATAGCCCTAGTCGAGATTGGAAAATTTGAGAGCATTTATGTTCAATTTGTCTAATATTCTTCATCGGACTCAACGGTAGCTAGGTTTAATCAATGATAATTTTAATCTAGTATTACCAGAAGTCTATACAATAAATGATCGACCTTACGGAGATAAAAGCCCCAATTGATGGCGGGCTCCAACAACATTGTCTAAATAGGAGGACATCGGCTCTTATGAAGTCCGAATGGACATTTGAGTATTCCTTGAGCCCCGGTACAATAAAATTCCTATATTCAGACCACCTTTGGAACTGTCCAAAAGTGGTCTTGGAACTGTCCAAAAGTGGTCTGTAAGACCATTACAGACCACTTTTGGACAGTTCCAAAGGTGGCCCTTTACTAGAGAACACTTAGTGTAGAAAAAAGACAGAGAAACTTAAACTTAAAGAAGATTTAGTGCTAAGTTTCTCTCGTCTTTAATAGCAAAATCAGAATGACGCATTGCAAAACTTGTAATTAAACTCTCCTGTCCTGGCTTGTCCTGAGGGGAACCCACTGCCTGGCTTTTTTGTGAATCTTCCCTTCTTAAGCAAACACCCTTACAGTCTGGCAGGTTTTACCAGATTTCTAGAAAAAGAGGTGTTTCTGAGCCTAACATGACCCTGACAAGAATCCCATTAAAACCCTTCAGCATGAAATGTTATCTCCCTCTTGGAGCTAATTTATGGGATAACAAAACCACATGCTGATAATCTAGTAAATGGACTGAACTGATCATGTACATGTAGTTGTAACCCTATTTCTTTGTTTTTATTTGTGTGATTTTAAATCGTAAGAAATAATGAATTGTTTGTTTGTTTGATTTCAGATTTAATGTTCCCGTCAACACTGTATAGGTCATTTTGGAGACTTTGCTTCCAATTTTGTGGAACTTTTATCCGACATTGAGATGAAATGACATCTCAAGCCCTGTCGCCCAATGAAACCAAAAGAGTTTATAAGCATTGACGGTCCGACTCGCACCTCTTTGTCTGGGCAGGCTTAGATCCTCAAAGCAGTTTACCATTACTCGTGTGCGGCCGGTTTCAGCTCTGCATGGAAGCATCATGCAGTCAATCTATTTCTTCAAGCCCCGATAGGCAGGGCTGAAGAAATAATAAATAATTTTGCAAATGCATTTTGGTCGAGATATTTTTAATATCAAATACAGACCTAATCTGGTTTACAGTGTTTTACAGACAAATTAAATCAAAGCACTGAAAGCACTGGTTGGTCGATTGTCTCAAAAAATATAAACGTCCCGAATGGTTTCGTTTATCCCTTAACTTTTTAAGCTAAAATGTTTAAGCTAAAACTGTAGACCCTGATCAGACACTGCATTTGGCGGCGTCTGACCCTTAAATTCCTATACTGTAAGCAAACAGTGTCGACATTGATCTGCAGTGTCTGATCTTGGTCTGCACTGTTTGCTAAGCCAAACTCATGATTACTACACAACACGCTGATATTAATACTGCTATTTACTTTAAATTAGTTTTCTGAGGAGATGATTTTTTAAGTATTTTTTTTCTATTTTTAGCATTTTGGTTTCCATGGCAACCAATAAAAATGAGCAGAAAGCCTAAAATCATACGGCAGATAGTAGATTGCCTATGGAACATTTCTATCACGACAGTGTCTGGTTGCGACAGGGAGCTCAATGCTCACGTTTATAGTGCTGCCTCGCTGAAGTATCATGTCCCAGACATATTACATGATATCACACCCAGTCACATTATTCTGACACTGGATCGACCAGTCCTAGCTCTACCCCGTAAATCTGAGTGCCAAGCGAGGAGCAGCTAGTACCATTTTTAATGACTTTGGTATGTCGCGGCCCGGGATCGAACCCGACACCTCCCGTTCCCCCGAGCGGACACTCTACCAACTGAGCTATCGGGGCCGGGTATCGGCCCAGTGGCTTC
Organism: Lucinisca nassula; assembly: GCA_963580285.1. Classification (NCBI taxonomy): domain Eukaryota; kingdom Metazoa; phylum Mollusca; class Bivalvia; order Lucinida; family Lucinidae; genus Lucinisca; species Lucinisca nassula. Next base: position 59,392,955 of record OY757019.1, on the reverse strand, counting down.
AGAGGAGATGTCCTTTTTTGAAAATGTTGACGTCATAGGACAGACGACGACGACGACGGACAACTGCCTATCCTATCAGCTCCCCCGGAGCCTTCGGCTCTGATGAGCTAAAAATGTACTTGCCCTTTGGGCCCACTTATTTTACATACATTTATGTAGGGAAACAAAAATAAAAAAAACATCCCATTTGACCCATGTTTTCCATGGACTGCTTGTTTGAAACCAGAATCCTAGGCCATTGATATTAGGTTTACAGCTTTGTCTAGTGGACGTCTCCCAAGATTGTTCAAATATAGCCCTGGAACCAAAAAAATGGCCCCGCCCAGAGGACCACGTTTTACACAGACTGTTATAGTGAAAATCTTTAAAACTATTCTCAGTTGAAACCAGAAGCCCCAAGCCTTTGATATTTGATATGTAGCTTCATCTTGTGGACCTCTACAAATATTGTTCAAATTGTAGCCCTGAAGCCAAAATGACCACACCCAGGGGCCCACTTGCCTTACATATGCTTATATAGGGAAAACCTTAAAAAAGCTTGTTGTTTGAAACCAGAAGGCCCAGATCTTTGATATTTGGTGAACAGCTTCGACTAGAGACAGCGAAGCTCAGATGACTCGAAATAGGGCCCAGAGGGCCCTCTCGTTTCTATCTTTAGCTCTAGAGGCCATTTTATTCATCCGAGCATAACCGTTTTAGCTATTTTGTTAGAGGGTCAACTAAGCAACATTCCTGTGAAGTTGGAATGAAATTTACACAAATATAGGCCTATAGGATTTGTCGTTTAAAGATTTTTCTATTTTTAGCTCTGGCGGCCATCTTGTTCATTGGAGCAGAACGATTTTAGTCATTTGCAAGAGGGTCACCTAACCAACATTCCTATGAAGTTTGATTGAAACTGGCCCAAGCTTAAGGGTTTAGGAGTTAGGGAGTTAGCGTTTAAAACGAATTGTTGACGCTGCAAGACACACGGCGCACGACGGACATTGACTGATTACAATAGCTTCGGCATGTTCAAGTGAGCTAAAGAGACAAGCTAGCATCTCAGAAGAAAAGATCAGGCCTGAAGAAATATTGCAACTCCCCACCACTCCCTTCCCCTCCCCTAACCCTTGTGAATCACCATGTGCTTTGTTGTCTTTTGTCATTGATCAATGCAAACAGTGTGGGACCAGATCAGATTGTTCCTTTATTTTTCTATTTTTAAACAATAAAGCATATAACAGTTTCTTGTTCAATGGTTCCCATGGGTACTTTCTGAATCTCGTTTGGTTGCTATATAATCCTCTTTTACAAAAAAATTTATTTTTAGGCAAAAACTTCAAAATTAAATTTGTTTTCTCATGAAAAAAATCAACATATTTTCATGGAGAATTATCAATAATGCAGTATGTGATCATTAATATTGGTTTGACTTGATAAGATGGACATTTGATGAAAACTGAAAGGGTAATTTTACTCATATCCCACTGAACACGACCAAACCTACATGTACCTATGCAAACAGTGTAGATCCAGATTAGATGGCTTCTCTCTGATCAGGATCTACACTGGTTATCGTTAAGTTTGCAAATAGGAATAAATACACTAAATATCAAGACATTTGATTGGTCGATGGGGAGAAACGCATGTGGCAAATAAATTTATGCAGCAACATGAGGGCCAAACAGTTCTCATAAGAATAGACTTTGTGAGGCAATTTAAATGAGCTCCATAGGAGAAATAAGAAAAAAAAATATGCCTCAGTTACATTTTGTTTTCTGCAGACTTGGTGATAATTACCACTATTCCATTACACAATAAAAAGATTTATATAAAAAAAAATAAATGAAAAAAAAAAAAAAATATATTTACATATTCCTGATTGTGCAATTACCACTTATGAGGAGGGCAATACAGACTAATATGTAGTGAGTGCTTCATTTCATTAAAATAACAATTAAATAATTTTCACCAGTTTCTTCCCATTTACCAGAAACCAGCTGTCATGAGTCTGCAGTTAGAAAATTTATGTTGATAATAAATTAGCTTCCTGCTGAGATGTAGTGATAAGAGCACACAAAATTCTTGGGCTAAACTGTAGACCTGCTTAGGATTTATTTATTCCGCAGGACTTCATCACAGGAGTACAACGCTGTGGTGGGGTAAGGAACAAAGATGTCGCTGTCCGCATGACATTGGAGTGGTTTTCCGTTTTCCCGTTGGCAGGTCAAAACCATTCGGAAAGCCTTTGGCCTAATTGAAGCTATTATGCTTTACGATTTGAAAGTCGATTCCGAAATGATTGCAACGAAAGAGAAGACGACCAATTCTCGGAAACGTTTAAGGTCACTAGTAGTAGTACCATCCACTTTGTTTCGAAGTAGGGCACATTTTACTTCTTCTGTAAAGTGTTTGTCCACCGACCCGGAGTTGGTTATTGGGTCGATTGTTTATCAACTGATCCAAAGTTATAAGGCGCTAGTAGCTCTTCAGTGCTTTAGCCCACGTGACTACCACTGATTTGTAGGAAATCCGGGTTACTTATTTATAGAAATATTAGCGCAGGGAGGTCAGAGTGATGCATAAAAGGGTTATGTATAGAATCTGGACTCATTGCTTGAGCTTGACAAACAGTGTAGAGCCAGATCTGACGCCACAGAACGCGGCGTCTGACCAAGGTTCACACTGTTTGCTTACACTACAGGAATTTAGAGGTTCGGCGTCGCAGAACGCAGCGTCTGATCAGAGTCAACATTGTTTGCTTACAGTACAGAAAAATAAGGGTACAGTCTATGACAACGAGCTGTCAGTGCTTTGATTTGTATAGACAGTCAATAAGTTTTGTGGGATTTCTTCTCACAATGGCGGAAGGTTGTGAGAATTTGAAGGAAACAGCAACATTATTGCCGATTTTCAGCGTGTTAGAATCGAAACTGATCCGCTCTTGTCTGTGATTTGTTGAGTAATAAATTACGATTTGTCGGTCAGTTGTAAGCAGACTAATCACCCGCACTACGCGCTCGTGATTTGATCTACTTTACAAATGATCTCCAAACTGTGACTTATTTCTCAACAACGATTTGTTGTGTAATGAATCACAGTTTATCGGTCAGTTGCAAGTAGACAAATCACGCGCGCTACACGCGCGTAATTTGATCTACTTTACAAGTGACCTCCGAACTGTGATTTATTACTCAACAAATCACAGATAGTGCTGATCTGTTTCTTAAATAAACAAAATACATTGACAATGATGGACGCGCACGTACAGGAAAATGTTTATCCATTGGAGAAATAGATTGGACTGCATGGTGTTTCTACGCAGAGCTGAAACCGACCTGAGATGAGTACTGGTAAACAGCTTAGGAGATCAAGCCTGTGCAGGCAAAGTGGCAAGATTGGAATCGCCCTATTGGCTTCATTGGGCGGCTGAGCTTGAGATGTCATTCCATCTCAATGTCCAGTAACGGTCCCACAAAATTAGATGCAACGTGTTAGCTAAACCACCCCATCTTCTGGCTGACAAGATACTAAGTAACCTTTGATGACCTTCTACCACTGAAACTAGATCTCCTTCTCATACAGACTAATGCAATTTTCTAAACGCAACCACCGCCATCCCTTTCTTGGTAACCGCTATTCATCCTGATTGATTCCTTAATCATGATTCACTCGCCGCTTCTCAGAGTAGAATATTTAAAAACTTAGCATGGAATGGGACGAAATAGAATGGAATGGAATGGCAGGAGCAAGATTTACATAATCCCACTTTGTTCAGTTGCTTAAGAGAGAGACCCATTATGTCCTTCAGCAGTAGTCCGCTGCCATGGGCCATTACAATAACTATGGAACAGTATTTAGGTAAAAACTCAATTATGCAACATTGAGATTGCAATATGCAATTTTGATATTCTGTTATGCTATATTCAGTTACAATTGTGCAAAATATTCCGCTTCTGCTTCTTCTAGTTCTCATTATTCTCGTTAAGTGGCGCTGTGATCGTTTTTCCGTAAACGTCCGCCTGTATTCGGAAGATACCAAAAAGAATCTGCAAGCGTATTGGTGACACGGAGGAGTGAAAGAAACGAGAGAACTATATTTTTGGCATAAAACGGACGATTTGGGGACATTACACCCTTCCCGATAAAATCATTTACACATTATTTTTATTTTATATGTCAGACCAGGAATCAGCTTGCTGTGTTTGTTTTGTGTCCAAGTTTTATCTAAATATATCGCAAATGTGTTCAGGCCATTGCACCTCTAAAATATAAATTTGTTGTAAATACTTATAACAATTTTGTATGGCACAGAAAGGCTCCTGTCCAATGTCGTGTAGACCTTGGTGAGACTGCTCCTTTATGATCACCTGAAGCAAACATAGTTACAACTCTCTTTTGTGAAAATGCTTTCAAATGAGAAACGACTTACGTTCCCTCCAACATTTATTTCTGATTTAGGGCATATCCAACGGAATTCTAAAACTAGGCATTTTGGTTCTGTTGTTTGATTTGATGTCTAACGTCACCTTCAACACAGTATAGATCATTTTGGAGACGTTGCTTCCACTTTTGTGGGACTTTTACCCGACACTGAGATGAAATGACATCTCCAAGCCCTGTCGCCCAATGAAACCAATAGGGTTTGTAAGCACCGCTTTGGCTCGGTAGACTTAGATCCTCTAAGCGGTTTACCAGTACTGGTGTGCGGGTCGGTTTCAGTTCATGCAGCCCATCTATTTCTTCAAGCCCCGATGGCCGGGGGTCTGATTCCCAGTTTGTTTTGTCACATGTTTATATAGATGTTCGTAACTGTTTGTGTTAAATGCATTCATTAATTTATAAGAAAATAGAAAACTATCTGACTTTTTATACTAGATTTTTGGCTTCAAGTGACAAAACGCAAAGGTTTCCACTTTTTAGCTCACCGTCACGTAGTGACGAGGTGAGCTTTTGGGATCACTTTTCGTCCGTCGTCCGTCGTCAGTCCGTGCGTCCGTGCGTCCGTAAACAATTTCTTCAAACGACATCTCCTCCTAAACCACTGATCGGATTTTGACCGAACTTCACAGGAATGATCCTTAGGTGGTCCCCTTTCAAAGTTGTTCAAATGGTTCCGGTCCGTTGCACATCTAGGTCATAGGAGCCAAAAATAGATTTTTTTTTCACCAAAAACTAAAAAAAACTTCTTCTCTGAAACCACAAGGCCCAGGTCTTTGATATTTGGTATGAAGCTTCATCTAGTGGACCCCTACCAAGATTGTTCAAATTATAGTGCTGGGACCAAAAATGCCCCCGCTCCGGGGCCCTTTGGTTTTACATAGACTTACATGGTATATAGGGAAAATCTTTAAAAATCTTCTTCTCTGAAACCGTAAGGCCCAGGTCTTTGATATTTGGTATGAAGCTTCATCTAGTGGACCCCTACCAAGATTGTCCAAATTATAGTGCTGGGGCCAAAAATGCCCCCGCTCTGGGGCCCTTTGGTTTTACATGGGCTTATATAGGGAAAATCTGTAAAAATTTTCTTCTCTGAAACCGTAAGGGCCATGTTTTGGATATTTGGTATGAAGCTTCATCTAGTGGACCCCTACCAAGATTGTTCAAATTATAGTGCTGGGGCCCTTTGGTTTTACATGGGCTTGTATAGGGAAGAGCTTTAAAAATCTTTTTCTCTGAAACCGTAAGGCCCAGGTCTTTGATATTTGGTATGAAGCTTCATCTAGGGGACCCTTCCAAGATTGTTCAAATTATAGTGCAGGGGCCAAAAATGCCCCCGCCCGGGGCCCTTTGGTTTTACATGGGCTTAAATAGGAAAAATCTTTAAAAATCTTCTTCTCTGAAACCGCAAGGCCTAGGTCTTTGATATTTGGTATGAAGCTTCACCTAGTGGACCCCTACCAAGATTGTTCATATTATAGCCCTAGGGCCAAAAACGCCCCTGCTCGAGGGCCCTTTGGTTTTACATGGGCTTATATATGGAAAATCTTGAAAAATCTTCTTCTCTGAAACCGCAAGGCCTAGGTCTTTGATATTTGGTATGAGGCTTCATCTTGTGGACCCCTACGAAGATTGTTCAAATTATAGTGCTGGGGCCAAAAATGCCCCCGCCCCGGGGCCCTTTGATTTTTCATAGGCTTATATAGGGAAAATTTTTAAAAATTTTCTTCTCTGAAACCGTAAGGGCCATGTTTTGGATATTTGGTATGAAGCTTCATCTAGTGGACCCCTACCAAGATTGTTCAAATTATATTGCTGGGGCCAAAAATGCCCCCGCCCCGGGGCCTTTTGGTTTTACATGGGCATATATAGGGAAAATCTTTAAAAATCTTCTTCTCTGAAACCGCAAGGCCCAGGTCTTTGATATTTGGTATGAAGCTATACCTAGTGGACCCCTACCAAGATTGTTCAAATTATAGTTCTGGGGCCAAAAATGCACACGCCCGAGGCCCTTTGGTTTTACATAGGCTTATAGAGGGAAATCTTAAAAAATCTTCTTCTCTGAAACAACATGTCCCAGGTCTTTGATATTTGGTATGAAGCTTCACCTAGTGGACCCCTATCAAGATTGTTCAAATTATAGCCCACGGGCCAAAAATGCTCCCGCTCCAGGGCCATTTGGTTTTACATAGACTTATATGGGGAAAATCTTGAAAATTTTTTGTCTCTGAATTCACAAGGCCTAGGTCTTTGATATTTGGTATGAAGCTTCATCTAGTGGACTTCTACCAAAATTGTTCAATTATAGCCCTGAGACCAAAAATGCCCCAGCCTTGGGGCCCTTTGGTTTTACATAGACTTATATAGGGAAAATCTTTAAAAATCTTCTTCTCTGAAACCACAAGGCCTAGGTCTTTGACATTTGGTATGAAGCTTAATCTTGTGAACCTCTACCAAGATTGTTCAAATTATAGCCCTGGGGCCAAAAATGCCCCCGCTCCAGGGCCCTTTGGTATTACATAGACTTATATATAGGGAAAATCTTGAAAAAGCTTCTTCTCTGAAACCAGATAGCCCTGGTCTTTGATATTTGGTATGAAGCTTCATCTAGTGGACCTCTACCAAGATTGTTCAAATTATAGTCCTGAGACCAAAAACGCCCCTGTCTCGGGGGCCCTTTGGTTTTACATAGACTTATATAGGGAAAATCTTTAAAAATCTTCTTCTGTGAAACCACAAGGCCTAGGTCTTTGATATTTGGTGTGAAATTTCATCTAGTGGACCTCTATCAAGATTATTCAATTTATAGTCCTGGGGCCAAAAATGCCCCCGCCCCGAGACCCTTTGGTTTTGCATAGACTTATATAGGTAAATCTTTAAAAATCTTCTTCTCTGAAACCACAAGGCCCATGTCTTTGATATTTGGTATGGAGCTTCATCTAGTGGACCTCTACCAAGATTGTTCAAATTATAGCCCCTGCCCTGGGGCCCTTTGGTTTTACATAGACTTATATATAGAGATAATCTTTGGAAATCTTCTTCTCTGAAACAGCAAGACCTAGGTCTTTGATATTTGGTGTGAAGCTTCATCTAGTGAACCTCTATCAAGATTGTTTAAATTATAGCTCTGGGGCCAAAAATGTCCCCGCCCCGGGGCCATTTGTTTTTACATAGGCTATGTAGGGAATATCTTTAAAAAATGGTCTCTGAAACCCCAAGGCCCAGGTCTTTGATATTTGGTGTGTAGCTTCATCTAGTGGACCTTTGCCAAGATTGTTCAAATTATAGGCTTTGTTGATATTTGGTATGAAGCTTCACCTTTTTAGACCTCCCTCAACATTCTGCACATTGTAGCCCTGGGGTCAATAATGGCCCTCCCAGAGGCCCACTTGTAACTCTATCATATGGGTCAGGTGAGCGATCCAGGGCCATCATGTCCCTCTTGTTTGAGAAAAACACAACGCGCAGCAAATTCTTTCATACCGGAGTGCAGGTGGAAAACCCGCACCTGCTACAATGTAACATATCAAGCGCTGGAAGCCTCTGTGGTGTAGTGGTTATGCTACTCGCCTCATTAACCAGGGATCGCAGGATCGACCCCGGCTTCTCCAGAATTTCGGATGAGCCTTTAAACCCAGGTCCAATCTCCGTATGACCTTAGCTGTTGTCAAGACGTAAAACTAAAAACGCACTCACATACCAAGCGCATCCCACCATAAAATAACATCTTTATAATTCTTACCCCCCCCCCCCCCCCCCCCCAACACACACACACTTGATCCCCACTTTTATAGGGTAAAACTGGGATTGACAGGAGTAAACATTATTTGTCTCATTTCTACTCCAAAATATAGATTGTGGGTAGTCGTTAAAACCGCATCGAAGAGGCGCTTCTAACGTGTACCCAAAATGTATATTTTAAGCAACAGTCAGAAAAATATCATCACGACTTTTCATCTTTCAATTTTGTTGTTGTATTTTTCGGCGGTAAAATGTACAAATCTAATGCATCAAAAACATTTTTTTTTCTAGATTCTGTAAACTTTAATAATAAGTAAATAAATAAATAAATAAATAATGTCGTTAAGTTCCGCCAGGTAAACCTGGGTACGCTGTACGCGGCCTAACTGTAATAAAACAAGAAGAAAAAAAAAAACTTTGGTGTAGACCTAATACATGGAAATACATGTAAGTACAAAATGGTTTGGATTCAGCCACTCCATTTGCCAAATCGTTACATGTAGAACTTGAGGAAATATGTAGTAGGCTGGTTAAGACAGTCGCGACACTAGCTCAGCAAGGTTTTGCTGGCTAAGACAGACGGACGGACGGACGGACGGACGAACTGACAGACGGCCAGCTAATATTTTCGCGTTGTGATTCTGTTGGATGAAAGCTATCCTGCCCCAGTCTAACTTATGAAGACAGACAGACGGACATATGAATAGGACAGCTGTCATTGTGACCACAGGTGCATTTTTATGGTTGCGGGTCGGGGCTGAGAATGAGTAAGTATTTACATCAGAATTACAATGGGAATTGGGGAACTAGTTGTTGTTTTCCAAATTCCCCGTGTGGTCAGCTGGTGAGGTCCCAGGGAACGAATCCCCGTTGCCGGTGAACAGAGAGACAAACTGGTTTTGAAGGTAAACGGGCGTCTTAAGCACATAGGGGTTATCCAACCGCTCGGCGAAACGCTGTGCGGACATATACATACTTCTATAATATCCAAACATTTGAGTTTTGAGTGAGGTTGCAATTAGTAAATTATATCTTTATAAGTAACACCTCAGAAGGATCAGATTTATGAAAATTGTATGAATTAATCAATTTTAACAATAACTGCTCATTTCAAATCCACGGATTCGGCACAGACTAATCCCTCATGGTAATTTATTTTAATGTTCAACGATAGAGTATTTTCCCCTTCGTCAAACAAGTATTAACTTTTAAATAAAAATCCTGTTTCTCATAAATAAGGAACCGCGCTGTAAAATTTATTTTAAAGATGCAAACGTACACATTATTGTAAATATCCGAATTATTGAATAGCTGGATAAAATTTATCGCTGCTGGCTTGAATTTGGCCCCTGGAAAAGCGAATGCGATCTTCTCAAACGGACGCTTGTCATCGGAAAAAATACGGCAAATCCACGGACATTACCGAACGTTACCGTCACCTCAATGACTGGTACCCCGTCTAACCAAAGCAGAATCGAAACTGAATAATGCAAAATAGGACGTCCAAATGCCATATTTAAATACAAAGGTCTCAAATTAGAATGTGCATGTTGCATAGTCGAATAAAGTAGTAAGATATGGAAAGGTTCATAATGCAAAGTGCGGTTTCAACAATTCATATTGTAATTGCACATTGCATAATTGAATTTTTACCTTAATACTGTTCCATAAATAACACACCCTCGTGACATAGTGCATTCTTTCATATCTCAAATACGGTTATTTCTCTGATGAAAATGTTTGATCCTTTTTTTTTAAATGACCCTGCCATATGGTGTGAGCGTTCATGAGGAGGTTATATCGGGTATCCGCAACCTATGTCTTGGAACAGAAATAAGAAAAATTTATACCCCTGTAGTTTTTTTTTCTCTATAAAGTGCGGTATACAGCGGTGTTCATTACTTGTTAACGTGATGAATCTAGTACTCCTCCAATACGCATGTCCGCTGTGCTGAAATGATAATAATAGGCCGTCTGTCATTACTGGCAATGACCAATTTTCGTCCGGAGTACAACTTTCGGTTTTCTTTTGCTCTAGGATTTCTGTTATTTCATGCTGTCGAGTCCTGTTGTTTCATCTCTGCATTCGTCTCGGAGATGTTGCACTGATGATTTAGAAATCCTTCGTGAGGAATTCGTTTCACTGACCGTTCCAAGGCGGTTCTTCTGTCGTGGTTTATTTTTGTTATTGCATGTCTTTGAGTGTGTGTATCGCTTATATTATTTTGCTTCGGATAGCCAATTGGCCATTTTGTGGGAAAGTAACGGTCTTTTTGGTTTTCCGCTAGTGGTGTTTCCATCAGGGTCTAGTTGTTTCATGTTTGTCTAGTCAGGGTCTAGTTCTTTCCCTTGGTGTCTCTGATGGGAGCTGTGGGTTAATTGTATCGATTCCTGATTATTGCCATCACTTGTATTTTGAACAAATTATTTATCTAAACCACGACAGCGACAAGGGCAATGAATATGGCCACGTAAAATCGATTTAAGCACCCCCACCCACCCCACCCCACCCCACCCCACGCTAATATATTTTTATTTTGGATAGCCATTTGGTCATTTTGTTTAGCTTTCCGCACCTGACGTCTTCATTAAGGTGTAGTTGTTTTATGTTTGTGCTTCTTTTCCTTTGGTATCTTGGATGGGAGATGTGAGGTAATTATATCGATTCCTGCTCATTGCCTTCACTTCACTTCTTTTAACCAAATACCGGTACTTTGTATTGTCTAAGATTGCTGATGAGACCAATCTTAGCTCTAAACTGTCTGTTGGTGATGGAAGAAGAGTGGTTTGCCTTAGCTTTTGACTTACGCACGTGTCTTTCGATTCTTTTTGTCTCATAGTCACTAGCACCCATTCTGACGAGGCCTCTTCAATTTGCTCGGTCTTGTGTAATTTATTCCTAACGACAATGTTGGTGTCCTTGCATCGCTTCTTCTGACCACCCAATTGGAGCGTATGTTTGCCCTGTTGTAGTTCTCCATAGAGGATTTATTTTGTCATACGTTCCTCAGCCATGTATGGTGTATGTTATATTGTCTGTTCATCTAAACTGGGCCGGTTTCAGATGATTATGCACAGTGTCCTTTTCAGGACTTCTCTGTCTGTAATCCTGTCTTGCCCCGTAATCAGTTTAAAAGTTTTCTAAGACAGCCTGAATGGAAGTGGCATGCCTGAGCTATGGCTGTCTTGTCATTGACTTCATCACCAAAAGGCGCAACTCTTGACAATGTGCTTTCAATGGTAGGCGAAGCTGCAATCTTAGCACTTTCACTGTGATGGTAAGCCCATTCTTAGGTCCATATACCACCTCAGTCTTGTTAATGCTGATACAGGAGTCAGATATAGACGGGTATGAAATAGACTGCTATGAACCAGAGCCCATATCTCCAGATAAGGAGTTTTTTTCATTCGAAAAATTCTGATATCATGAAAACATATGATGTTGGTATTCATTAGAAGCGCCTGGAGGCGAATACCAACACCATAGATTTTCATGCAGAAATAGGAAACATTATTTGGATACCTCCTCTTATCTGTTGTCATTTGCATTCCATTCAGGTTGCTAGGAAAACTGAACCAGTGAACAGAATGCCATCTTTCATGAGTAGAGAGGTATATTTTGGGCTTTTTGGGCATTCGTCAGACTCATCCCATATAGGCGATTCTAACTGGTGATCACAATGTGTGTTTTAGAACAGAAACAGATGACAAATATAAGTCACAGTGCTTTCTGTCAAAGCCTGTTCACATTTTGCTTGTTATATTATGCTTGTCAGTTAAATAAAATATTGTTTAAACCAAACAAATTCCGAGATAAATTAGACGTACTCCACTAAACCCCAGTTGTCCTTATTTTCAGTGGATCTTGCAAGGGAAATTCACCAATTTACTCGGACTATTTAACGTGTTTCTATGGAACCTTGTGTCACAACTGCAAATTCTTTGCTCTATGAGTAACCCTTAAACTGAAGTTTTTCTCCCCATCACGAAAACACGCCTATATAATTTTGACCCCCTTGAACCCCGCTTCTATATAGTAAAACTGGGGTTTACAGGGCTAAACCTTATTTTTCTTATTTCTACTCTAAAATATAGATGGTGTGTACCCGTTAGGACCGCCTCAGCGAGGCGGTCCTAACGAGTACCCACAATCTATATTTTGAGCAGAAATATGAAAAATATCACAATTTTTTATCTTTAAATTATCATTTTTCGGCGATAAAGGTTACAATGTATTTGTATAGGCGTGTTTTCGTAATGATTCATCTCTATGCCAGCCCATGTTTTATTCTATGTCACTCAGAGCCACATTATTTCTGGTATAAAGGAATTAGTGAAATCTTAATTCCATGCACTCTCGGACTTTATGACTCCGTTAGAGGGTTGCCCTTAACACAGACTGGCCATAAATCCTTATCTTGCAATTTCTGCCAGACAAGAAGATTGGAATACAGGACCAGGGTACTGCTTCGGAAATGGAAGCAATCAGAGAATATCGATCGAAGATGACCAGTCTCTGGAAAAAAGATTTGAGAACTGGTTTTGTTTTGATATTTATAGACGTCTAGAATATAACAAAAGCAATATCCCCGGACAGACAGAATGTAGACAGACTATTAAAATTGTGGTAATGATAGATAGATTCGCTGGCCAACTGGAGTCCGCAGTAGTGCAGGCAGGCTTAAGCCCACGCAAAGGACCCCGACAAACCCAATTTCCAACAGGAAAAAGAGGGATTTGCACACGCAGAAGTACCTCCATTTTTCCGGCATATCGAACACATCATGGACAAGGCAGTTTATTTCATTATCAAAATAAGTCGTTCCCATCCCAACCACCCCTGGACACCATCCAAGTTGCATACCGTACATGCATTTCCGGCTTACATAATAGAAACATGGCGATGTGTTTTTGTGGTGTTTTACGGCCCAGTCGACATAATATTGGCCCTGACAACATAACATATATAACATAGTCGTAAAGTGGTTAACTAGTAGGTGAAATAAATTGTACCTATTCTAGAAACTGCCAACATCTGCAGCCGTCATTTTCAAATATTTAATATTATTCAAAACATTGTTTTCAGGCAAAATATAAGGCTTGACATTACATGTGAATCATCTGTCCAGCAGACGATTCACATGTATTGTCAAGCCTTATTTTGGCTGAAGAATAATTTAGATAAATATCATCTGCTCTAAATATTTCTGTGGTGCTTTAAGGGTTAAGACATTGGAAGGTCCAACATTTCCACCCGTCCCCGCCCATCGGGGCTTGAAGAAATAGATGGGCTGCATGATGCTTCCACGAAGAGCTGTAATCCGAGTGCACACGAGAACTGGTAAACCGCTTAGAGGATCTAAGCCTGCACAGCCAAAGCGGTGCTTATAAACCCTATTGGTTTCATTGGGTGGCTGGGCTTGTGATGTCATTTCATCTCAATGTCGGGTAAAAGTCACACACAATTGGAAGCAACGTCTCCAAAATGACCTATACAGTGTTGACGGGGACGTTAAACCTCAAGTCAAACAAAACAAACAAACATTTCCACGAACATTATATTTGTTATCTTGGTCACGAACAACTCGAAGAGGCTTCATATTTATCGGTGGTATTATGACATTCCAAAAACAACATCGATTACAACAGGTTTAATGACAAACATCTTAACATTATATACTTATAAATTAAAATGACATTACATTGTTCGAGCCTATCTGAGTCGCCTTCAAAGCATTCTATTCTGGTCCATTTATGCACATTAACGCACTAAAGGAAATAAAATATCTCTGATTTAAATAAATTAAGATTCACGACATTTTCTAATTTCAGCGACCTACTTGCTTACTCAAATGCAAAAGACAAATGTTCCTACACAGGTGTTGTATGTGTGAGGTTGTGGCCCGCCGCGCAAACAAATAGTCCCGTCTATGGGCGACCGCAAGCCGAACAAGATATATAAGGTTGAAGTAAGACGATTTATGTCCAAATATGGTCGTTAACCCATTTAGTACCAGAAACCCCAAAACGGTACCGTGGCAAACAGTGCGGGCCCAGATCAGACGCCGCAGAACGCGGCGTCTGATCAGGGCCTCCACTGTTTGCTAAAAGGTCAGTCATTTTCCAAATCAATTTTGATGAAAACACAACTTGACATCCCTAAATTTTGTAATGGACTCCTGCTATATATAAGGAGGAAGATTCCATTTGGTACAAAAAGGGTTAACAACAGTGAACTGAGTACAACATCATGTCTTCGTGTTCGTAGTATATGACCCTCCGCTGAGACACGAAACAGACATAGAAAGATGTTGTTTATTTCGCTGAATCAATTTCAGATCAATTTCGAAAGAAATCCCACATGGGTAATAGGTAAGGAAAGAATTCATCCGTCATTTACGCTTGTTGGAAAGAATGAAACCATTTATTTTGTTCTTCCTGGAACGTTAAGCATACTTGACAATACCGTGCTTTCGCATGCCAAACTAATGCATACTATAGAAATACATATTGTAGGCATGCTTTAATCATTAAACAAAAGTGAGAGTAGAAAGACAGATAACAATAGTTCGCCTGTATCCTCACGTTAATAAGCCAATGGTATGAACACCCTTGATACCCACACCCAATTTCCTTATTTTTGCTAAAAAAACATAGATTGTGTAGTGCTCCAGATAAGAATTTGATACAATAAGTATTTTATCCTCTTCTTGAAAGCTTAATACATCCACTTAAATGCCCACTTGCAATTCTTAACTTTTAAAGAACCAAACATAAGAGTAGCATACAAAGTTCCATTATGGGTAAAAGAAACAATGTATTTTTGGTTTTCAGAGAAAAGAAAGCTTGTATTCCATGTGACTTGTCTGCAAAGCAGAAAATAAAGTGTGTAAGAGGAAGAGTGGTTGTGGTCAACTTGGCGTCAGCGTCGGCGTTTACTGTCCAACAGCTCTTCATTGACATTAAACGAACAGACAAACTACACTGTCCTTCGACATCACTAGGTCCTCATTTTGCACTGGTCAAGCTGAATCGTCACTTCAATCATCATCATCACCGGATTTTAATTAACATGCAGGTACAGGGACAACATCCATATAAGTGGGCCTCCTTCCAGGTAGCTGGCTTGCTGCATGCAAGGCAGATCTCACACCAGATCTTCAGGTTTGTCTATCATGAGGGTCGATAGCGGGGAGCTTCCACTCTTTGTCAGCTGCTTCTATGTCATCTTGACCCCCCAGGCCCACGCTTTCCATCTACCTGCACATGGATCAAGCTGTTTTGACTGCACCGTTTGAGCGTTACACATGCCCATACCAGCGAGCCTTCTCTCCTTCAGGATTGGGTCCAGGTCCTCAATGCCAAGCCGAGCAATTAGCTCTTTGGACCTGGTGGTGGCATTGCCTTGTTGCTTGACATTGCAGGTCTGTTTGATCTTTCCCTGACATTCCTCTGCAGACGTTGGAGATTTGGCTTTGCAAATGGCCAAGTCTCACTAGCATGGATCATTGCACTTCTGTACACACGACCACGTGTCTTGAACGATTAACAATTTGGGTGGTTCGGACTCTACCGATAAACTAAGGAATAACTTTTATTATCGTTGTTGTTGTTTTTGTTGGGAATAACTTTTTGTATTCTTATTTTTGTTGTTTCCATTAGAAATAGTTTTAGTTATTGTTGTTGTTGTTGTTGTTTTTGTTGTTACTGTGGCTACTGTTGCTATTTTTATTCGGTGGTTTCTTCCATTACGCGGTCTTCATGCCGTTTAACCATTAACCGTTTGACGCTTATGACCGACAAAGAGGGTTGACGCGTCGTTAAACACGAAATCATCATCATCGTCATCATCATCATCATTCTTCCATTACGCTTTGGGAGCTGGCATAACCATCTTCTGTCTGTCTCTCCACAGAACAAATTCTTCTATATCAAGCGGATGTATGTAGTATAGTACTGAGGCAGATTGCTTCTCACTTGATAGAGCAGAAGTTCCTTGTAGAAGTTTGGAGGAGCTGTACTGTGCCTCTCGGTCTCCGTTATGATGTAGCCTATTCCTATTTATCATTTCCAAAAAGCTAAAATACGTTTATAACATTTTCTTGCAGCATTTTTCCTCGCCTTACTGACCCCGAAAATCGGGCGGTGTTTGTTTGTTTCACTCGCTCGGTTCTACAGGGTAAACATGGCTAAGGCGCTTTTCTTCAGTTCAGTTCAGTGTATACCTCAGCTACGTTGCTTGTAGACTAGACCGGTGTCAGTCCATTATAGAAACAGCCTACAGAATAGTCCGATCAAGTTGAAAAAGTTTATATATACATATACTACAGTCCGTCTTATCACTAGCGTTTTTATACGAAGACTAATGAAGTCTTTTGCGACTGTCGCTTACTTTGAGGTGTGAACTCCCTGTTATCGTAACAACCATGGATGTTATCGTCCAATTCTCATCACGTTACCAAAATAGAAGTGAAGGCCCTGAGTGGAAGCATCAATCATGTGGTCTATTTATTTCTTCAACTTACCCGATGTACGGGGGCGGACATGTAAATTGTATTGGTCTTGTTCAAAGTGCCCATGTCACCCTATCAACGCTGAATCAAGATCTTGGCGTTGATTCGGCGTTGACTCGGTTTTTCGATACACACCTGCTTGACGTCATTATTATTATCCATCTATAAAGTATTTATCCATATCAAAGCCCTCGCTAAGTGAATCACTATCCCCCCTACTTGTTTTTTTTTTCTTCCGATACTACTTTGTCCGTACTTTTGTTTCGTCTTCACTGAAGCTTAAGTAAACCTTTAGATGATTTTGTAGACATGGAAGGAATTTGAAATAGTGCCACAAAAAAGAAAAAAATACATGTTCTCCCCCGTAAAGACACACTGCCTAATTTTGTCTAAATATGCTTGGTCCTTGTAACTGCTTATTACTAAAACTTAATGCACCTTCGCTATCATCCCAGTAAGCATTCTACATAAATCTACAGCGGGCCGTTAGCGGCCCGTCAGGGTAGCTGACGGGCCGCTAACGGCCCGCTGTAGATTCATGTAGAATGCTAGCAGGGCATGTAGTTATGTATATTTCCCTCATATGTCATGTTATATGTCTCGAGAGAATAAAAGTTTTGTCTGTTTGTCTGTCTGTCAGAAGTGAAGGCAATGATCAGGAATCGATACAATTAACCCACAGCTCCCATCAGAGACACCAAAGGGCAACAAGCACAAACATGAAATAACTAGACCCTAATGGAAACATCAATGGCGAAAATCCCACCACTGGCTATTAAAAACAACATATATATATATATATATATATATATATATATATATATATATATATATATATACATATATATATATATATATATATATATATATATATATATATATATATATATATATATATATATATATATATATATATATATATATATATATATATATATATATATATATATATATATATATATATATATATATAAACCCTCAATTCACCTATTAACATAAAATAAACCGCGACAGAAGAATCGCCTTGGAACGAAGCCTGTGTATAGAATACCCCTGTAAACCCCGCTTTGTATTTAGGAAAAGTATGATCTGCCAGGGTATAGATTGTTTTGTCATATTGTTAACTGTTCTAGCAAATTCAATATCTAAAATTTTAGTATGTTTGCCTTTGCAAAAGCTGCTTACTTTTTTTTCAGCAAAAATATTAGCATTGTTGCCGTATTAAATGATCAAAGTTTTAACGATACTTTAACTCACGACATCGTTAGATTTGAACAACTGGGCCCTTGTAGCCAGATGAGAGATCATCATAGTTGTGAACAACTGGGCCATAGGAGTCAGATGAGAGATCATCATAGTTGTGAACAACTGGGCCATAGGAGTCAGATGAGAGATCATCATAGTTGTGAACAACTGGGCCATAGGAGTCAGATGAGAGATCATCATAGTTGTGAACAACTGGGCCATAGGAGTCAGATGAGAGATCATCATAATTTTGAACAACTGGGCCATAGGAGTCGAGGAGAGAGCATCATAGTTGTGAACAACTGGGCCATAGGAGTCAGATGAGAGATCATCATAGTTGTGAACAACTGTGCCATAGGAGTCAGATGAGGGATCATCATAGTTTTGAACAAACGGGTCCTTGGAGCCAGATGAGAGATCATCATAGTTTTGAACAAGTGGGCCCTTGGAGCCAGATGAGAGATCATCATGACAGCGATGACATCATGGATTTGGCAAAGTGGCGCATGTAGGTCACAATATTTCTAGTATGAAGTTGTTTTTAGATGCAAGCGTTTCCGATGACTATTCAAAAATGTAAAAGTTGTATGAACAAAGCTCCAAAATCTCTTGCACAAGCGAAAACCCTACAAAATATGCAGCAAAACCCTACAACAGATAAGTGTTTGTTCCAGAGGGCAATCATCGCAATTATAACATCTATATATAGAAAAAGGCTCCAACTGCTTTGTGTCAATAAACTGGAATAAAGGGTTCAAAACGTAAGCAAACTGTGGTGCAGATTGAAAGCCTGTGAATCACAGCAAACGCAAATATTTATTATCTGGAAAAAAATACTGTTTAATTACGAAAACATGCCTATAGAAATACGTTTTAAAATTTACCGCCAAAATTTTTTTATGAAAAATTGTCATATTTTTCTTATTTCTGCCCTAAAATATAGATTGTGGGTATTCGTTAGGCGGTTCTAACGAATACTCACAGTCTATATTTTAGAGCAGAAATAAGAAAAATAATGTTTACCACTGTAAACCCCAGATTTTCGACATAAAAGTGGGGTTCAAGAGGGTCAATATATATATAGGCATGTTTTCGTGATGTTTTTATCGTTTTCCCCCAATTAAATGGAGCTACTGTTCAGCTAGAAAGAAGCATTTCTCTTCTTCTTTTATTTATCTTGCCCTGGTGGCCTCAGACCTTTATGTCATTAATGATACTTATCAGTCACATGGTGAGATTGACAAATATACTGCTAGATTTCAAATATATCGTCACCTCCCATTTAGAATCGAAGGAAATTGAACCCTCAAATTTCTCTACTATACTGTTGACAGCACAATACATCACAAAGTTACAGCAGTGTCGACGTAATGAAATCTGAAAACATGTGTCTAGGACACTGATCTTTGCAAACAATACGTCGTTTCTTTCATGCAGTCCCTATGGACTTATATAATGCATATTTTATTAATGTTGGTCTGTGCATAGATTGTCAATATTTGAATTGGACCATATCTAGATGGGTGAAGCAAAGCTGTGTTGGAATAAAAGTTGCTTTACTATTGCACCATCTACGCATGCCCAGATCATTACCAACGACAGTGATGGTCGTATATGAATCTGGTGAGAGTACTTGATATTGGTTGTGCGCAATGACTGTTGGGGCAAATATTCCCATGAAGATCGGAAATTTGTGCATACTGGTCTGTGCTTGTGTGCAGTTAGATTAGACCACAAGGCACACTGTGTCAAAGCTCCGCCCATTTCATTACAAATAAGCTTATAAGTTATAAATAATGAATCAGCAGTATATAGTTTCATTTATCTGTATAAGAATCTATATCTAAGATATCATATCATAATTATTCTTTTATAAATTCCGACAGATTCGCACCTTTTATTTGCGCGGATTAATTTATAGTTTATAAATGTTAAATTCATTTTTAAAACGCAGCTACCCGATAGGACAACGTGATTTATTCCTTAAATGTGTTTGAGTTTATAAGGTGCTACAATGATTTATGGAAATGGATGGCTACATCTTTCATATGCGGTTCGTTTACTTGCTTTATCTCCGATGTTTTTTATGGGTACATGAAAACAAGGCATCCATAAGTCCACTATCGCTCCCTGAGTGATTACAGACTTAGAAAAACAAACCCGTGTGACATAATACTTTGTGATGGCTCTGGAAACGATCTTTATTTGGTGAAATATGTGACAGTTGAGTTATGTTTGCTACGAACATAGATTGGTGTTTCTCATTATCCTTAGAATCGCCTCAGTCTGGACACACAATCTAACATAAGGAAAAATTATCACATGGATACCCAATTTCCTCTGTGTAAAGTGTGGAATGAACATTGTCCTGTAAATGTTATGCGTGGATGTAACTGTCCTGTGTGTGCTTGTTTGTTATGTATTATCATATGAACATGGCCCCCGACTAAGAGAAACCGTCTGAAACCGTTGACGGAGTTTCGTAAACCAGCGGGACTGACCGGTGGTTGGCAATATAGACCTATCACCATTTTCCGCCGTTTGGGGCTTGAAGAAGTAGATGGGCTGCATGATGCTTCCACGCAGAGCTGAAACCGACCGCACACGAGTACTGGTAAACCGGGCCGCTTACAGGACCTTAGCCTGACCAGGCAAAGTGGTGCGAGTCGGACCGCCCATGCTTGTAGACCCTATTAGTTTCATTGGGCGATGTCATTTCATCTGAATGTCGGGTAAAAGTCCCACAAAATTGGAAGCAACGTCTCCAAAATGACCTATACAGTGTTGACGGGAACGTTAAACCTCAAATCAAACAAACAAAAACAATTGTGTTATCATTTTATATTTATATTCATTTCTCTTTTCTTTTGTCTAACCAGGAGCATATAATTCTCTCAAACGTAATGAGAGAATTATATGCTCCTTGTTTAACTGCAAAAGGTTAACAATATTGAAAGGAAGCAATGTCTCCAAAATGACCTATACAGTGGAGGAGGCAACGTCTCCAAAATGACCTATCGAGCTTCTAAAGAGGCCTTCTAAAATGACAAACAAAGCAAAATAAACAAAACAACAACAACATAATATTTTGCTCCCGCCCATCGGTGCTTGAAGAAATAGATGGGCTGCATGATGCTTCCACGCAGAGCTGAAACCGACCCACGCACGAGTACTGGTAAACCGCTTAGAGGATCTAAGCCTGTCCAGGCAAAACGGTGTGAGTCGGACGGTCCATGCTTATAAACCCTAATGGTTTCATTGGGCGGCAGGGTTTGAGGTGTCATTTCATCTCAATGTAGGGTAAAAGTCCCACAAAATTGGAAGCAAGTCTCCAAAATGATCTTTACAGTGATGACGGGGAAGTTAAACCTCAAATCAAACAAACGAACAAAACAACAAAATAACAACCGCAAAACACGCAAAATCTCGTCGCTTTTAGAAGCTTGAAAACTAAACAATTGTCAAATTAGGTCACTTTTTAATCAGTTTACTCTGTTGCTATTGCTTCTGACGCATTTAATTTTAATAGTTTACCATTCAGAAACAATTGATATTTTGAATTCAGGAAGACAATGTCACTCAACAAAAACAGTTTTTACTGTGACCTATCATAATGTAAACATTTTGTGTCATAGAAAGAAATTGCTTCCGATATTGCTCTGTTTTAAGCAGGAAGAGTCGACTTGAAAATGGCGCATTATTCGTCAGAGAGAGAGAGAGAGAGAGAGAGAGAGAGAGAGAGAGAGAGAGAGAGAGAGAGAGAGAGAGAGAGAGAGAGAGAGAGAGAGAGAGACAGATTTTTTTTATTCTAGCTTCAACTGAGAAATAACAGTAAAACCAACAACAATAAACAGACATATGGCATAATGTGTTCTTTTTTTTTTAGGTTTAACGTACCCGTGAACACTGTATATGTCATTTTGGAGACGTCGCTTCCAATTTTTGGGGGACTTTTACCAAACATTGAGATGAAATGACATCTCAAGCCCTGCCAGCCAATGAAACTAATAGAGTTTATATGCATTGGATTCGCAGGCTCACATGACTTTTCCTGGGTAGGCTTAGAACCTGATTTACCAGTACTCTCGTGTGGTCGATGTCAGCTCTGCGTTAAAGCATCGTGCAGCCCAATCTATTTCTTCAAGCCCCGGTGTTCTACGGTCCTTTGGAGATTATTTCGCTTTATTCGAGCCAATCGTTAATCAAAGGTGGGCGAAACCCGGAGTACCAGGAGAAAAAGCACCTTGCAGAACTTGGTCAACATTATCATTAGTCTTGCTTGGCGAATTTAAGGATTTCAATCAGGCATATACATGTATAACATATTACATGTTTCCAGTAGTCTTTTTTATCTAAATGTTCCCATATAATGAGTATTGTAATAAATTAATAAGTGGGTGACACAATTAGCTACAAGCTGCCCTTCCTTGAGGCCCACTAAACAATATTGTCGTTGATTGTTTTATTTTTTGTATTGATATTACTATATACAGTAAAATTCCGATATTAAGACCACCTCTAGGACTGTTCAAAAGTGGTCTTAAAGACCACTTTTGAACAGTCCCAGAGGTGGTCTCTGACTAGAGGACACAGTATGCAGAAAACACAAAAAAAAAATAACTGCAACCTCCTAAATAAGCTTTTTATTACAGAATTAGTCTTAATATAGCGGAATTTTACTCTATATGCTGAATCTTGATAGATCCTTGTTTGAAAACAATACAGACCCAGAAGCCAGCTGATCAGGATATACAGTAAAACTCCTATATTAAGACCGCCTTTGGGACTGTTCAAAAGTGGTCTTTAAGACCACTTTTGATTGTAGAAAATACATAGAAAGCTTAACTGAAGACTTCTCAGTAAACTTTTAAAAACAGATTTAGTCTTAATTTTAGGTGGTCTTAATAGTGGAATTTTACTGTTTTCCATTCTGCTTCTGACTGTAACAAAAATGAAACCATGCAACACAAATGGTTGAAAATAGGGGAGGAGTGAGCATACAGAAATATTCACATTTAGAAAACATGCCTATACAAATACATTTTCTATGAAAAAAAATGAAAATTTTAAGATGAAAAATTGTGATATTTTTCTTATTTCTGCTTAAACTGTAGATTGTGGGTGCTCGTTAGAACCGCCTCATCGAGGCGGTTCTAGCGAGTACCCACCATCTATATTTTAGAGCAGAAATAAGAAAAATTAGGTTTACCCCTGTAAACCCCATTTTTACTATATAAAAGTGGTGTTCGAGGGGTTAAAATTATATAGGAATGTTTTCGTGATGTCATGGTGAGGGTTAGCAAACGCAGCATAAGCTGTATAAATGGGTTCTTTCATTATACATATTATTTCATAGACTGTTTATTGCCGTAGAAATTGTTTTCTTTGGGCGGTAGCGGAATAAAAAGTGTCATTTTGTCATAAGTCTTAGTGAAATCGACAACCTGAAGAATCGAGTGTCTTCTTTCGTGTCATGCTCTTCATCAAAATATTTCTAAAATTACACACGGTGAATAATAAGCGAGACGGTAATGCTGGACAATGAATTCTACCTGTGAAATTGATTGATTACTTCTTCATAGAAAGAAGTACCATCTTATGAGCATAAACATGCGTCGCGAGAGGCAAAAAAAATCAGAATCAGGTCGGATTCAAGGTTTAGTACACGTATTTTTACTTTCAAATGTACCTACCCGAGGGCAAAACGATCAGGAATTCGCTTGGCTTCCGCCATCATACATCGTAGGAGGCCGCCATCTTTAACATAGTTCGGCAATTTTAGATTCTAAAAATAGTCCCGCCTATCCCCACACACAATATCTCCTTGTGCGAGTAATGGGTTTTGAAACAGCCCGTGCTGAATTGCGTTGTTGGGGACCGCTTTATACCCAAATTTACCCCACAATAAGAACTTTACAAAAAAATCCATTTATAACTATTATGTTGACGAGAAATGTATGCGTTAAACCGTAAACAAGATGGTCTCTTTCTTGTGTAAAGGAGTGTTGAAAAATGGTTGTTTTTGTCGGACAATGTGAAAAATCGGATTAGTAAACACACAAAAAGCGCAATTTTATGGTTGGAATGACCTTTGAGTATTTGATCTGTATGGATAAATGGCTTTGGTGACTTCATTCTAGTTGTATACCCGTTTGTCATAGTCCTTGTAAACAAGTAGGACACCACACGTATGCGAAATGTTATCTTTCATGGCTTTGAAGTGATTTGAAATCCGGAATGACAATTTATGATTCTTTTCATAAACTTAAATTTAAGTGCTCTTTTCAGAGTCGCATGTCTGAGTACTCAAATTGCCGTTTTGAGCAGAAATCCTTTTTTTATGAAAACCAAGTATACAAATGCGAACCCGATTTTTTTTTTTTTAATTTTAAAACACCATGCGAGATATTTTTTATCCATTATGAACTGGCATAAAACTGACATTTGGTTGATAAAAATTTATCCATCTATGATCGCTCGGTAGAACCTGTTCTAACGAGTACCAGCAATCTAGGTTTTGGAGTAGAAATAAGAAAAATAAATTAAAACCCACTTTACCATATATAAATTGCCGAGAAAACCAAGTTTCCATTTCTTGTTCAATATTTGAGAAACAAATAAATAAATAAATAAATAAATAAATAAATTCAGCTACTTGAGAATGGAATGAAATAAAAAAAAAAAAGTAAACTAAATATAATTATAAGCAAGAAACTAAAAAGACGCTGATATTTTTATTTTCTTCTGGTATTCTGGAATCTTATGAAATTTTATCTTTCTGGAAATAAGGGGGTTGTCAAAATAGTGACTGACTAATTTCCAAAATTTGCATTAATAATAAAATGAGGAAGAGAAAGAATATATTTCTGCGATAGCAAGCCTATGTTGTATAATGCGATATTTTTTATGTTATTTATCATTTGAAAACTCATTGAGAAAATACATTGTAAATTTTACCGCCGAAAAATCGAACATTTTAAGATGAAAAATTGTGATATTTTTCTTATTTCTGCTCAAAATATAGGTTGTTGGTACGTTAGAACCGCTTCAGTTATGTTTTCTTATTTCTGCTCAAAATATAGATAGTGGGTACATGTTAGAACCGCCCCATCGAGATATGTTTTCTTATTTCTGCTCAAAATATAAATCGTGGGTACACGCTAGAACCGCCTCGATGAGGCGGTTCTAACGTGTACCCACAATCTATATTTTGAACAGAAATAAGAAAAATAAGATTTACCCGTGGAAACCACAGTTTTACTATATAAACGCTGGGCTCGAGGGGGTCAAAATTTTATAGGCGTGTTTCCGTGATGTGTAATGTTTTTTCTTTTCTCTTTTTTAAACAAAGAAAAACGAATCGCCTCAACGAACAACGCCTCAATAATATGAGCAAATATGAGTAATATAATGTATACCCGAGTAACCCCATTCTTCCTATATAAGACACGAACCTTGACCCTTCATATCTATAGAACTAGAATATTTCAGATTATTTTTTATTCTGCTCTCCTCGTTTCGATAACACGCTAGTGCGACATAGTGCATTTTTTCACATCGCCCACATGGCTACTTTTCTGATGAAAATCCGTGACATTTTTCTTATTTATATTGCAAACTTAGGTTGTGGGTGTCCGTTAGCACCGCCTCATTGACACGATTCTAACGAGTGACAACCTGTGTATTGGACTTGATAAATAAATAAAATAAATAAATAAATAAATAAATAAATAAATAAAGCGAAAATGCGAAAACATTTTTGTTTTGTTTTGTATTTGTAGGTTTATGTCTGCATCTGAAAGACTCCATTTATAATAAAACACGTTTCAAAATTGATCACGGAAATTTCTTTGTGTTTCCATAGTAATACAATAATCAATTCAATAAAACAGGGATTCATTTTATTACAATATTTCTATTAGTTAAATCTTTGAAGATACAAACATCTAACTTGCAGAAATAAATGACGCAAGAGAAATAATTGTAATCTGTAGCTAATATATTACATTTTATCATCCCATATACAGTAAAATCCCTCTATGACGACCACCTTAGGGACTGTTCAAAAGTGGTCTTATAGACCACTTTTGAACAGTCCCAAAGGTGGTCCCTCACCAGAGGACACTGTGGCCAGAAAAGATAAAGAAATATTAAGTGCACAGTCAAAACACGACAAAAAAAAAGTGCACAGTCAGTGCACCCTTCAAAATAAGGTTCTCAAAGCAGATTTATTCTTAATTTTAGTTGGTCGTAGTAGCGGAATTTTACTGTATTTCTTTGACTTGACTTTATTCTTTTTGTGTGTGTGTGTGTTTTGTTTTTTCACTGAGTTGACTGTTTCTTGTATTGCAAAATTTATTTTAATTTTATTTGAACTTTATTGTCTCTGTTTTATTTTGTTTTTATTGCATTTGTATTTTACTGCATTGAAACATGTCAGAATAAATGAAGTTTGCTTTGGGGCGGTTCAGTTTTGAACATGACTTTCATTCCTTGTTGCGTGCAAATGATGGACAAAACAAAACACGGGCACTTCTTTTGTTTTTGTGCAAGTAAATAAAAAAAAAAAAAAATTAGACTACGAAGAAGAACAGACACCCAAATGCAAAGAAAAGGAGAGAAAATATTCTAATTTACATGGCTTGGAATTATCTTGTTTTCAGAATTTGCAACATCGCAAATGGAATAAAGTTTGATCTCTGTGTGTGTGTTTGTTTTTGTTTACCGATGTATTTGAGACAATCTTCTCTAATTTGCCTGAGAAAAAAAAAACTAGTGTGCAACACGCCTGTACCATTACGAAAACACGCCTATACAAATACATTGTAAATTTTACCGCCGGAAAAAGGAAAATTTTAAGATGAAAAATTGTGATATTTTTCTTATTTCTGTTTTTCGTGATGAAAAATAACTGGAAACATGAAAATGCCGGGATATCACTGGGCTATAAAGTACCCTTGTATCTTTCTGTGCACTTCTATATATAAGAATAAATTATAATTTGTACATGAATAAAATTTATGCGAACTGGTGAGAAATATATACAATAAATCGCTGAAGAAGGCGAAAGTCGAAAGCGCTTAGTTTTTTCCATTTGTTTTGCACGGTTTATAGCTACGGTTATTGTTTCTTTTATTTTTTTTTCTGAAGTGTATATCATTTCAGTTTTAATCAAATATTTCAGTGTGTCTTATAGCAAATCAATAATTAAATAAAAATATAAATAAATACATAATTTATTTATTTATTTATTTATTTATTTATTTATTTATTTATTTATTTATTTATTAAACTTATTCAATTACAGTGAAATTCTGCTATTTTGGCCACCTAAAATCAGGACTAATTCTGCTATTTTGAAGGGTACACTTAATATTTCTTTCTGTGTTCTGCCTACAATGTCCTCTGGTGAGGGACCACCTTTGGGACTGTTCAAAAGTGGTCTTTCAGACCACTTTTGAAAAGTCCCAAAGGTGGTCTAAATATAGGAATTTTACTGTATTTTTAAATACGGTGATACGCGGTTTCTTTCTATCGCATATCTGTAGAAAACAAACGGAAATAAACAAATAAAAAAAAAAATAAATAAAAAAAACTTGCATATTTTCTGTGGGATGAATATATGTTAAGGATCACTGAAAGAGTTACAGGAAACATACAAAATAGCCTTCTAATGCTTCCAATTTCTTGTTCTCTTATCTTTTTTGTAAGCCAATATGCTTTGGTCGTAAAAATTTCAAACCGAATTACGCCCGTATGGCTTCCGTGAGTTAGTTATTACCTCGTCGGATGAGCTTTGACATAGGGAAAAATTTCCAACGGTGAGAAAAAGAATCTTGTTCGCATTCTGGGCTGGCATATACGGCATGTAAAACCCTGTTCCTGGGTTTTAATGCCAGGAAGATTGACATTTATTGCGATTTCTTCACGGTCCAATTTTCGCGAAAAATTATATCAGTGCATTGAAATGATATCTTCAGAAATGTGTCTGCTTGAATTTTTATGATACAAAACATTTGTCTTTACTTTAGGCAGTAAGGCATGTTCATACATTTTTGAATCAGGAAAAAATGTACACGCTAGGGGTGCCATTTTATGTATCCGAAATAAGTCCGCGAATAATTTTACGGCATCTAAAGAAAATTGAGATAGCGGTTTTATTATATGAAATAATGTTTTAAGAGATTTTTACTTTCTGACCTTTCACTGTGGTTCACTGGTATTAAGGAATAAATTTTGCATTTCTTTAGATTTGATACTTTTGGAAACTAGGGAAGGAAACAGGTTTGAAAGCCGCCTGTGTTTAAACTCTGGTAGAACCAAAAAGGAACGACGGGATTATATTTTCGCCCACAATATTGACTCCCGTATTCTTATTTAGTTTTAATTGTTTAGTTCTTTTTTTTTGTTTCAGCTTCAAGTTGATTTTATTGCAGATTGGTCTTTCCTGAGAAGAGTCCTTCATTTCTCTAAGAGGACCAAAACATGAACGCTAAAACCCCACTTTGTACAAGACATAGCAGATTTGTGTCTTATGTTTTAATGCTGTTCAAAAATATTGAACATTGAATTGAGGAGCTCTATAAAATGAAATACCAGATTAAGACTTCTTTAAAACCTTCTTGTTTAAATATTTATCTAAAATCTTTTAATGTATTCTACGCCCGTTTTTTTTTTACAAGAATCCGCCCATCGCGTGAACAAGTCCGTAAAATGAGCACCCCTAAGCCTATACTTTAAACCGGGGTTAACGGGGGTATACATTATTGTTCTTATTTCTGCTCCAAGACATAGGTTCACCGTTGTGGGTGCTCGTTAGAACCGCCTTACTGAGGCGGTTCTAACGAGCACCCACATTCTATGTTTGCAGTATAAATAAGAAAAAATATCACAGATGTTTCTAAAATGTGGCCATTTTGGTGATGTGAAAAAATGCATGATGCCGCAATGGTGTGTTATTGTAATTTTTGGTCTTTTGGACAGCCCCTAAATACAGGATTTTCACTGTTTATTCATTTTCTTCCTGTTTTAGGACAAGAGACATTTTTAAAAGCCTATTAAATGATACGTACATAAATTTAAAAATCAGGAATGGGGATTAATATTTTTTATCATATGACGTCGCGTTTGAGAGTGTAATAACGCCATGTAATATTTTCGATAATCCACTAGTGGATTAAATATGCAAATTAGCTACATACATCCCGTAACGTTACATGTACGACGTCCTTAACAACGTCGCGTTTACTAACGACGGAATATTGAAATTTTTGTAAACAATCGTGAATAAAATGAGTTTTAAATGTCATATGATAAATAGAATCTTGCATTCGTGCTCATGTATTATTGAATTTAATAAATTCAATAATACATGAACACTCATGTAAGATTCTCTATAACCTCGATGGACATGTTAAAAATACTTTATCTGATCGCCCACAAAGATTTTGTATCTGTGTGTCTTTTTGTCTTTATGTATGTCCGCGTGATTTATAAACGAAATCTACATAACGGCTTTTGTTTACATAGTAGATCATCCACGGCTGAAAAGCATTGGTCGCTATTGGCTGAATAACTAAACGCGAACTACTTTTCCGCGTAGTAATAATCAATGATAGCGCCTACTCGCTACGGATTGACTAAAGTTCGGCGAATGTATTTAACAGCTGTAGCTGTGAAATTTGATCGGTATTCAAAATTGGTGTCTATTACACCATTTATATTTTTCTGATATATCACAAGTTGCATTCTATTAAAGAATATTTCCTGTTAAAGAGACCGAGTCGGAAAAAAGAGAATTATAAAAAAAATGTCAATATAATGTTTTTATGAGTCAAAAACGTCGATGATTACGGAGATTATGGGAAGATAGTCACAATGCAATTGTTTTTCGTCTTTAGGTGATGATGATGACGACACATCACGTGGCGATGCTACTAAGAATATTCTGTTCATAAGCAAAATCTAGTTGGCAACACTGATGATGATGATGATGATGATGATGATGATGATGATGATGATGATGATGATGATAATGATGATGATGATGATGATGCAAATTAGAGACTAAATGAAAACTTTCATGATGATGGTGATGAGGATGATGATGATGATGATGATGCAAATTCGAGACTTTCATCATCATCATCATCATCATCATCATCATCATCATCATCATCATCATCATCATCATCATCATCAAGTATATTAGGGAAAAATCCAATTGCCTAGAATGCTGTCTGAGACAGATTACATTCCGAACTTGATTAGTTGTAAGGAAGAGAAAGTGATAGGTAGATACAGTGTAGATAATGAAAAACATACAGTCACTTTAATTGGTCTAGCATGAATAGAGATTATGCAGACATTCTAGAGTCATAATCAACTGATTTGGATAGACAAGCTTTCTGGAATCAATTTTCACTGATAAACAGAGGTCTTGATAAAATGGGGATAAAACCTGGTAATTGGACATAAATGTCTAACGCTCTCACACACGATATAAAAAGCAAATGAAAGAAAATTGGAGCAAATTAGAGACTAGACGAAAACATTGTTCTCTCCTTTCCTGATGAACCAATGGAAAGAAAATACAGTAAAATTTCTACATTAAGACTACCTTTGGGACTGTTCAAAAGTGGTCTTAAAGACCACTTTTGAACAGTCCCAAAGGTGGTCTATGACCAGAGGACACTGTATGCAGAAAATACAAAGGAAGAATAACTGCAACCTACAAAATTATAAACTTTTAAAGTAGAAATAAGCTTAATTTTAATTTTAGGTGGTCTTAATAGTGGATCCTAATTTTAATTTTAGGTGGTCTTAAAAGCGGATTTTCACTGTATATATATAAAATACACATTGAACAGTGTCCCTGGGAGAATGAATAAATAAATAAATAAATAACGAGAATAAGATAAGAATGAAAGAATAAAACGTTACTATTAAAATTAAAAACGTAAAGATACTAATTGAAAAAAAATTATCAAGTAAATGAAAAAATAGAAACAAAACCATTCAGTAGTGCAAGGTGAATGGAATGAAAATAAATAAATAAAAGAAAATAAATAAATAAATGAATAAAACAAAATACAATAAAAATAAATAAATAAATAAACACCTCTAAAATTCAAAATTCATAATCTGTCCAAACTTTTTTTTTATTTTTAGTTTTAAAATTATACTAACAGTCTGAATATGTCATACATTAATAAGCAAGCATATAATGTTTTGAAGACTCGTGAATATTCAAAATGGCGGCCTATCATGATCTTTCCACTCTTATGTGTGGATATGCGCTGCATTTTACTTTTTGCAATATAGATGATAAAAATTGGACATACATTTTATTTCAGTATCTGGATTTTTTTTTTCAAGCCAACCTATTCTTTGATGCGTGTATTTATACTTATTACGTAGCTTCAATGAGTTGGTTTTCTCAACAGAAACGCCTCGATGTGTACCCACCATATATATGTTGCAGCAATAGCAGGAACAATAAATGAGCACATTTCATCTGTAAACAGTTTTTTTTTTCTTTCTGTCTTCTATATTACATGTACATCGAAACCATATGATGTTATTTTGTTATTTCTATTTTGTTTCGGTACGGTATACAATACCAGGAACTTGATTATTCATTACGAAAACACATCCGTGTGACAGAAAATTCTTTTTATGGCTTCAAAATAAACAAAATATTTTATTCGCCCCGCCCATCGGGGCTTGCAGAAATAGACTGGGCTGCACGATGCTTCAACGCAGAGCAGAAAGAACTGGAAAACCGCTTAGAAGGACTAAGCCTGCCCAGGCAAAGTGGTGTGAGTCAGACCGTCTAGTACATATAAGCCGCTTGGTTTCTTTAGGCTTGAGATTTCATTTCAATGTCGGGTTGAAAGTCCCACAAAACTGGAAGTAAAGTCTCCCAAATGACCCACATAGTGAAGACGGAGACACAAATTCAAACACACAAACAAACAACATAATTTATATTTTTTCCTTATTTCTTTGCCAATCATAAATTGTGAGTACCCGTTAGAACCGCCTCAATACTCGTTAGAACCGCCTCAATACTCGTTAGAACCGCCTCATTGAGGCGGTTCTAACGAGTACAATGAGGCGGTTCTAACGAGTACCCACGATCTAGTTGTTCTCAAACAAAGAGAAATACTGTATACCCCCGTAAATCTCACTTTTTATCTATATGAAGTGGGATTTGCAGGAGTATTCATTTCACGGACGTTAACTTGATATTGCTTCAAAGAAAATCCTGATTTAAAGGACAACAAATGAAATTAACATAAATACAAAGTCACTCTAAGTTAACCCAATCTCACAGATTTATGAAATAGCATATTTCAGTTCTTTAGATATAATTTTACACAACTTCGTCTAAATCAAATCCAAGAAATAAAATTCCCTTTTAGAAAAAACAAACACAGAGAAAAAATCCAAAACATTTTATTCAAACAACAGTAAATGGAAATCGTAACGTCCGATAGAAACGTGTAATTTTGGCAAATTGCGAAAATCAAACAAAAGAACTAAAGTTTCATCCCATTTGGGTAATTATATATCAGATGGAACATAAATCCGAACGGGGCTGACATCTTATTTCGCGATGCAGATCATATATACGGGGACAAAAGTTGTACCACCTATACACGGTTTTGTTTGTTTGTGTTGATTTCGTTCATTTTGGAGATGTTGCTTCCGATTTTGTGCGACTTTTACCCGACATTCAGATGAAATGACATCTCGAGCCCAACCGCCCAAAGGAATCGCTGGGGATAAGGAGCGTTTGAGACTCATACCACCTGTCCTGGGCAGGCTTGGACCTTAGCGGTTTACCAGTACGCAAATTCGGTCAGTTTGAAGCCCATGCAACCCACCCGATCTATTTCTCCAAGCCCCGTTGGGTGGGGCGTGTTTTTTGTGTGTGTTTATTGTTTTGATTTGTTTTCAGTCGTATTTGAAACAACATCAAAACGGACCAGCACTTGGGCCGCGGCAAGAATAAATACATATTTGAACATGTGTACTCAGCGAGGCTCGCACCAGGCTGTGTGCCTATTCAAACAAAATACAGCCCCCCCCCCCCCTCTCACAGCCGCATCCCCTAAACAAGTCCGTGTACAAAACACCCCATGAACCCCAATTTACATGGAAATATCTTGGGTTTACAGAGGTATACATGATATTTCTTATTTTCCTCATTTCTGCTCCAAGATAGGTTGTTGGTACTCGTTATAACCGCCTCAAGGAGGCGGTTCTAAGGAGCACCCACAACCTATATTCGGATCATTATTAAGGAAAATTTAATATTTAAATTGTCATATGAAAAATAAACTTTTCGAATGCTTTGTATCACACGGGTGTTTCACCGTGAATATTAGGAAGCTCACATTATATAAAGAACGACTGCACATCCAGCATTCTATGAGGTTTAATCTTAGTCTTCGCTGCGCGCGCATGCTCAAAGACGTGTTTTCATTTGGCACATTGGCTCAAACAAGAGCTTATAAGTGGGTCTTTAATATGTGATATTAGAAACACAAACACATAATAAAACATAACCTGAGCGATTTTCTGATCGACTGTTTATCAATCTATCCAAAGTTACTTAAAGAATCTGAGTTACGTTGCTGATGTCCACGTGACTATCACTGACCATCCAGACAACATTTGTACGACTTCTGGGTAACGGTTATTTATAGCCGCCTAGTCTTGTCTCTGTGACGTCAGAGTGTTGTGTTCGTGTGGAGGTCACGGTCCAGTCAACACTATTCAGGTCATATCGAGCTGGAAAGTTTACCTTCCCACATTTTTCATGGACAGGTGCTAGAAGTATAGTACACATTCTTTCGCCAGAAACTGATCGTAGAAAAAAAATATGGAATGGGCGCGTGTACTGGGACACTGTCAATCAGTGTAGCTCCGGAGTAGACAGAGCAGAACGCAGCAACTGTTCAGTATTAAAACCCGATTCCTGTAAATGCTGTAATTAGAGATTTAAACGACAGTCTCAGTTCAGACTACACTCAGAAAACGTCGACCCATCAGCGCTGTGAATGCGCTGAATTCTTCTGAAGAGCAAATCTTTCTGCCAATAATTTTGATGACGTTACATGTACATGTGCATCTGCAGACCCACAGAACACGCAACAATCTCGTATGACTTTATAGACGCCATTATTCCAGCGGCGGAGTTGTGATAACGCTGAAATTGCGACCAGTGACATAGGGCCAAACAGACGAAACTTCAAGGTAGAATGTTCCATTGTATATGACCATCGACTGTCTCAGCCCATCTGTCATTTGGCATATGTTTGAAAATTATACGCTGGATGCGAAGCTGTCATAAAGAGAGACAGGGCAGGACAAAACCTACAATAACACTTGGTCAACCAGCGAAGACCCGGATCATCCTGTGCATCCTAACTGTCTGGTCAGAAACTTCGCTTCTTGCACACCAGATCAGGAAATCCATAGTTTTAGCTTGTAATAGAAATTCTGTTCTACCCCTGGTGTTCTTACCCAAAATCGAATATTCTGGCGTGTTTGATAAATGTACTGGTTGAAAACGACCTCATATGCGCCGTCGTCCAAGTTGGTGTCACAGCTTGTTACGTGACGTCACAAAACATTCTTATAGTGTCATCACAATATGGCGGACGTCGGTGCAGCATTGAAACTAGTTCCGCGCTGAGAAATGGAAGGTATGCAAGAAAAAGAATCCTGTATGGGTGTGAGGGGATGGGCAGAAAAATCCATCCCCCAGGATCACTGTCCAGCATCAGTGATGCCGGGCAGTGGCCCTCGGGACGGATTTTTCCATCCACCACTCACACCCATATAAGATTCTTATATTCTGAACCCTACAGTTCACCCAAAAAGAGATGACAGTCTTGTCACACTGGGTACGAATGCACGCATATCAGATTCTTTGCAGGTAGGTAAGACATACGGTCATATTCTGAAACATGGAAGTGGACAACTGGAGTGGCAGGAATCAATCACACCCAGCAGCCATGAAAAGCTTCTCCTAAAGTACAGAATTCGAGCCCCCCCCCCCCCCCCCACCACCACCACCACCACACACACACACACAAAAGAAAAAAGGGAAACATCACGGTAACAAGTACCAATCATGCTATTAACAACACCCTTGTACTCCCGTTTTACATATATTTTTTTTTTTTTTTTTTTTTTTATGAAACTTCCAAGTATGTCAAAACGAATCTAGGATTCTAGTGAGACTGCACAGTCTCTCCAGAGTCCTCTGTGTCCACGCATCGATGAAAGCTCTTTTGTTTGGGTTCGGCTCAAAATTGCTGACCGCTCCATTTGTCAAAAACATAAACTACCGTGCAACAGTTAGGTGACGTAATCGGATTCTGCGGAGCAATTAAAGAACGTAATCCTGTTCATTTCTATAGTTAGAAGAGCTAATCGAATTGTTGTGATTGAAAAATACTCATCAACTCTTGACAGTAATGGACAATCAGGAAGAATAAGCAAACTGGTGTGATGTGTTTATGTTTTCCGAAACTCATGCTACATTCTACATGTCTTTGAGGATTGCCATTGGTTAATTTCACACTTAATGAAAATAAATTGGCCGTTTTATTAAATTTGTTCCTTGAAATACCTTAAGAGTGACATTCAACAGTTAGCGTAATGTTGCGGGGGTTTTAACGAGTACCCGAAATGATTTAGAGCATGATATCCACTTTTCTCTGTAAAAAGCTGGCACTGGATACTCCTAGGACCCTTTGGGGCTGAAATATCTCGTTTTACAATAGGATACCCCACCCACGTGAGATAATCCCTTTTCAACCTTCTTTATTTCTTCTACAACTTGCATTTTTACAGAGATGTTTCGTCAATATTACTTAATAGATTGTGGGTGCTTGCTCGGACCACCTCTTTGAGGCTGCTAGAACAGGGTTCTAATGCATATCGTTGCAACTCCCCAATCTTCAATATAAAAAAGGAGGATTTATTAGGGCCCCGCCCATCGGGCCTTGAAGAAATAGATTGGGTTGCTGAAACCGGCCGCACATGAGTACTGGTAAACTGCTTAGAAGGCCTAAGCCTGCCCAGGCAAAGTGCTGCTAGTCGAACCGTCCATGCATATAAACCCTATTGGTTTCATTGGACGGCAGGCATTGTGTTGTCAATTCACCTCAATGTCGGGTAAAAGTCCAACAAACTTGGAGGCAACGTCTCCAAAATGACCTAAATAGTATTGACGGGCACATTAAACTTCAAATCAAAGGTAGGCATTACATAGACTTTTGCACCAGTATATAGATTACAGTGAAATTCCGCCTAAACTTAAGACAAATTCTACTTTAAAAAGCTTATTTAGCAGGTTGCAGTTATTCTTCCTGTGTTGTTTTTGCAAACAGTGTCCTCTGGTCAGTGACCACCATTGGGACTGTTCAAAAGTGGTCTTGTAGACCACTTTTGAACAGTCCCAAAGGTGGTCTCAATATAGGAATTTTAGTGTTCTCTTTTGGTGACTTACAAACAATATATAAAATTACAACAACACATAAATAAAAGTAGATATTTCTCTATGAAAGTATACGTGGTAGATATAGATGTGAAATTAATTCAGGTGATCATATCCGAACCTTTATTTTTATGAGAATTGCATTGCTCGCGGGCCCTGGCCAGGTGTTGAGAATATTATAGATTCACCGAGAAAATACCTTGATGGTAAGCTGTCACAGGTGAATTTATCGTTTTGTACCTAAACCCAACAATCGTGACTTTGCCTTTTCTGTAAGATAGCCCCGACAGCCCGGGGACCACAAAAGAGCCCCAAAACAACTTCCGGCTATTGAGGACCAATGTTAACCTGCGCATACACTCTAGATCATGGCTATAACAGTTGACCGTACGAATTGTACAAGTTTGTACGAAATAATAAGACAATTATAAGACTGCGCAAACGCACAGGCTCGGCACCGTTTCTTTTTTTTTTTTTTTTTCGCTAGGGCGATCATGCATGTGCTGGTCCCCGGCTTCTATGATGACTGACCGGCACGAACGAAAGATCACAGGGTTAAACTATAATAAAAATGTCTCTCATTAGTTAGTACTAAGTCCGTGGTTACATGTCCTACGTGATCCCAGTCGCATAGTCTTGAAATCTCCTTCTTGTCGTGGGTGGAAAAGGCCACCGTTTTATTCAGTATAAATATCATAAATATGGTAATATTTATGAATAGTTTG
This sequence comes from Lucinisca nassula, assembly GCA_963580285.1. Classification (NCBI taxonomy): domain Eukaryota; kingdom Metazoa; phylum Mollusca; class Bivalvia; order Lucinida; family Lucinidae; genus Lucinisca; species Lucinisca nassula. Next base: position 59,355,789 of record OY757019.1, on the reverse strand, counting down.
AAAAACAAACTACATTTAACCATGTATGCGTTCGCTAGCAATTCAGAAGTTCAACAGATCAAATGACAGAGGACACAATCCAAATTTGTCCTTGATAAGTACAATATTATGTGTGGTCCAGCTTGGAAATGGGTTGCTATTTGACCGCACTGACCCCAGGCAGTAGCGGTCAGTACGGACAGTAAAGTTCGAGTTGCTTCCCTTGCACTGCAATACTGGAATATTGGATATTGATAAACTGCATGATTTATTCGGTTGCAAACAATCATTTGTTGCTGGACTTTCTTTTTAAACTCCCACCCGCCCACCCCACTTTATATAGGAAAAGGTGGAGTCTACAAGGAATCTTATCTCTACCCCCACCCCCCCCACACACACAAGACCGACCATAGATATAGCTCTAAGAGACGGTTCTAACGGGCACAAAGTATTGTTTGTTTTCCAGTTTCCCCGTGTCGCGGGTTGTCAGCTGGTGGGGTCCCAAGGAACGAACCCATGCTGCCACTACACCGTTGCCGTTCGGTGGTACCCCTATTCCCCGTTGTCGGTGAATATAGGGAGACCATCGCTCGGCCCCAGCCCTGGAACAAAGTAAACATTGTAGCACAAGTTTAACCCCAATCATTAGACTTAGGGCAGTTTTGCTGTACAGCACTTCATTAACATGTCTATGTAATGAATAACCATGTAAGCCCCACCCATTACGATAACAGACATTTTTCACATCTCCAAAATGGCTACATTTCTGTTTGTTTGTTTGTTTGAGGATTAACGTCCCCGTCAACACTGTATTGGTCAGTTTGGAGACGTTGCGTCCAGGTTTATGGGACTTTTACCCGGCATTGAGATGAAATGACATCTCAAGCTCTGTCGACCAATGAAACCAATATGGTTTACAAGCATGGCCGGTCCGACTCGCACCGCTTCGCCTGGGCAGGCTTAGATCCTCTAAGCGGTTTACCAATACTCATGTGCGGCCGGTTTCAGCTCTGCGTGGAAGCATCATGCAGCCCATCTCTTTCTTCAAGCCCCAATGGGCGGGGGCCGGGCTACATTTCTGAAAATCCGTGATATTTTATTTTTTGTTTATACTGCAAATATAGGTTGTGGGTGCTCGTAAGAACCGCCTCATTGAGGCGGTTCTAACGTGTACCCACAACCTATATATTGGAGGAGAAATAAAAAAAATAATGTCTACCCCGTGAACCCCCGTTTTCTCTATATAATGTAGGGTTTAGGGGGTGTTCATTTCACGGACTTGTTCACGTGATGTATATATCGGTAAAAGTGGGGATTATAAGGCTATATTCTTGGCCTCGAACACATGGATTCTGGGTACCCGTTACAATGAGCAACCCAAACTACGTTTGGAACAGAAATAAGAAAAAAAGTCACAAAGTTTCGCTAGAAAAAAGCAGACCTAAAAGCTATGGACGAAAATATTGCATGATCAGCTACAGACAACTACTAGGTCAGTGAATGAATACCCTTGCAACTCCGTCCCTCTTTATACAGAGAAATTGATATGTAAACATCTTGCTGCTGGAAATTAAAGATTGTGAGTATTTGTTACAGTTGCCGCATTCTGCCTCAATGAGGCTATTCTAACGAGCAACCACAATCTATATTTAGAGCAAAAATAAGAAAAACATCACATATCTTTAACAGTAAAACAAAAATAGAGTTTTTGCATGATATGAAGCGCCCCCGCCCATGGGGGTCTTGGTTTTTGTTTGTTTGAATTGGGGTTTAACGACCACGTCATGGTGCTTCCAAGCAGAGCTAAAACTGACCACACACGAGTACTGGTAAAGTCTATGCCTGTCCAGGCAAAGTGGCGCGAGTTGCACCGTCCCTGCATCTAAACCCTATTGGTTTGCTTGGAGGTAGGACTTGAGATGCCCTTTCATCTCAGTGTCGGGTAAAAGTCCCACAAAATTGGAAGCAACGTCTCCAAAATGACCTAAATAGTATTGACGGGGACGAAAAAGCTCATTTTAAACAAACAACAAGAGTCCCATGGGCCACTACTACCGTCATGTGTTTTGTACCATATACAGGCATGGCGCACATCTTGGTCATGTGACTAACATTTCATTGCAGCATCACATAGAGTCTTTCATGTAATTTGGTTTCAATCAGCACAGCAGTTTCAGTGGAGAAGAAGATGAAAATACTGAATCTGAGCCATCCAAGACAAAGGTCAGTAATGACCTTGACCTTTGGAATTGATTAACTTCCATTCAGCTGATTGCAAATAATATTTCTGATGCGACAGGCTGCCATGCAATCAGTAAAATCCACTCTCTTGCCTTCTTTTCATACAAATGTCTAAGTAACCAAATTTGACCTTCACGTAGTTAACCGAAGGTCATCACGAGCAAATTTAGTTCCCGATGCTACATACCAAATCTCAAGGTCATCGACTATTTGGTTCCTGAGAAGACACTTTTCAAAATAGTATTACCATATGAGCATGGCGGTAATGTGACCCAATCCTTACGAACAGATTTCTTTCTCCCTACCCATAGAGGCTTCACATATAATCTGGTTTCGATCAACCCAACAGTTTAAGTGAAGAAGATAATCGAAGATAAAAATAATAACCTAAATCTGAGGCACTCAGCACAAAGGTCAGTAAATGACCCTGACCTTTGGAATTGATAAACTTCCATTCAGCTGACTGCAAATAGCATTTCTGATGCCACAGGCTACCAGGAAATCAGAACTATCAACTGTTTTGCCTTTTTTTTCCGTACAAATGTCTGAGTGACCAAATTTGACCTTGATGTAAAAAGTTCAAGGTTAACCACAGGTCATCATTTGAACAAGCTTGGTAGGGCTAGAGTCCCCGATGCTGCATGCCAAGTTTCAATGTCATCGCATATTTGGTTCTTGAGAAGAAGATTTACAAAGTTTTTTTTAACATATATGGGCATGGCGGGTATATTGGTCATGTGACCTAGTCCTTATGAACAAACGTTCGTCATCCTCTTCCCATAGAGGTTCCACATGTAATTTGGTTTCAGTCGATCCAGCAATTTATGAACAGAAAAAAAGATAAAAGAAAATACTAAATCTCAGACATCAATGACAAAGGTCAGTAAATGACCTTCACCTTCGGAATTGATAAAGTTCCATTAAGCTGATTGCAAATATAATTTCTGATGCCATAGGCTACAATGCAATCAGAAAAATACACTGTTTTGCCTTTTTTTTCCATACAAATGTCAAAGTTACCAAAATTTGACCTTGCCACAAAACAGGTCAATGGTCATAATTTGAACAAACTTGGTAGGGCTCGAGTCCCCGATACTGCATACCAAGTTTTAAGTTACTCGGCAATTCGGTTCCTGAGAAGAAGATTTTTAAATGTTTTCACCACATATGGGCATGGTGGCCATATTGGCCATTTGACCCAGTCATCACGAACAAACTTTCGTTCCCCCTTCCCATAGAGGCTCCACTTCAATTGGCCAAGTAGTTTCAGAGGAGATGTCGTTTGAAAATGTTGACAACGCAGACGAAGACGCTGACGCAGACGACGACGACGACGGACCACTGCCTATGCTATAAGCTCCCCTGGAGCTCTCGGCTCTGGTGAGCTAAAAATATAAAAGAAGCATTATATCATTATGTGTGTGATATCCCAATGCTTGTTAATATAAGAAGACATTCTAGAAGGTGTGAGAAAACTGATACTTCGTCTACATTTCACTTTTTTTCTCTGTTGTAGTTACTCCAAAAAATAAATAAATAAATAAAGAAAAAAAAAAAAAAAAAGACAAGTTCATTAGTTGCTGTGGATACAAAACTTTGATATGCTCACTTTCATCTAGGTCTATAAGGGATCGCAAACGTCATGTTAACAAATCCGTGAAGTGAATACCCATCTAAATCCTACTTTATGTAGAGAAAACCTGGGTTTACAGGGGTATACATAATTTTCCTTATTTCTGCTCCGGGTACTCGATAGAACCGCTTCAGTACAAGGTTGTTCTATCGGTTACCTCACAACCTATGGTATGAATATAACTATGAAAAGAAACAAAAAAACAACAACAACAACAAAAACAACACAGCCATTTTAGAGAAAGGAGTCACAGGGATGTGTTGTCGTAATGGTTCGTGTGAAACATTAAAAAGGTACAGTAAAATTGCTATATTAAGACCACCTTTGTGACTGTTCAAAAGTGGTCTTAAAGACCACTTTTGAACAGTCCCGAAGATGATCCCTGATTAGAGGACACTGTATGCAGAAAACACAAAGAAAGAATAACTGAAACTTTCCAAATAAGCTTTTTAAAGAAGAATTATTCTCAATTTTTGGTGGTCTTAATAGCGGAATTTTAATGTCATGACTCTAAGAGTAGCATTTTGCAGGTGAACACGCGTTTCGCAATCTTCTCATTTGTGATCACGATATTTAGTGTGCCCTTTAGTGTGCCCGTTAGAAACGCCACATTGCACGGTTTTAACGGAAGCCTACATACAATCTCTGTATTTTGACATGAAAATTGAACTTCCAATCCCATGTCCCATTGCACCGAGGGGTCGTTGTCTCTGAGAGCTGGGAAAAGGCCCTGATTTTTTTTTTTTTTTTTTTTTGATTTGAGGTTTAACATCCCCGTCAACATTGTACAGGTCATTTTGGAAACATTGCTTCCAATGTTGTGGGACTTTTACCCGACATTGAGATGAAATGACTTTTCAAGCCCTGTCGCCCAATGAAACCAATATGGGTTATAAGCATGGACTGACCGACTCGCTATGTTTGCCTGGGCAGGCTTAGATCCTCTAAGCGGTTTACCAGTACTCGTGTGCGGTAGGTTTCAGCTCTGCGTGGAAGCATCATGCAGCCCATATATTATTTCTTCAAGCCCATTATGGGCGGGGGCCGAAAAGGCCCGGAACCTTGATTTAGAGTGTTACGTTAAACCCTTTAATTCCAGCCAAACTGATACTGTTCATAGAAAATTACACAGCAAGTATATCATTTATAGGCAATTATGTTCTAGAAAGGGTTATCCTTTGGAAGCAAGGATTACACCACAGAACAAAAAATATGGAGTGTAATATATATGTTTTCTGGGCCAGACTTGCTAGTATAGGCCAATTAGGCCTCATCAGTGACCCTCAAATATTTTCAAAATTCAACAATGCAATTAATTATCCCAAAGGACAAGAAAATATAAACTAAACTGTGATGTAGGACAGGGAGACTTTTTACGGCCGCCACACATTCCCAGACACCAGCTGTAGTGACGTCAAATACGTCAAATATCGTCAAAATGTCGTTTTGACGTCGACGTAACTTTGCAGAAACGTTGGTGTGGCGTTGCTCATACATCATGCCAGGAGCCCGCCTTGTTTCTGAACCACTGAATCATGAAGTAAAGAAAACAACAACTACATTTGATCTAATCAAAAGTCTGTCGCCCATACAATTATGTCAGGAGTACACGAACCCATGTGAGAGTATATGCTATCTTTCATGGTGCTAAAATGGCTTTTCGAATTATTATTTGTTTTTCCTTTGCTTATTTCCGTTCAAAACGTAGACTTTTGGTGCTCGTTAGATTCGCCTAACCACATTCTAAGACTTGGAGAAAATATAAGTAAATAAAAACATATTCCACTGTAAACCCTACTGTCCCTGTAAATCTGGACTAACATGATGTCACGAAATTCAGGGGCGTAGCTACCTGTACGCAGATAGGCACTTGCGTACACATTACAAACGTAAAAAATAGACGTAGAAGAAAAAGAAGAAGAAAAAGAAGAGGAAGGAGAAGAAAAAGAAGAAGAAGAAAAAAGAGGAAGAAGAAAGAGGGAGAATGAGAAAAATAAGAAGAAAAAGAAGCAGAAAGAAGATGAAGAAGATGAAGAAGAAGAAAAAGAAGAAAAAAAGAAGAAGAAACAGAAACACAGTGAAGGAGAAGAAGAAGAAGAAGAAGAAGAAGAAGAAGAAGAAGAAAAATTACTGTATGTTTCTAGGATATACGGAACACTATTTATTCGCTAGTATTGTTCCCTCCTTTGCCACGGAGGAAAGAATGTGCTCCCTAAAGGGAGCACATTCTTTCCTGTAAGAGTGGTCCCCATTTGGTTAACGGAGTTATTATTTTTAGTATTTTATTCGGTTTGCGTACAAATGATTTTCCTGAAATGGAAAAAAAAACAAAAAAAAAAAAAAAAAACATGCTTACCCCATCTCTACCCATGTCCCTAGCACACGAGGAAAACAATTCTCCGAGATTCTCTACACCGTCACACTTCTGTGCTATCTACCCCTATTTTAAGACCCCTATGGTATCAGATTTGTTTGCACTAGGCAATAACACTTTTCATTTTATGATCTTCTGGCAGTTTTACGGCCGAGATAACAATGTCGGACAAAACTTGAACGTGTACAAACATGTGTAGAAGAATGGTAACATATCTGATAAACCAGCATAAAAAGACGGGTAACCTGATTTCTGTTTGGGAAAAAAACCTCAGCGAAAACTGGCACACCAAAAATTCTCATAGTTGATATGCCAAGGCCGGTACGAGGCGAAATTGAGAACGGCAAACAATATGTCTAATTAAAGGTCATATACAGAGGAACAGAAATCCATTAAATTTAAAAAGACATTTATTCAAGAAAAACCGAATCAAATTATCTTTATTAGCTTCGAGATATTATAGTTGGAAATATTTCATGAAAAGAGAGCTACTTTAAACTGCTTCGTTAATTAATATTCATGGGGTATTCTATGATGTCATAGATCCACATTGCAATTTTGTAAACTTTTTAGATATGAAATATTTTTTTTTTTTTTTTACTGTCCTCAGGAACTATATAATCGCCTATTTGAATTATGGGAACCTATCTCAACTGACGTGCTAAACCAGTTTTCTCATATTTTCAATACCAAACCTCAAATTCAAAATTAAAAAAAAAAATAAAAAAAAATCAAGATGTGTTTGTAAAACACGAATTTGTCCCCGGGCATGGTCATTTTTTCCAAAGTTGGTCACAGTTCAAAGTCAAGGTCACAGGTCAAGAGTTTGGGTTTGAGTGGGAAGCCCGTGGCACAAGGAACTTACATGCCAAATATGAAGGATCTATCTAACACGGTTCGAAAGTTATGAACAATAATATTTTTTTCTTTAAAGTAGGTCATAGATCAAGGTCATAGGTCAAAATGTTGCATAAATGTAAAGATCTTGCCACAAGGAACCTACATGCCAAATATGAAGGCTCTATCTTAAACGATGAAAAAGTTATGAACAATTTTATTTGTTCTTTTAAGTAGGTCATGGTAAAAAAATGCATGAATGCAAAGCTCTTATCACAAGGAACCTACATGCCAAATATGAAAGCTGTATCTCAAACGGTCAAAAAGTTATAACCGATGTATTTTTTTCTTTGAAGTAGGTCAAAGGTCAAGGTCAAGGTCACAGGTCAAATTCTTTTGCATGAATGTGACGCTCTTGTCACAAGAAACCTTCATGCCAAATATGAATACTCTTTCTCCAACGGTTCAAACGTTATGACCAACGTTAAAGTTGTCCACGTACAAACAAACAAACCAACAAACATACAGGGCAAAAACAATATGTCCCCGCTATCGCTACCGGGGACATAAAAATATTAAACTTATTTAAATTCCAGTTTCTGTATTTGACTGTGGATGAAATGACGAACAGAACTTACCGATCTGTTTAAAAGGCATGTAAGACACTGACCTCAAGTTTGAACTAGAATACTGTCGATGGCGCGCCATCGCAAATCCCCACGTTTTCTACAGAGGGGCCAAGTACCGAAAACCCCTCACCCTGGGCCCTAATTTGACTCCATGGTCAAAATATTACCTGTATTATATTCTACTAATCATGCCCTTCAATTTCATATGCCACATGACTATGTTCCAAAAAACTTAAATTTTGACCCTTTGACCCCTCTCCCAGGGCCCCAATCTGACCCCAGGGTCAAAATTTTACTTGTAGTTTATTCTACCCATTATCCCCTTCGCATAGATATGCAACATGACTATGTTCTGAAAAACTTTAATTTTGACCCCCGACCCCCCCCCCCCTCCCCCAAGTCCGACCCCAGGGCGTGACATAGGGGTCACAGCCAAAATCCCGTTCAATATGTTTTACTTTTTTCATAACTAAGTACATGTGCAAAGTTTGGCATCAAAATCTTCAAAACTGACTTTGTAATTGAATTGTATTGATATTTGACCTTTTGACCCCTCCCCAGGGCCCCTGGGGGCGGGGACAAAAAAAATGTGCTCTTGCGCAAGCCATTCATGTAAGCAACTCGCATACCAAATTTGGTTGAATTCCGGCTAACGGTTTAGGAGGAGATAGCCGGACAGACAGACGGACAGACGGACGGAGGCGATAACAATATCCCCACTTTTTTTTAAAAACGTGGGGATAATTACGATAGTTTTAAACATTTAAAAATACTTATAATACAGATTTAAGTTTAATTTTCGAAATTAAATACCTCATTTCTATTTTAAACTATGAGCAACATACACAGTAGTCAAAAGGCATGGGCAAAATGTATTAGGCAACTGCAAAATGGTAAGCATTGTAGTTAAAATTTAAAACCACTATGACATCGGGTCTTATCAAAGAAAATCCAAAGGCGTTTACTCTAAGAGGAAAATAGTGTGGATGAGTGTTTGAGTTTTACGTCTCACCAACAGCTAAGGTCATACGGAGACGGGACCTCGGTTTAAAGAATCATCCGAAAGTCTGGTGAAGCCCGTGATCGATCCTGCGACCCCTGGATTACAAGGCGAGTAGCATTACCACTACACCACGGAGACTTCTAAGATATCAAATCAAGGAGCTCATGACACAGCTCTTGATCAACTATAAATGAGCACATCTTGGGCCTTCAGTGTCTGGCTATGCTCATAGACATGTTCTGTCCCGTTATAAGATGCATATTAAGCAAATCTGTAAAGTCGCCTACATCTACATATGCAACTGCAATTTGTGCTTTTAGAAAACAAAACGGCTCTACGGATAAGCTGTATGCTGATAAAATGTATAAAGCGTGCGTATTTTTTGTTATGGATAGTTTTTGCCGCGGTAATGTAGAGAGAGAGAGAGAGAGAGAGAGAGAGAGAGAGAGAGAGAGAGAGAGAGAGAGAGAGAGAGAGAGAGAGAGAGAGAGCATACAGCGTTTGACAATTGCAGACTGAACTTAAATGAGTCCTTGGACAAAATCGAAGCTACGATCTTTGACATATATTTTTAGATTTTTATTCTTCCTCATTTTTAGACGCTATAAAACGATGTCTATATCCACTTTATGCAAGTCCACACCTAACAGAAGTGTCGTTGAGTGCCCTGAAAATTTAATTTAGGGCTACAAAAATGAAATTGTGTTTACTTTACATTTGTAAATCTTTCTATTCAAATATACTTGAACGTTCTTCTGTTTTTGAAGAAACTTGAGGCACATTTCGAGGGTCTCATAAACCAGATTTTATGCTTATTTTGTTTAAACTTGTCCGAGAAACATATAGCATGTTATGCATGTATTAACAGATATTATGATGATTTGGAAGCCAAATATGGAACAAAACATGATTACCTAAAACATTACGTTAGATCATTCAATTGTGATACTCTGAAAATACAGTGACATTCCTATATTAAGACCACCTTTGGGACTGTTCAAAAGTGGTCTTTAAGACCACTTTTGAACAGTCCCAAAGATGGTCCCTGACCACAGGACACTGTGGGCAGAAAACACAAAGAAAGTTAAAGTGTACCCATCAAAATTTGCTTTTTAAAGCAGAGTTAGTCTTAATTTTAGGTGGTGATCTTAATAGCGCAAGTTCACTGTATTTGTCCTTAATATGATCCAAATCCAGATTGTTGGTGCTCGTTAGAACAGCCTCATTGAGGCAGATCTAACGCGCACTAACAATTGGGCCCCGTCAAGCGATTTTTGTACTTATCGCCCATGCGAGCAGCGAAGGTTCAGGCGAGCCTGCGCATCCGCGCAGTCACGCCAGAACCTTCGCTGCTCGCTCATACAAGCAGTGAATCAAGAGGAACCTTCAGACAGAAAACCATATCCCTGGCCCCTCTGAATGGCTGGGCATGCGCAGTTAAAATTTGTCATGACGGAATACTCGAAGACACAAATTCGCTTAGCGGGGCTCAATTGATGTTTCTGAGCAATTAAAAGGAAATCAGTTAATGTATGCCTTGTAAACGCCACTTTTCTCTCATGATATACATATAAAGGGGAATGGGAATAACTGGTAGATGTTTCCGCCTTTCAACTTGATCGGTCTACCTTAACCTTCATGTGTTATGAGTATTGTGAGTTGTGTACGGACTGTTTCCTTCAGACTTCGAACTGCTGCTGTTGAATATGTTCTATAAATGGGTTATCCTTTGGAAGCAAGGAATATACACCACAGAACTGAAAAATATGGAGTGTGCATGTTTTCTGGGCCAGACTAGCTAGTTTCGGCCAATTAGGCCTCATCAGTGACCCACAAATATTTTCAAAATTCCACAATCGAATCAATGATCCAAAAGGACAAGAAATGTAAACTACACTATGATGTAGGGCAGGGAGACGTTTTACGGCCGCCACACATTCCCAGACACCAGCTGTAATGACGTTAAATATGTTCTATAAAAGGTTGGTTGGTTGGTTGATTTGAGGTTTAACGTCCCCGTCAACACTGTAAAGGTCATTTTGAGGACGTTGCTTCCAATGTTGTGGGACTTTTACCCAACATTGAGATGAAATGACATCTCAAGCCCTGTCGCTCAATAAAACCAATAGGGCTAATTAGCAGGGACGGTCCGCCTCGCAAAACGGTTATCCTTTGGAAGCAAGGAATAGACCACATGATATGCTTAGAAGGGGGATCATTTAAATGTGCAGGTGATGGTGACCGCTGGCTTCTGAGGGCTAGGTATTGGCGGAGTTGGTGTTGCTGCATCATCAGCACCAATGCGCTCTTTTTGCCATTTTCGTGGCATTCTATTATGCTTTCTTCGAGTTCGAAGCAGATGGTGAGAGATGGCTAGATCTGCACGACCTTTTTAAGTATTCCATTACGATAACATATCCGTGTGATAGAGTGCATGTTTTCAAACCTCAAAAAAGGTAATTTTTCTGATGAAAATTTGTGATAATATTTTTATTTATACTCCAAACATAGGTTTTGAGTGCTCGTTAGAACCGCCTCATTGAGGCGGTTCTAACGAGTACCCACAACCTATGTGTTGGAGCAGAAATAAGGAAAATAATGTTTACCCCACTAAACCCCAGTTTTCTCTATATAAAGTGGGGTTAGGGGGTCTTTATTTCACGGACTTGTTCACGTGATGGAGTTGCTGTTGAGCGCGAGTATAACGAAGGGGTTGAGTAAGGATCTGGGAGCGATCAAATGCAGTGGTGTAAAGATCCCCTTGGTCTGCACGGGAAAACATCGGTTATCGATCGAATAGACATCAGATTGATCGGGGTTTGATCGGAATGTTTTATCCCGACCGATCCAAAATTACTGCACGATCGTTTCACAATCAATATGACCTCTTTTCAACCAATACTCGGCTTCTCGAGCGCTTGGCTACTCGATGGATACTGGAATATCTTGGACATGTCCAAAATGTTCGGCTAGGAAGGCCGAGCGATACCGATCAACGTAGATAATCCCGACCACTCCTGCCGAGCGAGCTCGACAGGTCACCGATCGCTTGATCGTGTTTTATGGCGTTGGTCTGATGAGCAGGTTTATAAAATGGAACCCGGTTGAAAGTGTCATCCCAAATGCAGGGAAAACTCTGAATCATATTCAAGACCCATGGTTTACAAGGTCTCATTTTTATGGAATTGTGGCTTGATTGAAAGACAGACACATGGGTTAAAACCCGAGAATAGTTTTGAATTTATCGTCGTAAATTAAACAATGCTAAGACCGGTCGTCGTAGGCTTCCCTCGGGTTGGAAACCCCAAATCGAATTCATAGTCATGAAATATTCTTGCAATCTAATACTCCAAGAAACAAAAGTTGCAGACATTTGTTAGAATCATCTCACCGAGGAGATTCTAACAAATGGGCCCCGTCAAGCGATTTTGGTACTTATCGCCTATGCGAGCAGCGAAGGTTCAGGCGAGCCTGCGCATCCGCGCAGTCTCGTCAGAACCTTCGCTGCTCGCTCATACAAGCAGTGAATCAAAAGGAACCTTCAGACAGAAAGCCATATCCCTGGCCCCTCTGAATGGCTGGGCATGTGCAATTAAAATTTGTCATGACGGAATGCTCGAAGACACAAATTCGCTTGGGGGGCCTCAAACGTCTACAACATTTGTTTCGTGGAGTAGTGAAGGAAAAACGCCCTTTATTACCTATCATACACCTAACTGGGATTCTTTATAACGGCAAATTCTTGATATCGGCAGGATACCAGGGCACAAATACTGTCGTTTTAACGAGGGTCCTCTGTACCACATTGACAAAACTCATTTTAAACAAAACTTTAACAGACAACCTGGCGTTTACCACGGCAAACAATACATTCTCCCAAATTAATTCAAACATAGGTTGTAGGTACTCGTTAGAACCGCCGCACTGCGAGTATGTTCTAATGAGCACCAAACAGTCTTTGCCTGGAGAAAAGATAAGAAAAACGTATCACAAATTTTCACCGGAACAAAAATGTCAAGTTTTGAATACAAGACTCCATGTCACACGGGTATGTTCGGAGTATCTTAATGATGCAGACCACTACATAGGATGGTCTTGATGGAAACCCCGACAAAACGGTGTGAAAAACGTGAAAAGTTTGAACGAACCTTTGAACTTTGATACCTGATAACAATTATACAAGTATCCAACTGACCTGCCAAGTAAAATTAATCCAGGCGTTTTAAAACTCAGAACGAAACTTTCACTAATGAATTTGAATATTTAAGCCATAATTTAACACAAGCTGACTTCTAATGACTAAATGAAAATTAATGCCGTTTAGCACCCTACGTCATGTAGGCAATGATTTTACAAATAGATGCAATATTTCATTAAAGATGAAAAGTGTGGTCGCTAAATTACATTTTCGCTAAAGGCGAGACATTAAGCACGTAAAAACAGAACATAAATAAAATGGCCGATCTATTTCATAATTCAAGGCCCCGATTTTACGACCCCCAACGATTTAGGAGTTGGTCATTTCTGTGGTCAACATGATAATTTTACTAAGCAGACAACACGTTAGGTAGAAGATGGTATCTAATATTAGATATTTTGGACATAAATGGTTTCCTTGAGGGCGACAGGCGCGACATCAAAAGAAATATTCAAGCACATCTAAAGCGCCGCAAAGGTGAGGATACTCATCACACATAGTAATGTCCATGATGGTTATTTATGGCCCCATAATGTACGTAATGACAATGGTATTAACGAAACTAATCTGGAGAGAGAGAGAGAGAGAGAGAAAGAGAGAGAGAGAGGGAGAGAGAGAGGGTAGTGCATTTACGTAAATACATTTTAAATTTCGTAATCGTCAATGAAATTGTACTTTTGCAAAAGTTAGACTGACAATCACAAATGGGCCAGCGCATGACAAAATCTACAATAAGACCTGCGCCCAACGAAGACTCAGATCAGCCTGCGCATCCGCGCAGTCTGATCAGAGTCTTCGTTGTGCGCTCTAAGGATAGCAAATGGCCCAACGCTCCTTCATGCAGCAAGAGATGTCTCTGGTTAGACTACAATGATGCGCAGGCTGATCTGATTCTTCGCTGTGCGCACTTGTAAGTTGTAGGAAATGCTGTGCCTCGGCTCAAATATAATTAGCACCGTGATTTTGTAATTAAGGGGTACAAATTCAACTTTCTTTTGAGTCATGTTTGTTGGTTTGATTGAGGTTTAACGTCCCCGTCAATACTGTATAGGTCAGTTTGGAGACGTTGCTTCCAATTTTGTGGGACTTTTACCCGACATTGAGATGAAATGACATCTCAAGTCCTGTCGCCCAATGAAACCAATAGGATTTAAAAGCATGGACGGTCCGACTCGCACCGCATTGCCTGGGCAGGCTTAGATCCTCTAAGCGGTTTACCAGTACTCGTGTGCGTTCGGTTTCAGCTCTGCGTGGAAGCATCATGCAGCCCATATATTTCTTCAAGCCCCTATTGGCGGGGGCCTGAGTCTTGTTTGTGTGAGATTTGTACATTGAGTAATTATACAAAGAAATAAAGTTTAATAAATAAAATGTTGGCGCTGTTATATATAGCACACGGCTCAAATCTCTTCACACTGTGCGGATACGCAGGCTGATCTGAGTCTGAGCTGTGTACACATGTCTGAAGTATCGTTTCGCTTGGAGGGACTCAGATACATATGAACACACGGGGACGATAGGAGACAACGAAGGATGCAATATGGCACGCGACATTCAGATAGCCTTTCGTAGCCTGGGTCCAAACCTTTCAATCGTTTGTGTTGAGAGTTTACGTCCCCTGGCCCCGAGATTATAAAACTTTTTCATGCTCAACTCAGCTGAACATGAAATTTGTCCTGCTCATAAATTTTAAAATGCCAACAATTGTTGGCATTTTAAAATATATGAGCAGGACAATTGTTGGCATTTTTCAAATTTATGAGCAGGACGATTGGTGGCATTTTAAAATATATGAGCAGGACATATAGCATTCTTTGCTGATCTGAGCAAGAAAAGTGACTCTATCATTTGTGTTTTAATATATATGAGCATTATGAATTTTAGCTCAGCTGAGTTGAGCATGAAAAAAGTTTTATAACCTTGGGCCCTGGCAAAACTATTAGGTCATTTTGGAGCCATTGCTACCGATTTTGTGGGGCTTTTACTCGACATTGAGATGAAATGACATCGCAAGCCCTACCGCCCAAAGAAACCGCAAAGGTTTAAGGAACTGGTACGACTCGCACCACTTTTTACCTTCTCAGTGGTTTACCAGTATTCAAGTTCTGTCGGTTTCAGCTCTGCGCGGAGGCACCATGCAGCCCAGTCAATCTCTCCAAGCCCTACAGTGTCGTCTCCCAGAGAAAGTGAGGGAGGGAGAAAAGAGATAGAAGAGAGAGTAGAAGAGGAGAAAGTGAGGAACAGTGGAGAAAGAGGTAAATGAAGGGACGTGTAGAAACAAATCAAATAACAGCACCCCACCCCGCCCCCTCTGTCCT
Organism: Lucinisca nassula; assembly: GCA_963580285.1. NCBI lineage: Eukaryota > Metazoa > Mollusca > Bivalvia > Lucinida > Lucinidae > Lucinisca > Lucinisca nassula. The sequence goes on along the minus strand of OY757019.1, from coordinate 59,340,577 downwards.
TACCTGCTGCCCCTAAGCATATATGGGTAAATGCATGTATATACGAGTACATACACATTTTTAAAGCCATTTCCACCTCGGAAAAAAGCAAAGTTTGCAAAGACACATACTACATATCGTCTTAAACTTGTTCTTAAATTCGATAGACCCGCCTCAGCGAGACGGTCCTAAGAGCGACCACAATCTATATATGGTAATAAATTTAGAACAAAAAAGGCCATTCTTTCAGCCACTGGAAATACCATTATATTGCACGGGAATGTTACCATGATGCTTTTTGGGTGATCCTCGCCTTTTACATGTAGTGTAATGAAAACTCCACATGAAATCCCAACTTTGTATAGAACTAAATATAGGTTTCAGAAGGGTATAATTTATTGTCTATTTCTACTAATTATCATAGATTCTAGAAGCTCCGTGATGTAGCGGTAAGGATGAGCCGTTAAAAGGAAGTACCGTCTCCGTATGACCTTAGTTGTTGGTTAAACGTAACACAAACATACACACACGGACACACACAAACACCTCATAGATTATTGTTAAGTTCTTTGAACTTTTTCAAAACAAACTTCGGTAGTGCCAGACCTTGACAAACAAAGTAGATCCTCCCCTTCCCCCGCCCACTGGGGCTTGAAGAAATAAATGGGCTGCATGATGCTTCTACGCAGAGCTGAATCCGGCCCGCACACGAGTACTGGTAAACCGCTTAGAGGCTCTAAGTCTGCCCAGGCAATGCGGTGCGAGTCGGACCGACCAGGCTTATAAACCCTATTGGTTTCATTGGGTGACAGGGCTTGAGATGTCATTCCATCTCAATGTCGGGTAATGACCTAAATAGTGTTGACGGGGACGTTAAACCTCAAATCAAACAAATCAAACAAAACAAAGTAGACCCAGAACAGCCGCTATTAAATGCTTCATCTGATGGAAGTCTACACTGGTTGCTAAAGTACAACCGCCAATAAAAAAAATTAACTGCACTTCTTGCATACTATCACGCGGAAAAATCTACATATCTTGACGGTCGCAAAGGCACCACAGCTGACAGCACAACAGCACCACTCAATCATTTCCTAGACGGAATATCCAAGCATAAATCCTGCCCATTCCTGGACAGTTGAGCCGTTCCTTTTCTAATACTATGGAAACAACTGAAAACTTTTTCGCAATCGTGTTATTACAGAAAAAAATCCTATATTAAGACCACCCATGGGATTGTATAAAAGTGGTCTTTAAGACCACTTTTGAACAGTCCCAAATGTGGTATTTTTTTCAGGAGACACCGAGTGTCAAAACATTAAGGAAGAATAACTGAAACCTCCTCAATATGTTTTTAAAAGCTAATTTAGTATTTTAGGTGGTCTTAATAGCGGAATTTTACTGTATTTTCAGTTCGCCTGTGCCATATTCATCTTTTTTAATGTTTGTGTGTTCTTCGTATTCACCTCAAACGCTATAAGCTTTAGCTAGGAGTCTTTCGTTTCTTTCGTCATGAATGCAAGGCTCCTGAGAAACTTTGATCCAGTCAGCCGGGTTTGGGCATTCCAAGCTCACTGAAAAACCAGAATGTCATTGCCTTGGACAATCAAACTCAGGTGGCTAGCGAATACTCCGATAAGATCATCATCATCATCATCATCATCATCATCATCATCATCATCATCATCATCATCATCATCATCATCATTCTAATGAAAAGCCGTACATGTACTTTTGCCGTCTATTCACACAGCACAAAACACGGACGGAGTGCTGCAATATATGCATTAGAAGTAAGGTTTTACGTATGTTGCATCCCTAAACGTCCGACATCCCTAAGTGTCCGACAAAATTTTAATTTCTCGCAAAATTGTTGGAAACGGTGGGGAATGTTCAATTATGTCGTTTTAAGTGAAAATTTCGAAAAATTTTTTTTGGAAATATTCGAAATTTAACTTCATTTTTTTCTTGTCGGACATTTCGGGGTGCCCCATGCATCCCTAAGTGTCCGCCATCCCTAAATGTCCGACAACATGAAAATTGACTAAGAAAGCATTTTTATTGTTAATAATCAATCAATGATAAATAAAAAGACAAATTCAACGTTAAACCTATGTTAAAAATGTTCACCTTTGGAAATAAGCATTGCAATATATGGATCCGAATATGTCCGCAATCTCTAGATGTCCACCAGCATGACAAGTAACTTGGAAAATAGTTCTTACCGCTAATAATGAATAATGATTTATAAAGAAAAAGGTGAAGTAATTAAACCTATGCTAAAAAAGAATAACTTCGGAACTTATTGGAAGGGGATATAACTCTAAAACTAAGATTGTGTCATGCTGGCGGACATCTAAGGATGCCGGTATATTCGGATCCATATATTGCAATGCTTATTTCCAAAGGTGAAAATTTTTAACATAGGTTTAACGTTGAATTTGTCTTTTTATTTATCATTGATTGATTATTAACAATAAAAATGCTTTCTTAGTCAATTTTCATGTTGTCGGACATTTACGGGTGGCGGACACTTAGGGATGCATGGGTCATCCCTAAGTGTCCGACAAGAAAAAAAAAATGAAGTTAAATTTCGAATATTTTCGAGAAAGAAAGCGAAGTTTTCACTTAAAATGTCACAATTGATCATGCTCCACCGTTTCGGACATCTTCCCGAGAAAATAAGATCTTGTCATGCTGGCGGACATCTAAGGATGACGGTATATTCGGATCCATATATTGCAATGCTTATTTCCAAAGGTGAACATTTTTAACATAGGTTTAACGTTAAATTTGTCTTTTTATTTATCATTGATTGATTATTAACAATAAAAATGCTTTCTTAGTCAATTTTCATGTTGTCGGACATTTAGGGATGGCGGACACTTAGGGATGCATGGGGCACCCCGAAATGTCCGACAAGAAAAAAATTGAAGTTAAATTTCGAATATTTCCAAAAAAAATTTTTTCGAAATTTTCCCTTAAAATGTCATAATTGAACATTCCCCACCGTTTCCAACAATTTTGCGAGAAATTAAAATTTTGTCGGACACTTAGGGATGTCGGACGTTTAGGGATGCAACATACGTACCTCATAGTCTGTGAGAGAAGAGCAGTGATCATTCCATCTGGATCCACACTCTATTAGTAAAGTGTATAACTATCCAAACAATGGGCTGCATGATGCTTCCACGCAGAGCTGAATCCGACCCGCACACGAGTACTGACTACTGGTAAACCGCTTAGAGGATCTAAGCCTGCCCAGGCAACGCGATGCGCACGAGTCAGACCGCCCATGCTTATAAACCTTATTGGCTTCATTGGGCGACAGGGCTTGAGATGTCTTTTCATCTCAATGTCGGGTAAAAGTCCCACAAAATTGGAAGCAACGTCTCCAAAATGACCTTAACAGTGTTGACGGGGACGTTAAACCTCAAATCAAACAAACAAAAAACTATCCAAACAATATATTCATTTAGTGCATGGAGTTATTTCTATAAACAAATTTTCAAAATTTGAGACACTTTTCGTATTTACCGTTGTGGCTTTGAAGGCGGTTCGAACGAGTACTTTCGAAGCAAACCTAAGTAAAACTAATGGATATCACTGTTAGCACTGCCGTATTCCTCTAAAAAGTAGGGGGTTGCGAGGGCTTGCCAAAGTAATAGATTTCTTTTTTTGTTGGTTGGACGTAACACAAACATACACACACGGACACACACAAACACCTCATAGATTATTGTTCAGTTCTTTGAACTTTTCCAAAACAAACTCTTGCAAGGGCTTGCCAAAGTAATAGATTTCTTTTTTTGCGATTTCGCATTCTTTACATGCCCTGTACAAGTCTATGCAATTTGCAACACCGTTACGGTGAACACTACTTCATTAACACAGTATGATAGCATAGCGCATTCTTTATATCTACAAAACGGACATTTTGAAAAAAAAATATATTTGACTTAATAATTCTCCAAACATAGGCTGTATGTGCTCGTTAGAAACGCCTCGTCGAGGCGGTTCTAACGAGTACCCACAAACTATGTCTTAGAGGAGAAATACGAAGAATGATGCATACTATAAACACCAGTTGGCTCTATGCAAACTGGGGTTTACATGTTTACTGGATTGATTTTGTCCTTGCATGGAGTTGTGTTTTCCCACCCCCTTTTGATTTTAAACATAATTCAAAGGTTGTTATTCATTTGAACGTTTTCCGCCATTGAGCACTTACGGAGTGAAGGCAAAATACTCCAATGACCACAATATTCCTTACAAACATGTTAACACAAAGTGTTCAATTATCCATACTGAAATTTTAAACTTTAAACCTCCAAGAATATCCCACAGCAAACCTTTTAGCTAGAGACGACAACGTGCATTGTACAAAAATTAACAGAAAGAAACTTTATTTCTTCTAGTCTTTCAGACTCTATCATGTGACCGCTTCCGCCATCATAAAACAAGCCCCATCACCTCTTCTTTAAAGCAGTGAGAACATAAAACTTTGCCATTTCTTAAAACTTGAGACGACCGAGCAGTCATAAAGTTGATATTATGTCGAACTATCTTTCTTAATGTGAATTCATTATGGGATAACGCCGTTTGATTAAATGGTAACAAGGTTTAACTGCATCCTGGCATAAACTGGTTCCAGAATAGAAATGTTATAGCCTTGAAGCCATTCGATGTGTTGACCTATTTTTAAAATGGTAACAGACAAATCACAGTTTTTTTGTTTTGTTTTCCATTCCGAAAATGCGCCTATTCAAATACAGTAAAATTCCTATATTAAGACCACCTTTGGGACTGTTCAAAAGTGGTCTTTTAGACCACTTTTGAGCAGTCCAAAGGTGGTCTATGACCATAGGGCACTATGAGCAGAAATCACAAAGAAAATTAAGTGAAGCCTTCAAAATAAGATCTGTAAAGCCGATTTAGTCTTAATTTTAGGTGGTCTTAATAGCGGAATTTCACTGTATATTGAACATTTTACTACCAAAAATGAAAATTTGTCAGATAAAAAATCTAGTATGATCAAATTTTAGAAATAAGAAAATAATTTTTACCCCGGTAAACCCCAGTTTTACAAGACAAAAGTGGGTTTAAGGGGGTTAAAAAGGCTTGTTTTCGTGATGGTGTTGAGGTTTAAATTCCTCGTCAACACTGTTTAGGTTATTTTGGGGATTTGGGGGATGCCGCTTCCAATTTTTGTGAAATGTTTACCCAGAACTGAGATTAAATAACATCTCAAGGCCTACCCCCCCCCACACACACACACGTGGACAGACCATCTCGCACCACTTTGCCTGGGTGACTTAGGTCTAAGCGGTTTACCTGTACTTATGTTCGGTCGGTTTCAGCTCGGCGCGGATGCACCAAACAGCCCAATCTATTTCTGCAAGCTCCGACGGGCGGGGCGGGCATGTTACTGGTAGCTTTGCACCTCTTGTTACACTGGTAGATGTAGGTGAAGATTCATACTAATACACATCGGCAAGGACAGCTCACAACGGATGGAAAGTATGGTTGAAAGTCAAAAGAGGCTCTTTTTCTGAATCACTTTAGAGATCAATGTGAATACTTGAGGAAAGGAGTTGAATGGAACCAAGGGGTACATATCCCTGTCGGATTCCAGCTACAGTGCATTTCCGCTATTAAGACCAGCTAAACTTAAGACTGATTCCGCATTAAAAGGTTTTGTATTTTCTACACCAATGTGCTCTAGTAAGAGACCATGTTTCGGACTGTTCAAAAGTGGTCTTAATCCGGTGCTAGGAGGCGTATGCAGCCTTGAAAACCGCATTACTGTGTATGAAATGAATCAATGAAACCGAGTCTCCGATTTTCGTTCTTTTATGTGTTCTTCGTTTCCAAAGGCCTTTCAGTTTTTTATTTTACCTCACTACAGCTGGTGTTAAGTGACGTGTGGTGGCCGTAAAAAGTCACCCCGTGCTTCATCATAGTGCAGATTATATTTTCTTTTCCTTTGGGATCATTGAGCCATTTCTGGTTACTTTGAAAATCAAATATCGCTTAAGCCGGTGCTAGGAGGCGTATCCAGCCTTGCAAACTATATTGCTGTGTACGAAGAGACTCAATAAAACCGAGACTCCGATTTTCGTTCTTTTATGTGTTCTTCGTTTCCAAAGGCAACCTTTTAGCTTTTTATTTGATATAGTAATTAAACTGTATTTCTGAATGAAACTCGATTTAAGGCTGATTGACCAGGACTACACCATGTACATGTACAACAACATACCAATAAAATAAAGTGAAACTAAATCGCTTTATGAATGAACGCCCAGTAGATGTGGTTTCCTTATATACCTTTCTGACGCTTTTGAGACCCGCCTCGACGGGCCACTTATACTGAGTACCCTCAATATATGTATAGTGTGCACAAGAACATCATGGAAACACGCCTGTAAAATATTGACCCTCTTAAACCATAGTTTTTATATAGTAAAACTTGGGTTCACAGGGGTATACGATATGATATGTTTCTTATTTCTGCTCGAGAATATAGAGTGTTGGTACTCGTTAGAATCGCCTCGCCGAGGCGGCTCTAACGAGTTCCCACTGTCTATGTTTTGAGCAGCAAATTGGAAAATATCAGAATGTTTATCTGAAAAATTCTATTTTTGATGGTAAAATTTTCAATATACGTGTATAGGCGTGCTTTCGTAATGATTTGAAACAAAGATAATGCATTCTCCTGTTTCTACATAGAGTTGGGTTTACCGGGGTGGTCATTACACAGACTTGTTAACGTGCTATAATGAGTCGTAAGACATTCATGTTATTAATTCTAATTTCCGTCATACGGTTTCGTGGCATACGCTGACAATGGCAGCCTTAATCTAATTGAAGTTCTTGGTATTGCTTCTGTACATATTTCAAATTGTATTGTATAGCCGCTCGATGCCCTCTCTTCCACTTGGTATTGTCAAAATAGCAGCTCTTTCTGGACCCTAAGTCATTCTGAGGGACTCAGATACAGGAACGTCCTGTGTGCTTTTAACGGTAAGCTGCTTCAAACTACAATCTTTGCTACGTACCTGAGACCTTTACAATATTTGCTACGTACCTGAGACCTTTACAATCTTTGCTACGTACCCGAGACCTTTACAATATTTGCTACGTACCTGAGAACTTTACAATCTTTGCTACGTACCTGAGACCTTTACAATCTTTGCTACGTACCTGAGACCTTTACAATTTTTGCTACGTACCTGAGACCTTTCGGCCCCGCCAATCGGGGCTTGAAGAAATATATCGGCTGCATGATGCTTCCACGCAGAATTGAATCCGACCCGCACACGAGTACTGGTAAACCGCTGAGAGGCTCTAAGCCTGCCCAGGCAAAGCGGTGCGCACGAGTCGAACCGTCCATGCTTATAAAACCATATTGGTTTCATTAGGCGACAGGGCTTGAGATGTCACTTCATCTCAATGTCGGGTAAAAGTCCCACAAAATTGGAGGTAACGTCTCCAAAAGGACGTTTACAGTGTTGACGGGGACGTTAAACCATAAATCAAACAAACCTGAGACCTTGAGCCTTCAAGGCCTTCAGTTGTGACAGTTGTGGAGGTTCATCACAGAATCCTGAATATGTGTGAAGTGCAATACGATTTTATATTGCTATAGCCACATTACAAGATCCCCTGGTACAACATTCGTTCATGTTAGTAGTTCTGGTGTAATGTTCTATATAAAGTATATAAAGGAAATCCTGTAGCAGTAAGGACTACCACACAGAACCGAAAACCCTAAACCCGAAACAAGTTTTTTTTTCTGACCTCGGCCAATAAGGGCTGCAGTTAGGCCTCATCAGTGGCCCTCAAATATTTCCAAAATCCCGCCGTGGAATCAATGATCTCACGGAAACTTTTTACGGCCGCCACACCTTCACTTAATGTTCTATAAAAGGGTAATCCTTTGGACGCAAGGACTACAATACACAACTGAAAACCGGTAACTTGATTAAGGCAATGATCGAGAATCGATTCAATTAACCCGCACCTCCCATAAGAGTCACCAAAGGGAAAGAAGCACAAACATTAAATAACTAGGCCTAATGGAGACAACAATAGCGGAAAGCCAAAAGGACAGTTACTTTCCCACAAAGTGGCCAGTTGGCTATCCAAAACAAAAATATATAAGCGATACACACACTCAAAGACAACCCATAACAAAATAAACCGCGACCGATGGTCTTGGAATGGTCAGTGAAAAGACTCATATTCTAGACAGGTTTTTAATTATTTGGATCCCATTTTGATTTATATGTCTTTGAATCGACTGCCTATTCGAAATTCGTAAAATTGCAGTGTTACATCTGGCTTTCTTTGCCGGATCATTACAGGGTCACTGATGAGGCTTTATTAGCCGAAACTACGTAGTATGACCCATCTTCTTTCTTATAAATGTTTTCATTGCTCTTAAAGGAACTCATTTTTGATTTTTATTTCACTGGAGGTCTTAAATCGATTTTACGCGGCCGCAATCATCGCCCTTGATATCGTCGCGAGTTAGAAGTCCACATGAAGGCTTCCTAACTCATCAGTGCAACATCTCCGAGAACACAAAAATCAACGACCACAGAGATGAAACAACAGCAACAAACCACTGGAGCAAAATGAAACCAACAGTTAGACTCCGATGGGCCCAACCAGAACCAGTGCAGTGTACGTGTGTGTGTTTTTTTTTTCTGGGCAAGTCTAGCTACTTTCGGCCAATCAGGCCACATCAGAGACCCTAAAATATTTCCGAATTACCGCAATGGAATCACTAGAAAATATAATCAACACTATCTAGAGTGTTTAGGTTATCTGACCTTCCTGACATGATCATATCTGTTTCGCTTCACTGCGGTCTCTTAGCGGCTTTGCTCTGTTTGACCTCGATCGTTAGATTTTAACATGTTTTCAATTTCCACCGGTCCATTTATTGGCGGTGCCTTTCCATCTTTTCATCTCTTTCTGCTGATCCTTGTAGCTGAGATGGATTTACTTTTTCAATCGTTGAAATTTCATGGTAACAGTTATATTGTACGTTAGCTGTGACATGCCACGTGAACGGGAGCTGTTACTGTTCCACCTCTTGTCTCTTTTCTTGACAAATATGAGAAGCGTGGCATGATAGTTAAAAGCTTTTTGGAAATCCCGCCGTGCATACACAGAGGTGAGTCCAAGTAAGATATGTTCTTTAGTTAACGGAACGTTCAATATCTTTTCTACGATCATACTGAACAGCAAATAAGGACAGTCATTCAAGACCCATTTGAGGGGCAATGAGAATGTTATGAGAGGCGCTTGAGGGAGAGAAAGACAACATAACTGACAAGTCAACTGGTGGATAAGAATAATAGTTTGGCGCTCAGAACGCTCAGATACTGTGTCATAATATATGGTGCAAAGTACGATGGATGGAACTAAGTAAAGCTACTACCCATTTTGTTTCAGCTGCAACATTCCATTTCCGGCACTGCTGCCTACGTAAAGATCAAGGATCTGAATTTTGACAATCAAAAGGTTCACTGTACTAAAGTCGTTTTTTTTACCTTTTTGCCGCGTTTTTCGGCGCTCACTTTTTCATTTTTGATTTTTATTAATACATCCAGCGAGCACGCTGTGGAGGAGAATCTCTGCCAACGTCTCGTTAAGGATTAGCCTCCTGAATGGTATAATTTACGCTCTAATCAGATGGACTATTTACAATGTTTAAATTTTTCGATTAAAACTAAGTGTAGCCTATAGATGTTTCAGCTGAAACAAAATGGGTAGTAATTTGGAGCAGAAATAAGATGAAATGTCACGAAAGTTCATCTAAAAAAAGAAGAAAGGTTGTTTACTGGATCACACAAGTCACAACTAAATAACACAGGCAGGTTATCATAATGACAGAGTCGCTACCTTAAGAAGCAGGTGATCAAGTTTATAGTTAATGGCTCACATATGCTATATGCGTTAGTAATGACGACCTTTAATGGATATATTAACTGGAATAATGCTTTTAAGTCTGAACATTACAGACACATATTGCATTTTTTTCCTTTGCAAATTTAATTTGGCACCACGAAGAGTTGCAATTAAACGTCTGAATGGTAGATATAAAGTAGGAACTTGATACCGGTTGTTGTTTATTTAATTTAATATGGAAATCAAACATAGATATTGTAGTAAGTAATTGCATTGAAATGAGACAATTTGGACTCTATTGTCTTATAGCAAACTCATTAGAAAAGTACCAGTCTACGTAATCACCCCTAACCTGCGTAATGTCCAGTTTCGCCATTCATTTTGTGGGTTCAATTTTCGGTTATTTTCCTAAATAACACCGAAAAGGCGTATCAGTATAGAAATGTGTCCAAATATATATTTTCAAGCAAAAGTATTTCCAAAGCCTTCGTTGTTGTTGATGTTGGTGGTGGTGGTGGTGCTGGGGTTGGTGTTTCCAAAACCTCGACTAAGGTCATCATTATGATCGGCCAACCCATTTCAACCAGACTATGGACATTTGTAAAGAAGCTAGTTTCATAAGTCCATATGAAATTACGACAGAATTCAGTTAGATTTTCATCGCAGATTCCACACCAATAAAAACAAAATACAGCAAAAACGACCTAAATAATAAAACAAAAACAACAACAGTATCCTCAATGAAAATTGTTAAGTTACGCTTATGGCGTGAAACCCTTCCGCAAATGTAACTGAAAAATCGTATTAACATGCATTGCAAAAAGATTTAACAAATTAGCCTGACAGATGGGAAACTTTTCGGTATGCATATTTACTGTTTGTCCCGAATTTCGTATTGACCAATCAGAAGCAAGCGCGTTACCGATGATAACATATGGTCTATTTCTGTATTTATTGAATCGCAGGTAAATTCAAACATCAGATAAAATGTCCAGAAAATGCGAGGAAACAACCCTTAGCTTGAATCATTAATAATGAAAGAGAAGGGTGTAACCAATTAAGATCATATGAGTTACGGTCAGTTAACCCAAACACACTATTCATGGGCAGCCTTAGACCCAAATGAATGGTCAGTAGCTGACAACTGCCCTTCTTGACTCAGCAGAAGGGGAAATGATAGTAGAAAATATTCCATGATTAATTTCCATTGTAGGACATGTATGTACCCGGAATGGGTCTAAAATCTGCAACCTCTAGCTTCTCACTCACAGTTGCTATGCTAAGCAGCCTGGCACCCACCTATATGCCATACGACACAGAAATGAATGTTGTGAGCCCTTAAGTTTGGAGAAATTAGACAAAGCTGTGTACCATATATCAAAGGCCTGGATTTTCTGGTTTAGACAGGGTTTCCCTATATAAGTCCATGTAAAATATATGGACTCCATTTTCGCCCAGGTCTAGAATCTGAACAATCTTGGCAGAGGTCCATCAGTTGAAACTGTGGACCAAATATCAAAGACCTGGGCCTTCTGGATTCAGTCAAGACGATTTTTAAAGGTAATTCCCTATATAAGTCTATGTAAAACAAGTGGGGCCCCTGCCATTTTTTGGGTCACTCAGCGAAGCTTTGTACAAAATATCAAAGGCCTGGGCCTTCTAGTTTCAGACAACAAGCGTATTAAAGGTTTTCCAAATATAAATATATGTAAAACTAGAGGGGGAATAAGGTTTTAACGCAATTTCACCTTGTGACAAACATTTGACCCAACATGACCCATATTCAAACTAGACCCAGATATTATCAAGAAAAAAATTCCGATGAAGTGCCATGAAGCTGAATGAAGCAAAATTATGGCCTCCAGAGGGTGAGCAAGGTTTTGAAGAAATTTGACATGGTGACCTAGTTTTTAATCTGACATAAACCATATTCAAACTCATCAAGGCAGACACTCTGGTAAAGTTCCATGAAGATTGAAGCAAAATCAAGGCCTCTAGAGGGTTAACAAGGTTTTAACGCAATTTGACCTAGTGACCTAGTTTGACCTAATCTGACATGACTCATATTCGAATTTGATCCAGATATCGTCAAGGCAAACATTCTGGCAAAGTTCATGAAGATGGAGAACAACTTTGGCCTCTAACGGGTGAACCAGGTTTTTAAAGAAATTTGACCTAGTGACCTAGTTTTGACCTGAATAGGATCCAGTTCGAACTTGTCTTTGAAATCATCAAGGCAAGCAGTTTGGAAAAGCTTCGTGACGATTGTTTTTGTTTGATTTGAAGTTTAACGTCCCGTCAACACTGTATAGGTCATTTTGGGAACGTTGCTTCCAATTTTGTGGAACTTTAACCCGACAATGAAATGAAACGACGCCCAATGAAACCAATAGGGTTTATTAGCATGGACGGTCCTACTCGCACCGCTTTACCTGGGCAGGCTTAGATCCTCTAAGTGGTTTACCAGTAGTCGTGTGCGGTCGGTTTCAGCTCTGCGTGGAAGCACCATGCAGCCCATTTATTTCTTCAAGCCCCAATGGGCGGGGGCCGAGGTAACGATTGAAGCAAACTTATGTCCTCTAGAGCGTAAACAAGGTTTTAAAGAATTTTGACCTAGTGACCTAGTTTTTTACCTGACATGAACCATATTCAAACTTGGCCTTGATATCATGAAAGGCAAAAATTCTAGTAAAAAATTGAAGATGGAAGCAAAATTATAGCTTCTAGAAGGTGAACAATGTTTTAAAGAAATCTGACCTAGTGACTTAGTTTTTGACCCGACATGACCCATATTCAAACTTGACCTTAATAGCATCAAAACGAACATCCTGATAAAATTCCCTGAAGATAAAAGCAACAATGTGGCCTCTAGAGGGTGAACAAGGTTGTCACCTAGACCTAGATATTACCAAGTCTAACATTCACGAAGATTGAAATAAAAATGTGGCCTATATAGAGTGAACAAACTAAACGTTGACGACGCACGACACACGGCGCACGTACGGCGGACGCAGGGTGATCACAATAACTCACCTTGAGCACTTCGTGCTCAGCTGAGCTAAAAATCACCAGAACATATGTATGGCATCATGTATTAGCGTTGTACTAGTATTACTGACGACGATCTCATTGTAATAACATCTTTTATTACCTATAATTGTAATACAGCACATAGTGAAAGCTGAAAATTAAAAAAAAACACACACACAAAAAACTTACATTCTCCAAAGTACGTGTCCTAGGTCTCTACACCCATTTTTACTTGTGTGTTTCAGAACCACAGTGGATCTTCAACAAGCCACAAGTCATCTCCAGACCACCAGTGTACACAAGGTCATCCAAACAGGAAAGCTTTCAAAACCGATTTTATGCCAATGTTATGCTGGTATCGTTATGCTGATACGCTAGTGACCAAGCATCGTCGTCAAATTCTCCGGACTGTCTGTTGAACCACCAAGTTGAGCAAGGAAGATAAACTAAGACGAGTGGTTTCAATGGTACTCTAAATGGTGATTTACAATTCTTTGAAGCCATAAATGCAAACATTGAGACTTCTTAACTGTGGATATTTACAACTGACACTATAAAACTGCAAAGTCAGTTAAGTTGTCTTGTGTTTGAAGTGTCCTCTAGATTATGCTATTCTCTTCTAACATGAGCCGTGTCACGAGACATAGATTCGACCTTCAATAGGTCGAAAACCTTGGGGACCCCGAAAATTTGTTCGAGATAAGGGTAGTTCGAGATATTGAGGGTTAATCAAAGCGCCAAGTGAGAAGGCATAATAAGGATTTCTTTTCGATTTTATGTAAAATAGAGGTATGTTGTGTGTACTCATTAGAATCGCCTCACTGAGGCGATTCTAATGAGTACACATAACATACATTTGCAAGATAAATAAGAACTAAATTGTCCAAAATATATATACTGTAGAACGAATAATGGAAATATTTTCTGAGGATGCAAGAATGATTTCGAAACAGTCGTGGTTAACGAGCCATCGCCACACATAACATACTCGTACATATGGAAGATAAATAAGAAAAAAGAAACAAAAACTAAATTGTCCAAAATATATACTTGTAACTACAGTAATGGCAAATATTTCCTAATAAGGACTCAAGAATGAATTCGAAAAAGCCGTGCTTAACGAGCCATCGGTGTTGGAGCCATCGAGGTTTCATTGTAATTCTTCGGGGTTTACGACCAGATTAAGGCACAAACCGTACTGCAAAACAATACAGATACTGGCAAGGTTATTGAAGTTTTAGTCACAGAAACAAGCCGTAATGGACTATCCAAGCAGCGAACACAAAGGTGCCCCTCGGATTCGAAGGCTGATCTGCATATTTGTTGGTCGCGATTCTAACACTGGTCACCTGCACATCCGGTGATATAATGAGTGACAAATCACTAGGCAAAAAAGCGTGACGAGAAGAGCCGCCGTTTTATGACGTTTTGCGAGGTCATCGATCGAAACGAAACTAGGACAATCGATCTTGACATTGGAAGGAGTAATGTCTTTTTCACAAATAAAGTACGTTACAAAAACAGGTAACTGCCAGTGCATGTGTTACAGTCAAACATGTTGGCGGGATTTCTTCAAACAATGGCGGAATGTTGAGAGAATATGAAGGAAACAACATCATATAGTCGACTTTCAGTGTGTTAGAATCGAAATAGATCGGTTTTTTCTGCGTGATTTGTTGAGTAATATATGACAGTTTTTGTCCGTCAGTTGTAAGTAGATAAATCACTCGCGCTGCGCGCTCGTGATTTGATATACATTACAACTGAGAAACAGTGATATATTACTCAACAAATCACTGCTAGAGCTGATCTATTTCATAAATGTCAAAACGTCTTTCTCACGACGTGGGTAATATAAATCAAGGGAAATTTCGGGCCTGTATGCACAACAAACAGATCCAGTTTGCTAATATTTTATTGCATACAAACAAAGCAAAGGGGTTGGGTCACGAGTTCTACCAACATCAGTAATGACCCTTCCTCTGTCAGGTGTTTGACTATAATATATGCAGTTACCAAACAGATCAGGTGACCTTTTCTGTTTGTATTGTTTGTATTTGAGCCAAAATTGAAGTGAAGGCAATGACACTGTTTTGGGTCATTTTTGAGCCGGTCAGTTTACATATTCACACTTTTCCTGGGCAGGCTTATACGTAAGCGTTTAACCAGTACAATGCACATTCTTCCGCCAGAAACTGACATCTGCCCTTCTTGAATCAGCGGAAGGTAGAGAATGCCCGTAGAAAAGATTTCATGATCAATCTCCACGTGAGAATGTTCCGGTGACCTAGAGCATGCTCGGTATATCTCAACCGTTAGCTCTTACGTAGTTTGTTTGTTTTGGTGTTTAACGGCCCAGTCAACACTATTTTAGTCATATTGATCCGGTCACATTGCTTATCCACACTTTTCCTGGGCAGGATTATACGTAAGCGGTCGACCAGTACAGTGCACAGTCTTTCGCCTGAACTGACTACTGCTCTTCTTGAATCAATGACCGTAGAAAAGATTTCATGATCAATCCCCACGAAAGAATGTTGCCGACCCCAGCAGCTGTCACATAGTACTCCTATAGGGATGTGGCTACTCAGATTGCGTGAGCACATTCTTGCTTGACGTGCCTCGCATTCTATTCGTACAAATTCTTAGAAAAGAGGCTATTTTGTTTTTCTTTTACGTCCCTTTCAAGTTTATTTCACTTATTTCGAGCCGATCCTTGATCAGAGATGGACGAAACCCGGGAAAAAGTTCATTTAAAATTGGAAATGCTAACATTATCCATCTAGATTCGATTAGGTTCTCACATCAACGCGTCCTTGTAATGACCATTTTTGTGAACGCTACATTGTATAACTCTAAATCGGCTTTCTCCCTGCCCTACATCATAGTATAGTTTATATTGTCTTGTCCTTCGGGACCATTGATTCCATTGTTGAATTTTGAAAATATTGAGGGTCACTGATGAGGCCTAATTGGCCGAAACTAGCTAATCTGACCCATGAAACATGTACACTCCGTGTCTCCCAGTTCTGTGGTGTATTCCTTGCTTCCAAGGATAACCCTTTCTAGAACATATTTAACGTTACTACAGCTGTTGTCTGGGAATGTATGGCGGCCGTAGAAAGTCTCCCAGCCCTACACCATATGGTAGGGTGACAATCTGGACCAAAAAAATGGGAACCCATACCCCCCCCGTATAACAAGACAAGTCATATACCAAAATGTTCGTCAGCATCTGTAGTATCTGAAACTGCCGGCATAAATTGGCATAAATGATGGCGAGCTGAGAAATCCAAGATGGCGTCCAAGATGGCCGCCATAGCTGTAAATTCCAGTTTTTCGTAAAATATGAATATAAATACCACAAATCATCTTACAAACTTATTTTAATTTATTTTTCTGGTGTAGAAAGAAGATTTGTGCTAGAATATAGATCAACTTTTTAGGTTTGACTTGAAAACCGGTGAAAAAAATGATATTTTATTGTTTTTGTGTCTAGTTTCATAGGTGGTACATAAAAGAAATTCTGATGTTTCAAAATTTAAACAGTTTTTACATATCTATTGTTTTATTTTAACTAAGACACTATTCTAAAATACATTTAACACTATTTTATTATACATTTATGGTTTGTTATGCCTTTTTTACCATCAATTTAGCCCCAGGATTTCCCCACCCACTCAGTTTACCAGTAAAATTCAGTCACATAAATTTATTAATGCTCACAAACAAGGGATTTGTAGGTGTGTGCTTCATTTTAGACAATTAAGTAGTAGAGGACATTCACAATAATGCTTAGTTCTGTTTTCATATCGTCTCAAAAACAAGCCCATATGTTTTTGACCCCCTTGAACCTCACTTTGTTTTATAGAAAACTAGGGTTTTCAGGGGTAAGCATTATTTTTCGAATTTATGCTTAAGGACATAGATTGTGGTGTTTGACAGCATCGCCACATTGAGAGGGTTCTAAAGAGTCCCCACAATCTATGTTTTGAACAGAAATAAGAAAAATATCATTATTATCTGGATTTTTTTTTTTTTTTGGGGGGGGGGGGGGGGGTGGGGGTGAGGGGCTGGTAGTAAAATCTTCCAATGGATTTGAATTATGGGTGTTTTCGTAATGTTATGTATTTAGCCATTTGAAACACCACCTCTTTATAATACTGTTTTCTGAATCCAAGCATAAACCTCTTAGTTAAACAGTGTTATGTCCAAGAAAAAGGTAGAATAGTGTAAAAGAAGTTCCTTTACATGTTTTTGTCATTTTTTTCTATGCAAATAGTTAGGGGTTTGGGCTTTGAACAGTGTTATATAAAAATGTGTTATAAAATGATTGTGCTGTACTAATAGCCTTTTTATTATAGGCCATATCAGACTCCAAGTACATGATTTAAAACTGTCATAGTCTTCGGTATAAATATGAGCTAGTATTGTAAACAAGTTCTTACAAATGTTAGTTTTTTGTTTGTTTGTTTGTTTGTTTGTTTGTTTGAATGGGGTTTAACGTCCCCGTGGACATTATTAAAGTCATTTTGGAGATGTTGCTTCCAATTTTGTGGAACTTTTATCTGACATTGAGATGGAATGACATCTCAAGCCCTACCGCCCAATGAAACCAGAAGGCTTATATGCATTGGACGATCTGACACACACCGCTTTGCCTGGGCAGGCTTAGTCCTTCTTAAAAGCGGTTTACCAGTACTCGTGTGTGGTCAGATTCAGCTCTTCGTGGAAGCACCATGCAGCCCAATCTATTTCTGCATGCCCCGATGGGCGGGGGCAACTTACAAATGTTAGTTTGCTTGTTTGTATTGGGGTTTAACGGCCCAGTCAACACTATTTAGGTCATTTTTGAGCTTGTCAGTTTACTTATCCACACTTTTCCTGTGCAGGCTTATACGTAAGTGATTAACCAGAACAGTGCACATTCTTTCGCCAGAAACTGAAACTGCCCTCCTTGAATCAGCGGAAAGGAGAGAATGACCATTGAAAGGATTTCATGATTAATCTCCACGAAAGAATGTTACCGACCCCAGCAGGTATCGAACCCGTGTCCTCCTGATCACCATTTAGGCGCTTACAAATGTAAGACCTATTCAAACATGCTTTACTACTTGCAAGCTTGAGTACACGGTTGTACTTTCTATGAGGAAATGCAGTCATCACTACACTGATCAGGCTATTTACAACCATATTAGTTAAAAGAGAGAGGCTGCTTGCATCTGTGTTATGAGCTGTGGAATGAATAACCCAGTTTCAGGATCAACCATATGCCCTAGGTCTATAGGGCTAGGCAAATTAATCTTAGATTTAATAGCTCCCCATCAAATCAGTCGCTGATATGTACACCTGTACAAATGGAGCAAAAAACTATTAGTTGGTGGTAGATGACTAGGTCTTACTCCGGGTTTTTGGAGCACCATTGTTGTCTAATGTGTTTGGCTGAACAGCAAACCTACAGAAAAATTGCTGCTGCCTTAACTGGCCCTGAGACATTTGACTCAATACCAAGATCTGAAATCTCTTGAAGCTTGAAGTCTGATTTAGGCAATCCTCTTGCCTATACTATGTAAAGAAGAGCAGGTATCACATCCTGTAAGGCAATGCAGACAGCATAATCACCCTTTCATCTGGCTCTAGCTTCCTGAAAACAGTTTGAACTGGAATACCTGAAACTGAAACCATTACAGCTTATAAGCATGGACGGTCCGACTTGCACCGCTTTGCCTGGACAGGCTTAGATCCTCTAAGGGGTTTACCAATACCCATGTGCGGTCGGTTTCAGCTCTGCGTGGAAGCATCATGCACCTTATGGGCGGTGGGTGGGGGAGGGGGTGGGGGGCGAAGACATTTCGACAATATAGCTACTGGAGATGAAGTTCCTCAAGAGATAAGAGATACAATAAGAAGTTTGATAAGTTGCCATAAAATGGGTCAAAAGCCATTTGAGTCATTCATGCAGGAAAGACTCATACCCATAGCTAGTGAGGCAGTCCAAAGGACAGTCTTATGAGCCTTTGCCTGGGTCAAAACTCCAGACTATGAGTGATATCAGGTCAATGGCACAGGTGTCTGGGGAAACCAGTCTGAGGAACTGACTGCCATCGGTGAAGAGATATATCCTCTCTATACATCAATTTATTCAAGGTCTTGTCTTTCAAAAATGATCATGATCACGCGAGTTTGTTTACAGATGAAGAATGTATGATGTCTACCAATAAGTCGGATTTCCTTGAAAAACTAGAAAGACTTGCTGGTTGTGTAGTATTTGACGGGATGTCTGTACTTAAAATGTTGCAGCATTCAGCATGTCTCAAACTGACATATCAACAGATGGCTGCTATGTTTTGGTCTTACAGTCTTTTTACCATTATTTGGGTAGGTACCATTCACGTCGGTTTTGACAGGAATGAGGAAAACAGTCTCAAATCACAGACCCAACAAAAGTGTGGAAAGAATGTTTCTTCACACGTGCCTGTGTCTACGAGGAAAAATATAGTAACTGGTGATTGATAGATACTTTCAAACAGTAAAATCAAGAACTTTACACTAGATACCTTACTGAAAATTGCCATGAGCTTCTTAAGAAGAATGCTACTGTTGTTGGTGCAGGTTGACTTGAGAACAAGGCTCTGAAGTTTCCACTGATGGAGCGCTGTGGTGCAGTGGTAAAGCATCGGATTTGAGATCGAGAGGTAGCCGGATCGATCCCCACAAGCACCATGTGTTGTTTCCTTGAGCAAGGAACTTTATCCACATTGCTTTGTACTGGTTCCTGTCCAGGAAAAGAGGGCCACGTGGAAGATTAGTACTAGTACTAAATGTGTTATCCTCTATAAATAAGGTTGATTACTATTATTATTATCATGTTGTTCCTGTTCAGCATGAACTTTATTCCAACCGTGAAGAAGCTGATAGTAGAATGATTTGCTACTAGCCGTTGCAGGTCCTCTTGTTGTCAGTTCTGATACCGATGTTTTCTTTCTACTTGTGCATCATTTTAACCTACTTTATGCTGATGACAGGCAGAAGAGGTATTCATGCTGACTGCACTTCACACTGTTTTCAGGAAGCTAGAGCCAGATAAGAGGGCAATTATGCTGTCTGTATTGCCTTATGGGTTGTAATACCTGCTCTTCTTTACATAATACAGGCAAGAAGAAGGCAATTCATGTTCTGCCTAAACCAGACTTCCAGCTTCAAGAGATTTCAGATCTTGGGACTGAGTCAAATGTCTCAGGGCTACTTAAAGCAGTAGCAATTTCTTTTTAGTGCACAGGTGTGCATATCAGCTACCGATTTGATGGGGAGCTTCAAAATCTAAGATTAATTTGCCTAGCCCAGTAGACCTAGGGTATACAGAGTAAACCGCTTAGAGATTCTAAGCATGCCCAGGAAAAGTGGTGCGAGTTGGACCATCCTTGCATATAAAACTTTTTGGTTTAAATGTGTGGCGGGGCTTGAGGTGTCATTTCATCTCAATGTCGGGGAAGGTCCCACAAAAAATTGGAAGCAATGTCTCCAAAATGCAAAATGACTGATACAGTGTTGACGGGGGACGTTGTACTTCAAATCAAACAAAATATAACCTGATTGCATAGCATATCCGCTTTATAACACGTTTTTATATAACAGTTTTGGATATAACACTTTATAACCCCAAAAATCTAGCCAGTTACACAGCAAAAATGACAATGAAAGTCATTTTGGATCAATTTGATAAACAATTTTGTTGCTATTTTGTTTGGATATAGCACTGCTTAATTAAGACGGTCAATGCTCAGATCCCGAAAACAGTGTTATAAAGAGGTGGTGTTTCCTAATGGCTGATCATATAATATAGTATGAGAACAGAACTAAGCATTAGTTTCAATGCCCTCTTCTACTTGTTGTTTAAAATGAAATCCTCGCCTGCAAATCCCTTGAGTGTGAGTATTATGTGAATGAATTGTACTGGTAAACACTGAGTGGGTGGGGTAATCCAGGGGCTAAATTTATGGTAAAACAGTCATAACAAATCATTAATGTACTTGGAAATAGTGTTAAATGTATTTTAGAATAGTGTCTTAGTTAAAATAAAACAATAGATAAATAAAAACTGTTTAAAATTTTGAAACATCAGCATCGTCTTTATGTACCACCTATGAAACTAGACACAAAAACGATGAAATGTCTTTTATTTCACCGGTTTTCAAGTCAAATCCAAAATGTTGATCAATATTCTAGCACAAATCGTCTTTCTTTACCAGAAAAATAAATTAAAATAAGTTTGTAAGATGATTTGTGGCAATATTGTGTGACTGAATTTTACTGGTAAAATGAGTGGGTGGGGTAATCCTGGGGCTAAATTGATGGTAAAAAAGTCATAACCAACCATAAATGTATTTTAGAATAGTGTTAAATGTATTTTAGAATAGTGTCTTAGTTAAAATAAAACAATATATATGTAAAAACTGTTTAAATTTTGAAACATCAGAATTTCTTTTATGTACCACCTATGAAACTAGACACAAAAACAATAAAATATCATTTTTTTCACCGGTTTTCAAGTCAAACCTACAAAGTTGATCTATATTCTAGCACAAATTTTCTTTCTACACCAGAAAAATAAATTAAAATAAGTTTGTAAGATGATTTGTGGTATTTATATTCATATTTTACGAAAAACTGGAATTTACAGCTATGGCGGCCATCTTGGACGCCATCTTGGATTTCTCAGCTCGCCATCATTTATGCCAATTTATGCCGGCAGTTTCAGATACTACAGATGCTGACGAACATTTTGGTATATGACATGTTTTGTTATACGGGGGGGTATGGGTTACTACCAGAAATAGTGGACTTTTTGGCCCATTGTCACCCTACCAATAGTGTAGTTTATCCTTTGGAATCATTGATTCCATTGTTGAATTTTGAAAATATTTGAGGGTCACTGTTGAGGCCTAATTGGCCGAAACTAGCTAGTCTGGCCCAGAAAATATGTACACTCCGTGTTTTCCATTCTTTGGTATATTCCTTGCTTCCAAAGGATAACCCTTTCTAGAACATATTTACATGGTTGCAATACAGTATTGTTCTTATTTCATAGACGGTAGGTACACGGACGAACCCGTGACCTATGTGGAAAACAGCGGATACTCGAAAGCATACATTTTCAAACTTAGCAATTGTTTTCATCTGCGAAACAACTTAACAGCCACGAAATACACGATATTTTCGTCAGATATATAAAGTTAAATGTGTATTTGAGTTTTACGTTCCACCAACAACTAAGGTCATACGGAGACGGTACCTCGGTTTAAAGACTGGTCCGAAAATCTGGCGGAACCTGGACTCGAATCCACAAGCCCGTTTTACAGGTGAGTAGCTTAACCACTATACAACGGGGCTTCTATATACAGCATAACGTAAACACGCCTATTCAAATACATTGAAACTTTTATTGTCAAAAAATGAGCAATTTCAGATGAAAACTTGAGCTATTTTTCTTATTGCTGCAGGAAACATAGATTTTGTGTACTCGTTAGAGGCGGCTCTAGGGAGTACCCACAACCTATGTTACTGAGCAGAAATAAGAAAAATGTGTACCCCTGAAAACCCCAGTTTTACTGTATAAAAGTGTTTTCGTGATGGGACTATAGACGTTTGTTCGAGACAGGGGTTGTTCGAACCACTGGGGGTTAATCATAGTGCTTGATTAAAAGACATAAGATAGATAATGAAGACCCTCGGGACGGATTTTTCCATCCACGCGTCACGCCCATGTAAGATTCTTATATTCTATTAAGTAAATAGTATTTCAATATCGTTTACTCCATATTGTTGTTGATCATTAATGTGTAACTGTTGAGCCTTACTGTTGAGCTCGGATGTCTTCATACGAATCAACGAATCAATTTTTGCTTGTGACAGTACGATTCCCAATATCAAAACTACGTTTGACACTTTTCAAAATTGGTATTGTGGTCTTTTAAACCACTGCTGAACAGTGCTAAAGGTGTTTTCTTACTATTAAACATTGGGTGTAGAAATACAAAGAAAGAAATTTTTCAAATTTATGTTTAAAAGAAAAATTAGTCCTATTTCAGCTGGTCTAAATAGAGGAATTTTACCGGTGCATTAGAACCCAACCCTACAATAATGTTAATGCTGGCCCTCCCAAGGCGTTCAATGCCTTGCAGTTGTATGATTTTGGTATTTATGTTGTTTTCCCCTAATAGTTTTGTATACTATCAGTGGCTTGAGATGACTGTGTTACTATATTGTGGCCCTTAACCTTATCTTAACCCTTATCTTGTTGTTCACGACAACCCCTATCTTTGGAAACAGTGTAAATCCAGATCAGATGGCTTCTGAAATCTACACTGTTTGACATTCCATTTATGAATTTGTAGGAATAAATTACATCAAATAATCTGATTGGTTTAAAGTCAGAAATGGGTGCGGCTAACCTGAATATTCAGCAAGAGAAGGGTTAATATTTTATTGTGTGCACATACAGTGGAGAGTTTCTGTGAAGAGACAAACAACTGAGGATGTAACATCTAGACTCGCTCGGAGTTACAACCTAGTTATAAAGGTCACACTGAAAAGGCCACAATCAAAGAACGCAGACATCTCAAGTCACCTAAATAAAGTAAGTGACGTGGAGGCACACACAGAAAAAGACGAAACATGAACCAACGATACAATACCAATTAACAAATAAGACACTGACAGCGTAAAATACCGACTGTTTCCTTGGCACGGTCGGTAGTAAAAACTACTGAGGAGGGGGAGGGGGTTCAGCCTCGGAGTTTATGACATTTCAACCCTCGTCCTCAGTTACAAACTTATTTTGAAGAGCCCAATGACCTTATGACATTTTTCGAGAAAGGAGGAAGCATCACGAAAACACGCTTATATGAGCCCCGCCAAGCGAATTTGTGTCTTCGAGCATTCCGTCATGACAAATTTTAACTGCGCATGCCCAGCCATCCAGAGGGGCCAGGGATATGGCTTTCTGTCTGAAGGTTCCTCTTGATTCACTGCTTGTATGAACGAGCAGCGAAGGTTCTGGCGAGACTGCGCGGATGTGCAGGCTCGCCTGAACCTTCGCTGTTCGCATAGGCGAAAAGTACCAAAATCGCTTGACGGGGCCCATATAATTTTGACCCTATTAAACCCCACTTTTATACAGTTAAACTGGTGCCTACAGAGGTATACATTATTTTTCTAATTTCTGCTCAAAACAAGAATTCCAAAAGCAGCCTCGGTAGCTCAGTTGTTAGCACGTTCGACTCGTGATCGAGAGTGATCGAGAGGCTGTGGGTTCGAATCCGGCCACCGAAGGCGAGGTGTGTCCTTGGGCAAGACACGTCATGCCACTGACCCACTCCATCCAGGTGTAAATGGATAGCAGTGGTGTAAAAGTTACAGCCTCTCTCGCGCGCGTGTGATAACATCCGGAATGAGTGTTCGAAAGCGAATCAAATAAGCTTGAAGCTTTCATCGCAATCGAACTGAAATAAATTAGTATAAACTAATTACAAAGGGGATTAACTACAATAGTACTGATCCCTTGATCCTATTCAGTAGCAGCAGCACCTCAATGGATATCACAATTATGATAAGGGGTTCCTCAAGATGCATGAAAAAAAAAACAATATTTAAGAACTACAAAGGAGAATAACTGTGTAAGCATTGATCCATGCAAAATATGACAGGTTCCTACAATCATAAAGCAAGATAGACAGGAAAAACAAAGGCGTTATGGGCACTTCATAATTTCAAAGGGGAATTGAATAGCTATATCAGTATCGATCGCTTCACCCTTCATTTTCTGAAGCAGTAACATCTCATGAATTTCAAAATTTATGCGCAATATGATAAGATTCGAAGATATTAATCAAGATATGCAGGAAAAGAACATTTTCAAGAACTGAAATGGGGAATAACTCTGTAAGTATTGATGGCTGGATACTGAGTTTTTCTTTAGCAACGAAATCTTATCAATATTATCCTTTATGCAAACTTTGATAATTGTCTATCTGTATTAAACATGATAGAAAAGAAAAATAGGTGTTGCAGACACCAAACATATTTGTCAAGAATAATATAGGAGAATAACTATAAGAGTGACCCTTATTTTTCTGTAGCAGCAACCTCTCATGAATATAAGCATGTAAAATTCCTCACATCATTAATCAAGATTAGCAGGAAAAAGGAACCAGTGTTAAAGAACTACAAACTTTTAGGTTTTTGTGCTTGTTTGTATCGGAGTTTAACGGCCCAGTCAACACAATTTAGGTCATTTTTGAGCCGGTCAACTTACCTATCCACACCTTTCCTGGGCATGCTTATACGTAAGCGGTTAACTAGTATAGTGCACATTCTTTCGCCAGAAACTGACAACTGCCCTTCATGAACTTCAAAGGTGAATAACTGTATAAGTACTGATCCCCGAACTCTGTTTTTCCTCTAGCAATATCTCAACAACATCAATATCCATGCAAAATATGATTAGATTCCTAAATATATTAAACATGATAGACAGGAAAAACAAGTGTTATGAACACTAAGCATATTTTTTTAAGAATTACAAAGGGCAATAACTATAAGAGTATTGAGCCATGGACCCTATTTTATCTGAAGCAACATCTTATGAATATCAACATGAATGCAAAATATGATAAGATGCCTAGCATAACCAATCAAGATATGCAGGGAAAACAGTTATAAAGAAACACAAAGGGGAATAACCATGTAGATATTGGTCCCTAAACCCTGATCTTCCTTAGCTACATAAGTTTATCAACATCAATAGCTATGCAAAATATGATACGATCCCTAAGATTATGCAACAAAACAGACATGAAAAACAAGTGTTATGGACACCAGTCATACATTTTTAGAATAACAAAGAATAAATAAACTGTAAGTGTATTGTGCCTTTGACCCTTTTTTCTGTAGCAGCAACAGCTCATGAAGATCAACATGAATGCAAAATATTGTAAGCTTCCTAATATTATTAAACAAGATATGCTGGAAAAGCCAAAGTGTTACGGTCAAAAGTGTAACACAAACACTGTAACAGTGGACCCTGACTTTTCTCTGGCAGCAATATCTCATGAATATCAACATGCATACAAAATATGGTAAGGTTCCCAATATTATTAACGAAAAACCAAACTGTTACGGACAAACGTGTAACGGACACATTTGAAAGAATTACAAAGGGAAATAACTATAACAGCATTGATCCCACGACCTTTATTATTCTGTGGCAGCAACATCTCATGAATACCAAAGCAGTTATGCAAAATATGATAAGATTCCTAATATTATGCTGCAAAAAAATAACAGTGTTACGGACAGACGGACGGACCAACAGACTTCGTTTGCGTGGGGTATAAATATAGATTGTCTTGTACGAGGGCGAGTCAACACGAAAACAACAACAACAAAAACAGCCTAACTTATTTCTGGGTGATCTCTTCTTTTTCGATGTAGTTGCCCTCCAGAATGATACACTTGGACTAACGCTGGCCCAGTGCCATCAGCCCAGAACTGAAGAATCCAGGGTCCTTGTCTCCTACCCACTCCTTAACTGCCGCCACGACTTCTTCGTTAGACGGATATCCTTTTTCAAGTTTGGGAAATAGGAAATATTCACTAGGTCCTAAGTTCGGAGAATAGGCGGGTTACGGTATTTGCTCGTATCCAATCCGCCCAACAGCATCCATTGCAATTTTGGAAGTGTGGACTCTTGAATTGTCTTGTGGGAGCAAAATACCTTTGGAGAGTTCATTTATCTCGGTGTTTTTCACGGATCGCAGTTCTTAGTTGGTAGAGCAAATTTGCATAATACGCGCCTGATATTGTACGTTTCCTCGATAGAAAGTCCAACATAACGCATTGTTGTCACGACAAGGTTTCTTATTTTCAACCCGAAACTTATAGGCATGTAATTGCTTGTTCTCTTACAAGAGAGCAGTGCTGGCGTGTTTGCGGGTTAACAGAATTCTTATATTTTTGTGCTACGGTAGCTGGGCCTTGTCAGGGGGGCTGTCCAGTTGTGTTTTCCTTGATAAAGGTGGGTTTCTTCGTTCTTTTCGGGCGGTTTCGGGCCTGCGCGCGCCTGGGCATGTGTTCTTGGTGGGGGCTGCGTCTGTCAGGTCGGGCAGATCTTGTTAAGAGGGCGTATTTTCTAACCAACTAACCTTCTTGAGCCCTCTGTTCTTCTCTGCTGGCTGGCCTATGTGGTCCTCCATACAGGTGGCGTGTCGATCAGGCGACCCGACTTTGCGAGCTATTGTGGCAAGGCCATCGCATGATCGTACACGTGTACTGACCCATCCCTATATAAGTGACTGGCCGCTCGGCATCGGGTGTGGGGCGTTGTTTCCGGAGCCGGTGTTGCGTTATCGAGCATAGGCCGATAGCAGTGAGTAAAATGATTTTTATTTATTGTCTTTGATTCTTAGATGCAGCGCTATTCTTGCTTGTCAGTATCCTTCTTGTGTTAATATTGCCATTTCTTTTCCCTGAACAGCACATAAGGGGAGCACCTTAGTGTTGGACAGAGAAGAAGTGGAACTTAGCCGCTGGATCTATTGCTTACATGGATCGCCGTCTATTGTAGGGGTGGATGATTTTGGCGATTTGTGTGCCGTTCGTAGTGGGGGAGATGGCTGCGTTAGGATTGGGGATACCTTGTGGGACGGCGTTTGTTCATGGCGCGCGCGCGCGCGTCTTTTTGCGGTGTGGTTTGTGTAGATTCTGATCAGGCGCGGTTTAGGGTCACACATACCATCATTATCGGCGCTTCGTTGCATTGGGGGTCCTGATCGGTCGCGGCGCTGGATTTTCGCAATAATGTTATTGTACATTTTTCTCTTCTTTCATTGGAAGGCTGTTCGGGTCCAATGAAAGTTTTAATGAAATAGTGCCAGGGTGCGTTTTCTGTGGGCCCTGATCAGACGCCACCTGCGTCTACGCGCGATATGTTTTTTTATCAATCATATGGCTCCAAGCAGATTTTTCAGATATTTTGAGGGGAGTACATTTTTGCTCACCGGTCTAGCCTGTAAGAATTGGCGAGCATACTGTACTCGATTATGGATGACAAAATAATGTACTTTACTCGCCGTCTGTTGGCAATGCGAGGAGTCCCAGCATCCACGGCTGGTTGTCATCATGAGTTAGTACCCTTTATCCTTAGTTTAGAGTCGGTGTACTTATATCAGAGTACTCCGAGCGATACATTGTCGCTGCAGTGTTAAAATAACGGTGATGCACTCATTTTTTCGTGTTTCTGCTTTGGCATGTGGATTGTGGGTACTCGTTAGAACGGCCTCACGCAGTAATACTGTTCTAACGTGCGGGCGCGGTCCGTATTCTGGGCAGAAGTAGGGAACAATGGCAAACTTTTGCACCGTCATTTTCAGCCATATGTTTTGTTAGAAGAACATTATATTTATGGTAACGCATTGGTTGTTTGCGCAATGCCGTTCTAAGGGACAATTTCAATCATTTAAAAGTGTAATGTTTCTGTATTGTATTTGTACATGTATAAGCTCGTTTCTTAAGTGTAATAGTTTTGTCTTAAATGTAGTAAGCTTTGGTGCACTGAGGTTATATCAGTCCCACTACGTGTATTCGGCCGCAACGTCGTGACGTCAAATTGACGTTGACGTCCTGACCGTTGACGTCGAATATACGTTGATATAACGCTCGCTTGCCCGCTCCTAGTGATCTGTTATGCAGGTTTCCCGTGCAATGAGGGATGGCTTTCATTTATCGCATTTTGTGAAAGGTCAAATTATCCTGAAAGTTTCACCCCCCCCCCCCCCCCCCCCACTTGCGCGGGCATGGCATCACACATCAGGGAGAGAATTTGAAAAGTTGAGGTTAGCAGAGATTATTACGAGATGTTCGTTAATTTCAGACATCTACAAGGCTTTATGATCTACCAATGGCCTGTGGCCCGTAGTAGTATCTAATCGACTATTTTGTCAACCAAGAGGGTAATCCATACTTGACGAAGTCAGAAACGAATCTCTTATTTGAAGGAAGAATCTCCAACATGTAGGACGTGTGAAGGAAGCCTACCGGCGTCCCGTGTATCGGAGAGATCTCCTTAAACGTGTATGGTTCAAAACATGAACACTTCTCGTATATGCCAAAATGGGAACAGAAAAGGAATTCTCTTATTGCTCCTAAGAGCATTGTGTCTTAAATGTAAGACATAAGTAACTGTTGTTTTCCATAAGTGAGTGTGTGTCGTGTACTGTTTTATTGAAGTGACGTGTACTGTTTTATTGAAGTGATGTTGTAAATAAATATTTGTGTTACTTGGACCTTGTTCTTTCTCGATTAGACCACCCCTCGTCTATCTTGACGCACGCTGCCTTTGGGTGTGTGTGAGCCTGAACGGAGCCGCGGGCTAGCTCAACCTCCCACTCACCGGAAGTCACTTGACATTGGTGTCAGAAGTGGGATAAGGTCTTTGAAAGAAAGTGCAGGTCTTAAGTTATTAACGAGCTCATTTGCATGTGTTGTTCTCATAGTCCAAGAGCCCATTCATTTATATTTTTGTGGATGTAGCGGTTTGTGATATGAAGCTACATGTATGTTCAAGTATTGTTATAGTACTGTGAAATCAAATCATGTGAATGAGAATCATGTAAGGAGTTAGTAACTTAAAGGAATACTGAGATACAGCTTCATCCTTTTCTCGGATGGTGGTTAGAGTTTCCAATTATTAACGTCAGCCTAGTGTTACCGCTCAATGTTCCGTTGTGTATGTCCCTTATAGCTTCCCGTTGTCGTGGTGCTTTTTATTGAGTTTTCCCCTTTTGAATTCTGTTTCTTGTCCGTGACGTCACGTAGGTCTAACGTCAATATGACGTCAGAATAACGTTGTTATTGACGTTCATCAGTGATATTGTGTTAATACGCGAGGCGTAGCTTCAATGGTAATGATCATTTGGAGTCACGTTCCTATTTGTGAGTTATGATAAACGTAACGCCAATTGTGACGTTCAAATTTTGACGTTTTTATGAGTTAAGCTTGCTTAACAACATTAAGTAGCTTGTTTGATCAGTATTTTAGCTGGTCTTATGCACAAGATATCTAACTGGTGAAATATTGTGCTAGTTTTATAGCATTTGCCATTTATATTTTGACCGACGTGTAATTATACGTCATTCCAAAATGGACAAGTTATTGGAACAAGGAACCCGCTTGGGTTATGAGGGGCAGGAACTCCAAAATTGGGTGAAGGAACAGCAGGCATTTGAAAGGGAGGAAAGGGTCCGCGTAAGGGAGTTGGAGTTGGCTAAATTAGATCAGGTAGAGAAGGATAGAGAATTGGAGTTAGCTAAGGTAGAGAAGGATAAAGAATTAGAGATGGCTAAAGTAGCTCAGGTAGAGAAGGATAGAGAATTGGAGTTAACTAAGGTAGAGAAGGATAAAGAATTAGAGATGGCTAAAGTAGCTCAGGTAGAGAAGGATAGAGAATTGGAGCTGGCTAAGGTAGAGAAGGATATAGAATTAGAATTGGCTAAATTAGCTCAGGTAGAGAAGGATAGAGAGAAGGATAGAGAATTGGAGTTGGCTAAAGTAGCTCAGGTAGAGAAGGATAGAGAATTGGAGTTGGCTAGAATAGCTCAGGTAGAGAAGGAAAGAGAATTAGAGTTGTCTAAATTGGCCCATGAGAAGGAAATAGCGCTGTTGAATATAAGGTTAGAACGCGAACGTTTGACGGCAAACGTTAAAATCGCACATGAACAGACTGAGAAAGCAGCGCGGGCTAAGGATCCTAAGTTGCCTTACTTTGACGAGGCAAAGGATAAGATGGATAGTTACATTTCGCGGTTTGAAAATACGCGACCGCGAATAGGTGGGAAACGGATCGTTGGGCTATAAATTTGAGTGCATTATTAAAAGGCCGTGCCCTGGAAGTTTATGATAGGCTCTCAAATGAAGATGCAAATGATTATGTTAAGCTCAAAGAAGCATTGCTGAAAAACTTTGACATGACTGAAAGAGGTTTCCGTAAAAAGTTTCGTTACGAGAGACCAGTTAAGAGTGAAACTTTTATACAGTTCAGTGGCAGACTGAGAAGTTATTTTGATAAGTGGTTGTCCCTTGGTAATGTAACAAAATCATATGACGCAGTCTGTGATTTTATGGCAAGGGATCAATTTTTGGAATGTTGCAATAGGGAATTGTACGTTCATTTGAAGCCTAGGGAATTTGAAAGTGTATCTGACATGGCTAAGGAGGCCGATCTCTTTGCGGAAGCGAGAGGCGGTGTCCTTAGCTGTGTGTCGAAGGCAGCTCAAGGCGGAAAAGGGGGGCCTCAAAATAAGCCCAACGATCCAAACAAAAATAATGATACGACTTCCGGTAAGAAACCGTACATAAAGTGTGGTATATGCGGTAAGTGCTGGAACCATCCCAGCCGTAAGATGGTTTCGAGCGCGAATATAGAGGAAAATAAAACGGTTGACAATACGGCTGACCATAATATTGGTCGTGGTGCTAACCGCGGACGTGGAAGAGGTCGAGGAGATTATCGCGGACGCGGAAGAGGAATGCATCAGAATCAAAACAGTAGTACAGCTAAGGGAGATCATCAGATAAGCTTTTGTAGAGCAAATAGAAATAACAGTGACTCTATTATTGATAGTGATATGCAGAGTACTTATCCAGTGAAAGACGGTATTGATACTTCTTGGAGTAAGGATAAGGAAGGGGTTTGTTATTTCTTGAAGTCTAGGTTACCCACAGCTCCCGGTTTGGTGAATGGAAAAAAGGTAGTGGTATTACGAGATACTGGGTGTACGGGTGTGGTAATTCGTAGCTGTTTAATATCTGATGATCAGTTGATTGATAAGGAATCTGAGGTCACATTGATTGATCAGACTTCCAATGTTTGTCCTATGGCACTAATTGATATAGATTGTCCCTTTTTCAAAGGTACTACTGAGGCATTATGCATGGATGATACACTTTACGACTTGGTTATTGGTAATATTGACGGTTCTAAGCTGCCTGATATGTCACATTTCTCGGCAGATAATGCAGCTAGTGTGGTTACCAGGTCACAAGCTAGGAATGAAGAAAAAGTGTATAGAAAACTGAAGGTCCCGGAACAGATTTTGAGTGGTGACAGGGAAGCTCTCAAACTTGCTCAGCAGAGTGATTCTAGTTTGCACTTGATCAGGCGTAGGGTACAATCTGGGACAGTTTCGGTCACTAGAGGCTTGAATAGGGGTGAAGCTAAGTTTGTCAGTAAGAAAGACTTGATGTATAGGCAGTTCACTCTCGGCAATAAGACCTCATTACAACTTATTGTTCA
The DNA here is from genome assembly GCA_963580285.1 of Lucinisca nassula. Lineage (NCBI taxonomy): Eukaryota > Metazoa > Mollusca > Bivalvia > Lucinida > Lucinidae > Lucinisca > Lucinisca nassula. Next base: position 59,308,298 of record OY757019.1, on the reverse strand, counting down.
TTCTGGTTATAGAGAAAAGGTTCTTAAGCTTGCCCATGAATCTTTATTGGCAGGACACTTGGGTATCAGAAAAACCTTGGCAGAGTTGTTTCAGAGTTTTATTGGCCTGGTGTTTGTGGCGATGTATCTAGGTTTTGTAAGTCGTGCGACATTTGCCAGAGAACCATACCAAAGGGTCGTGTCCCTAAGGTACCTTTAGGTAGAATGCCAATTATTGATACACCATTCAAGAGGGTGGCTGTTGATATTGTCGGTCCCATTGAACCTCGGTCTGATCGGAAGTCCCGGTACATTTTGACCTTAATTGATTATGCCACGCGATATCCTGAGGCGGTGGCATTGCCTAGTATTGAAACTGAGCGGGTAGCGGAGGCCCTTGTCGAGGTGTTCAGTAGAGTTGGTGTACCTGATGAGTTGCTTTCAGACTGTGGTACCCAGTTTACCTCTGAGGTCATGAAGGAGGTCAGTAGATTGCTGTCATTACAGCAGTTAACGACATCAATTTATCATCCGATGACAAATGGTTTAATTGAAAAATTTCATGCTTGCCTGAAGCAGATGCTGCGTAAGTTGAGTGCTGAACGACCCAGAGACTGGGATAAGTATTTACCCGCCTTGTTATTTGCTGTAAGAGAAGTTCCTCAAGAGAGTCTTGGTTTCTCGCCTTTCGAACTGTTGTTTGGTCGTAATGTCAAAGGCCCAATGTCTATTTTGAGGGAACTTTGGTCAGAGGAGGTAGAGGACGAACAGGTGCATTCAACTTATCAATATGTTATTGATTTGAGGAATAGAATTGAGGAAACGTGTAAATTAGCGCATGAAAACCTTAGGAAGGCTCAAATCAGGCAAAAAAGTACTTTGATACGCGCGCGAAGTCGCGCCAGTTTAAAGTGGGAGATAAAGTTCTCATCTTACTTCCCACTTGTAGCAACAAGTTGCTATTACAATGGAAAGCCCCGTATGTAGTTGAGGAGGTAGTTAATAAAATGGACTACGGAATTGATGTAGAGGGGGTAGTGAAGACATATCATGCAAATATGCTAAAGCAGTACGTCGAACGGCATACTGCGTCACACTGCCTTTTGTCAGCAGAATCGGTATGTTCCACTGAGGACGATGAGAGCGACGTACTATCATTAAATGATTGTATTTTCCCATTAGGATCTGATAATGAATCATTTGAAGAAGTCCAAGTTTCGGACAAGTTAACGCCGGAACAACAAGATGAAATCAAGTCGCTCATAAGTCAGTATCCGGACGTATTGACGAGTATACCGGGTCGTACTGACCTAATCAAACATGATATAAAACTGCTGACGACTGAACCAGCAAGGTCTAAGGGTTATCCTATCCCGTATAAGACGCGTGACGTCATGGAAAAGGAACTTCAGGAAATGCTTGAGTTCGATGTTATTGAGCCCTCGGTTTCGCCATATTCCTCGCCGATCGTTCTTGTACCAAAGAAGGACGGATCGATACGGTTTTGTATCGATTTCCGTAAGCTAAACAAGATTACGGAATTCGATGCAGAACCTATGCCGAATATGGAGGAAGTCATCAATAGAATGTCTGGCCATAGGTACTTCACGAAAATGGATCTTTGTAAAGGTTATTGGCAGTTAGTCCTCGCCGAGGCGGCAAAACCTCTCACTGCATTTGAAACTCCTAAAGGGCTTTTCCAATTCAAAACCATGCCGTTTGGATTGGTAAATGCCAGTGCTTCTTTCTGTAGGCTGATGCGTAAGGTTTTGCGTGACCTTCCCAATGTTGACAGTTTTGTTGATGATATGTGGATTTTTACCCAAACATGGAGGGAGCATGTGACGTCTCTACGTCAGGTTCTTGACCGCCTCAGGTCAGCTGGTTTGACGGCGAAACCTTCTAAATGTATGATTGGGTTTGATAAGATTGATTGTCTTGGTCACAGTATCGTCGAGCAGACGTTAAGACCGCAAGAAGACAAAATTCATGCCATTAAGGAGGCACCCAGACCCAAAACTAAGAAGCAGATAAGATCTTTCCTTGGCTTGGCAGGCTTTTATCGGAGGTTTATCCCTAATTTCGCCACCATTGCTTCCCCGTTAACTGATTTGACAAAGAAGGACAGACCTAACAACATCAAGGATTGGCAAGACTGTCATGAGAAAGCTTTTCAGACGCTGAAGAATAGGCTCACGTCTAGCCCTATTCTTCGCCTGCCCTTGTTTAATGACAGTCATCCCTTTATTCTTAGAACCGATGCGTCAGACACGGGCATTGGTGCTGTCCTTCTGCAAGAGTTTAAGGATGAGGGTAAACTTCCAATAGCGTATGCTAGTAGGAAACTTCTACCTAGGAAACGCAACTACTCTGTCATTGAGAAGGAATGTTTAGCCATTGTATGGGGAATTGATAAGTTCCACAAGTATCTTTTTGGGGTAGAGTTTTGGCTTGAAACTGACCATAAGCCACTGTCGTACATGCAGTCCGCCAAGGGACTTAACCCTCGTATCATGAGATGGGCATTAAAGATTCAGCCCTATCGATTCAGAATCATAGCCATCCGAGGACCGGATAATGTAGGGGCTGATTATCTCAGTAGATCATGAACATAGTTCTATGTATATTGTTGTATATAGCTGTGTGCAGGTTAACAAGAACCTCTTGTCGATAGTTAAGAAAAAGGAAATCTTTCATATCCTTTTACTCCCAAAAGGGGGACTTTTGTCACGACAAGGTTTCTTATTTTCAACCCGAAACTTATAGGCATGTAATTGCTTGTTCTCTTACAAGAGAGCAGTGCTGGCGTGTTTGCGGGTTAACCGAATTCTTATATTTTTGTGCTACGGTAGCTGGGCCTTGTCAGGGGGGCTGTCCAGTTGTGTTTTCCTTGATAAAGGTGGGTTTCTTCGTTCTTTTCGGGCGGTTTCGGGCCTGCGCGCGCCTGGGCATGTGTTCTTGGTGGGGGCTGCGTCTGTCAGGTCGGGCAGATCTTGTTAAGAGGGCGTATTTTCTAACCAACTAACCTTCTTGAGCCCTCTGTTCTTCTCTGCTGGCTGGCCTATGTGGTCCTCCATACAGGTGGCGTGTCGATCAGGCGACCCGACTTTGCGAGCTATTGTGGCACGTGTACTGACCCATCCCTATATAAGTGACTGGCCGCTCGGCATCGGGTGTGGGGCGTTGTTTCCGGAGCCGGTGTTGCGGTATCGAGCATAGGCCGATAGCAGTGAGTAAAATGATTTTTATTTATTGTCTTTGATTCTTAGATGCAGCGCTATTCTTGCTTGTCAGTATCCTTCTTGTGTTAATATTGCCATTTCTTTTCCCTGTACAGCACATAAGGGGAGCACCTTAGTGTTGGGCAGAGAAGAAGTGGAACTTAGGCGCTGGATCTATTGCTTACATGGATCGCCGTCTATTGTAGGGGTGGATGATTTTGGCGATTTGTGTGCCGTTCGTAGTGGGGGAGATGGCTGCGTTAGGATTGGGGGATACCGTGTGGGACGGCGTTTGTTCATGGGGCGCGCGCGCGCGCGTCTTTTTGCGGTGTGGTTTGTGTAGATTCTGATCAGGCGCGGTTTAGGGTCACACATACCATCATTATCGGCGCTTCGTTGCATTGGGGGTCCTGATCGGACGCGGCGCTGGATTTTCGCAATAATGTTATTGTACATGTTTTTTCTCTTCTTTCGTTGGGTTGGAAGGCTGTTCGGGTCCAATGAAAGTTTTAATGAAATAGTGCCAGGGTGCGTTTTCTGTGGGCCCTGATCAGACGCCACCTGCGTCTACGCGCGATATGTTTTTTTATCAATCATATGGCTCCAAGCAGATTTTTCAGATATTTTGAGGGGAGTACATTTTTGCTCACCGGTCTAGCCTGTAAGACTTGGCGAGCATACTGTACTCGATTTTGGATGACAAAATAATGTACTTTACTCGCCGTCTGTTGGTAAGGCGAGGAGTCCCAGCATCAACGGCTGGTTGTCATCATGAGTTAGTACCCTTTATCCTTAGTTTAGAGTCGGTGTACTTATATCAGAGTACTCCGAGCGATACATTGTCGCTGCAGTGTTAAAATAACGGTGGTGCACTCATTTTTTCGTGTTTCTGCTTTGGCATGCGGATTGTGGGTACTCGTTAGAACGGCCTCACGCAGTGATACTGTTCTAACGTGCGGGCGCGGTCCGTATTCTGGGCAGAAGTAGGGAACAATGGCAAACTTTTGCACCGTCATTTTCAGCCATATGTTTTGTTAGAAGAAGATTATATTTATGGTAATGCATTGGTTGTTTGCGCAATGCCGTTCTAAGGGACAAGTTCAATCATTTAAAAGTGTAATGTTTCTGTACATGTATAAGCTCGTTTCTTAAGTGTAATAGTTTTGTCTTAAATGTAGTAAGCTTTGGTGCACTGAGGTTATATCAGTCCCACCACGTGTATTCGGCCGCAACGTCGTGACGTCAAATTGACCGTTGACGTCGAATATACGTTGATATAACGCTCGCTTGCCCGCTCCTAGTGATCTGTTATGCAGGTTTCCCGTGCAATGAGGGGTGGCTTTCATTTATCGCATTTTGTCAAAGGTCAAATTATCCTGAAAGTTTCACCCCCCCCCCCCCCCCCCCCACTTGCGCGGGCATGTCATCACACATCAGGGAGAGAATTTGAAAAGTTGAGGTTAGCAGAGATTATTATGAGATGTTCGTTAATTTCAGACATCTACAAGGCTTTATGATCTACCAATGGCCTGCGGCCCGTAGTAGTATCTAATCGACTATTTTGTCAACCAAGAGGGTAATCCATACTTGACGAAGTCAGAAACGAATCTCTTATATGAAGGAAGAATCTCCAACATGTAGGACGTGTGAAGGAAGCCTACCGGCGTCCCGTGTATCAGAGAGATCTCCTTAAACGTGTATGGTTCAAAACATGAACACTTCTCGTATATGCCAAAATGGGAACAGAAAAGGAATTCTCTTATTCCTCCTAAGAGCATTGTGTCTTAAATGTAAGACATAAGTAACTGTTGTTTTCCATAAGTGAGTGTGTGTCGTGTATTGTTTTATTGAAGTGACGTGTACTGTTTTATTGAAGTGATGTTGTAAATAAATATTTGTGTTACTTGGACCTTGTTCTTTCTCGATTAGACCACCCCTCGTCTATCTTGACGCACGCTGCCTTTGAGTGTGTGTGAGGCTGAACGGAGCCGCGGGCTAGCTCAACCTCCCACTCACCGGAAGTCACGTGACAATTGTGCGTTCTAAAATACAGTTGCCATCACCTTGCCAGCAGAAGGTTGTGTTTTGAACTCCTTTTGACTCGAAGACACCGGCCCTACCCACTGGCGACTTTGAGTTTTATTCTCTGGCTCATAATAATGGACCCAAGTCTCATCTACAGTCACCAGACGTGAAAGAAAATTATCTTCCTTTGACCTAAACCTTTTAAACAATGCGCTACATATTGATGCTCTGGCTGCCATTTGCTCGTCGCTAAAGGATTTTGGGACCCAATGGGCTTTTAGCCTGCGCATACCCAAGCGATCATGTAAAATTGTTGAAACGCTACCATGTCAAATTTGTACTGTATTCGCGATTTCTCCCACCTTACTTCGCCTATCAGAGTATTCCAGATCCCATACTTTTTTTACTCAGTTCTTCATCGGCGGCAACTGATGGGCGTCCAGACCTGGTTTCGTCTTGTAAAGACGTTCTTCCGTGTTTGAAGCCCCCAACATAGAATTCATACGATGGTGCAGAAGATCCATAAACATTGATGAACTTGTAGTATATTTTCGAACCTGTTTTCCCTTTCAAATACAGGAAACAAATTACAGCACGATGCTCAACTTTTGACGAAAAGCTTGCTTTTGCATCGCTAACCATGTCTGAAGTTTAATATCTTATGACTGAATGACACGATAAGGGTGCAATTTTGCCCTCCTGCTTAAAAACATATATTGAAACAAGGCATGGAAATCTTGGTTTTCTCGGTCAATTGGAAATGGGATAGGCTGGTTACTTTTTGATTTGCCCTCGAAAAAAATGCAATATTTCTGTCATAGTAATGGATGACAAATTCAGATATTTTGGCGATGTACAGCATTCACGATTTCAATAATGGACACTATGACCCATTTGTTTTTGCTAGTCCGTAGACGTATATAGTTCGAACAATATGACATGAGACTGACCTTTATGCAAGGAATAAATTAGTCAATGTTATCGTCTAATACGTCGGCTTTCGTAAACTTCTCGTGATTTTTCGGCATCTCGTGAATAACGACCCATTTACCGACCTCTGTGTATTGTACAACAATATCGCCATCTTCGGAAAACGACGAAGATAAATATATGCAATCGGGTATGAAATTATGTCAAAAGTGTTCAGAAGTCTCAGGTCAATTTGTTCAAACTATACCATACCATGTGAATGTCACCAGGCCCTGGAAACCAAGTCTTGAGGAATGGAAGTTTAACCTACAATATGACCATAATTCAACTAAGAGTGAGCGAGTGTTTGAGTTTTACGTCCCACCAACACCTAAGGTTATACGAAGACGGGACCTCGGTTAAAAGACTCACCCGAAAGTCTGGAGAAGCCCGGGATCGATCCTGCGACCCTGGTTTACCAGGCGAGTAGCATAACCACTACACCACTTAGGCTTCTAATTCAACTAAAGAAAGTCTATCACGATCACACGTGCGTATAATGAAAAACCCTCCAAACTCCCTTGTACATAGAGAAAACTGAGGTTTACTAGCAAATGGGCATACATGTACATTAGTTTTCCCATTCCCGCCCCGAGACACGGGCCGCGGGTACTCGTCAGAACCGCCTCAATGTACATGAGACGGTTCCTAACGAGCACCCACAACCCATATTCGGAGGACAAATAAGAAAAATTAAAAAGCGGATCTTACACTAGTGGTTACGTATATCATATGGGCCCCGTCAAGCGATTTTGGTACTTATCGCCTATGCGAGCAGCGAAGGTTCAGGCGAGCCTGCGCATCCGCGCAGTCTCGCCAGAACCTTCGCTGTTCGCTCATACAAGCAGTGAATCAAGAGGAACCTTCAGATAGAAAGCCATATCCCTGGCCCCTCTGACTGGCTGGGCATGCACAGTTAAAATTTGTCATAACGGAATGCTCGAAGACAAAAATTCGCTTGGCGGGGCTCATATGAAATCTATAAAACGAGCCTCTGTAAAATTCTTTTTATCATATGAGCCCCGCAAAGCGAATTAAGAAATTGACCTGCTTTAGCAGTGATTTGTTGACTAATATAACGCTGTTTGGAGGACAGTTGTAAGGTAGTTTAAATCACGAAAACCTAGCGCGAGTGATTTATCTACTAACAACTGACCTATACTTACGAGGACTGTTCAAATATGAATGCAAGTAGAACGTTTTCTCATGCACTAATGCGAAAATCACCTGGAAATAAATATCACAGCGTAGAAAAACATTTTACCTATATATTGATACCAAACCTGTTAACATCCGTGCACTTTAGCCATGTATATCGTTCGATAAACACTGTCTACTTTTGTATACTAATACAAAACATGGTTGGAAGAAGGTCAGAGTACGCCGTTGAAATATGGTCCTATATTAAGAATCGTTGTATTCTTGGTATACGGTGCAAAGACATTTTTGATGAAATATGTTCGGTTTATGGGCATAATGAAATGTCTTTTCCGACAGTTTTTCGTTGGTGTAAGAAATTCAGCTGTGGGCTAGGCTCAACAGAAGATGCACCACATGATCGTCGGCCGAAAAGAGCAACATCTGCCAAGATGGTTGCTAGAGTGAAAGAAATAGTTGCTACCGATGCACGATACAGCACTAGGCAAATAGCTAGTACGGTTGGCATCTCATTAGGAGCAGCTCATACAATTCTGAAACGGGATTTGAAAATGAGAAAGATCTGTGCTAGATGGATTCCCCATCTGTTGACAGATGAGCAGAAAAAGACACGTGTTCAGTGCGCCAAGAAGTTGCTTAAAAAGTTTCCAAATTACAATGCACGGTCTTTCGCTAATGTCGTCACAGGTGACGAGACATGGGTTCACTTTTTTGAGCCAAAACGAAAGATTCAGAACAAAATATGGGCAACAAAGTATTGCAAAAGACCATGCATTGCAAAGCGGACCATGAGCGCCAAGAAGGTATTGTATGCCATATTCTTTTCAAATCAGGGCCCTGCTATTCAGGTTGCTGTGCCTAAAGGCAAATCTGTAAATGCGAAGTTTTACAAGAATAAAGTTCTTCGAAAATTGAAGAAATATTTCAAAGAACGAAGACCCGCAATTGGTTTGGCCAATGTCAGATTGCTACATGACAATGCGTCATCGCACAAGGCGTTCATTGTGCAAGACTATCTGAAGCAGGAAAAGGTTGTTGAACTCCCTCACCCCCCGTATTCCCCTGACCTTGTCCCGTGTGACTTTTTTTGTTCCCGCGGCTGAAAAAAAATACCTTTCTGGTCGAAAATTTGTACAGCGCAAACACCTCGGTTCTGCAATCTTCCAGTGCCTTCATAGTATACCTCGAAAAGACTACCAAAATGCATTCAATGATTGGATCAGAAGACTGAAAGTTTGTATATCTGTTAAAGGGGAATACTTTGAGGGGACAAAATAAATTTTTCATCGAAATCTATTACGGAATCATTTTTATGTGCTTAGTTGCATTCATATTTGAACAGTCCTCGTATTACTCAATTTCGATTGTAACACACTGAAAGTCGACTAAATACTGTTGTTTCTTTCATATTCTCCCAACATTCCACCATTGTTTGAAGGAATCCCGCCAACATGCAGATACCTGGTTTTGTAACATACTTGAATGCGTGAAGACATTACAACGTCTAACGTCAAGGAAACGATAGATGCCGTCGCAACAACGTCATAAAACGGCGGGTCTTCGCGTCACGCGTTTTCGCCTAGTGATTTGTCACTCAATATATCACTGGATTTAACCATTTTGCGACATAGGCGACTAGTGTTAGAATATGCATTCTTGCATAAATACCTATGCGCATGGCTGTTTGAAGCCATTGCCAAATGGACCGAAAGCCGTGCTCAAACAGCGAAACCATGTTCAAATCAGGAAATTCGCGTGCTGTTTGAACAAAGATTTTGAGCTTTTGATATCACAAGACGGCCTTGCATTGTTTAAGTTATGTTCAGCGACGTAACGTTTTCGCCCTGAACGTAGCGTTTAAGTGTTCTGTGATGACGTCACTGCATGACAACGTCGTTGTAAACAAAATTCTGAACTGGCCGCCATTTTGGTTTGCCTGTCGCATTTGAAGAGTTTATATGGAATTTATATGGAGCTTTTGGGCGTTTTCGTCAAAATTTGTTGTCGGAATCGTAAGTTATGCAAGAACAACGATCATCCATGGTTATTCCATTGCATTAACATTTGCCAGATCCCTCGGAAGATATTTGAACATTCGGCCTGGCGGCCTCATGTTCAAACAGCTTCCTCGGGACCCGGCGAATGTTAATGCATGAAAAACCATGGTTGATCCCTATAATGACGTCGTGAGATTGAAACGTTGGTCATAGAATAAGAATGACAATGGATGCAGTTCTGTCTTATCTGGATCAACGCATTTTACAAAGATATATGTACATGGTTACAGGGTTAACGATTAAAAGCTTACCATCAGTCGACTAGAGTCCAACTAAGAGTATATCTCAATACTGCAAATCGCTTTCAGAAAACTCGAATAAAGAAGGAAATTGCCACATGAGTTTAATGAATAATTCGTGTACAGACAACTTCCTATAATGTATAATTACTATATAGGCTTTCCTTAATTGTAAGGGTTATATATACTTAATTATTCAACAAAAGATAATGGAAAGACAAATGAATATTAATTGAAATTAGAATAAGACATGAAGACGTGGGAATAATAATAAAGTTAATGTATTCAAACCTTAAAAGTGGAACTGAACTGAATCGGGCACCATAGGCACATAGATGCTACCACCAGACAACTAGGTATTTCTAGTTTTAGCTCTGGCTGCCATCGTGATCATTGTAGCAGAACTGATAGAGGGTCTCCTATATTTCTATTCTAAGCACTAGTGCCGTCTTGATAATCCGTCTTGTGCATCCGAGCAGAACTATATATTAAGCTATTTCTGTAGAGTGCAAGCAACATTCTTATGAAGTTGGAATCAAGTTGGAACAAAAGTATAAGTTTTCTATTTTTGGCGCTGGGTGCCATCTTGGTCAACAGAGCAGAATTTTTCAAGCAAGGGTGATAGAGGGTATTCTAAGCAACATTTCTGTGAAGTTTGAATTGGAAGCCATCTATTTAAAGCAACTTTACTGTGAAGTTTGGATAAACTGACCCAAAGGTTAACGAGGAGTTCTCATTTAAACCAAGTTGTAGACATTTGGTTTTATTTTTAGCTCTGGTGGCCATTGTTCTCATCAAAGCAGAGCCGTTTTAGCTATTTTGTAAAGGGTCATCTAAACACCTTTCCTTTGGATCTTCAGAAGCCTCTGTGGTGTAGTGGTTATGCTACGCGCCTGATAAACCAGGACTTGCAGGATCGATCCCGGGCTTCTCGAGACTTTCAGATGAGTCTTTAAATCGAGGTCCCGTCTCCGTATGACCTTAGCTGTTGGTGGGAGGTAAATCTGAAACTTACTCACTCACCCCTTTGGAGTTTGAGTGATACTGGCCCAAAGGTACTCAAGCAGTTGTTGTTTAAAACAATATCTATTTTTAGTGCTGGTGACCATCTTGTTGCCCAGAGTGGATCCACTTTAGCTATTTTGGTAGAGGATCATCTAAGCAACATTCTTGTGAAGTTTAAATGAAATAAGCCCAGGGGTACAGGAAAATAGAAGTGAAGTCAATGATCAGGAATCGATGCAATCACCCCCACACACCCCACCAGAGACACCGGGGGCTTAAATCGACTTTACGTGGACACTATCATCGCTCTTGGTTCTGCCATGGTGTAAACAAATAATTCAGTCTGCACGAAGACTTTCCGACTCATCAGTGCTACATCTCCGAGAACATAAAAATCAAACGACTACATTCATGGAACAACGATGATGAAATATCTGAAATGTTGGAGCAAAAGAAAACCAACATTTAGACTTCGGTGGGTCCGACCAGAGACAGAACATCAGGTACCAACCGACATTACTTAAAATTTAACTAAGCCATTTCTCTGGAGCCATCATGGAATCTGAGGCCTGACCAGCCCGCATGCAATTAAAGAGGGAAGCAAAGTTATCAACCGTGATTGGGTTAACTTCCGTGAAATATTGTTGACGGGGACTTAACCTACAAACAAACAAACAACAATACATTTTGGCAATATGAGCATATTGAGTACCCTCGGACGACCAGTGAAATGACGTATGTATCCAACTTACAAATGTGCCACCTGCGACTTACACAGGTAGCATATTGTGTAGATAGGATTCGCACTATGGTCCTCGAGGGAGCACATAGCGGCTCTACAGTGTATTTTTCTTAAACTGTTGTAGGCTATGATATGAAATTATGCACTAAACATACCCCTATAAAGGCCCAGGGCTTAAGGACATTCAATGGTGACGAGGATGAAGTCTTTCATGCATTCTCTCAAAGCCCTTTCGCCTCCATTGCTTCTTTCCAAGTTAAGAGCCTCCTGACACATTCCTCAATGGATTCAGATATGATGACACGGTCATCAGCATACAAGTCCTCCCAGGGGACTTCAGAGCGGAACTCGCATGACAAGGCTCCAAGCACAATGATGAAAAGCAGTGGACTGAGAACAGAGCCTTGATGAACACCCACCTTCACTCAGAACTCTTCACTGTAACCATCACCAACACGGACACGACTCCGGGCATTAGCATACATCCCCTGGACCAGTCGCACAAGCCACTTGTCCACTCCAAGTTTTCGTTGTGCCCACCAGATGGCTTTACGAGGCACTCGATCAAATGCCTTCTCCAGGTCCACAAAAGCCATGTAGAGTCTCTTGCTGGCCGCCAGATACTTCTCTTGCAGCTGCCGTACAACACAATTTGCGCCTGTTGTGCATCTTCCTGGGACGAAGCCAAAATGGGAATCGTCGTTGGACACCAACTGCCTAATGAGGCCATCCATAATCCTCTCCAGGACTTTAATGACAGTTTGAGACGGTATTTGCCCCTTTCCAATGCACCCCCTTGCCCTTGTAGAGACAGACAATGTAACTCTGTTCACAGACAGAGACTCTGTTCCCAGTCAGAGGGTACCTTTCCATTACGGATGATTGCAACTGCAAGGTCGCGGATCATCGAGGAACCCACACCACCTGCTGCTCTTATCATCGCCACCACTATGCCAGAAGAGCCCGGTGCTTTGCCAGTCTTCATCAGAGAGATAGCCTTCTTAACCATATCAAGGGCGGCCCTTCCACTTGTGGTTCATCAGACAGGTGGCCTGGGTCCCATTCAGACTCAAAGTTGAGTAGCCTCTGGTAGTGTTCTATCCAGGCCCTCGGCTTTGAGTCTTCACTGATTGACATCTTCCCTGCATCATTCTTGACTGGTTTGTCACCTACAACATCGACATTCTCTCTTCTCATCTGGTTAGCAAGGCGGTATACGTCTGAGGACTTAGGGTCAATATTCTTGTAGATCTCCTTCTCAGCTTCTTGGCGAGCATTGTGCACCGCACTTCTGACTATGCGTTTGGCCCCAAGATATGATGCACGAGTGCCCTTACCGGTCGTCCACGCTATAAAGGCTTGTCGCTTAGCTGCAATGGCCTTATTAACATGTTCATTCCACCACCAGGTTTCGAGACGCAAGCGGTGGGGCCGAGTTGTGCCACACGCCTCTTCAGTTGTCTTGAGCAGACCTGTCTTGATGATGTTCCATATACCCTTGTGGTAGCATCAGATACACCTGCTGAGGCACTCACATGCTGGCTGAAAACATTCTGGAAATGATTTATTGTCTGAGGTTCTTTCAGCTTCCAAACTTGAGTCTGGGGGTGAACTTGTGCTTGCGTTAAGTTGGCACACCAACCCTCATATCGCTTACAAATAGCTGATGTTGCAGCACTACTACTTCGCACCTGTGACAAGTTTGCGAATTGCCCCGCATTGCCCCGCGGAAAAGGGTGAAATCTATTTGCGTTGCTGCACTTCCTACGGCCCCCGCCCATCGGGGCTTGAAGTGTATATGGGCTGCATGATGCTTCCACGCAGAGCTGAATTCGACCCGCACACGATAACTGGTAAACCGCTTAGAGGATCTAAGCCTACCCAGGCAAAGCGGTGCGCACGAGTCGGACCGTCCATGCTTATAAACCCCATTGGTTTCATTGGGCGACAGGGCTTGAGACGTCAGTTCATCTCAATGTCGGGTAAAAGTCACACAAAATTGGAAGCAACGTCTCCAAAATGACCTATACAGTGTTGACGGGGACGTTAAACCTCAAACCAAACAAACAAATGCACTTCCTGACTTGTACATGATAAGATGACTGTCACGTTTGTTGAAACATGTGTTCACATGAAGCAGGTCAAATGCCAATGCATACTCTAAAATACTCTCACCCTGAACATTTGGTTCAGGCGGTTTATTTATGGTGTTGTTTGTTGCTTGCTGTGTGTATCACTTGTGTCTTTTTATTTTGGATGGCCATATGACCATTTTGTGGGAAAGTAACTGTCCTTATGGCCTTCCTTTGTTTAGGTTTCCATTATGGTCTGGTCGCTTAATGTTTGTGTTCTTTCCCTTTGGTGTCTTTGATGGGTGGAGTAAGTTAATTGTATCGATTCCTGATCATTGTTTTACTTCTACTACTATGCCCGATCCCACCATGCACTTCCTTGTATCCCGTGCCTGCACGGCCTACGTGGCCATTCCAGTCTTCGCATGAGATCAGGAGTTCGCATCCGGGGATCCTAGCATTCACAGCACGCAGTTGGTCAAAAAACAAGTCCTTGACTTCACCACTTAAACCACTCTGTGGGGCATACACAGACAGAAAGGTAACCACACTCTGGCCGACTACAAGCTTCACCATGAGGATTCTGTCTGAGACTCTTTGCACTTCAAAAAACTTTCTTTATCCACTCTTCTGCCACAAACACTCCTACACCAGCACACTTAATGAAAATTAAATAAATAATATTATCATATGACGTCGCGTCTGAGCATGTAATAACGTCATGTAATAAATTCGACAATCCACTAGTGGATTAAATATGCAAATTAGTTAGATACTCTCCGTAACGTTACATTTACGACGTCATTAACGTTGTCGCATTTACTAATGCCGGAGTATTGAGATTTGAGTCAAACCTTATTGAATAAAATGCATTTTAAATGTCATATGATAAATAGAATCTTGCATTCTTGCTCATGTATTATTGAATTTATTAAACTCGTTGAAGAAAAGGAATAAAATGCTCGGCACAGCCTCGCATTTTATCCCTTTCCCTCAACTCGTTTAATAAATTCAATAATACATGATCACTCATGTACGATCCTCTATATAATACGCAATAATAAGCACATACAAAATGAGGAGCCCAGTCGATAATCCGACATACAACACGAAGAGCCCAGTCGGAAAATCCGACAAAGCTACATTTAAGATAAGCAACATTAGACCCACCGCCTCAGTAACTGCTGTAGTCTATGATATGAGCCAAGGTCATTCAACGGCCTTGGCCTAAAGTCACTGAAATCAAACATCTTCAAACTTCCTTTTCTTTGAAACTGATAAGTGGAAAGAAGTCATGGTGAATATGGCGCTTGCACTGGATGAGAAATGATCTAGGTCTCATGATCAAGGTGACAACTGATAATAAAACACGTTGAATGCCTTAGTCCGAAGTAAAGTGTACACTTCCTATGTTGATTAATGTGGTCACATGAGATGAGTGTTAATTTGTTTGATTTGAGGTTTAACGTCCCCGTCAACACTTTAAAGGTCATTTTGGAGACGTTGCTTCCAATTTTGTGGGACTTTTACCCGACACTGAGATGAAATGACATCTCAAGCCCTTTCGCCCAATGAAACCAATAGGGTTTATTAGCATGGACGGTCAGCCTCGCACCGCGGTTCCTGGACAGGCTTAGATCCTCTAAGCGGTTTACCAGTACTAGTGTGCGGGCCGGAATCTGCTCTGCGTGGAAGCATCATGCAGCCCATATATTTCTTCAAGCCCCCTATGGACGGGGGCCGCAGAGATGAGTGTCAAAACTATATATATAAATGCTACGGGTCGTCACATATATGCCAATATATGAAATCTTGTTCACAAATCGTCTTCAGAAACAACAGGCCAACGGTCTTGAAACTTGATATTCAAAACTGGATAGCCTTTGACCAAAAGATGGCATTTAATTAGTATTGACAGTTTATTTACATTAAAAGGTAAATGTGGTCAAGTAAGTATGCCTTTGTGCATCACGAAAACACGCCTATATAAATTTGACCCCCTTGAACTCCACTTTTATATAGTAAAACTGGGGTTTCCGGGGTATAGTTCGCCATCTACTTTAGCTAACAATATTATTCGTTCATCTTCAAGCGTACCAATATCGAACATTGAACACAATTCACGGGCCAATAGCGCCCCAGTTTCAAACCCGTGCTCACCGGATCAACGGCCCGCTAGGTCAGCAAGCAGAAATTGTCGCTCTCTAAACAGACATTGTTCCCGTACCCGTTCTCGTACGCCTGCTGAAAGAGAATCTAACACGAACAATTGTGACAGAAATACGACACCGCAAACACGAAAAAACACAAAATAACATAACGCGGGGGTGAAGAAAGACTCTCAGTTTAACGGTAGAAGTTTGATTTTTGGAGCCCTTAATGTTTGTGGACTTAAAAAGAGACTAGATTACCCAGAGTTTACAAGTACTATATCCAGTTATGATATATTCTGTATCACCGAAACGAAACTGGACGACACTGACGTTATCTCAGTACCAGGGTATACTTTTTTATCCCAACACCGGAAACAAACATTTTACCGGAAATCCGGCGGTATTGGTGTTTTGGTTAAAGGTAGCTTGTCTAGTAAGTTGAAACTGTTAGACACTAAGTCTGATTACATTCTATGGATACAGATTGACAAAACACTGTTTGAGATTGGCGAAGACATGTTTCTTGGTATTTTATATGTACCGCCGGCTCAATCACGCTTCCTAAATGAAGATGAATATTCTATCCTTGAATCTGAAATAACGTCAATGTGTGCCCAATCCTCGTTTATTTGTCTTACTGGCGATATGAATGCTAGAACATCCACTTTATGTGACTTTATTACAGCTGATAGTTTCATTGCTGACCTCATGGACTTTGACCAAGACACATTAATGTTTTATAATCAAGCCGAGCAACTTAAAACTCTAAATATTAATCAGCACAGAATTTCTTGTGACAAAAAGACAAATAACAACGGTCATAAGCTAATTGAAATTTGCATTAATAACAACTTATTTATACTAAATGGGCGTTATGGCAAAGATAGTACTGAGGGAAAATTTACGTTCAGAGATCAATCTGTTATTGATTATACTATTGGTTCATTCAATTGTTTAAAGATGCTCCTTGACTTTGAAGTAATTGAAACAGACAACTTGCTCAGTGATGGACATGCATTGTTATCATGGTCAATGTCAGCTATTCAATCTGATCCGGTGACTTGTGAATCTTCAAAAAATGAAAAAAATAATTATAAAAAGTGGGACCAAAAGCACGACGATGAGTTTATTAAAAACATTCCCATTGAAGAGATAAACAAGTTGTACGTAAATCTCGAACCTACTGAAAATAGTATTAATGAAGTAACTTCTAAAATTGCAGAATTATTCGTACAGTCGGCTAAAGTATCATTCAAAACTAAAAAAAAGTTTGTAAAGCGTAAGTCCGACAAACCTTTCTTTGGGCCGAGGTGTCATGTGGCCCGCAAACGATACCACTATGCACGAAAGGTTTACAAACGACATAGAAACAGTCAAAACCGTTCGATCCTCCACCAGTCCAGTAAAAATTATAAGAAAACTATGAATTTTTATATAAATAATCAAAAGCAATCTAATGAAAAACGTCTTCGTGATATTCAGTCTTCGAGCCCGAAAGAATTCTGGCGTTACCTCAATAGTCTAAAAACAAATAACAATATTAAAATGCCACCATTAGATGCTTTCCATAAATACTTTGAAAATGTAAACCGGTCAAAGAATGATGATACGTTTGACTTTGAAACGTCTGATTTTAATATTAGCGAGTCTGATGATATTCTAAACGTCCCCATCACAGGTTTTGAAATAAATAAAGCCATTCGAGATTTAAAATTAGGAAAGGCGGCTGGCCACGATGGAATTTTAAATGAATATCTCAAAAAGACTAAAGACATCCTTCTGCCTCTCCTAACTAAGTTGTTCAATATAATATTTGAAACAGGAAAACTCCCAAGTTCATGGCTCGATGGCAGAATAAGACCAATATTCAAAAATAAAGGAGATAGCTTAAAACCTGAAAATTATCGTCCAATCACTATTGTAAGTTGTTTTAGTAAGCTGTTTACATCAATTCTGAATAATAGATTAATTAATTTTCTAAATACTTATGAAATTTTACATGAAAACCAGGCAGGCTTCCGAAAGGCCTATTCTACGATTGAACATATATTTACCTTAAACTCGCTACTTGAGTTATTTAGAGCACATAAAAAAAATCTATACTGTGCCTTTATTGATTTCTCGCAGGCCTTTGATTCCGTCTGGCGGATTGGTCTATGGCGAAAATTATTACAAAATAACATAAATGGCAAATTTTTCCGTATTGTTTACAATATGTATGACGGAATCAAATCCTGTGTTACTTTAAATGGTGAAAGCTCACCCTTCTTTGCTTGCGATTGCGGAGTCAGGCAGGGAGAAAATTTGTCTCCTGTCATGTTTTCCCTATACCTGAACGACCTGGAAACCTTTCTTATTCACAAAGACTTATCTGGTGTAACACTTGATATTACTGATGATGAAGTAATGATATACATAAAATTATTTTCGCTTCTCTACGCGGATGATACAGTGCTAATGGCAGACTCCCCAACTGGCCTCCAAAACTGCTTAGATGCCTTCTCAATCTATTGTAACCAATGGAAGCTTAGTGTGAATGTAGCAAAAACTAAAGTTGTCATATTTGGCTCTCGCAAAAAGCCCAATATTCAGTTCAGTATTGGAAATCAAGTAATTGAAATTATGGATACTTATAAATATCTCGGTGTACTTTTCTCGCAGTCCTGTAGTTTTCTCCGTGCCAGGAAGCACATTGTACAGCAGGCGAAAAAGGCAATGATTCTACTTTTTACGCGCATAAATAATCTTGATATTCCAATAGATCTCCAGCTTAAATTATTTGACCATACGGTCGTGCCAATTTTAACCTATGCCTGCGAAGTATGGGGATATGAAAATTTAGACATGATTGAGAAAATACAAAATGATTTTCTCCGACGTATCACATGTTCGAAAAAGAGTACACCCTTATATATGTTATATGGAGAGTTAGGACGCTACCCGTTAGAAATAACCATAAAGTCGAGAATGATAGGTTTTTGGTACAGACTCATTCATGGTAACCCTTTAAAATTATCTTCAATCCTATACCAGTGTCTTCTTCACTCGTCAAATGTAAACTCTAAATGGTTAACATGTATTAAATCCATATTTACGAAAATCGGGCGGCCTGATATATGGCAAAGTCAGGAAAATTGTTATATGAAATCCGTAAACTTCTTAGTTAAGAAAATACTGACAGATCAATATATGCAAGGCTGGTATAGTAAATCATCTCAATCATCCAAAGCCGTAACATATTTCTCTTTCAAACAAGATTATGTATTAGAAAGATACTTTATGCTTATTCCAAGAAAAGAATATCTACATATATTTAAAATAAGGACAAATAATCATAAATTGCCGGTAGAAACCGGTAGATGGGAAGGTATCGAATTAAGTGAAAGAAAGTGTCCCTTATGTAATTTAAACGATATTGGAGACGAGTATCACTATCTTTTTTGTTGCCCATATTTTGAAGAAGAGAGAACATTATATTTAAAACCTTACTTCATACGTCGGCCAAATATGCTTAAATTTGGAGAATTGTTAAGCAGTAGTAATGTAAAGATTTTGTCAAAACTTAGTAAACTCATACACGCAATATTAAAGTCATTTAAGTAATTAGCCACATCCAAATGATTTACATAAACTTTAAGACAGTCACCGTTTCCCTAAGCCTGGCAGGGCATGTGTCGATAGTATATGCTGCGGCACCTCGGTGACTGGCGAAACAGAATACATGGCATGTGTTCATGTTTCGCCAGTCCCTGTTGGTGTCAAATGGTACCACAGAGAGGTACAGAGTGTACCTGGATAACGTGATGTTTATACAACGTAATGACGTTGATCCAGCGCTTACTCGGTGTGGGCTCGACGTTTTATGCCCTGTGGGATAGGTATCATTGTTATTGTCATAATACTGTCCTAAATGTTAGGTCATATGAGTACCAGATAAAGTTTGCACGTTTTATTTCTGGAAAGGGCCGGATGTATATATTCAGTTTTTGCAAAGTTGAAAATATTGCAGGCATGCAGCGATGGATGGACATGGGATCGGCGCCGATGCAACGTTCTTGCATAAATATCTATGCGCATGGCTGTTTGAAGCCATTGTCAAATGGACCGAAAGCTGTGCTCAAACAGTAAAAACCATGTTCAAATCATCCAAATCATCCAATCAACATTTGCCGGGTCCCTCGGAGGATGTTTGAACATTCGGCCTCGAGGCCTCATGTTCAGGCAGCTTCCTCGGGACCCGGCGGGTGTTGATGCATGAAAAACCATGTTTGATCCCTATATTATGACGTTGACTCGATGCTGATCCTGGCCATTGAGAAAGGTATCATCACTATTGTTATGCTTACGGCTCTTAGTATGAGCACACATAAGCACTGAGTAAAGTAAGCTTGTTTTCTGTATATGTGTTATATTGTGTATGTTCTGTCTGTAATAATGGGAACCCTGCGTGCTCGCAACTATAAGCGGACATTGGATCGGCGTTGATGCTGCGTTTTACACGTTGAATCAACGCTGACCCAAGGCTGATCCAACGTTCTTTGCCTTGCGAGAAACGTATTATTGTTAATGTCATATTTACTACACCTGATTTAAGCACATTTGAGCACTGGGTGAAGTATGGTCGTTCTCTTTAAATGTATAATATGTATTGTTAAATTAACCGCTGAAGCAATGAGGAAATCGTCGCGATTTCACATTCCTATTGTTAGAAGCATCCGTGGTGTAGTGGTTATGCTATTTGCCTTGCAAACCAGGAGTTTCAGGATCGATCCTGGGTTTCGCCAGACTTTCGGACGAGTCTTTAAAACGAGGTCACGTCTCCGTATAACCTTAGCTGTTGGCGAGACGCAACTCACAAACACTCACACACACATTCCTATTGTCACCACCGCCATTGGTGAAATGTGCCAATGGTATTGCTGGTAAACACTAACTCTCTACATACTTGTTTAAACTCGCACTACAGAATTGCTTACCAAATGTTTGCATTTGTTTTTTGTTGTCTTTTTTTTTTTTTTTTTTCTTTTTCCTTATTATTATTATTATTATTATTATTATTATTATTATTATTATCATGTTTTTTTTTTTATTATTACTTATTTATCCCTTTTTATATGTTTTTTTATTTATTTATTTTTTTTTTTTATTTTTTAGATAATCTATTTGTAAGATTTTTTTTTTTTTTTTTTTTTTTTTTCTTAACGTAAGTTCCTGTTCCTGACTCTCAGACTCCTGTTTTGCATTTCGTTTCGGCAAGAGGGAGTCAAGGAGACATGGACAGATGTTGTTGTATCTTGACCGATGTCAATGACTGGTCTTATTCTGATGAATGGGGCCAGATTTACATCGGTCTTGAAGAATCCTTAGAGTTCTAGGTAATATAAGTACAGAAAAAAAAAAAAAAAAAAATATGTCTTTTATTTATTTATTTATTTTATTTTTTTTATTTGAATCTTTGAATTAGCTCTGTCTATTACTATGTGAACGCATGCTGTAATTGTAGTGTAGGACGATATTGCCCATACGGAATTGCGGTGGTGCGATTTACCCGACTAAATTAAACATATTAGTCGCGAGGCGCTCAGTAGGCGCTGGGCCGACGTTGATTCGACGTCATGACGTTGAATCAAAGTCGGGTCAATGTCGAGTCAGCGTTGTGTGCTTGCCAGGAATGTTTGCTAAGAATGTGAATTATTGGGCCTGTCCGTGCAGTGCAGTTAGTACCTTTCGCCTAATTTAAGTATAGTAATTATGTTGGTTACAATCCACCATGTCTGCATTGTTTGCTGGCTCCCGGCTTGCACATTGTCAGTGTTGGGGGAACGGGTAGCAATACCCACCCCCACCCCCTGACCTTTCAAGTCTTCGGACCGGGAGTCGGCAGATTGTGCAAACAGGGTGAAAAAGTCCGTACTGTAGCCTCAGTAAACCATGAGTTACCTCGCTTTCGTCATAAATAGAAATCATGCATGCTATTCCACCCCACCCCCCCCCCCACACACATATATATATTCTTGCTAAGAAAGTGTTATTCTAAGTTTTACATGTAAATGCATATGCCACCATGTCTCAATGTACTATACTTGTTAATATCCTCATATGTCTGTATAGACCTGAGTGTTAATAAAGTTCTGTTCTGTTCCTTATTTTTCTTATTTCTACTCTAAAATATAGATTGTGGGTACTCGTTAGAGCCGCCTCGATGAAGCGGTTCTAACGAGTGCCCACAATCTATATTTTGAGCAGGAATAAAAAAAATCACAATTTTTCATCTTAAATTTTCATTTTTTTCGGCTATAAAGGTAAAAATGTATTTGTTTTGGAGTGTTTTCGTAATGGTATGGGGAAAACAGCATTCCGGAAACTATTTTTAGCTGCTGAATCCTTTTGCCAAGGGTCAAGGCTAGTCCCTCGGGTTAAGTAAAGCGACCAGGACCACGTAGTTCTCATACGGTTATGCTATGTATTGGACACGGTGGGCTCTCTTTCGCCCACAATACTATTCGGGCCCCGTCGCCGTCACAATGTTGTGTTAACGATCCGGTAAAGATACCTATAGAAACAGATATCTACGAGCCGTCTCCTCGGGATCAGCAATCATATATACTGTTGATTTGTTTGTTTTGTTTGGTGTTTAACGACCCGGTCAGGTCAGTCAATAATAAGTGAGACTAGTGTTATAATTTACTTTCTGTTTAGTATTGCACACCAAAATTATATTAATTTGGAAGCTCAATACAAATTGTGTTCAATAGGTGCAACATCTTGTCAATAGGTACTGAAGTTTCAGATGTTTAGTTTCCAGGCAGCAAAGGCACGCTGGTTAGTTGACCTTGGCCATATATGGCTTTTCTTTTTGCTATGGCAACAATCATGGGCTGAATAAGTCTAAAACACTGCAGTATGAACTTCGAAGTATCGCAAATCTCCCTTAATGAAATGGATCATCTACTTTATTAAATGTTCGTTCGAAAATTTGACAAAAGCGGCGAAATACAGCCTTTGGATTTGGGGATGGGGTTGAGATGAAGCATACAGAAAGGCCATTATAGGGGATGATTCAAATATATTGGCTTAAAATAAATGGTAGTGCAACTAGCAGCTAAATCCACAAACCTGAAAAAAAATGTGCCACCCACAGGATGTTGCTTAGCAACAGAGGAGTGAATAAAATTGGAAATTAAAAATTCAGGGCTTCCATTGTTGCCAGGCAACCAGTAGCTATACAACTTGGTCGACAAATCTCAAAATCCTTTAGATGTGAAGTTAAATTCATAAAAAGGCCAAAGAAAGATCACAATTACTGATTTTGTACCGAAACAAAATTGTTTTCTTTGATAAGTGGTCTAACGTCCCCGTCAACACTGTAAAGGTCATTGTTTCCAATTTCGTGGGACTTTTACCCGACATCGAGATGAAATGACATCTCAAGCCCTGTCACCCAATGAAACCGATATGGTTTATAAGCATTGACGGTCCGACACTAGTACCGCTTTGCCTGGGCAGGCTTAGATCCTCTAAGCGGTTTAACAGTGTCGTGTGCGGGTTTATTTCTTCAAGCCCCGATGGGCGGGGGCCGACCGAGTACGACGTTCCACATTCATTTACTGGCAGGCTTAACGACCTACGTTGTGGCCATGATGCGAGAAGGGTACCAGCTAAACAAGCCCTGGCAACACAGTCAGTTGCAACAAGTTATATATATCACCGGCCCATCGGGGCTTGAAAAAATAGATGGGCTGCATGATGCTTCCACGCAGAGCTGAAACCGACCGCACACGAGTACTGGTAAACCGCTTAGAGGATCTAAGCCTGCCCAGGCAAAGCGGTGCGAGTCGGCCCATGCATATAGACCCTATTGGTTTCATTGGGCGGCAGGGCTTCAGTGTCGGGTAAAAGCCCCACAAAATTGGAAGCAATGTCTCCAAAATGACCTTTATAGTTTTGGCGGGGACGTTAAACCTCAAATCAAACAAACAAAATGCCTGCTGGTACATAATATATCATATTGTAGGTTCATTACTGTGTCCCAGCCACACTTATACGTAAGGGGGTAGCCAGTTCAGTGCACACTATTTCGACAGAAAGTGACAACAGCCCGTGAGAATGATTATCGCAGACTAAATAATTTTTGCCGACCCGGAAGGTATCAACCCCCTGAACTTTTGATTACCAGTACGACGAGCATCGGATTAAGCTACAGACGCAGGCTGCCATACTGTTGATGATTTTTCATTCGACCAAGAGTAGATGTGTCGAAGAGCCCACTTCAGAAACACACGGGTGATGGCTACGGCCTCTTTATATTACCGTAGTTACCCTAAGTATTCGAACACCCCAAGTCCGAACTATTCGCCATATTTGCATTATTTGCTGGCTCCCAGCGTGCACATTGTCAATAATGGAAAAACACGTAACCAGACCCACTGACCTTGAAAGGTCAGGGGGGGGGTCTGGTTACCTGTTTTTCCAACACTGATAACCTTCAGACTAGGAACCAGCAGATAATGCAAATAAGGTGACTACGTGAAGTACAATTTACTACCCTGTCTGAGAATAAAGGAATGATTGACAAACAGTATAGACCCTGATGAGACGCCGCGTTCTTTGGTGTCTCATCAGGGTCTATACTGTATGCGTAGGCCTGTCAGTCCGAATACATATTATGGTATGGATGTTTTCAAAACAGGTTGTCGTGACCTAGCATTCGATACATTACACTACTAAATACATTATCAGTCAATCATTATTTTATGATCTACATGACCACGCCCACACATAAATAGTCCAAAAGGAGTAGTTTCCCTTGTACTAATATAAACCAAACAGACTCAGTCCGGCTCACAAGGTACAGAAAGCTCCAGAAATCATTTGACCTCATCATCATTCAGTGGTGTTATTATAACTGTACATTAATAGTTTCACTTTCTCATATCTTTGGAATATTTTATGCTCTACAACTATTGGCATATACTACCTTAGAGGATCATTATCAGCTCTGCAGCAAAGCATGATTGTAATATTGCCACTGTGTGATAAAGACAGGAATAAAACATGTAAAGAAATTCATAGAATTTATTCAAAATATATTTTTTAACAGCCAATGTATTTTACTTTTTTGTCTTTATATACTTGTGCCTTTAGTGTTTGAGCCGATACAAGAGAAAAGGTTCAAATGCTTGATTTCAGGTCAAGTAAAAACACTATAAAGTACTTCTTATTTTGGAAATTAAAGCCCTTTCAAGATTCATTCAATCATTTTGAGCGGATACAATCTTTCAGGTGGATGAAAAGCTACCTGACACATCTGCAGACAGAACTTTGCATTGTCACTTATGAACAAAGCGCTACACTCAAACCCCAATAATGATTCAGGGTCAGCACTCTTACCACTGCACCCCATCTCCAACCTTTAAATTTCATACTTCCATGTAGATGTAATAACTTTCCAAGTTTTTATATATACAGTAAAATTCCTGTATTAAGACCACCTTTGGGACTGTTAAAAAATAACCACTTTTGAACAGTCCCAAAGGTGGTCTCTGACAAGAGGACACTGTTGGCAGAAAACACAGAAAGATTAAGTGCAGCCTTCAAAAAAAGCTTTTTAAAGCAGAATTTGTCTTAAATTTTGGTGGTCTTCATAGCGGAATTTCACAGACAGAACTTTGCATTGTCACTTATGAACAAAGCGCTACACTCAAACCACAATAATGATTCAGGGTCAGCGCTCTTACCACTGCACCCCATCTCCAACCTTTAAATTTTATACTTCCATGTAGATGTAATAACTTTCCAAGTTTTTATATAAACAGTAAAATTCCTGTATTAAGACCACCTTTGGGACTGTTCAAAAGTAACCACTTTTGAACAGTCCCAAAGGTGGTCTCTGACCAGAGGACACTGTTGGCATAAAACACAAAGAAAGATTAAGTGCAGCCTTCAAAATAAGCTTTTTAAAGCAGCATTTGTCTTAAATTTTGGTGGTCTTCATAGCGGAATTTCACTGTTTATATGAATATTTTGTGGTTTTACAGTCATTTCAAGTCAAGATTATTTCATTTTTTATTTCAATATTTAGCCATCGATAATCAGAGGTGAGCGGAAACTGGAGTACCCGGAGAAAAAAAACACCTGATCTTCCGTTGCAAAACTTGGCGTCTCACATGTGACCCTCAGCTAGGCTCGAACAACATCAATGTGAGACCTAATGATTAACCCTTTCCCACTGAGATACGTGTTTTTACATGTCTGCACCCCCCCCCATTTTTAAGCCCCAGAAGCACCTAAAATCTGCATTTCTACCCCTGGATAGTTATGTTTGCTGTAGGATTTGTTGGGCAAAAACGTGACCTGTTTTTTCGCGCGCCTCCCCACTAAAAATATTCTGGGGGGGGGATTGAAGTGGGGCGTTGCCCCCTCACATCCCGAAACATTTTGGGTGTATGGCCCAACCAGCCGCTTAAATTTATATCTGCAGTGTCTGGGGTCAAAATTGCCTGAAAATTGATGCTGACAAAACATGCTGCAAACAGTGAAAATGGCCAGTGCCAAACACCTTAATTGTTGCCTTGACAGCTGTGTGAAGATTAAAATGTGGTCAAAAATTCATATGAAAACACACTTTTTGCCAAGTTTTAGATGCCCCCTCTTTACAATGATCAAGTCATGAAAGGTTGCATTTGAAAGGCTACTGCCCTTGAACATTCATACCGAGTTTGGTGTAAAACAGACCATCCATTATGAAATAATGGCTAGTTGAAGTTGCTGTCAGGTGCAACACTGTGAAAATCAGCGAAATTCACAAAATCCCTGAGTGGTAAAGGGTTAATGAAGAAAATCCCCACTCACCAAAATAATGTTTTTTTCATCATTTTATAGCAAGAGACAATACTTCAGATATAATTAATGCATTTTAGACTAAAATTCAGTATGTTCCCAGATTTCAGTTAATGAAGAAAAATCCAAACTCACCAAAATAATGTTTTTTCATCATTTTATAGCAAGAGACAATATTTCAGATATAACTAATGCATTTTAGACTAAAATTCAGTATGTTCCCAGATTTCAGTTAACCCTTTCCCACTCAGATACGTGTTTTTACGTGTCTGCATTCCCGCCCCCCCCCCCCCACACACACACACACATTTTAAGCCCCAGAAGCACCTAAAATCTGCATTTCTACCCCTGGATAGTTATGTTTGCTTTAGGATTTGTTGGGCAAAAAAGTGACCTGTTTTTATGGCGCCTCCCCACTAAAAATATTCTGGGGGGGGGGGGGGGGGGGGGGGGGGTGGGGGGGGAGGGAATTGAAAGGAGGGGGGGGGGGCGTTGCCCCCCTCACATCCCGAAAACTTTTGGGTGTATGGCCCAACCAGCCGCTAAAATTTATATCTGAGGGTGTCTGGGGTCAAAAATGCCTGAAAATTGATGCTGATAAAACATGCTGCAAACAGTGAAAATGGCCAGTGCTAAACACCTTAATTGTTGCCTTGACAGCTGTGTGAAGATTAAAATGTGGTCAAAAATTCATGTGAAAACCCACTTTTTGCCAACTTTGAGATGCTTCCGCTTTACCATGACAACAATTTTCAAGTCATGAAAGGTTGCATTTGAAAGGCTACTGCCCAATAAACATCCATACCCAGTTTGGTGTAAAACAGACCATCCATTATGAAACAATGGCTAGTTGAAGTTGCTGTCAGGTGCAACACTGTGAAAATCAGCGAAATTCACAAAATCCCTGAGTGGTAAAGGGTTAAGAGTCGGTGTGCTTCTCCGCTAGACCTCAGAGGCCGGTACAGCTTTCCAGGCTGACTTAAATGCTTTATAGTCTGTTTAAATTTCCAGGTTTTTAGCTCACCAGAGCCGAAAGGCTCCAGGCAACTTATTGTATAGGCAGTGGTCCGTATTCGGCGTCCACGTATGCGTCGGCGTCAGCATTTTCAAACGACATCTCCTCTGAGACTTCTTGGTCAGTTGGAGCCTCTATGGGAATGCGGAACAAAGATTGTTTGTAAGGATTGGATCTTATGACCAACATGGCTGCCATGCCAATATATAATAAAATACTTTAAAATTCTTCTTCTCAAATGGTGGATGACCAAATGGCGGATGACCTTGAAACTTGTTACATGGCATCGGGAACTCGGGCCCTACCAAGTTTGTTAAAATGATGACCTTTGGTTGACACTGACCTGTTTTACGTCAAGGTCAAATGGTCACTTAGACATTTGTATAGTAATTGAAGGCAAAACAATGGATATGGACTGAATGATGCTTCCACGCAGAGCTGAATCCGGCCCGCACACTAGTAGTGGTAAACCGCGTAGAGGATCTAAGCCTGTCCAGGAACTGCGGTGCGAGGCGGACCCTCCATGTTAAAAAACCCTATTGGTTTCATTGGGTGACAGGGCTTGAGATGTCATTTCATCTCAATGTCGGGTAAAAGTCCCACAAAATTGGAAGAAACGTCTCCGAAATGACCTATACAGTCATTATAGGACAACAGACAATGGTAGCCTGTGGCATCAGAAATGATATTTGCAATCACCCTAATGGAAGTTTATCAATTCCAAAGGTCAAGGTCATTTATTGACCTGTGTCATGTATAAGGACTGGGTCACATGACCAGTATGACCGCCGTGCTCATATATGGTAAAAAGCATTAAACATCTTCTCAGGAACCAAATGGCCAATGACCTTGAAAGTTGATATGCATATATTGAGTTCATATTTGGTATTGTGACAGATACTGGGCTAAAGTTTCTATCTGCAGTATCAGCACCCATGACCGTGACAATAGACACTGGTCTCAAATGTTTAGCTGCAGCACCAGCTCTCATGACCATAACCTTCGGGCAAAGTCGCAGACTTTGAATTCTTATGTTAAAGTTTTTATGTTAAAGTTTTAGGAGCTCATTACCCCTTTACCTTTGGATGAATTTAGTTTATACTTGGTATGGTAATAGATACTGGTCTCAGTTTTAAGGAGCTCATTACTTCTTTACGTTTTGATAGATTTAGTTCATACATGGTGTGGTGATAGGTGCATTTATCAGCTGCATCATCATGCATGACTGTGACCTTGGTGTCAAGTCACAGACTTAAAACTTTTATGTTTTTGCACAGAGGATTTTAGATCATTACTTGGTTGCCTTCAGATGAATTTACTTGAGACTTGGAATGGTGATAGATATTGCTTTAAAGTTTTTTATCACCAACATCAGCACCTATAACTATGACCTTGGGTGAAGGTCACAGACTTTGATTTTTTATGTTAAAAGATTTTGTGTTAAAGTTTTTAGGAGCTTATTTCTTCTTTACCTTTGAATGGATTTAGTTTTTACTTGACATGGAAATAGATACTGGTGTCAAAGTTTTGGCAGCAGCATCAGCTATCACGGCCATAACCTTGGCATCAAGGTCACAGACTTAGAACTTTTATGGTAATTTTTGCACTGAAGATTTTACATAATTACTTGGTTGTCTTTGGATGAATTTGGTTTGGTGATAGATAGTGCTTTAAATTTTTATCAGCAACATCAGCACCTATAGCCATGACCCTGGGATCAAGGTACTAGACTTAGAATTTAAATGTTAACGACTGCGTTAAAGATTTAGGACCACATTTCTTCTTTACCGTACGATAGATTCAGTTCATTATTGCTGAGGTGACAGATACTTGTCTCAAAAATATCAGCAGAATCCGCTTCCATGACCGTGACCTTCGAATCAAAGTCAGGGTCACAGACATACTTTTTAGCTCACCTGATCAAATGGTTCTACTATCCTTGCATTTGCTGTTTGTCTCCCGTGTTGATCGAAATGGTTACAATATTGCCATGAAAATTTGCCTGTTTACATGGATATGGATTACCGGTAAATGGAATAAAAAGGGATACTAATGTTACAGACTTGAACCATTCATGATCCCGGATATTGATATAGCACTGGATTCTTTCTTTGTGACTTCGTTTCTGTTATGGGTCTGAAAATTTGCCTTCGCGCGACTTAAGTCAAAGCGCGACTCCCGGTGAGCTATCCTGTCCAGCGACAGGTCTTATTGAACTTAACCCAAGCAAACATATTAGAAAGTTTTAGCAAGATTAGACCAAAACTGAAGGGGCTTCGGAAATGACGACAATGTCGAAAAAGACATATTCAGCAATCAAGGGGACATAACTCTACATGATGCCGACCTCACCAGTTTTTGGATTCATGAGAGCTTCATCCCCAGCCTATATTTACAATGGGTAAATTTAAAAAATATCCGATCAAAACTGTAGGCGCTACAGTGATGACAATCATTTTCCCATTTAAGTCTATGGGACATTGTGTTTGCCATAGCAACCAAAGTTTTTATACAATTTCGATTAAAATCATATGTCATCAATTCCCCGGCCCCCACCCATCGGGGCTTGAAGAAATAGGTTGCATGATGCTTCCACACAGAGCTGAAACCGACCCGCTAACGAGTACTGGAAAACCGCTTTGAGGATCTAAGCTTGCCCAGGCAAAGCGGTGCGAGTCGGACCGTCCATGCTTATAAACCCTATTGGTTTCATTGGGAGGCAGGGCTTTAGATGTCATTTCATCTCAATGTCGGGTTAAAGTCCCACAAAATTGAAAGCAACGTCTCCAAAATGACCTATACACTGTTGACGGGGACGTTAAACCTCAAACCAAACAAACAAATCAATCCCCCACCAGTGTCATGCTACAAATAAGAAATGATTAAGATCAGCCTGCAGATTGCCGAGATATAACTGGTCAAAGGTATGGACGGATGGCAGACGGATGAAGGATTGACTGCCATCCTATAAGCTCCACCGGAACTTTCGGCCCATGCAGGTGAGCTAAAACAGGCAAATGAGAAGTGGAGTTTAAACGATTTATATAATTGTCACAAGCCCTGCCCTCTTTTGCTGTTTCCTTGAATGTATCACAGGGATGAAAAAAGAACATGGCTCGACTGGGACTTGAATCAAGGACCTCTCGCATATTGTGCGAACCCTCTACCGACTGAGTTACTGAGCCACAGGGTCGGCCTGTTATTTCAGCACAAAACTCGTCCTATCTAGTCCGGCTGCGAGACTTATTTTTCATACTATTTCATACACCCAGACGCGTTGCTGGACCCTCTCTGAACCACAAAATGTTAAAGGGGTGGAAAACGAACATTGCTCGACCGGTACTCGAACCCAGGGCCTCTCGTATATTGTGCGAAAACTCCGAGCCACACGGTCGACCTGTATATTTCCCCCCTGCCTAATGAGAATGTTCCCGAATTTCTAAGTCCTATCCAGCCGGCTACGAGACATTTTTCATACTCTTTATTGCCCTCAGACGTTGTGGTTACCAAATGTCACAGGGGAGGTAAAAGAACATGGCTCAACCGGGACTCGAATCCAGGGCCTCTGGCATACCGTGCGAACACTATACCGACGGAGCTACGGAGCCTCACTGTCGACCTGTTACATTCCCAAACATGTTTAATTATCCAACCAAGAGTACATCACAGTCATGAGCTCCTTGATCCAACAAAATAAGTTACATTTTTTTTTATACCCCCGGCATACGAAGTATGTCAGGGGGTATATAGTTTTCGTCTTTCCGTCCGTTCGTCCGTTCGTTCGTATGTTCGTTCGTTCGGTCGTTCGTCAACCTTTACGTCAAAGTTTTGCGTTAAACCTTTTTGATTGCTCATATCTCTGTATTCACAGGTTGGATTCTCTTCATATTTGGTACAGGATATCTCTATAGCATTACCTTTCATATGGAGTATCTCAGCACCTGGGTCAAGCCCCTGGGTGGGTTGTCTGTCTGTCCGTCTGTCTGTTCATCTACTTTTACGTCAAAGTTTTGTGTTAAACCTTTTTCATTGCTGATATCTCTGTAACCACATATTAGATTCTCTTCATGTTTGTTACAGGATATCTCTATAGCATTACCTTTCATATGGAATATCTAAGCCCCTGAGTCAAGCCCCTGGGTGGGCTGTCTGTCTGTTCATCTAATTTTACGTCAAAGTTTTGTGTTAAACCTTTTTCATTGCTGATATCTCTGTAACCTCATGTTAGATTCTCTTCATGTTTGGTAAAGGATATCTCTATAGCATTACCTTTCATATGGAATATCTAAGCCTCTGGGTCAAGCCCCTGGTAGGGCTGTCTGTCTGTCTGTTCATCTACTTTTACGTCAAAGTTTTGTGTTAAACCTTTTTCATGGCTGATATCCCTGTAACCACATAATAGATTCTCTTCATTTTTGATAAATGATTTCATGATGCATGTCCCTTCGCCCACCCATGGTGACCTTGACCTCAAGGTCACGGACTTAGAAATTTTTGCATTTGGTTAAAGTTTTATGTCAAAGTTTATAGATGCCTGTATGTTCTATTTGATGCCCTCACTCCCTTGGTCCATTTAGGAATTTTATGTTTGGTTTAGCTTTTACAAGCACATTTATAGATTCTTATAGCTTCTTGACTTCATTCATATCACATACAAGCTCGAAAGATATATCAGAGGGTGACGCTGGCCGGGGTTATACGTGACCCACTGGTCACTTTCTCTAGTTTTTCTTATTTCTGTTGGTACTTTTTCTAATTGCCTCTTGCAGAGGGTTTTAACAATAGCCACAACATTTGTTTCTAACATGAAATAAGAAACATTGTTCTTTAATCCATTGCTGCCGATACAAATCCATTTGTCATTTTATCATTGATTGTAAATTTATTTATTTATTTATTTATTTACTTATTTATTTATTTATTTTCATCCAACCAATGATTACATATCGCATTTTGCTGCATATAATCTGAGCCTGAATTGGCTTTTAGGGCACTAGCCAAAACCGGGTAAAACTTGTTGCTCTTTAAAGTGAAAACTTAAAGATTCAGTTAGGCAGGTTAGTGTTAAGTGCAACTAAATTACTGAAATTTATTTGATATTCATAAACATTGTATATAAACAGTATTGATTGCCAATATATATACTACTCAAAGTTTGATAGGGATCACTTTTTAATGCAAAATAATTTTTGGATGAATTAATCAGCTGAATCCAAATTTGATACATAATGATAGAAAACATATCCTTCACAAAACCTAGTGATAAATTTTGTCAACTGGTACTGCATTCAAGCGTGACAACAGCAAACGTCTTGGCACCCCCAAAATTTGCCGTAACACGAAGGGATTTGGACAACTGATTTTTCACAAATTTCCAAATTTGTTTAGACAAACGTGCTTAATAACGTGTATGGCGTACAAGGGCATCAATTACAGTACGACATCGCTTGCGCATGCTTGTAATCCGAGTCTGTATCCGGTTTTGTGAAATCAGCTTTCATTCAGCAACCAATGCATCTTTGAGCTCCTGTAAAGTCCTCGGATGCACAGATCGGGCTGAAACAGCACTCTGTAGCATGTCCCGCGCATGCTCAATCGGATTTAAGTGCGGTGACCGAGCAGGCCAGTCCATACGAACGATTGTCCCACGTTCCAGGTAGGAATCAGTGACGTTGGCAGGGTTGGGATGGGCATTATCATCCATCAGAATAAAGTCCGGGCCGATAGCATCTGCATATGGTCTCACAAACTCATCAAGAATCTCATTACAGTACCTCACTGCCATTAACTTTCCGTTTTCAACGACGTACAAGTCAGGTTTACCGTTCACGCTTATCCCAGCCCAAACCATGACTGACCCCTTTCCATAGCGATCATGCTCTGCCACATTCAAGTCATCGAATCGCTGTTTAGACATTCGCCACACTAATTGACGTTTATAAGTGAAGTCTAGACAGAATCTGGACCCCTCAGTAAACAGTACTGGCGTCAAGTCACGAACCGTCCACCTGACGTGAGTTCTGACAAAGTCTAACCGGTCTAGCACGTGCTGTCTCGTCAACGGGACACGTACAGCAGGCCTCATGGCATTAAGTCCGAACTCGTGGAGTCCGTTTCTGACAGTTTGTGTAGAAATTCGTACTCCAGTTCCGTTCATAAGCTCGTTATGCAAACGCGTAGCATTCAGGAACCGTTGACGTCGAGACTGAATCAACAAGAAACGGCCCTGACGTTGAGTTGTAGCCTTTTCTCGACCCCGCCGCGGCTGTGTGAAGGATTTCCGTGGGTAAGATGCCGACTCCACATTCGTGAAACCACGCTCTGAGACACATTCAGAATCCCAGCAACACGACGTTGAGAGACGCAAGATTCCAACATTCCGACGCAACGATTCATTTCTTCAGGGCTCAGACGGTTTCTTAATTGTCCCCCTAGGCATTTTAGTGTTTCACAAATCAAATGAAGTCCTTTCTACGCTTGGTAAAGGAACACTGACAAGTTTGATTGGTCTGTTGGAAAGCGGTGCTACGCAAGATTTTGGGGGTGCATGAATTCATTTGCGAATTGTGAGAAGTGTACACTTTTATGAGTACTGAACTGCACACGAGTTTCTGCTTAAGATATTTATCAATATACCGAGTACAAATTCTGTCAAGAACTTATAAATTTTCTGTGCTAAATTTGGTACATAAAAAGTGATCCCTATCAAACTTTGAGTAGTATATGAAGCTATGCACAATAAATTTGCAATAGATTATTGCATGTTTTTGTTTGTTTGATTTGAGTCTTAACATCCCTGTCAATACTGTACAGGTCATTTTTGTGGACCTTGCTTACAATTTTGTGGGATTTTTAACTAACACTGAGAAATGACATCTCAAGCTCTGCCGCCCAATGAAACCAAAAAGGTTAAACATGGGGATATTGTAATGGTCCTCGTCGTCCGTCCGTCCGCCCATCCATACGTACATCCATCCGTTCGTCCGTCTTACCGGTTATAGACAGAAACTTGAAACTTTGGAAACTGATAGATCTTTGGACTGGGGAGTGCATGACACTTTCGGAATTTTTATCACACACCTAGGGGTGGGTCCAGGGGGTGGGGCCCGCGGGGGTCAACAATCAAAGCATAACGTATCAAAGCAAATGACATGATGAGTAGGTTATGTAGTGGGGTGGGGATATGCTATGGCATGCCATCTACTGCACAATTCTAGTTCAATAACCCATTTGTTACCAGAAACCCCAAAACGGGTATTTGGCAAACAGTGCAGGCCCAGCAAAAAAGCCACAGAACGCGGTGTCTGAGCAGGGCCTACACTGTTTGCAAAAAGTTCAGCCATTTTCCAAATAAATTTTGAAGAAAACACAACCTGACATCCCTAAATTTTGAAATGAACTCCTGCTATATAAGAAGGAAGAGTCCATCCGTCCATTTGATACAAAAAGGTTAATTAATTGTAAATACCTCACATTATCAGGAGCATATAAGTGACTGATATTATTAAAGGGTCCTTGGCTACTGATGCTTACAAGCCATGCACAGTCTTTTATTGGGTGCATTTCTTTACCAAAACACGCCTAGATACAAATGCATCGTAAACTTTACTGCCGAAAAAATGAACATAGTGTAATAGTTTTCTTATTTCTGCTCAAAATATAGATTGTGGGTACTCGTTAGAACCGCCTCATTGAGACGGTTCTAAGGAGTATATGAGGAGGTTCTAACGAGTACCCACAATCTATATTTTGAGCAGAAATAAGGCCTACCCCTGTAAACCCCCGTTTTACTGTATAAAAGTGGGGTTCAAGGAGGTCAACATTATAAAGGCGTGTTTTCATGATGTTAGGTATTTTTCAAAAATGCTAAAACCAACAACTCCTTCTTACACCCCCCCCCCCAAAAAAAAAAAAAACACAGCAACTTAAAAGTATCAACAAGCAAGTTAGAACTACATGTATGAGAGTTAACAAATAAATTTACTCTGTAAATTCAACACAAAGCAAGTATAAACAGCTCTCTCAGTCCAAATGAAAGTTTATTTATTTTACTGCAAGATTCAGGGTTTTGAGAATCTGGTTTATGTTAGTAATGATTGAAACCAAGATAGCACTGGAAAGGTCACTGTGGAACATTTGCACACTTTCAGTACCTTGTGAGCCGGACTGGACTGTATTGTCAATGAAAAGCTATAACGATACGGAGATAAAAAGATGTTATTCATGCATACTATACTTTACCAATCATTGTAGACCCTAATCTGGTGCTGTGTAAGACAATTCCATTTTACACCCTTATAGCATCTCAAAAATGGCTACTTTTCTAATGAAAGTCCGTGATATTTTTTTCTTATTCATACTACGAGTACAATCATATGTTCTGGTAACTTGTTAGAACTGCCTCATTAAGGCGGTTCTAACGACTACCCACAACCCATTTCTTGGAGAGGAAATAAGAAAAATAAGGCAGAGCCCCGTAAATCCCTGTTTTCACTATATAAAGGGGGTTTAAGAGGTTGGGACTTGTTCACGTGATGCTTGGGTCTTCACTGTTTATCAGAGTCCTGTTTTGGGGGATGCCATGTCTTTACCACTCTCTTGGCTAAACCAGCAGACGACGAATTGTTGATATTCTTTTCCTATTTTTTCCCAGATAAATGGATTGGACATCTCAACCACCTTTATTCTACAGGAGACAATCTGCGTGAAATGTTTTCTGGAAAACAAATAAGAAAAAATATTTCAAATTATGGACTGCTGAAAAAAACAGCATGCAGGGCGAAACACTTTCTGTACTTGTGGAGCCTTCAATGGCATTGCGCGCTATTTCTGTTCTATAACATCATTGGGGGCACCCGCCCATCGGGCCATGGAGAAATAGAATGGGCTGGATTATGCTTCCACGCAGAGCACACGCGTACTGGTAAACCGCTTAGGAGGACTAAGCGTTTCAAGGAAAAATGGTGTGAATCGGACAATCCAATGAATATAAGCATTTTGCTTTCGTTGGGTGGCAGGGCTTGAGGAGTCATTCATCTCAATGTCGGGCAAAAGTCCCACAAAACTGAACTGAGCAACGTCTCCAAAATTACCTAAATAGTGTTGTCGGGGTCGACAAATCTCGGTTAAAACAAACTTCCAAAATAATTTGATTGGCCATTGGTAGTCAAGTGGATACTCGCTGAGAATTTTCTGAATCATTTAATTACTTCGGCGCTTGTACATGCAATTCCAAGAATAGCTTGACCCAGGTTTCAACGCCCCAAAGTTTGATATTTTCGTTTTCTACCAAACCCAGCAACTCCTTGCCCTTCATCATTTTCTTGTCCTTAGGGATCATTGCTTCCAATGTGTACTTTGAAGGTGTTTGAGGGTCACTTATGAGGCCTAATTGGTCGAGGCTAGCTGGTCTGGCCAAGAAAAACATGTACACGCAATACTTTTCAGTTCTGTGGTGCCTTCCCAACCCTTCACAAAACATACTATACGAAAATAGAACAACTTCATAGAACAACCTTCATAGAACAACTACAGTTGGTGTAAAGGGAGTCTCCGTGCCCTTCGTCGTGGTGTGGCTTATGTTTTTCTTGTCCTTTTGGATCGTTGGTTCCATTGTGTTCTGGTGTGTATCAGGGTCACTTATGAGGCCTTGTTGGGCGAAACTAGCTAGTATGGTCCGGAAAACACGTGCACTCCACACTTTCCAGTTCTGTGGTGTATTACCTGCTTCCAAATGATTGCCCTTCATAGAACATTTTTTAAGACCTGAATACGCACTGCTTTGCCGCCTTTAATTTTTCCGGACTGGTAACGGGACTGTTCTCGGCACGGAAAAGCTAATCCAAGGTAAGTTGCACGTGCAGCACGATTTGCATGTATTTCTTAAAAATGTTGATTGAGTATGAAAGTATCCCTGCAGGCACAAAACTTTGACTCAACGTTGCACTAACGTTGAAACAACGTTTTCAACGTTGTTTCAACGTTAGTTCAATGTTAGTTCAATGTTGAGTGCCTGCTGGGACATAACATAAAATTATGACATATAAAAAAGGTGTGTGTGTGTGTGTGGGGGGGGGGGGGCTTAAATCGATTTTAAGTGGCCATAATCCTCGCCCTTACTTCCGTCCAGATTTAGACAAATAATTTGTTCAGTCCGCATGAAGGCCTCCTAACTCATCAGTGCAACATCTCCGTGAACACAAATAATCAAAGAACCACAGAGGTGAGACAACGGTGAGGACTCGACAGCAAAAAAAACACTGAAATGCTGGAGCAAAAGAAAACCAACAGTTAGACTCCGATGGGCCCGAGCCCAGTTGGTTTAGTTGAAGGGGTAGTCTGTATGCCAGGTACAAATATTGTTGTCCCTAGTAATTAAAACATAGCATGTTATCCTAAAACTGTCGTGCTGAGCAATCTTTAATCTATCTGAACCTATTTGCCCGTTAATATGTTACGCATAGAATTGTGCGTTCGTATGTTCGTTCAATAGTTGTTCAGACTAACTTTGTGCTTATTCGTTGAGAATAGTATTGGTATAGTCAAATACAAATAAGTTAAATAATCTTGAACATGTCGTTAAACAAAAGCTAAAAATAAAAAAATCGTCATTGTATAGTTCGCCAACAAATAGATGGCAGTGACGTAGCTATTTTACCGTTAGCCCCATAAGCTTTGCATTGTTCAGAACAAAAACAAGTCGTGGCGTCACTGTCAACTATTCCTTGTCGTACAGTATAGTCCGACAAGGAATTCCTGGCAGTTACGTCATAATTAGTTTACTTGAATATTCATATGATATGGCCTTTACTTGAAACCTAGGAGTAACATTATTTACATACCGATAACGCTTTGTGAATTTCGTGGCCGAAAGAGTAAAGGGGTTTTCTACAGAACAAGATGGGGCTGGTTCGAAACCCACGAGTCGAATGATTTTTTATTTTTATTTATTTATTTAGTTTATACTAATTTATTTTAGTTCGATTGCGATGAAAGCTTCAAGCTTATTGAATCGCTCTCGAACACTCATTCCGGGTATTTTCACGAGCGCGCGAGAGAGAGGCAGTTGCTTTTACACCACTGCTACCCATTTACACCTGGGTGGAGTGGGGCAATGTCATTACGTGTCTTGCCCAAGGACACACCTCGATACCGGTGGCCGGATTCGAACGCACAACCTCTCGATCATGAGTCGAACGCGCTAACCACTGTGCTATCGAGGCTATTTTTTTTTTTTATTTTTTTTTTTTTTTGACCTCGTAATACACGACATGTGAAATCTGCTTTACCCTTGTGGCATATTAAAAGTGGATAATTACGACGTGTACAGTACATATTTCTTGTTCATCTTCAAACACATAACACTTGACAGCATAAAACTTGTTTTTGAGAAATGACGATGAAAAAAAGTGAAATAGAAAAAAAATATATATAAAAATTTAACTATAAATTTTAAACCAGTAAAATATAAAAATATGAAACAATGATCATTTAATTTACAATAAAAATATAAAACAGATATAAAATAATAAAAAAAGCAATCAGTGTGATTCGAACTCGGACCGTCAACATGACAAGCAGCGCTGACATCCCCTGGGCCGTTGTGACTGCTGTATAATCAGAGGGCGTGTCCAGTTCAAACGATAAACCAACGCGCAAATTTATACTGGAAAATCCTTTCTATCTTTAGCTTTGTTATTAATTTGACGTCACTGCCAGACCTAGTTTGTTTACCTGTACCTGTGATTGTTTTATTATGTTGTGCCGGCTTAACGGCACTTCCACCCTGGTTATTCTGTGTCGTCTGCCAGATAAAGGGAGAACAGAAATAGAAGATAGTTGAGAAGATAAAAAGTGAGGAGCAGGGGATAAAAGAGGAAAATAAATAAAAGTGTAGAAAAAAGACATTGCCCCAACATACTGTCTCTGCTGCAAGGACAGACTGTAAGCCAAGTTGGACGCCTTAGTGACGCAAGATACTGTACGCTTGACCCCCAGCTTTGAGTTGAAGAATTCTAACTAAGAAAGCATACTCCTCCTTGACTATTTTTCTTCACATATTATCTCCCTTACCCGCATGAAAGCGACTAAATTATCAGTTAGGCGGGAGCCAGCCTTATGGTACACCTTCTTGCATTAGAAATGTTCACCGTTTGATCCCTATCCAATACTCAAATCACCTGCATTCACCAATGCTTTGATCTTCCAATCAGACAGTCTGCCAGAGGAAAGGTTATAATTTTCGCGCCAGTTCATACATTATACTGGATATTTATACACCTTAGGACCATATAAACCATGGAAGGCAATAAAATAGTTATTATTGTG
The DNA here is from genome assembly GCA_963580285.1 of Lucinisca nassula. Taxonomy (NCBI): domain Eukaryota; kingdom Metazoa; phylum Mollusca; class Bivalvia; order Lucinida; family Lucinidae; genus Lucinisca; species Lucinisca nassula. The sequence continues at coordinate 59,268,497 of OY757019.1, read as the reverse complement.
ATGTATTTCAACATTATGCCACAGCATCCAGTTATTGCCACAAGTCTGTTTTATGGTAACATTCTGCCTGTTTATTGACTCGTTACAAGTAAAGTATCCAATAAAACCAATGCAGAATATAATATAATGATGTTTTCATCAAGTAGTAATATAAAAGATGAGCCCCGCCAAGCGAATTTGTGTCTTCGAGCATTCCGTCATGACAAATTTTAACTGCGCATGCGCAGCCAATCAGAGGGGCCAGGGATATGGCTTACTGTCTGAAGGCTCCTCTTGATTCACTGCTTGTATGAGCGAGCAGCGAAGGTTCTGGCGAGACTGCGCGGATGCGCAGGCTCGCCTGAACCTTCGCTGCTCGCATAGGTGATAAGTACCAAAATCGCTTGACGGGGCCCAGATAATAAATGTTGCATATTGTCGATCAGCTTCCCGACAGAGGTCAATAACTATTTTATTTTAGTGTTTATGATTTGTTTTCTATATTATATCTTTTCGCAGGCATATGGAGAGGTTGAAGAGAGTTGGCGACGTTATTATTGTAGACTCGTGTTCAAAATGGATGAAGGCGACACACGGGATGGCGACTTATTATTTCAAACCGGTTGACGCAGCGACTGGATGGACAAACGGACCATCAAGTTAGCAGGTGCGTCCAAACTAAACCTTATCGTATATAGAGAAAAGTGGGATTTACAAGGTATAAATTATTTTCTCATTAGAGCTCCTGTGCTGCAGATAGTCGTTAGAGCCACCTGACTGGTGCGGTCCTAACGGGCACCCGGATCCTACATTAGGAGAGCAAAATAAATCTGCCACCATTTTCATGGAAAAAAAACGTTTACAAAAATGCCAGCTGCATATCTGCGGCTTTTTTTTATCAATGTTGAACTTTCTGCAACTATCTCCTGTTTATGGCCACTTATCATGTGTGCCTTTGCTGGAGAGCCATCTAGCTAGCTTTGAACATTTCCCTGGCTGGAAGTTTCTACGTTTGTTTAAATGTATGGGTACTTGCATACTGGCACAACCGTGAATGTTGAAACGAGAATATGCAGATAGTCGTTAGAGATCCATTTTAAGAATATACAGATAGTCATAAGATGATCCATTTAAGAAGGCAGGCAAAATACAAACACTCCTATAAGCAATTTTGATGAACAGAAGCCAACATATACGCAGTATATTGGGTATACAGTAGAATTCCGCTATAAAGACCACCTAAAATTAAGACACATTTTTCTTTTAAAAGGATATTTAGAAGATCTATAGTACATTTTCTTTGTGTTTTCCACACCCAGTGTGCTCTTGTGGGAGACCATCTGTGGGACTGTTCAAAAGTGGTCTTAAAGACCACTTTTGAACGGTCCCAAAGATGGTTTTAATATAGGAATTTACTGTATTTTGGTTGAGCTTTCCGTTTTGTCGCTACATTTATTGGCTTTAAGTCCACTTAAGTAAAACGTTGGCTTTAAACGCATCACAGTTTGCAGTTGTTGTGTTTTCATTTTCGGTTGATCTGTCAACTTCGGTGTTTTAACTTATTTTCACGAAGCCGTATTAACAGCGCGCGTCACCATAAGGTATATTTGGCTTGGCAACGCCAGAAAGAAAAAAAACATTGGGTTTACCGATTCGAATAAAAAATGTTGTAGTATGAAAGAAAAAAAAATATTTGTAATGATTCCATTAAGTCGATTCCAATCCTTGGTATACCCGTACCGCACGTAACCGAGGCTATGCCGAGGTTCCGTTCGGTCCGGGTATCCCCAGGATTGGAGACCTCGGCTAAGCCTCTGTTCCGATAGGCTCGGGGACCACGAGTGTTGGATACGCCTATCCCCATAGATACATTATTTGCTGGCTTCCAGCTTGCACATTGTCAAAATTGGGAAAACAGGTAACCAAACCCACTGACCTTTCAAGGTCAGGGGGGCTCTGGTTACCTGTTTTTTCAACAATGATAACCCTCATTCTAGGAACCAGTAGATAGTGCAAAAAGGTGAATATTACGTCCCACACTATTAGGTTATTTGAGAAACTTTGCTTCTGTGGGTTTACGCTTGCTGTATCAGCCTCCTTATTCCAGTCTGCTACAGTCTTAAGTTGCAATGAGCGACAATAATAGAATCGAGATTAACATTGAATACATCTAAAATCTAGCCTCAACACAATTCGAGCTTGTTCTTTTGCGTTTTAGAAAGCGTTTTATTCCTATATTCAGACCATCATTGGGATTCTTCAAAAGTGGTCTAGTGGTCGTAAAGACCGCTTTTGAACATGTCCAAATGTGGTCTCATTTCTGAGGACTGTTTGTAGCCAAAAGAAAGAAAAAATAAATGTATCCTTCCAAATATGATTTTGATTTTAAGAAGTTCTTCGAAATATTATTTTGATTTTAAGAAGTCTTTCCAAATATGATTTTGATTTTAAGAAGTCCTTCCAAATATGATTTTGATTTTAAGAAGAATTAGTCTTACTTTTAGCTTGTCTAGCAGCAGGGGGGTGGGGTGGTGTGTGTCTGTGTGTGTGTGTGTGTGTGTGTGTGTGTGTGTGTGTGTGGGGGGGGGTGATGAATGGACTTTTTATTTTGACCTCAGAAGCTGCATTCAGCCAATCAAGGCTCCCAGCTTATTTTGGCCCAAACATAATCTCTTTTTGGCAAATTAAGCCTCCCAACCCTAAAGCATCAATATCCTCCGTTTGGCAAATTAAGCCTCCCAACCCTAACAAATTTCCACCCCAACTGACATACCAAGGGCACCCACCGAGTACATCGTATAACAACGCGGGCAAAAACCCAGAGCCCAAGCGGGCGGCCCACCACCCTCGCCGGCCAGGGGCTCTGGCGGGCCCCAGTTCTAGGATAAATTCCCATTCTAGATCGGCCTCCCTGGCCCACATTAGGACGGCCCACTACCACAGCATTGAGTGTATTATTGATTCGTCGTCTGCGAAACTTGTGCTCGGCATGTTTCGAGATGTAATATGAAATAAATAGGACCACGTGATATTGGTTTACACTGCATAAGAAAAAGAACCTATCACTCGCCCATAAAAGAGTGTTAATATTGTTGTTTTTTATGAGGTAAACAGACCGTTTGTGATACTTTTCATTTTCAGGGCTTTGCGATTTAATCGTCAGGTATAATCGAAACTGACAAGAAAAACCGAACCTGACAAACTTTATCGGACCTGACAAAAATAATCGTGTGAAATGAACAACAATTTATATTTGCGCGACAATAAAATTTTCACCTTCCTCAAGGTCGTTATTTTCCAATAATGTTTCATCGACAGTATAATTGACCGCAAAGCGGGTTATGAGAGCGTATTTTTCCCGGGGCTACCGCATTTTCGGCTACCTTTTATGCATGGGTAGGTAGGGACACGAGAGCGTATTATTTCCCGAGGCTACCGCACTTTCGGCTACCTTTTTGCATGGGTTGATAGGGAACCCAAAGCACAATTTTTTTTTTCCAATTAGACATTGGTAGATCCAAACATATCGAGCAACCATACTAGTATCCAACACCGTAGAGCTACCAAAGTAACATGGCAGTACAAGCAACGTTCCAGTCCATGGGCCTGCGATCCGAAAAGCTCGTGGCCGTCCACCTTCTTCTAGAGAACACACACGAGAGCAAGAGCCAGACATTGCCCAGGTCGACTACCTGGCCGGCAACTTGGGCCGCACACACCTGCGCTCCCTCCCCGGGCTTTCGGCGTTTGTCGTCGACGTCTACGTCTACGGCTACCTACGCCGCGAAGATTGTGTAGTCCTTGGCGGATGCCTCTCTTACAAGACCGGAGAGGATGGTGCCGCGAAAAAACGGGGCACAGGGTTTCTACCACTGTATACGAATCTGGGGAAGCCCCCCCCCCCCCAAAACGGTACCACCCGAGGCCACATAGAGACGAGCATCGTCCACACGATCGCGACCCGGGAAAGGACAGAGGGTAGTGCCACCCGGGAGACCATCGCCAGGATCGAGTTCGACACCGATAAAAAGGCCCTAGCGAAGTGGCGAGAGCTATATCCCGGGACCGAACCGCCCGGCATCTTTGTGGCCAAGGTGGATGTATCCGAGATCCCCATGGACGAGCTGCAGGCCTCCTTGCCAGCATTCGAGCGCCAGCTGTTGGCCCATGGCTACGGCCTTTACTCCATCGAATACACGCGAGTCTTCTCTGGCGTCCTCGACCGGGAGACGGACGCGGAGTACCTCTGCACGAACAAGGGATTCCGCGAGCAAGGCGACCTCGCTGCCGCCATGCGCGAAGAAAATCGATAGCGTCGGAAAACACGTCTGCACTTGGGTCCGCACGAGCGAAGCCGGCTACACAGTCCGCACCAAGATCTACAACAAGGTTGTGTCGAACCTCGAAGCGGGCGAGGTTCGCGAGCCAATCGGGGGCCACCTGGCCGACTATGTCGACTGCCCGAACCAGCACCTGCGGTAGACTTTCTTGCACCCCGATGTGCAGGCCAGAGGAGGCACCCGCATCGAAGTATCTCTCTACGCATGCCATTGGCGAGACCTCTCGGCCGACACTGCTGGCGAGGTGGTGGATGAGGCCTTGGCCCTGGTTTCCCCATAGGATCTACCAGGCCTGTTTGTGGTACATTCACCCGCCAAGCAGTGGGAGAACCTAGCCGCATGCCTCGACTGGTGTCTTGTGCAGGCCGACCGACCGCAGGGCTCGATCTTCGTCGCCTGGTATGCGCACACGACAACGGGAAGGGTCTCGGGTGTTCGGATCCGTCCCGACAAGAACAATGTCGATATGGATGCGAGGTGGGATAGGGCAGTAAAGTGGGCTGCAGCCGACTTTGGATTCCGGGCTTGTCCAATCTTCTGGGTTGACATTCTTGCGAGAAACGAGGAGTGCTTGGAGCTGGCCCCACTCCGATGCTACACCAAGGACGCCGACGCAAGCACGATCTTTGCAGCCAGCAAGCGACCCACGCAGTTGCATCCGAACGGCCCCGACCCCGAGACTCTCTTGCCGCCTTCGGCCTCGGTCTCGTGGGTCTGGAGAACGACCAAGTGCCAGGCAGTAGGCAGAGATATCTCCACCTACCAAATGCACGAGGTGCCCAAAATCGCAGAGGACCGTGCCATCTCTATGCTATCGACCAGGAACCGCGAAAAACGTCCCCAAGATATCCGCGACGCGGCGAACGCCAAAGACTGGCGGCGAGATGCTTGGGTTCGACTAGAGGCATAGCAACAACGACACGAGGAAGAGCAGCGACGCCGAGCCGAAGAGATGGAACGGCTTGCCCAGCTGGTGGCTGCGAATAGGCGATACGCGGAGAAGTCGCGACAGCCATATACAGGCGTCGAAGCCGTTCTATGCGCAGGCGAGACGGAGAAGGTTACAGATGTGGCAGGAAAATGGACCGTCCTCGGTTTCCGCCGGACCGAGGTGGTTGCGGAGGAGGCAGAGCAGTGGCGCAAACACTCACGCGTTGTCTTGCAGAACCCAACGGACAAAACGATTTTATGGGCAACAAAAGGGCTCGAGAATATTCTCGACAAGTCCAGAACGACAGCCGAAAGAGAACAACATTTTGGCTCCCTCCGATTGGTGCTGGCGGGCTGGAGATCGAGATACAGACGACTAGGATGTTTCTGTCAAGAGAAGGTCGCAAAGTCGAGTGGAACCCGAGTCGGGTCGTTGCCGCCCCAAACCCCCAGCGTCTGGCCGCTCTGCAGGCTTTGGCAGCCGTAGAGGCCGTTGTTCCGGAACAATTAGCGCAGAAGCCACCTCCGGTCGGGCATCCCTTCTACATGGAATAGGCCGCCCGCCGACACACACTGTTGCCAATTTGCTTTGCCAATGTACCGTTGCAAAGAAGGTATGGAAGTAGTTTGCAGAAGGGGCTCTTTTTCGGCCACATTGGGCCGGAACCAGCGGTGTGTAGGAGCTGTTCGTATACATATATACATCCGAAATGGAGAAACATCCCAAGAGAGACAGCGCGCCGCGTTTCCCGTTTGAGCAGTTCCAGAAATGGCAACGCATATACGACGAAAGCGATGCGAAACAGGAGTGGAAGTTTCTCGAAGACCTACAGAACACGGCCGTTGCGAAGCATGTTGCGAAGCAACAAGTAGAGACTTGTGCGACAATACTGGATCACATCGGCCGAGATACAGCCGAAAATGGTTTGCGTGGGAATTCGGAGAGCCGTGGAATATCGTGGAAAGGTGTTGTCTGCGCCCCTGGTGGGACTGTTGTGGTGTAGCCGTCGCATGTTGCGAAGCAAAAGCAAAAATCTACGCCGAAGCCACTGCGATGCAGGCCAGTCGGTCCTTCTTTTTCTGCCGCGTTGTTCGTTTCGCGCCAAGGTTGCAGAGCAGGGGAGCGCGCGCCTTTCGCAACGCCTCTATCCCGCCAAGTATTTCGACCTCTTTCTCGAGGAAGTGGCCGTATGTCGGCGTTTCGACGTTGGTCGTGGGCTCTCCGTTCTCGCCGACGGCCACTAGGAAGAGGATGATGCAGGGCGCACCGCGAAAGGTCGTCGAGGCGTATCGCCTACAGATGTATTCTCCGGCCTCAGGTCGATTGCCTTTGTGCTGTTCTTTGGCTTTGGGGCCTCCAGAAGCGTGGCACGTTGCTCGGCTTCTTGGTGCGCAGCCTCTACGACTGCCAAGGCCTGCAGAGCGGCCCAACGCTGGGGGTTTGGGGCGGCAACAACCCGAATCGGGTTCCACGTGACTTTGCGACCGGCCCTCGACAGAAACACCCTAGTCGAGTCTATCTCGATCTCCAGCCCGCCAGCGCAAACGGGAGGGAGCCAGAATGTTGTTCTCTTTCGGCTATCGGTTCTGGACTCGTAGAGATCGGCGCACTCGTCGAGAAATCTCTCGAGCCATTTTGTTTCCCATACAATCGTTGTGCCCGTTGGGTTTTGCATGACAACGCGGGAGTGTTTGCGCCACTGCTCTGCCTCCTCCGCCACCACCTCGGTCCGGCGGAAACCGAGGACGGTCCATTTTCCTGCCACATCTGCAACCTTCTCCGTCTCGCCTGCGCGCAGAATGGGTTCGACGCCTGAATATAGATGTCGCGACTTCTCCGCGTATCGCCTATTCGCAGCCACCAGCTGGGCAAGCCGTTCCATCTCTTCGGCTCGGCGTCGCTGCTCTTCCTCGTGTCACTGTCGCTCTGCCTCTAGTCGAACCCAAGCATCTCGCCGGCAGTCTTCGGCGTTCGCCGCGTCGCGGATATCTTGGAGACATTTTTCGCGGTTTCTAGTCGATAGCATAGAGATTGCACGGCCCGCCGCGATTTCGGGCACCTTGTGCAATTGGTAGGTGGAGATATCACTGCCTACAGCCTGGAACTTGGTCGTTCTCCAGACCCACGAGACCGAGGCCGAAGGCGGCAAGAGAGTCTCGGGGTCGGGGCCGTTCAGATGCAACTGCGTGAGTCGCATGCTGGCTGCCAAGATCGTGCTTGCATCGGCGTCCTTGGCGTAGCATCGGTGTGGGGCCAGCTCCACGCCTCCCTCGTTTCTCGCAAGAATGTTGCCATTTCTGGAAGATTGGACACGCCCGGAATCCAAAGTCGGCTGCAGCCCACTCTACTGCCCTATCCCACCTCGCATCCATATCGACAATGGCCTGGTTGGGACGGATCCGAACACCCGAGACATTTCCCGTTGTCATGGGCACATACCAGGTGACGAAGATCGATCACTGCGGTCGGTCGGCCAGCACAAGACACCGGTCGAGGCATTCGGTTAGGTTATCCTACTGCTTGGCAAGTGGTTGGACCACAAACAGGCCTGGTAGATCCTCGGGGGAAACCAGGGCCAAGGGCTCTTCCACCACCTCGCCAGCAGTGTCGGCCGAGAGGTCTCGCCCACGGGATTCGTAGAGAGAGACTTCGATGCGGGTGCCTCCTCGGGCCTGCATATCGGGGTGCAAGAAGGTCTGCCGCAGGTGCTTGTTCGGGCAGTCGACATAGTCGGCCAGGTGGCCGCCGATCGGATCGCGAACCTCGCCCGCCTCGAAGTTCGACACGACCTTGTTGTAGATCTTTGTGCGGACCGTGTAGCCGGCTTTGCCCTTGCGGACCCAAGGGCAGACGTGTTTTCCCACGCTATCAGTGTTCGCCAGTATCGTGGGAATTTCTTCGCGCATGGCGGCAGCGAGGTCGCCTTGTTCGCGAAATCCTTTGTCGCGCAGAGGTACTCCACGAGCGTCTCCCGGTCGAGGACCCCAGAGAAGACTCGCGTGTAGTCGATGGAGTAAAGGCCGTAGCCATGGGCCAACAGCAGGCGCTCGAATGCTGGCAAGGAGGCCTGCAGCTCGTCCATGGGGATCTCGGATACATCCACCTTGGCCACAAAGATGCCGGCCGGTTCGGTCCCGGGATATAGCTCTCGCCACTTCGCTAGGGCCTTTTTGTCGGTGTCGAACTCGATCCTGGCGATGGTCTCCCGGGTGGCACTTCCCTCTCTCCTTTCCCGGGTCGCAATCGTGTGGACGATGTTCGTCTCTATGTTGCCTCGGGTGGTACCGTTGGGGGCCTTCCCCAGGCTCTCGTATACAGCGGTAGAAACCATGTGCACCGTGTTTTTCGCGGCATCAACCTCTCCGGTCGTTCAAGAGAGGCGTCCGTCAAGGACTACACAATCTTCGCGTCGCAAGTAGCCGTAGACGTAGACGTCGTCGACAAACGTCGGAAGCCCGGGGAGGGGGCGCAGCTGTATGCGGCCCAAGTTGCCGGCAAGGTAGTCGACCTGGGCAATGTCTGGCGCAAGTCTGCTCTCGTGTTGGTTCTCCAGGAGAAGGTGAGCGGTCACGAGCTTTTCGGATCGCAGGCCCATGGACTGGAACGTTGCTTGTACTGCCATGTTGCTTTGGTAGCTCTACGGTGTTGGATACTAGTATGGTTGCTCGATATTTTTGATCTACCAATGTCTAATTGGAGTTTTTTGGCAAACCGCAATCCGCAAAAAAATCTGTGCTTTGGGTTCCCCATCTACCCATGCAAAAAGGTAGCCGAAAGAGCGGTAGCCCCGGGGGAAAATACGCTCTCGTGTCCCTTCCTATCCATGCCAAAAAAAAAAAAGGTAGCCGACTCCTATTGATTTCATATTACATCTCTAAACATGTCGAGCACAAGTTTCGCAGACGACGAATCAATACACTCAATGCTGTGGTGGTGGGCCGTCCTAAGGTGGGCCAAGGAGGACGATCTAGAATGGGAATTTATCCTAGAACTGGGGCCCGCCAGAGCCCCCTGGCCGGCGAGGGTGGTGGGCCGCCCGCTGGGGCTCTGGGATTTTGCCCACGTTGTTATACGAGGCACTCGGTAGGTGCCCTTGGTATTCGCAGCCAGTTGGGTGGAATTTTTTTAGGGTTGGGAGGCTTAATTTGTCAAATGGAGGATATTGATGTTTTAGGGTTGGGAGGCTTAATTTGCCAAAAAAAATATTATGTTTGGGCCAAAATAAGCTGGGAGCCTTGATTGGCTGAATGCAGCTTCTGAGGTCAAAATAAAAAGTCCATCCCCACCCCCTGCTTCTTAAGTAGACAATGCGGAATTTCACTGTAAATCTGATATAACAATGATACAAAATTACCATGTGAGTTGTCATGGCAACGCAAATAGTTTATACACATTCGCAACGAAGGGTGCAAAATGCAAAATTCGGTGTCCGACCCTTGAGTGATTATCCTGTTCTATTGGAACCTCGGCGTAGCCTTGGCTCCGGTCGGCTTGGGTATCTCTCGGATTGGAAAACGAATATATTCATGGAAGAAGATGATGATATGAATGCGCATAACAGTTTTGCCACACTCATTGCCACGCTGATTACGTGAGTTTAATGTGATCCATGTTAAGTTTTTTAGGTCATGCCCTGGTTAACTTCTGATCATCAGACGCGTCGAGTAAAAACATATATTCGGACATGTGCGCCAAGCGCAGGCGCAAATCAGCCTGATCAGAGTTTTCGCTGTGTGTTTTATTGAATGTGGTCTTTTAGTAAAAACTTTACTATGCAGACAGGGAAATCGACAATCTGACTACGATGGCATTCAGACTGATTTGAATATCCGAGGCCTGACACGGCCGATATGCAAACAAGTCGCATGAAATTATCGTAAATTTTCAGACCTACCAAGAATGACTAGCTTTAATGAGTTTTCCTGGTTCGAGACTTTACCTATATGTTCTTAGGATAAATCAAAGGTCTCGGATATAGATAGGTCAACTCTTGCACGCCAGATTAGGAAATCCATTTTTTTTGGCTTGGGACAGAAATTCTGTTCAACTATTTCGTCATCATTTTCGTTTCCATTATCAAACGAGCACATAATATGCACCTGGTCTTCTCCTTAGAGATTTTGGTATGTCAGCTTTGTTCTTAGAAAGGACCAAAGCAGTCGTTCTCGAAAGTACAGTGGGTATTGCCAGTGTCATGTTGTACGATATGCTTGCAAATTCACATGTTTATAGCAATCTCAGTTTTTTTTTCAGAGTTAAACGGCTCAATCAACACAATTCAGGTCATATCGAACCGGTCAGTCTATCCAACCGTTTAGCCAATACAGTGCACATTAATTTGCCAGAAACTGATAACTGCCCTTCTAGAATCAGCGGATTGGGGAGAATGGTTGCGTGGAAAATATTTCAGTATCAATCTCCATGAATAAATGTTGCCGACTAGGCTGGGATCAAATTCGCGACCATCTGATCACCAGCCAGACGCGTATCTGATTGAGCCGCTGAGGTCGGCGCTGAGTATGCAAACATAGGCCAGTGTGAAGAAAGACGCAATCAAAATTAACAGAATTAACAGAATTGTAATATAAAATCAAAGCACTGAGAGTACTGGTGGGTCGATTGTCTCTGGGTGTAGTTAGGAAAAATGGGCCTGAACGGGGACAGTAACCCTTAAACTCCTTTACTGAAAGTAAACCGTGTAGACCCTGGTTAGACGCTGCGGTTTTCGGAGTCTGACCCTTAAATTCCTATACTGTAAGCAAGCAGTGAAGGCCCTGATCAGACGCCGATCTGCGGCGTCTGATCTGGGTCTACATTGTTTGCCTAGCCCAACCCATGATTCCAGCCCAGATTTTACAGTTAACCTTTTTACGTAAACACGCTGACCTCACTGCGATAAAATTCTATAAATAATCTCCGTGGATGTGATAGTCACGTGGACTCCAGCACTAATAGAGGTTTTGTCCTTGATACCTTTGGGTCGATTGATAAACAATCGACCCAATAAACAAGCACTAGAAACCTTCGAGATATAAGTATGCGACCTTATTGTGTATTTGTCAATATTGCTGCGAATTCTTTAACAGATCGCATTGTTAAGCTCCTGTTCTATTGAGATTATTCTTAAGGCTTTATTTCCCAGAAAGGAAAGAAAATCAATGTAAACGCACTACTTTTGCTCTCACAAGACGAGCGCATTAATACAGAATGGGAGGTTCAAATTATAATGATTAATATGACTGCGGATGTCGGATAATATGATTTATAATAACCAGATAGATATGCATGAAACAGTCTATGTGTAATAAATTTTAGCGGTTTGTTCAGTTTTGTTTTTATCTTTAGGAAAACAACCCTTTCATCTGAGAAAAGCGCAGCAATTTCTAAACATCAATTACGCCGCCGCCATGTGTTATGAGATTGCTGTTTCGGTGGGAGCTGATTTATAAGGCATATTTTCTGTTTCTTTTGAATTTTAATAGACCTGTTGATATTTGAATTTAAGAAATATTCAGAAATTTACATTTTTTTATACATGAAAGCTTTCAGATTTTAAGCTTGTAAAAGAGCAAAACACCTACGTGGTTGTATGCTCAAATCAGAGTGCCCCTCAATTTCTCATAGTTAATTTTCCCCTGATTTGAATGTACAAACTTTATTATAATAAGGCTTCCCCATCAATAGACGCTAGATTTTACCGATGGAAATGTAATAAATATGGGTCCATAGAGTCAATGGGGATTATTTAAGGGCTGGCGTTCGAGAACAGGATCTTACCAGTGCGCAGCCATCAACGACAAATGTCCGCTTGCGCTTCTTTTCTAAAATCTATTCAGGATGCCTTTGTACTTATGAGCTTTCTCATTTATAAATAAAATTTGTTTATCCCAGTGGGCTCAAGAAGCCGTTGATACAGTGTCATGACGTTGTCACAGTAAATAAGAGACTTGTTGGTTTCGAGACGCAACTGCAGGTTCAAATAGTACTCACAGCAAGTGCGCTTATATTACGTCGAATATGGCAGTATGGCGTGCTAAATTTAGATATATATCGATAGGGATAAATCAGTATAGATAATTGCAGCTGGGCACGTTGATGAAATTGGGGTCTGGACGCCTTGACCAGTTTTTGGATGAAAGCTCGGACCCATCAATATGGGTCCGAGGAAAAGAACCCTAACTCAGCAATGGAGTCAAGTGTTACGAGGAACAAGGTCGGTCGCTACAGTGCTATGACGTTGAATCGACGTTATCACATCAAAGTTCCAAGGCGATTCAAAAAGTTCTGACAGCAAGTGCGCTTATTACGTCGAATATGACAGTATGGCGTGCTAAATTTAGATATACAGTAAAGACCACATAAAATTTACACTGATTCTGCTTTTAAAAAGCTTATTTGGTAGGTTGCAGTTATTCTTTCTTTGTGTTTTCTGCATACAGTGTCCACAGGTCAGATACCACCTTTGGGAATGTTCAAATGTGGTCTTAAGACCACTTTTGAACATTCCCAAAGGTGGTCTTAATACAGGAATTTTACTGTATATCAATAGGCATAAATCGGTTGGAATAATTTCAGTTGGGGATCAGCAGTGCGGCACGTTGATGAAAATTAATTGGAAAGAAAAGCCTTGACTTGTTTTTTGGATAAAATAACTCTAACTTAGCACTGGAAGTATTCCTGCTTTAGTTTTACAATTGCAATGATTTATCCCATTGGTAGTCCGCAGGGCTCAGCCATTATGCTGCGTACTGCTTAACTCGATTTTTAGGTACATTTTGAGACGTTGCTTCCGATTTTGTGAGTTGAAGTGACAACTCAAGCTCTGCCACCCAAATGACTAGCTAGGGTTTATCATGCAGGGACGGCCAGACTCGAACCTATTTGGCTGGGCAGGTTTTGACTTTCAAAGCGGTTTGTTCGGTCGGTTTCAGCACTACACGGAAGCACTATGCAAAACAGAAGTGCAGGCAATGATCAGGAACCGATACAATTACCCAACACATCCCATCTAAGACAACAAAGGGAAAGCTTCACGAAAAACAAAATAACTTCACTATAATGAAAACTTAACAAGCAGAAAGCCAAAAGGCCAAACGGCTATCCAAAATAAATAACAAGAAAAAGTATAACCTGTAAATACATGTTATACAAAGGCGTTGCTGAACCATAAAGGTTGAATTCATATCCCCAGAACAAGATTTTTCAGATAAAAAAAATGTTTTTTTTTTTTCTTATTTTAGTTTTAAAAGTAGAAGTAAAACAAAGATCAGGAATCGATACAATTAACTTACTCCACCCATCAAAGATACCAACCTAAGTTAAAACCCACAATCAATCTATGTTCATCAGCAAAAAAAAAAACAAAAAAAAAAAAAACACAAAGAAAATACTGAAAACCATGTAAACCCAACTATTCCCAATCTTAAGTGGGATTAACCGGGTTTTCATTTCACAGGCTTCTTATTGTAATTCCAGTGCCGACGATCAAGTATCCTGTCAATCAAAATATGGTACTCGACCCCCGCCGAATGGAGCTTGGACAAATAAATTGGGCTGCATGAAAGGTCCACCAAATATCAAAGACCCGACCTGGGCCTTGCAGTTTCAGAGAATATTTTAAGCTTTCAGTTAAGATATCTATTTTTAGCTCACACGCCCTAGATGTGCAATGGTCCAGAACCATTTGAACAACTATGAAAGAGGAACCAACTAAGAACCATTCCTGGCAAGTTTGGTCAAAATCGGATCAGCGGTTTAGGAGATGTCGTTTGAAGAAATTGCTTAAGGACAGATGCACGGCTGTTTGTACTTACAACAGACAAAATGTGATCACAAAAGTCGTGACATTTGAGCTAAAAACAACACAAGCGAAGTATCCTAAATGACCTAAATAGTGTTGGCGGGGACATAAAACCTCAATTCAAACAACCAAATATTCAAGACAAAAGGTGAAGTCACTAGCCCCTGAAAGGAATCGTCATAGAGGATATTTGTTTTTTTCCAGTGTAAGATCAAATTTTGTTTCATCAAATGAACAACAAAACCAGTATTTTCACAACTGACGTAGCAACGAGTGAAAATACCAGTTTGATGTTCATAAATGAAATAAAATTTGATCTTATAATTCACAAATCAAATTTTCTGTTTCTTACATGCTTCAAACAGTAATATTAAGCTTCACAATCCATGCCACGCAATCGCGCGGAAAACTGTTCATAATCGTTTCACGTCAATTAAATGGAATTCATTTTGCACCCCCACAGGCGCGACATAGCCTTCAACAGTTTATATTTGCAATAGAAAAATACATAAATACCACAAAATTCATTGGATTCCAAACATAGATTGATGGTGCTCCCCAGAACCACCTTATTGAGCTTACTCTAACAAGTACACACAACCTATCTCGTTGGACAAAATAAGAGAAATATTGTTTACCACTGGAAACCCCAGTTTACTCTATAAAAATTGGGGTTTTAAGGAGATGTTTGTTGCACGAACTTGGCTTATGTGATGTCAAGACAAGTGTTTTTTTTTTTTTTTTTTTTTTCTTTTAGTTTTTCAGCTCGGGGTAAAGTAAATATTTTACTCTCAACGGAGTGAATAAATGCATGGTTTTATGCTCCTTTCACCCTTCCATCTCCAAGTTCTAAATTGGACTCCTGTGATTCGTTTTGCCTATATCCGGGTCCACAACAAGGACCCATTCCCAATGCAAAACAGAAGGTATTCCCAATTCCAAAGAAAACAATCCAAAAACTGAGATAGATATTTCCCAAATTACATGTAGATATTGTGCACATCTTTGAAAACATTGTAATGTATTTTAAGACAAAAAAAAAAAAAAAAAAAACATCCCAATTTTGGACAGTATGTCGCTATTTTTCCCAAAGGGACAGGTACCGGACTATTCCCATATAAGTCAGAAAAATCCCTGGACTCATGTTTGAATGACCATTCTGAAAATAGGAGACAATATCAAAAGACGCCACCCCAAAACCTTGGTAAAAGTGTAGATTTTTATGAGATTTATGAACTACAATAGTTTGCATATGGTAGGTAATGTATTTGTACCAGCCTGCAAGGTCCAAAGTGTTAGGCCTAAGGATAAGTAACAAATAAGGCAACAGAAATTTCGGTCATAAAAAATAAAGACAACCTCTTAAATGTTTGTCAGTGAATGAAAGACCTTCATCAGTGAGTTACTTTTTAACAGCGAAGGACAATTTATTTTTTATTATGTTGTTTCTTTTTGGGTGGGTGTGTGTGTGTGCGTGTGTGTGTGTGTGGGGGGGGGTCTGCCCCTTCAAGACCATTTCTCTTACTTCGAGGTGATAATGAATCAGGTGGAAGAAAAATGGAGTACCAAGAGAAAAATAAGAGGTCCATGGGCCACTACGCTCACCAGAGGTCATGTCAAAATATCTGCAGAGGCTTGGTAGTAAATGCCATTTTTCAATTTTCCCCATTCTACGTCTAGTTTTAATAGCAACCAAACTAATGAGCCGAAATTCATAGAGGGCCCTGATTCGCTCACCTGAATGTCACTGTCTAATAGACTTCTGGTTTCGGACAAGATAATTTTCAAAGGTTTTCCCTACATAAATTTGTAAAACCAGTGCGCACCGGGGTAGGCCCATTTTTGGCCCCAGGGCTATAATTTGATCAATTTTGGTAGAGGTCTATTAGAAAAAGCTTCATACCAAATATCAAAGACCTGAGCCTTCTGGTTTCAGACAAGCTGATTTTTCCCTACATAAGTCTATGTAAAATCAGTGGGCCCGGGGGCGGAGCCATTTTTGGCCCCAGGGGTATAATTTGATCAATCTTGGTTGAGGTCCACTAGATAAAGCTTCATACCAAATTTTAAAGAACTGAGCCTTCTGCTTTCTGACAAGAAGATTTAAAAAGATTTTCCCTATATAAGTCAATGTAAAACCAGTGGGCCCCGGGGAAGGGGGCATTTTTTGCCCAAAGGCAATTATTTGAAAAATCTTGATAGAGGTTCACTAGACGAAGCTTCATACCAAATATCAAAGGCCTGAACCTTCTGGTTTCAGACAAAAGGATTTTTAAAGTTTTTCCCTATATAAGTCTATGTTAAACCAAAGGGCCCCGTGGCTGGGGCAATTTTGACCCTAGGGCTATAATTTGAACAATCTTGATAGAGGTCCACTAGATGAAGCTTCACACCAAATATCAAAGACCTAGGCCTTTGCAGTTTCAGAGAAGATTTTTAAGGTTTTCCCTATATAAGTCTATGTATAAGCAAAGGGCCCCGGGGTGAGGGCCTTTTTTGTCCGAGGCTATAATTTGAACAATCTTGATAGACGTCCACTAGATGAAGCTTCACACTAAGTATCAAAGACATGGGCCTTGCGCTTTCAGAGAACAATAGTTTTAGCCCACCTGTGCCGGAGGCTCCAGGGGAGCTTATAGGATGGTAGTTCCTCCGTCGTCCGTCGTCCGTCCACACTTTTGAGCAGCTATATCTCTGCAGCCTGCAGGCTGATCTCAATCATTTCTTGATTGCAGCATGCCTCTCGTGGGGTATTGATAGCATTAGCTTTTTATAGAAATCGAATGAAAACTTTGGTTGCTATGGCAACCACAAGGTCCTGGGAACATGCTTGTCATCACCGTAGCACCTTCAGTTTTAATCGTATCTTCCTGAAACTTATATTTGAGCAGACTGGGGATGACAGCTCGGATGAGTTCAAAAACTGGCAAGGTCAGCCCGTTAATTATAGAGTTACGTCCCCTTGATTGCTAAAAGTGCCTATTTTTGACTTTGAAACCACCGTAGCCCCTTCAGTTTTAATCGGATCTTTCTGAAACTTATATGTAAGGTGGCTTGGGATAAAATCTCGGATGAGTTCGAAAAACGGCTAAGTCGGCCCATTTATCATAGAGTTACGTCTCCTTGATTGCTGAAAATACCCATTTTGACCTTGTCATCACCGTAGCGCCTTTAGATTTGATCGGATCTTTCTGAAACTTATATGTAAAGTGGTTGGGGATATGAACTCGGACGAATTAAAAACCCGGCCAGGTCGGCCCTTTTATCAAAGAGATACGCCCTTTGATTGCTAAAAATGCCTAGTTTTGACATATTATCGCCGTAGCCCCTTTAGTTTTGATCGGATCTTTCTAAAACTTATATGTAAGGTGGCTTGGGATACAAACAGAAATGAGTTCGAAAACCGGCCAAGTCGGCCCATTTATCATAGAGTTACGTCCTTTTGATTGCTGTAAATGCCTATTTGTGACATTGTCTTCATCGTAGTGCCTTCACTTTTGAGACAGACACCTTGTTATCTCGTCACTAAAAGACTGACCCAAAAATGTGACAGCTAAATCAAAATCATGTTTCCCATCAGTTTGCTTGGCCTTACGTGCCATAGCCCTTGTGACTGCAAAGGATGGATAAAGATCAGAAATTCCATGCTCAATGGTCAATGCAAGGATAAGAAGTCAAAAGAAAGTGGGTTTACCACAACCGTATCTCCAGCTAAGTCATTGCCTAGCAAAAAAGAGCATCTTTAAGAGGTAAAAAAGGTCTAATACCAACAGCCACTGACCCATACCAAAGTCTGAAGACAAATAAATGTTACGAAGCGGAACATTAACAAATCCACACCCTGAATAAGGACACTTTGGCCCAAAAAAGTCTACTCAGTAAAAGGCAGAGTATCTGTTAGAATAAGAAATTGAGAAGCTTCGGTATCTCGTAAGATTTTAAAAGGGGTAGGATGGGCATAACTGTCACCATCTAATAAGAATGGTTCATACATCTCCATAACTTAACTCCAAGACTTTATATTTATATTATATTTATATAATATTTATGCACCGTCTAAACTCTTCAACGTTTGTAGAAGAACACCACCTATCAAATAACTGTTCTGTGGTTCGTGCAAATGCTACATGAATCTGAGAAATTTCCTTTTTACAATTCCTAAATTTCTGCATGTAAGCCCCAGGGACACACTCTTATGCCTTAAGAATAAGTTCTTTTATCAAATTATTGTCTTAGCTTTGCTCAACAGTCAGCTGAGTGTAAAGGTCTCGAGCTTTCCCAACTACAACACTCTGCAACATCAAGGTCCAATACTCTTTCCGCAATTTTAAATTTTCAGCTAATCTCTCAAAATGCACAAAATACTTATCTACCTCTTTTTGCTGAAATGGCATCAAAGTAACTACCAGAGTCAAACACAGGGATAGAGTTTACCCTATCTTGACCCTTGAGTTCCAATTTCTTCATCCTTCATTGAAATTGCCTTTCCCTTTCTTTTTCTTCAATATTGTATCTCATTTTTTCCTTTTCTAATTCAATCCGTTCCTCCATTTCTTCTTGTTCTGTTTATTCTGTTCGAATATGTTCTTCCATTTCTATTTTTTCCATCTGCATTTGTCTCTCTCTTTCCTTCTCCCTTCCTTCCATTTCTCTTTGCTTTTCCTTCTCTCTTTCTTCCATTTCAAATCTTAACTTCTCTAATTCAAGTTGCCTTCCGATTTCAATTTGTCTCATTTGCATCTCAGTATGTAAGACCATAATGAGTGACAAAGAAGATGGATCAAAAGTTCTTCATCAACCAAAAACTCTACCAAAATATTCTTAATGTCATGTTTTTTTTTTTTTTCATGAATGCTTTGAAAGCAGTGACCCCATAATGGGAAGCATTGTCTAGCAAATATGTCCTTTTGGCAAGACTAAACAGTTCCTGGGAAGGCTGAGCCAAAAAACCTATTCAAATCAAACAACATGTTTGTTTTTTGCTCTAGTAAGGTAAAAAAATTTTTTTTAATGTTAATTCCCTCTAGAAATCTCTAAATCACATGAAATGATAATTACTTTATCACATGAAATGACAATCCCCTACATGCATCTGGGGGTATTGTCAGTCTTTCAAAAGCAACTGCCAATTCTATATATGAAATGAAATGATAATCACTTGCTGCAGACGAAATATCAGTCTTAAATGCTCAAGATGTTTTTATCCAGGACGAGCCCAAAATTTCTGTTACGGGTCAGGCGTAGCAGAAAGATAAAACAAACCAGTCTTTTGGAAAAATTTAACAAAATTTATTTACAAACTATTTTTAACCTGTTGAAGTAAGATAATTAAATGTACTCTGTTATGAAATATCCTTGAGAGAATTTATTTCCTTGATCCCATAGAATTCACAGTCCGAAATGAAAAATGATATCCTTAAACAATCCAACACAGATTTCAGAAATAACTTTTCTTTCACACCCAAACTCCGAAACTCTGACCCATTGAAAAATTCAAAATTCTTTTTATAGACCCAAAAATTACTTTAGAAAGTTCCAGAGGGCTGTGGAATGAGATTAGGCAATTTTCTAAAAAATAATGCAACCCCTAACTTTCGGGACGATTCAAAAGTACTTTTCATTGTAAACAAGTTGGTTACCAACTGAAATTAATATGTGACTCATATTCCAGAAGCTTCTTTAAGAAGAATAAACAAGATATTAATAGCCTTATTCGGTCACCTAGTGGGGTGAAAGTGAGAATCAGAAAAATAAATTATTATACATAACAGTTACCGACCTACAGCTCTGAAACTGCTATCATGTTTAAAAATTGCTTCAAACTGGAAACATTACCAAATACCACTTTCACTACAAAGGAGGCGCGGGGTGGTGATGGGTGCGAGTTGTGGGGGTGCTGGTCGTAGGGGATGGGGACGACTACTAAACATGATGGTTAGTCCGTTAGCGTCCAATAGAATATAGTTCCACATTTTGGAAATTGCAGCCTGTATGTTTATCAAAAGGGAAGTAAGATCAATAGTTGTAACATGGACACTTCAGATATACAGGAACTGCCTTGGTCTTTTCGAATGAAATTTATGAAACGAGCCTAAGTTGAGGATAATGACTTCCGTTTGCAATTCTCACTAGTATTGATTCATTTATAGTCTGATCATTTTCTTGCATTTTTCGTAGATATTGGTTATAGTTTCTACACTGAAAAACTAAAACACAAAAAAAATCCGGCGTTATTTCTTACTGCGCAATAACGTTTCGCGACATTGCTACTAAACACAGTCATGGTATATATTCGAAAACTGTTCAACCACTTATTTCTTGGATTTTGTTTTGTTTGTATTGAGGTTTTACGGCCCGTCAGTATCATTTAGGTCGTTTTGGAGACGTTGCTTCTGATTTTGTGAACTGAACAGTTATCAAAATTATCCCTCCCTCGCGAATCCCATTGCGATTTTCATTGCGATAACAGTGCATACTTTCATTTCTCCAAAATGTTTACTTTTCTGATGTGTGATATTTTTAGCTCACCAGAGCCGAAGGCTCCGGGGATCCTATATGCTGGACATTGTCCGTCGTCGTCGTCTGCGTCTGCGTCTGTGTCGTCTGCGTCGTCTGTGTCATCGTCGCCAACACATTCACTAGACATCTCCTCTCAAGCCACTGGGCCGATTGGGCCAAAATTTTATCTGTA
This sequence comes from Lucinisca nassula, assembly GCA_963580285.1. Lineage (NCBI taxonomy): Eukaryota > Metazoa > Mollusca > Bivalvia > Lucinida > Lucinidae > Lucinisca > Lucinisca nassula. The sequence continues at coordinate 59,247,756 of OY757019.1, read as the reverse complement.
GCATTCTTGGGCTCGGGGGTTGAAAGTCTTATGTTTTTTTTTATGAAAATCGGCTCATTAATTTGGTTACTAGAGTTTCCATAGACTTATAATGGGGAAAATTGATAAATGGCGTTTACTGCCAAGTCATTGCAGATATTTTGACAAAACTTTTATAGAAATGTTTCTTGAGTACACTTCTCTCAACCATATACTTTACCGCCAACCTGGAGGTCCCGGGGTTGTGCTAGGGCCCTGTCCCATCCCTCCATTCCATAAAAGGCCATATATCTCAGGAACCATTCAGATCCCCACCCCAAACCATATATTTCTTGTTCCTTACGATAAGACGCATTCAATGATACCAGCCTGGGGGCCCCGGGATGCGTCAGGGCCTTGTCCCAACCCTCCGTTTCATAAAAGGCCCAATATCTCGGCAACCTTACAGATCCCCAACCTTAAACCATATACCACTGATTTCAATATTCATTAGACTTTGGAGTGGACATGACACTCAATAACTGTCAAACCCCAACCAATTTCAAAGCTGTTGCTGCATCCTTTGAACTTAAGATTATGATGTCACAAACTGACAAGGATTGAAAAGTATTTGACCAAATATGACACAACAAGTGTGCATGTATCCAATCAGATACAATTTCCACATTTCAGTAACTAGCACCTGTCCAATAAGAGATAGTCTCTATCACATGTCAGTCATCTGTGACAAGTCTAGAGCACAAAGAAATTGGTGAATTTTGATGTACCTTTCTAGTGCACTGACCTCTGAAATTACATCAGAATGTACCCCTTTGATCTGATGCATTTGACTGAAAGTCTAATGGATATTGAAATTGGTAGTATATCCTTGTTTCTTATGGTAAGACGCATTCAGTGACGGCAACTGAGGGCCCCGGGATGCGCCCGGTGCCTTGCCCCACCCCTCCACCTCATAAAAGGCCCAGTATATCGGAAACCTTACAGATCTCCACCCTGAGCCATATATATTCTGGTTCCTGAGGATAAGACATATTCAGTGACACCAACCTGGAGCCCCTGGGTTGGGCCGAGGCCATGTCCCACTTCCTCCACTTCATAAAAGGCCATGTCCAGGAACCCCGGTGCGAGGCGGACCGTCCATGCTAATAAACCCTACTGGTTTCATTGGGCGACAGGGCTTGAGGTGTCATTTCATCTCATTGTCGGGTAAAAGTCCCACAAAATTGGAAGCAACGTCTCCAAAATGACCTTTACAGTGTTGACGGGGACGTTAAACCTCAAATCAAACAAACAAATCATAAAAGGCCATATATCTCAGAAACCATTGAAATCCCCACCCTGTAACTATGTATATTCTTGTACTTTATGATAAGACGCATTCAGTGACACCAACCTGGGGCCTGGGGCCCCCGGGATGCGCCGTGGCAATTGCCCACTCCCTCCACTTCATAAAAGGGCCAATATCTCCGAAACCATTTAGATCCCACCCCTAAACCATATATATTATTGCTCCTTATGATAAGACGCATTCAGTGACACCAATCGGTGGGGGAGGGGGGGGGCTCGGGATACGCAGGGGCATTGCCCCACCCCTACACTTCACAAAAGGTCATATATCTCAGAAACCATTCAGATCCCCACCGCTAAACGAACTATTTCCTTGTTCCTTATGATAAGACGCATTCAGTGACAACAACCTCGGGGCCCCCGGGATGCGCCGGGGCATTGCCCTACACCCTCCACTTCATAATAAGGCCCGATATCTCGGACACCTTACAGATCCCCACCCTATAACCATATATACTCTTGTTCCTTATGATAAGACACAGTCAGTGACACAAACCTTGGGGTCTGCCGGGGTGTGACAGGAACATGTCCCACCCCTCCACTTCACAAAAGGCCATAAATCTGAGAAACTGTTCAGAGCCCCACCCCTAAACCATATACATTCATGCTCCTTATGATTAGGGACATTCAGTGACATCAATATGGGGATTCCATGGGGTGCCTTGGGCCATGCTCCATCCATCCACTTCATTAAAGGCCCAATATCTCAGAAACCTTACAGATCCCAACCCTAAAACGACAATTTTTTTTTATTTATTGAAATTCGGCACTTTAGTTTGGTTGCTTTGGCAACTTAGAGTTACCATTGAGGTATTGTTTGTTTGTTTGTTTTGGAGTTTAACGGCCCAGTCAACATGTTTTAGGTCATTTTTGAGGCGGTCAGTTTCCAATTGAGGTATAATGGGGAAAATTGCAAAATGGTATTTCCCGCCAAGCCTTTGCAGGTATTTGAACAAAACTTTCAAAGTTATATTCTTTTAGCTGTAATCTATCTGCCATATGATTTTAGGCTACCTGCCCACATTTACTGGTTGCCATGGGAACCAAAATACCCCTAAAACAGAATAGAAACGAAAAAAAAAAACACACACACACTTAAAATCATCTCCTCAGAAATCATATACCCTATGTGGCTGAGACTTTATGGAAAAATTCACCATATTTGCCTGAACATGTTTTTTTTTTTTTTTTTTTTTTTTTTTTTTTTATGAAATTCCTTTCTTTAGTTTGGTTTCTATGGCAACTTAGAGTTTCAATAGACTTATAATGGGGCAAATTGAAAATTCTCATTTGCTGCCAAAATATTTTGGCAACACTTTCATTGAAATATTCTTTAATTAAGCAATCTTCTATCTGCCTTATGATTTAAGGCCTACTGCTCATTTTTATTGGTTTCCAAGCATAAATTAAAAAAAAAAAAATACTTAAAAATATTATCTCCCCATAAACCATATGCTCCATGAGGCTGAGAACTTATGCAAATATTCACCATATTTGCCTTTACAGGTTTTATGTTTTTAGTTCTGTTACTATGAAAAGTTATGAGTTTCCATAGACCAATAATATTGCCAGCTACGCCTTTCAAGATATGTTGTCAAACTTTTATGGAAATATTCCTTAAACAATGGTCTGCAATATAACTTAGGCATATTGCTTGCCACAGATAGGCAGTTGTCAATTGTTGTCTGTTGTCTTGCAACAGCACATACAAGGGCATCATTCCTCTGAAGCCACTAGGCTGATAGGGTCAACTGAAGCCACTAGGCTGATAGGTTACAAATTTCGTCGGCTTCCATGGTTTATTAAAATACATGGCTGACAGTGGGCAGAGTCCTCTGAGCTCTGGTGAGCATAGTGGCCCGTTATACTCCAAACGTAGGTTGTGGGTGCTCGTTAGAAACGACATCATTAACGCGTTTTCTGACGTGGTTGTAGTAGCTCGTTAGAACCGCCTCATACAGGCGGTTTGTTTTCTAGTTCTTTCCGACCATTGATTGCACTGTGAAATTTAGGAAATAGATGAGGGTCACTGATGTGGCCTAATTTGCCGAAACTAGACGGTCTGGCCCAGAAAGGTCTTGTACACTGCAGTTTTCAGTTCCGTGCTGAAGTCCTTGCTTCCAAAGGGTAACCCCTTTTTCAGAAAATTTAACTTCACCACAGATGGTCTTAAGGGAATGTGACGCGGCCGTAAAAAGTTCCCCGTCCCCCATCATAGTGGGAGTTATATTTTCTATTCCATTGGGATCATTGATCTCACTGTGGAATTTAGGGAATAGATGTGGGTCACTGATGAGGTCTTATTGGTCGAAACTAGTCAGTCTGGCCCAGATAAATCTTGTACACTCCAGTTTTCAGTTCTGTGCTGTAGTCCTTGCTTCCAAAGGTTTACCACCTTTTAAGAACATTTAACTTCACCACAGCTGGTGTAAAGGGTATGTGTGCAGGCCGTAAAAAGTCTCCCTGCCGTTCACCATAGTGTGGGTTATATTTTCTAGTCCTTTGGGGCCACTGATTGCTCTGCGGAATTTAGGAAAAAGCTGAGTGTCAATGATGAGACCTAGTTGACCGGAACGAGCTAGTATGGCTCAGAAAATCTTGTACACTCCAGTTTTCAGTTCTGTGCTGTAGTCCTTGCTTCCAAAGGATTACCCCTTTTTTAGAACATTTACCCCACACTTACCCCACACGCTATTGCAAATAGAAACCACCAGGAATTATGGGACGATCAGACTGAACAAAGTCTACACAGTAACCTGTCAAAAATAACAGTGAAAACCCCAGCCGACACACGTTACATGGCAAATTATAACAACAATGGAAGAGTCAAAGAGTGTACAATGGATAAACAAATGCAGCGTTTGTTAAACACTGCGAAGATATTTCCAGGTTTATGATTGGACAGCGCAAGGACAATTCTATTCCATGTCCCCCGTGAGCAACAATATATTCCCCTATCGCGCTTGCTTTCGCTGAATTGCGATTTTTGCCATCTATAAGCATAATAATTTCATGCACCGCAATAATTTCATACACCGCAATAATTTCATGCACCGCAATAATTTCATGCACCGCAATAATTTCAAGCCAATAAATGCTTTCTTTCAATTCTTTCTTTTTTACTATTTTGACTAGCTTATTTATATAGTAGTGCCTATTTGTATTTATTGTATATCTTTATTACTAATATCTTTTATTATTATTATTAATATTATAATTTCTATTCACTTCCATTTTCTGTTCTATCATATTACGTAATAATACTCTATACAAATCTATGACATAACAACAATTAAACGTTTCTCAGCACGAAAAAAATGCCTATATAATCTTGACCCCTTCAAACTCACTTTTATTTGGTAAAACTGGGGTTAACTGGGATAAAATATTGTTCTTATTGCTGCTCGGGGCATGGGTTTTGGGTGCTCTTTCGGCCATCTCACAAAGGATGTGCTAACGAGTACCCATCAAAGTGTGTCTGGTGCAGGAATATAGGGAATACCGGAATTTTTTATCAGGAAATTTTTTTTTGGGTGACAAAACTTACAAAATCCTTGAATAGGCGTGTTTTCGTGATGTGTTTGGGAATGAATACTAACTCGTATGTTTTGTAGAATCTTACTGTAATTTGAATTGTTGTGTTATTTTGTAATATGATATTTGAAAAATAAAAGTTGAATAATAAAAAGAAAATATATATATATGCAATAACATATTTTGATCGTTTTCCATTCATTCGGTACTTTATTTTATTACGTTCATTTACGAAACTTTCATTATTATATGACGTTAACATTTTCCCACTGAGCACATTGATCAACGTAGTGCGCGCAAAAGGGCGCGTTTGATGACGTCAAATGTAAAAAATATACTTCAGACGACTTCCGCTACAAAATAATCCTTCGGGAACCATCGCAACAATGCATAGAATGTCATTAAAAAGCTTTTCAATATAACAGATTCGTTGTTTTGAGGCTTGACGGGGAATACGGGATCACATTCCCCGCCTGAGAGCGATAGTTGCCCGAGCCATTAGGCTCGGGCAACTATCGCTCTCAGGCGGGGAATGTGATCCTAATGACTCGGGCAACTATCGCTCTCAGGCGGGGAATGTGATCCTATGTTTCCTGTCAAGAATCAGATCATTTTAATAGATCCATCCCCAGTTTCTGCATTACATGAAAATTTGCTTCACTTCTTGAATATTCCAATATTGGTCAGCTAAACTGTCTGTCATATTTGAATTCCGTCAAAAGATCGTCTTTAACAGAAAGCTCTAAATCAATTAGAACAAATGGGGCCATGGGGAGGTAGATTATCAGATGAAGTCACATTTTGATGTAAGACAATGGCTTCTAATGCAATAGTTATTGTATCTACAGCACGAAACAATGTCATGGGATCTGTGAAACCATCATAAATGTTACGACTAGCCGTGCCGTAATTGAAACTGCAAAATAACGACACTGCGGGGAGGCCGTAGAGCCATTATCTGTAAGAGGTGGACAAAGGGTAGAGTTGATCTGAGAAGAAAATTATTGTCCTGGGTTTATAATATAATAATGGTCCTTATAGGGAATACGGTCACTGTCTGATTATGAAGTTCGGGCACCAAAGAAATGTCAGTGTAGATTAATGAGGCGAGTCAGATAAACATGTTTGGATAGCATACATATTTGAGATAATGATCTTTCATGATTCAAAATGATATTTTCTGATAAAGATTTACTATACATGTCTCGTTTCTAGTTTCTATTCCAAATATATGTTGCTGATGACCGTTGGAACTGCCGAATGGACGCGATACCATACATTTGTTGGCTAAGAAATAGATCAGCCCTAGCAGTGAATTGTTGAGTAATAAATCACAGTTTGATTTGGAAGGCAGTTGTATAGATTATTATATACCCAGAAAATGTCCCGTTTACTTTGTACAGAAGTTACCGGTCAATATTTTCCCATATTGCCCGTAGTCAAGTTCATATTGCCCGTAGATAAGCAGTCACGTTCAAAATAGAACTACTTTCAAATCTGTCTACTTCGATACTAAAAATCGGCAGCCATCTTGTCGTGCGTATCGACTGAAATGACCTAAAACAAAATAATATATGCTGTGACAAGGTGCATAAAGCGCATTTTATGCTGGCAAATATGACCTACCTGCAATCTGCTCCGATATTCAATAATTTCTTTTAGGAAAGCAATAGTATTTTGAAAGAAACAAAACTAACACTTCGTTAAACATGGCGTCCTGCGTTGGGAAACGTCAATGTTTTTAATGACGTCACGTCAACCGACGTTAACGTCGTCTTCACTTTGGCGCCATTGGGCGTGGTTTTTCATAGGAAGACACTTAACGACGTGCATTATTTTCCATTACAAAGCATTTAAAGATGTCTAACCTTATTTTACGTTCAAATTTCCATGCCAGGCAATCCTGAATTCTGGCACAGAGTCCTGGGGCCCGTTTCACTAAACTTCTTAAATCTACGAAGTTCGTAAGTTTAAGAAGTGCACTTACGAACTTTCTTAAGAAAATCGTATGCGCGTTTCACCAACCTCTTCGTAAGAAAAGAACTTAAGAATTTCGTAGCTAAGAATTCGTAGCTACTCTCTGATGCTGAAGATATGTATTTTACGCACGGAAGATGAGATTGCGGGAATTTATTGTATTTAAAACACGTTTTAGACATGAGACATTACATGTTTTGTTTGGGACCGATTGCGAGGAGCAGAAAAAGATCAATTTTGAATGTGAAAGCGAATGATCTATTTAACCTGTTGGATCAAAGCTGTGCCAAATCACGCTATCAATGTTGTCAAACCGGAGTGCTGTGAAGAAGAGGGAATGGAAGGCCCAAGTTGTCATGTCTCTTTCATACACACACACACTGTGTTGTCATTATTGATGTTTACGTAGTTACCGATGACGTCATAAATCCTAATACACAGGGGAGCTTACTCCGACCCATTAAGAAGGTCGGGTATACAAGATACAAGAATTTATTTCGAATTTTCGGCCCACGTAGGAGCACATAAAGAGGCATATTATAATCTATAAACCAAGTAGTCAGTCAAGGACAGAATTCCAAACGACAGAGGCACGAAACCAAACCAAAAAAAAAAAAAAAATGGAATACCCAGTAAAAGATATCTGGGTGATATCATCAAGATCCTAAGTATTAAGACAGACAGTCCTAACCAAACAGTGTAGACCCAGTTCAGGAGCAATCTGATCAGGGTCCTCACTGTCTGCCACTCCTAACTGTGTCATGAAACTTTGTCATAGCCTATATCAGTAGCATGTCCTTTTGACCCGAGCTCCCAAGCTGTAGGCCTAACCCCTAGTTCGTCATTAAACTTTCAGAGTACTCTACTCTACAGCAAAGACCGAGCGGTCACTGTTTGGTACTAGTTCTATCTTGATCGCATGTGTTTGACTTCGACACAAACACTTTTGTAACTGATTTTTTCTATCATTTTGCCTTCACTCAGCCCTTCTCTCTCACGATCCTTGCCTCATAACCCATACTTTTTCTTTATTGACATCCATTTCCAGTTCAAAATCAGAGCAGAATGTCTCTTTTTCAGTTACATAATCATTATTATAAAAACGTGCCTATTCAAATATATTGAATTTTTTCCATCATAAAATGAACAAGAGGGCCACGATGGGCCTGGGTCGCTCACCTGAGTCCAAGTTGATTCATAGCTTATGGAAAACATGTCCAAAGGCCGAGGTCATTTTTCTTTAATTTGATCGCAGGTCAAGGTTAAAGTCAGAAGTAAAAATGGTGTGTGAGTGGGAAGCCCTTGTCACAAGACAGCTACACGCAAAATATGAAGGCTCTATTAGAAGCATCCGTGTTGTAGTGGTTCCGCTACTCGCTTTGTAAACTGTGGTCCCGTCTCCATATGACTTTAGCTGTCGGTGGGACTTAAAACTCAAACACCCACTCACTCATTTCACTCACTCACCACTCACTCACTCACTCACTCACTCACTCATGAAGGCTCTATCTCAAACAGTTCTAAGGATAAAGTAGGACACCGGTCAGTCAAAATTGTTGTATGAGTGGGAAGCCCTTATCACAAGAAACCTACATGCCAGATACGAAGGCTCTATCTCAAACGATTCCAATTACTAACTAAGTATGTCACCAGTCAAAATCTTATACTAGTGGGAAGCCCTTGTAACAATGAAATTACATGCCAAATATGAAGGCTCTATCTCATAAGGTTTAAAAGCAATGATAAAGTAAGTAACATGTTAGGGTCAAGGTCACAGGTCAAGTTTTTTGTATGCGTGGTAAGCCATTGTCACAATGAACCTTCACACCAACTATGAATGCTTTATCTCAATTAATTTAAAAAAAATATATATGATAAAGTATGTCAGAGTTCAAAAGCAAGGTCACAGGCCAATTTTTGTAAGAGAGGGAAGCCCTTGACACAAAAAATCTACATGCAAAATACAAAGGCTCTATCACAAAGGGTTAAAAAAGAATGTAAAGTAAGTAAAAGAATGTAAAAGAAGTAAAGTAGAGTACGTCACAGTTCAAGGTCACATGTCAAAAGTTTTTTTGTTATTTTTTGGATGAGTGGAAAGCCCTTGTCTCAAGAAACCTACAAATCAAGTATAAATGATCTACCTTACTTAGTTCATAAGTTTAGACAGAAGCCTCGGTGGTCAAGCGGTTATGCTACTCGCTTGATAAACCGGGGATAGCAGGATCGATCCCGGGTTCATCCAGACTTAAATCGGGGTTCTGTCTCCCTATGACCTTAGCTGTCGGTGGGACATAAAACAAAAACTCACTCACACTCATAAGTTATGACCAATGCTATGTTTTCTTTAAAGTAGATCACAGGGTAAGGCCAAGAGCAAAATGTCTCATATGAGTGGGAAAACACAAGGATCCAACATGACAAATACGAATGTTCATCTCAAATGGTTCAAAAGTTATTACCAATGCTATTTTACGTTAATGTAGGTTACAGGTCAAGGTCACAGGTCAGTTTATTTTATGAGTTGGAAGCCTTTATCACAAGGAATCCATATTCCAAATATACTCTATTTCAAACAGTTCAGAAGTTAATACCAAATTACCAATGCTAGTTTCTTCTTAAAAGTAGGTCACATGCAAAGGGACATAACAACTAGAACACACCTTTTTTTTTCATTTGACCTATTAACCTACTTTTTGACCCAACATGATCCACATTTAAACTTTAAAAAGATGTAGTCATCATGAACCAAGTTGGATGATGATTGGACCAAACTGGCCTCTAGAGCGCATACAAGGTTTTGCTATGATTTGACCGATTTGATGGATGGATGGATGGATGGATGGATAGGCACACTGCAGAGCGGGATAAGTGAGTGGGTATTTTGATGGGTGGGTCCATTGGATTTTTGTTTTGTTTGATTTGAGGTTTAACGTCCCCGTCAACACTGTAAAGGTCATTTTGGAGACGCTGCTTCCAATTTTGTGGGACTTTTACCCGACATTGACTCATTGAGATGAAATAAAATCTCAAGCCCTGACGCCCAAATGAAACCAATAGGGTTTATTAGCATGGACGGTCCGCCTCGCACCGCGGTTCCTGGACAGGCTTAGTGTGCGGGCCGGATTCAGCTCTGCGTGGAAGCATCATGCAGCCGCTATATTTCTTCAAGCCCCTATGGGCGGGGGCTTTGGGTCCATTAGTCTGTCTGTTTGTCTGTCCGTCCGTACATTTGTTCGTTCGTACGTTCATCAGTCCTCCAATGGGTCCATTGGAGGACTGATGAACGAACGAACGAACAAATATACGGACGGACAGACAAACAGACAGACAGACGGACGGATGGATGGATTGATGGATCAGTGGGTGGGTGGAAGGTTGGATGAAAACAAATGCCAGTGTCTTGTGAATCAGCTCGCTGGTTCTAGAGAAGATTTTTAATGGGTTTACCATATATTTGTACGGGCGTGGAAGACCCCTTGGTCATGTGATCCATAAGCCGCACACAAACTACTGTTTCCCCTACCCAAACACAAATTTCTAGTAAATTATTGATTGATAAGAAATAAATTCGTGCTGGTAGTGATTTGTTGCTTAAAATATCACAGGCTGCAAGTCCGTCATTAAAGTGAATAGATAACGAGCACGTAGCGCGAGTGATCTATGCACTTATGACTGACCGACAGACAGTGATCTATTAAGCAACTAATCATGTAACAACACAAATCTATATATTTAGATTAGGTATCCCGCCGGTGTGGATCGAGCCTCTCTTGGGTCATATCTGAACATCCAAGTTCTGCAATGGAAAGTCACGTTCATAAACAGAGTCTAACAAATTTCGAAGTTTACGTCTGCATTTCTCTTGGAGCCCATAACTTCCATTTATGTTTTGCTACAAAGTTGATTTGGTATGACACTTACTCAGACCGAGACCTCACAGTTCATGATACAACTGTTTCAGGGCCATGCCCCTGGGCGGGCCCGGATATCAGATACAATTGCCCCAGGGTTCTAACCAGAGTCTAACAAATGTCAAAATTTACGTCCGCGTTTTTCTTGGAGCCCATAACTTCAGTTTATGTTATGCTACAAAGTTTGAATTTGGTATGACACTTACTCTGTCCAAAACCTTTCAGATCATGATACAATTATCCAGCGCACTTGACCATCAGGCCCACTAGCCATAGGTAAAGAAACCAGTCAAATAAACTGGGTGAATTCATAGAAACACATCGAATCAGGCCCCAGCCATCCTTTGAATGTTTCACCTTCGTTTTATTTTAGGGCACTATCTCCATGTCGAGTGAACTAGCTCCTTGTCGCGAAGACTAGATCGGTCGGTAATTTCGTCATAAGTCGCAAGTTACGTAATCACGGCCAAAATGTTTTGCTTATTTCAAACTTTCCATGTTTCATTTCACCGGGGATGTTGCTTCTGTGGGTATGAAGGGCGTACTTTTGACGGAAAATGAAAAATCGTCGGCCAAAATCTCCGTGTTGACATAAATTGACATTTTTCAGGTCCGTTTTCATTCCTACTCCAGCGCTGCAAATTTCCATGGCAAATTCTAGTGGGATACAAAGTTAAATCATTTCTATGTGGCACTTCATTGCCGGATTTGTTTTATAAATAGCTTAGAGAGAAAACATGGTGATAAAACTCTTCGATACCTATCTTTGTTTTTTTTTACAAATTTCATGGTAATGGAGCTAGCTCGAGAGTTCGCGGATGTGTCGAGGGAACAGATTTATATTGACTCATTTTCGAGTTAGTTACCCTGATTACCACCCGTTTAATCAATGCTTTACTGAAGATCAGTTAGATCAGTTGACATTTTGCTCACTAAACTTTTTGTCTTTAGTTTGATTTGAGGTTTAACGTCCCCATCAACACTATTTAGGCCATTAACATTATAGAGGCATTGCTTCCAATTCGTGGGCCTTTTACCCGACATTAAAATGATATCTCAATGCCTGCCGCCCAATGAAATCAATAGAGTTTGTATGCATGGAGCCCAATCTATTTCTCCAAGCATGCAGCCCAATCTATTTCTCCTAGCATGCAGCCCAATATTTTTCTCTAAGCATGCAGCCCAATCTATTTCTCCAAACATGCAGGCCAATCAATTTTCTCCAAGCATGCAGCCCAATCTATTTCTCCAAGCATGGAGCCCAATCTATTACTATATGCCCCGATGGTCGGTGTGTTTTAGCAACTGTGCTGTGTCCTGTTGCTTTTGCTTCGGGTACTCAGTTTTGACCACTTACAATTTGCCATGATAAGGTTTGTTTAAAATGCAGTCTAATAGAAAGCTAAATAGCCAAATAATCATCTTCATTTAACCGCCAATTTGAGTGGCTCTGTCTGCTCAGTGAATTACATGTAGCCATAAGCAGTCAGAGAGACCGAAGGTTTATTTTATTTTTTTTTAAATAAAAACAGAGCTACAAGACAACAAAGACAGACAAGACAAGATAAGATAGACAGACAAGACAAGATAGACAGACAAACAAATAGACAGAAAGACAACACAGACAGACAGACAACACAGACAGACATACATAGAGACAGACAGTCAGACAAGACAGAGACAGACAGACGAAGGGAGGGACGGTCAGTGGGCGGGCGGGCGGGCGGGCGGGCGGACGGATGGACTATCCGACAGACAAGACAACAAAGAGAGAGAGAGAGAGAGAGAGAGAGCGGGCACTATAAGACACATAGGGGCTACCACACGCCGTGTTTACCATGAGTATTCAGCAAGAAAGGCAGACAATACAAGACAGGCAGACATACAGAAAACACAGACAGGCAAGACAGACAGATACACACACAGACATACATATAGAAAGACAGTCAGACAAGACAGTTAGAGACAGACGGGCGGACGGACAGACAGAGAGAGAGAGAGAGAGAGAGAGAGAGAGAGAGAGAGAGAGAGAGAGAGAGAGAGAGAGAGAGAGAGAGAGAGAGAGAGAGACCGGGTACTATAAGACACAGGGGTGTTACCACATTCCGTGATTTACCCTGAGAATTCAATAATATAATGACGTCATGATGACGTTCAAAATGATTTTTTTTTCTCCTCGCGCTCAAATGTCAACACAGCAGACACAAATAATATAAATGGCGATTGATAAGGCAAAACACAATCTAATATGTTGCAAGTCTTACAACAGGTGCTTTTTCTGCTTCTGTCGCATCCTGAAACCACGAAATGGCTTTTTATCCAATAAACGACAAAAGCTGAGCGGCTGAAAATGTCCACGTCGCTAAGGATTAATGAAATCAGGTAAGTTTTCTTTATTTCACGATTCACAGGGCTTTAAATTACTGGATTTATGCTTTAAACGGGCGCAAATCGAAACCGCCGCCATGACACTTACGAAAATTCTTAAAGTTACGACTGCCTACACCCTATCGTAAAGTTACGAACAAACTTACGAAAAAACTTAAGAATTTGACGTTAGTGAAATGCAAATTATGAGTTAGGAATTCGTAAGATCAATCTTACGAAAATCTTAGACTTAAGAAGTTTAGTGAAACGGGGCCCAGGTTTGGGTATATAATAAAAAGGTTATTGACTTTATATTGTGAAATATTCGGCACTCGTTCACATGGCGAAGACGCACTCGCAAGCGTGTGCGTCCTTCGCCATATGAACTCGTGCCGAATATTTCACAATATAAAGTCAATAACCTATAAATATCAAATCACAAGCACGCAGCACGAGTGATTTGTCAACTTACAAACTGCCCAACAAACTGTAATGACATCGTCAATGTTCGTGAAGTTGGCTGCTAGTTGCCAGTTGCCTATTCAATCAGCAACTAGCAAATGACATCTAACAGTGTGGCTGCCAATTCGAAAATTATATTGAATTGGCAACTGGCAACTGGCAGCCAGCTGCCAATTCGATTCGAGAGGGATTTAGAGTATAAAAACTGAATAGGCAACTGGCAAACGGCAACCAGTTGCCAATTCGACAATCCTAGTGAATTGGCAACTGGTAACTGACAGCAAGATGCCAATTGGATTTGAGACGGTTTTATAGTATAAGAACCGAAAAGGCAACTGGCAAACGGCACCCAGATGCCAAGTCGCTAATTCTATTGAATTGGCAACTGGCAACCGGCGGCCAGCTATCAATTCGATAATTCTAGTGAATTGGCAACTGGTAACTGGCAGCCAGCTGCCAATTCGATTTGAGAGGAATTTAGAGTATAAAAAGTAGAAGTAAAACAAAGATCAGGAATCGATTCAATTAACTTACTCTTCCCATCAAAGACACCAAAGGGAAAGAAACACAAACATGAAGCGACCAGACCATAATGGAAACCCAAACAAAGGAATGCCATAAGGACAGTTAGTTTCCCACAAAATGGCCATATGGCCATCCAAAATAAAAAGACACAAGTGATACACACAGTAAGTAACAAACAACAACATAAATAAACCGCCACAGAATAACCGCATTGGAACGGTCAGTGGAAAGATTTCCACTGGGAGGCTTAAATCGATTTTTACGTGGTCACAATCCTCGCCCTTACTTCCGTCGCGATTTAGACAAATAATTTGTTCAGTCCGCATGAAGGCCTCCTAACTCATCAGTGCAACATCTCCGTGAACACACATAATCAAAGAACCACAGAGGTGAGACAACGGTGAGGACTCGACAGCAAGAAACCACTGAAATGCTGGAGCAAAAGAAAACCAACAGTTAGACTCCGATGGGCCCGACCAGAGACAAAGCATCAGGCACCAACCAACATTACCTTGAATTAGATCTCTCTAATTCTCAATAAGGCTTTACGTTGGAACCGTCATAGAATCTGAGGCCTGACCTATAAAAACTGAATGGGCAACTGGCAAACGGCAACCAGTTGCCAATTCGACAATCCTAGTGAATAGCAACTGGCAACTGGCAGCCAGCTGCCAATTCGATTTTAAACGGTTTTAGTGTATAAGAACTGAATAGGCAACTGGCAAACGGCAACCAGATGCCATTTCGCTTATTCTATTGAACAGGCAACGGGCAACCGGCAGCCAGCTGCCAATTCGCTAATTCTATTGCATTGGCAACTGGCAGCAAGCTGCCGATTCGATTTGAGACGGTTTTAGACCATAAGAACTGAAAAGGCAACTGGCAACCGGCAGCCAGCTGCCAATTCGCTAATTCTATTGAATTGTCAACTGGCAACTGGCATCCAGCTGCCAAGTCGATTTGAGAGGGTTAGAGAGTATAAAATCTAAAAAGGCCATTGGCAAACGGCAACCAGTTGCCAATTCGACAATCCTAGTGAATTGGCAAATGGTAGCTGGCAGCCAGCTGCCATTTTGATTCGAGACGGTTTTAGAGTATAAGAACTGAATAGGCAACAGGCAAACGGCAACCAGATGCCAATTCGCTAATTCTATTGAATTGGCAACTGGCAACCGGTAGCCAGCTGCCAATTTGTTTATGCTATTGAATTGATAACCGGCAACTGGCAGCCAGCTGCTAATTCGATTTGAGAGGGAAACTGAATAGCCAATTCGACAACCCTAGTGAAATGGCAACTAGTAACTGGGTAACGGCCGCCAGCTAACAATTCGATTTTAGACGGATTTAGGGTTTAAGAACTGAATAGGCAACTAGCAAACGGCAACCAGATGCCAATTCGCTAATTCTATTGAATTGGCAACTGGAAACCGGCAGCCAGCTGCCAATTCGTTAATTCTATTGAATTGGCAACTGGCAGCCAGCTGCCAATTCGATTTGAGACGGTTTTAGAGCATAAGAACTGAATAGGCAACTGGCAACCGGCAGCCAGCTGCCAATTCGCAAATTCTGTTGAATTGTCAACTGGCAACTAGCAGCCAGCTTCCAATTCAATTTGAGAGGGTTATAGAGTATAAAAACGGAATAGGCAACTGGCAAACGGCAACAAGTTGCCAATTCGACAATCCTAGTGACAACTGACAACTGGCAGCCAACTGCCATTTCGATTGAGACGGTTTTAAGGTATAAGAACTGAATAGGCAACTGGCAAACGGCAACCAGATGCCAATTCGCTAATTCTATTGAATTAGCAACTGGCAACCAGCAGCAAGCTGCAAATTCGCTAATTCTATTGAATTGTCAACTGGAAACTGGCAGCCAGCTGCAAATTCGATTTGAGAGGGACTTAGAGTATAAATAAAAATCAAAAATGAGTTCGATTTGAGAGGGATTAAGAGTATAAAAACTGAATATGCAACTGGCAAACGGCAACAAGTTGCCAATTCGACAATCCTAGTGAATTGGCAACTGACAACTGTCAGCCAACTGCCATTTCGATTGAGACGGTTTTAGAGTATAAGAACTGAATAGACAACTGGCAAACGGCACCCAGATGCCAATTCGACAATCCTAGTGAAATGGCAACTGGCACCTGGCAGCCAACTGCCAATTCCCATCTGGTTGCCGTTTGTCAGGATTCAGTTTGTGTACTCTAAATCCCTCTCAAATGGAATTTGCAGCTGGCTGCCAGTTGCCAGTTGCCATTTCACTAGGATTGTCGAATTGGCAACTGTTTGCCGTTTGCCAGTTGCATATTCGCTAACCGCATGCTTAAAACTAGATTGAATGAGCATTATCGTAGAATGAGTAAGCCTAAGAAAACTGACACTTTCTTGTACCGTCACTTTCGACGTACAGGTCATTCTGTAAATAACAGTGTTATACAACCAGAGGAAAAACTTTATTACGATGCAAATTCTACATCTAGATTCAAAATAATCAAAAGACATGAAGCTGAACTGAAATGGATTAAATTTTTACAGACCCCTTTTCCACTGGGATTTAATGACAACATTTATCATGAGGGTAATATTTCCAGAATGCCGGACTTTGATATTTTCTCACTCCTGGAATGTCGAAAACGCAGAACTAGATCTCACGGCACCAGGAAAAATGGTAACTTTAAACGTAAATCACGTGCGTTTAAACGAAACAATACTAGACTGAAGTGACTGTCAATTATATTATTAAATCATTGACGCCACTCTATGCTTTCATTTTTAAGTTCATTACCCGTTTCTGTTTTACGTCTTCTGGACACCGAGGCGAATAAATTCTACGATAGTTCTCATCAGTTATATGATGCGGCTCTCTTAACTAGAGGCTATACTCAGCATACTCTCCGTCCTTACATTGATTCTGAAATTAATCATAAACGCCATTTCTTCAAAATATCCTTCATTAATAAGGGTATGGATTTTATAGATTTGCCCAGTATCTTCCGTGAAAGATCGGTGCTTTCTTCCATTCCTGCTTATTTTCAAAATACTGAAACACCTATAATTTGCTATAAATATAACAAACCTGTTAGATCTATCATTTTTAATTTCAATAAACTTGTTTCAGATCTTGATATTGATACTAATACTCCTGATTCATGTGATTGTAAAAACTCAAAGTATTGCTATCCTGCTGCTGGTCATGTCATTACTGGCAATTTGAAAATTATTCCTGATTCTAGGATAAGGAATATAATTTCTAAAGGACCGAAATATCGGTTTCCTTCTTAAATTGATTTCAGTTAATGTAGAGATGAAATCGCTGCTTCCTTGAATGAATTCGGTAATCGATGGTGTAAGCGAGAGTATGTTGAGCATAAAGCCCTTAAGGACTGGAAACTTAGCATTTTTAAAACTAGTGAATAAACGCATTTCTTTCTATTCTCAAAATACTATCTTATTACCTCCTAAGCCCAAGACGTCTTTACGTCATCTTAAACTAGGTATTCAAGAATGTCATAAGAAGTTTGTTTTGGCCCCTGCAGACAAGGCCGCTAACAACGTCGTCGTTTTGTGACGGCTCCACTATGTTAACACGCTTAAGCGGGAGCTTGGTGGTACTAAGACCTATGAACTTCAGCCTTTAGCTGAAGAGAGAGCTATAGTAGATAAACATGTTTGTCTTTCAGCCACCAAGTTTGCTGTGTGTGTTAACGAAGGCCAAGACAAGCTTCCTACGCTGTACTGGTTACCAAAACTTCATAAAAAAAACCTTACAAAACACGGTTTATTGCAAATTCTAGCTCTTGCACTACCACTGAACTTTCTAAATTATTAACTTCCTGTCTTACTGCTATTAAAACGCATGTAATTAAATATTGTGATAAAGTCTTTGAAAGATCAGGAAGAAATCTGTTTTGGTCTATAAAAAATTCGAAATCTAGACATTTTCGTGCTTCTAGTCTGTCTACCTACGATTTTTCCACTCTTTACACTACACTTCCTCATAATCTTATAAAAGAAAAGCTTAATGATTTAATTGAATGGGCTTTTCACAGAGAAGATTCTCTCTATCTTGCATGTAATGTCAGAAATGCATTTTTCACTTCTAAAGAGCATAAGAATTATACACTGGTCATGTCAGAAAGTGTGTGATGCCCTCACCTTTCTACTTGACAATATTTACATTAGATTCGGTACTAAGTTATTTAGACAAATCGTGGGTATTCCGATGGGTACTAATTGCGCACCTCTTGTGGCTGATCTGTTCTTGTATTGTTATGAAAGAGACTTCATTTTGTCGCTTTCCATTGATAACCAATCTGAAATTATTGAAGCTTTTAGCTTTACTTCTAGATATTTAGATGATTTATTAAATATTGATAATACCTATTTTGATGGTTTGATCAGTCAGATTTACCCCCTAGAACTTCAGTTAAATAAAGCAAATTCTTCTGATACCGAGGCCCCGTGTTTGGATTTACACCTAGCTATTGTAGATGGATTTGTTTCGTGCAAAATTTATGATAAACGCGATGACTTTGATTTTGAGATTGTAAATTTTCCTTTTTTGGATGGTGATGTTCCTCGTGCGCCATCCTATGGCGTTTATATTTCGCAATTAATTCGATTTGCTAGAGTGTGTAGTCACGTAACTGACTTCAACACTCGTAATAAATTATTAACTGCTAAACTCCTTAATCAGGGTTATCGGTACCATAAACTACGCAAAGCCTTTTCAAAATTTTATAGACGCCATTCTGATTTAATTTCAAACTTCAATATTGGACTTAAATCTCTTCTGCAACAAGGTCTGTCGGAACCCGAATTTTATGGTGACTTAGTATATAAATTCAGAAAAATATATAACCGCAATGACTTCAGCACCCAATTTCGTAAAATCATTCTTCGATATAAAAAAATTGGGTACAACATGGATATTATACGACAGACTGCATGCATGGTAGTTAACCCAATCACGGTTGGCAAATTTGCTTCCCTCTTTAATTGCACGCCGGTGGGTCAGGCCTCAGATTCTATGACGGCTCCAACGTAAAGGCTTATTGAGAATTAGAGAGATAATGTTGGTTGGTGCCTGATGCTCTGTCTCTGGTCGGGCTCATCGGAGTCTTACTGTTGGTTTTCTTTTGCTCCAGCATTTCAGTGGTTTATTGCTGTCGAGTCCTCACCGTTGTCTCACCTCTGTGGTTCTTTGATTTTTGTGTTCACGGAGATGTTGCACTGATGAGTTAGGAGGCCTTCATGCGGACTGAACAAAATATTTGTCTAAATCGCGACGGAAGTAAGGGCGAGGATTGTGGCCACGTAAAATCGATTTAAGCCCCCCAGTGGAAATCTTCCACTGACCGTTCCAAGGCGGCTCTTCTGTGGCGATTTATTTAGGTTGTTGTTTGTTACTTACTGTGTGTATCACTTGTGTCTTTTAATTTTGGATGACCATATTGCCATTTTGTGGGAAAGTAACTGTCCTTATGGCCTTCCTTTGTTTAGGTTACCATTGTGGTCTGGTCGCTTAATGTTTGTATTTCTTTCCCTTTGGTGTCTTTTATGGGTGGAGTAAGTTAATTGTATCGATTCCTGATCATTGTTTTACTTCTACTTTTTATACTCTTAATCCCTCTCAAATCGAATTGGCGACTGGCTGCGAGTTGCCGGTTGTCAATTCAATAGAATTAGCGAATTGGCAGCTGACTACCGGTTGCCAATTCAATATAATTAGCGAATTGGCATCTGGTTGCCGTTTGCCTGTTGCCTTTTTAGTTCTTATACTCTATAACCCTCTCAAATCGATTTGGCAGCTGGCTGCCAGTTGCCAGTTGACAATTCAATATAATTAGCGAATTGGCAGCTGGCGTCCGGTTCCCATTTGCCTATTCAGTTCATATGCTATAAAACCGTCTCAAATCGAATTGGCAGCTGGTTGCCAGTTGTTGGTTGCCAATTCAATAGAATAAGCGAATTGGCAGCTGGCTGCCGGTTGCCAGTTGCCAATTCAATGGAATTAGCGAAGTGGCATCTTGTTGCCGTTTGCTAGCTGCCTATTCAGTTCTTATACCCTAAAACCGTCTCTAATCTAATTGGCAGCTGGCTGCCAGTTGCCAGTTGCCATTTCACTAGAATTGTCGAATTGGCAACTGGTTGCCGTTTGCGTTGCCTATTCAGTTTTTATACTCTAAATCCCTCTCAAATCGAATTGGCAGCTGGCTGCCAGTTGCCAGTTGCCAATTCAATAGAATTTTCGAATTGGCAGCCACACTGTGAAGTTAGATGCCATTTGCCAGTAGCCGATTGAATAGGCAACTGGCTGCCAGCTGCACGGACACTTTAAGAGAGAGAGAGAGAGAGAGAGAGATGTCTCTACCGAGCACGTTCATCAACTGTCAAACAATTTATAATTTTACAATAACAAAATACATCACGAAACCATGTGACATGTGTACAAACTATATAAATTTCAACCAAATCGACATGTGTTCTTGATATAGAGATGTACTAAATCAAATAAATTCTGGTTCTCTTTGCTAGACAATTCATCTTTACCAAACAATAAAGTATTAGAGCTGAGAGAGTGAAATGCACGTGTTGCCTCGAAAATACCCTGTCGTTCATTTGTATATTTCGGACATTGAAAGAAACAATGATCTGCGTCCTCTCGCGCATAGCCTAACTTGCTTGCAACGTTTTGAATGAGATGGTTAGCGAAAAGATCGGAGTTAAAATTATTACATCTGTTTCTAACTCTGGCATATATTATTGAGTCTTCTGTTACCATGTATATAGCGGTTAGGCACTGAGTTAACTACAAATAAATGAGATAAGGTTATCTTTTCAAAAGTCGAAACAGGTGTACAATAACGAAAATTACCTGGTAGTGCATTCCGAAGAGACACAGCTGCGTTTGAAAAAGTTGCAGCCCTTTGGCTTATAATTTGAAAATCCTGAGCATTTCTTAGAGCATATGTTGTTTGAGTTCCAACTGTCGGAGGGAACAAGTTTAGGAAATAATCCGGGGCTATTCCATTTTTACTTTCAACATTAATACATATTTCTGATATGTGCGACGGTCACTTAAAGATAACCTTTTTCTTTACATAAGTTGTGAATTAAGTGAATTAAGATGAGTTAAGTCAGTTACAATTGGAGCAGCTTCGTGTGGATTTTTTTTCTAATAAGTCTTTTTCTTATCCCGTACAACTATTCCATACAACAGAAGCATATTCACGAAGTGGCCTTGAAAAGGTATATATACTTGATTTAAAGCTTTTTCTGCTAAAAGTATATTTCAATCGTCTCATAACACCTAATATTATAGAAGCTGAAGAACTAGTATTATCTATGTGTTGGTGCCATTTAGCATTTCTTGACAAGGTTATACCTCGGACCCATCAGTAGTATTGATAGGTATGAGGTTATACCAAGATGTCTGTGGTGAGTAACAAATTGAACTGGGACATTATTGACCGTAAGTCTGTAACGTAAATTTACAAAATAGAAGCGGAGGCAATGACCAGGAATCGATACAATTAACCCGCAGCTCCCACCAGAGACACCAAACGGAAAGAAGCATAAACATGAAACAACAGACCCTAATGGAAACATCAATAGCGGAAAGCCAAAAGGACAGTCACTTTCCCACAAAATGGCCAATAGGCTTTCAAAAATGAAATAATATAAGCGACACAAACACCCCAAGACAAACCATAACAAAAAATAAACCGCGACAGAAGAACCGCCTTGGAACGGTCAGCGGAAACGAATTCCACTGGGGGGGGGTGGGGGGGGGGTAGTTTACTCGATTGTACGTGGCCACAATCCTCGCCCTTACTTCCGTCGCGATTTAGACAAATAATTTGTTCAGTCCGCATGAAGGCCTCCTAACTCACCAGTGCAACATCTTTGTGAACATAAAAATCAAACAACCACAGAGATGAAACAACGGCGAGGACACGACAGCAAGAAACCACTGAAACGCTGGAGCAAAGGAAAACCAACAGTTAGACTCCGATGTGCCCGACCAGAGACAGAGCATCAGGTACCAACAAACATAAGCCATTACGTTGGAACAGCCATAGAATCTAATGCCTGACCCGCCGGCGTGCAATTAAAGAGGGAAGCAACGTTGTCAACCGTGAGTGGGTTAACTACCATGCATGCAGTCTATCGTATAACATTTATGTTGTACCCAATCTTTTTATATCGATGAATGATTTTACGAAATTGGGTGCTGAAGTCATTACGGTTACATATTTTTCTGAATTTATACACTAAATCACCATAAAATTCGGGTTTCGATAGACCTTGTTGCAGAAGAGATTTCAGTCCAATATTGAATTTTTTAAATTAAATCAGAACGACGTCTATACAATTTGAAAAGGCGGCTCTTCTGTGGCGATTTATTTATGTTGTTGTTTGTTACTTACTGTGTGTATCACTTGTGTCTTTTAATTTTGGATGGCCATATGGCCATTTTGTGGGAAAGTTACTGTCCTTATGGCCTTCCTTTGTTTAGGTTTCCATTATGGTCTGGTCGCTAATGTTTGTATTTCTTTCCCTTTGGTGTCTTTGATGGGTGGAGTAAGTTAATTGTATCAATTCCTGATCTTTGTTTTACTTCTACTTTGCGTAGTTTATAGTACCGCTAACCCTGATTAAGAAGTTTAGCCGTTAACAATTTATTACGAGTGTTGAAGTCAGTTACATGACTACACACTCTGGTTAATCGAATTAATTGTGAAATATAAACGGCATAGGATAGCGCACGAGGAACGTCACCATCTAAAAAAGGAAAATTTACAATCTCAAAATAAAAAATCATCGCGTTTATCATAAATTTTGCAAGAAACAAACCCATCTACAAAAAGATAGATGTAAATCCAAAAACGGGGCCTCGGTATCAGATTTATTTGCCCTATCTAACTGAAGTTCGTGTGTGTGTGTGTGTGGGGGGGTAAATTTGACTGATCAAACGATCGAAATAGGTATTATCAATATTTAATAAATCTTCAAAATATCTAGAAGTGGAGCTAAAAGCTTCAATGATTTCAGACTGGTTTTCAGCAGAAAGGGATATCATGAAAAGTAGAAGTAAAACAAAGATCAGGAATCGATACAATTAACTTACTCCACCCATCAAAGACACCAAAGGGAAAGAAACACAAATATGAAGCGACCAGACCATAATGAAAACCTAAACAAAGGCGGCGTTTGTTCCCTGTCACGCTCTTCCGGTCTGCAATTTATAGGTCCTATCGAGTTTGTCAGCTTTACTAACCGCACTTAACCTTATTTGGAATAATTACTTCGTTTAGCGTTTACTTCATTTAAGGTTGACGTTTAACAATATTATTCTAAATAACAAAGAAATAATATACTTAGTCAAAAAAAATAACTATACCATCTTTCGGGTGAAACTCACTAGATATCTGGCAGCTATTGAGCTAAATTTGGCTGTAGACATTTAAATCGGACGTGTAGCTAGAGAATGCTCAAACTTGCACTTGTCCATACCTTTCTGCTCCAGAGTTGTCTTCCAATATGTGCCTAGAAAGATTTTGGTAGAAAATGGACATTGTGCATGCGCAGAAAGCTCTTTTTTTGTCTAAGATGGAAGACAATATTCTCTGAACATCGGATAACACTTTACTTTTACAATATCTCATGATCTCGCATTATAAGCGAGTTTTTAATTTGTGAAATTCTCAAATTATCTCCGTTGCAATTAAAATATAGCAATTTTCGAACTGCTGTACTTTTTATTCCTGTCATTCAATTTTTTTTTCAAAAAACCCGTTGTGTCCACCATTGCTTTTCATCATGATGGTAAAAAATACAGAAAATTCATGTAGCATGTAGCACTATCGATTGCGTTTTTCTATGGAGTTCCCATTGGAAGCAGCATTTGCACACAACTTCTAAGAATTTGAGGTCAATATGTGATAGCCTGTTTATTGTAGCTGATGCAACTAAAGTTCCAAATCTTTTGTGAATAGACGCAAATGGTATATAAACAAATGTCACATTTATCAAATTTTAGACAAGTAGGGTACAGGGAAATTTTGTGATGTTAAATCATAGCATGTTTTAATGATTTTCTCTGCGAAAATGACACAATGACCCCTTGGATGTTTAAAGCAATAGTCTACGATGATGTGTTTACGAAAACAAAAACGAATGGTGCTTTTCACGGAAAAATGAGTCTTCTTATCAAAACATAACAAACTTTGTTTTGTTTTTATCTGTAGTAGTTATAGTAACAGAAGCAATTTTAGGTATAGGAACTTTTTTTGACTGAGTATATTTATACCGAATTATATCCAACACGTCCCGGTGTATTTGTTTTGAGTTTTACGGCTCCGTCAATACCAATTAGGACATACGGGTTGGTCAGCTTTGCGCTTACCTTATTTGCAATATTAAAATAATAATATGATATAAATGAATAAATAAATAAAATAAACGTTAGATGAAATGCTGTTTATACAGTGTTGACTGGGTCGTTAAACTATAAACATAACAAACAAATCCTGCCTAGGATGTGTGGTACGGTAGACCGACGGGCCAAAAATAACCTAAATAGTTCTTTATAACACTTTTGAATAGGTAATGCTTATAAGTCAGTTTAAATATTGTTTCATTTAACGTTATTTCAAATTCGTGCTGAACAACTCAAACATATCAAATCACCAAATGAACTTATTATTAAGTGTCCCGTAAACTGACCGACTCGATATGACCTAAATAGTGTTTGCTGTGCCGTAAAACTTCAAACAAAATAAATGCTCTTTATAAATCTATTGTTTATAACACGCTTCACATGGGTATAAGTCTGTTCAAATAATATTCCATTTAACTTTGTAATACGAGGGCGAGTCAATAAAAAACGAACCTAACTTATTTCAGGGTGAGATCGAGTTTTTTTTTTTTGTTTCGATGTAATCGCCTCTAAAATGATACACTTGGACTAACGCTGTTCAAGTGCCATCACGAACTGAAGAAGTCAGGGTCTTTGTCTAAGACCCACTCCTCAACTGCCGCCAAGACTTCTCCGTTGGACCGGAAATGACGTACATGTAAGTCCGGAGACTAGAAGGGGTGCGGTTTTAGCTTGTACACATTCCGCTGAGCAGCATACAGTAATGTGGCAAGTGTGAACTGTTGCATTGCCCTGTTGGAGCAGAATCACTTTGGAGTGTTTACCACGGATCGCAGTTCTCTGTTAGTCGAGCAAATTTGCATAATACACACCTGTTATTTTCTTTTCTTTGCCAGAAAGTCCAACATAATAACGCCTTGTGCGTCCCAAAATACAGTTGCCATTACATTACCAGCAGAGTGTTAGGTTTTGAACTTCTTTGGACTCGGAGACCCCGGTCTACCCATTGGTGACTTTAAGTTTAATTCTTTGGCTCATAATAATGGACCAAGGTCTCATCCACAATATGTCAACCAGACGCGAACGAAAATCATCTTCCTTTGACCTAAACAGCTTCACCAACAGCGCATGATGACGGTTATATTGATATTAGCATGCCACAACAGCGTTTATGTCATTACCAGTCAGAGTCACGTGATACAATTTTACAACGCAGGCCAGGAGATAACAATAGAAAGAAAAAGTTACCCATAGCCACGGGCAATGGAGACAGCCGACCACACAATAGGACGTCACATATCGTTTAACCTTCAGCGTGTTGTAGGCGCATTTATTCGCCCAAGTGGGGAAATAGATGTGAAGGCAATGATCGGGAAACGATACAATTGACCCACTGCTCCCATCAGAGATACCACGGGAAAGAAACACAAACATGAAACGACTAGATTGTAATGGAAACATCACTATCGGAAAGTCAAAAGGAAAGTTACTTTCCTACAAAATGGCCAATTGGCTATCCAAAGCAAAATAATATAAGCGATACACGCACTCAAAGACAACCATGACAAACCACGGCAGAAGAACCGCCTTGGAACGGCCAGTGAAACGAATTCCACTGACGCCCGACTTGATCAACTTATCACACTCATTAGGAAGCAAGTACACTCCATCGGATGAGGTTCTCCTACACAGGATTTGTTTGTTTGTATTGGAGTTTAACGGCCCAGTCAACACACTTTTAGGTAATTTTTGAGCCTGTCAGTTTTCCTATCCACACTTTTCCTTGGCAGGCTTATACGTAAGCGTTTAACCAGTACATATACTGTGCACATTCTTTCGCCAGAAACTGACAACTGCCCTTCTCGAATCAGCGGAAGGAGAGAATGACCGTAGAAAAGATTTCATGGTCAATCTCCACGAAAGTGTTTTGCCAACCAGGGCAGGAATCGAACCCGGGTCCTCCTGATTACCAGTCAGACGCGCATCCGACTGAGCTACCTAGGCCGGCACTCTCCTAGACAGGAGGGATTGTATTTATTTACAATAGTCATTACCGGCTGTTTGATTTTACACCCGGAAATGTTGTTAAAAAATGACGATCTGTCAGATGTCAGTTTTCAACAGGTCCCCCTTATCTGTTTTATCACAATTTTGTGCACACTAGACCAAGTCCATCTAAACAACTACCGATGATAAATATGTTTGCATAATATAGGTAGCTACACAAGCTCTCAGTTTTATCCTACAAAGCCCTTGCTGAGCGCTATTGTCTTGTAGTGTCTTAAACGGTTCCCGGTCATTCTCCCTTCCGCTGATTCAAGCAGGGCAGTTGTCAGTAATTTTCGAAAGGATGTGCACTGTACTGGTTAACCGCTCACGTATAAGCCTACCCAGGAAAAGTGTGGCTAGGTAAACTGACCGGGTCAAAAATGACCTAAATAGTGTTAACAGGGCCGCTGAACTTCAATGCAATACATTACAATCAAAGTCTTGCCTACATTATGTCGAAGTATGAGCAGAATCCGTTCAGAGTTAAGGAAATTATGGCTGCCTAAAAAAGGGCACTCCTTCTAAAGAACGGGTATTGAATAATGCCCAGCATGCTAAAGGTAAAATCCAAAGAATATATCAGAAAATGCAAAGGAATGACAGGTAGCACAAGACTTCATCATGTAAAAAGACAATTTTATAGTCACCACTTAGAGTCCGCCGGTATCTACGTTCCTCCGTGTACACCCGGATTCTGGGCAACTGTTGGTTGCATTTCAACGAACCTTGATGAAATGTTTTGTATCAAGGGAGGAAGCGCATGTCACCTGCATGTTTTATTGGATGATTTGTCCAAGGTTATTTCGCTTTGATGAATACTGGGTACGTGATATAATCCTTTGTATTAAGGGCAGATATGCATATCGGGCGATTTTCCCAACAGTATTCGCTCTTTGTTGATTTGTTTGGTAATGTTGAAGTTTTACATTTGGAGACGTTTCTTCCGAAGTTGTGGGACATTAACCCGACACTGAGATGAAAGCATATCTTAAGCCCTACCACCGAAATAAATGACTATGGCTTGGGCAGGCTTCAAGCACAGTTCTGTGGTGTATTCCTTGCTTCCAAAGGATAACCCTTTTATAGAACATATTTAACTTCACTACAGCTGGTGTGTGGGAATGTGTGGCGGCGGTAAAACGTCTCCCTGCCCTACATCATAGTGTAGATTATATTTTCTTGTCCTTTTGGGATCATTGATTCCATTGTGGAATTTCGAAAATATCTGAGGGTCACTGATGAGGCCTAATTGACCGAAACTAGCTAGTCTGGCCCCGAAAACATATTCACTCCATATTTTTTAGTTCTGTGGTGTATTCCTGGCTTCCAAAGGATAACCCTTTTATAGAACATATTCTACGGAAGACGACATGTGCCAGCTATCTATGTAAGCTGGTTGGATGTTCTAAGAGCAATTACTCTTTGATGTTTGTATTTGTTTTGCCGGCAAATGCAGGTTTCGGATAGGATTTAAGATATTAATTGCATTTGCATCACACGTAAAGAGAGTTTTGCAAAACATAAGACTGGTGATAAGTTTGGAGTTATTCTACCTCTGTAAATTTTCATATTGATTTCTGTTAGGAGCAAATCACTTCAAACTTCGTATTTGAAACTGCATCGGCGAGTAGATTTGCAGTGCACCAAAACAGTTATAACTCGAGGACTGAATATCGTTTATACATTCCCTTTGATAATGTTTGACATATAATGGGCAACGTTAAGGTTTCGCTAGATAGTTGTATGCTTCCTTAAAGGGAGTGCATATATTTATCGCTTCAGTTCGTAGGTCCAGCTTCTAAACATAACTGAACAAACACCTTGCAGCAGACGTAAAGTAGAAGTAATACAAAGATCAGGAATTGATACAATTAACTTACTCCACCCATCAAAGACACCAAAGGGAAAGAAATACAAACATTAAGCGACCAGACCATAATGGAAACCTAAACAAAGGAAGGCCATAAGGACAGTTACTTTCCCACAAAATGGCCATATGGCCATCCAAAATTAAAAGACACAAGTGATACACACAGTAAGTAACAAACAACAACATAAATAAATCGCCACAGAAGAGCCGCCTTGGAACGATCAGTGGAAGATTTCCACTGGGGGACTTCCGTCGCGATTTAGACAAATAATTTGTTCAGTCCGCATGAAGGCCTCCTAACTCATCAGTGCAACATCTCCGTGAATACAAAAATCAACGAACCACAGGGGTGAGACAACGGTGAGGACTCGACAGCAAGAAACCACTGAAATGCTGGAGCAAAAGAAAACCAACCCGTTCCCAACATACATAAACCATTGTGAGTACCACGTTCACTTGATACCTCGTACTCTGCTGCATTTTGGATACGAGAGTGAAATGTGCAGACGAAAAAAAATATACACATCTGCAAAGAAACAACACAAAACAAGATGTGTTTGTGAAACACTAACATGTCCCCGGGCATGGTCATCTTTTCAAAGTTGGTCACAATTCAAAGTCATGGTCACAGGTCAAGATTTTTGGGAAGCCCTTGGCACAAGGAACCATGTCAAATATGAAGGCTCTATCTTAAACGGTTCGAAAGTTATGAACAGTAATATTTTTTCTTTAAAGTAAATTAAGGTCACAGGTCCAAAAATTTTGCATGGATGTGAAGCTCTTGTCACAAGGAACCTACATGCCAAATATGAAGGCTCTATCTCACACGATTCAAAAGTTATGATCAATTTTATTTGTTCTTTTAAGTAGGTCAAGGTCATGATAAAAATATGCATGAATGTAAAGCTGTTATCACAAGGAACCTACATGCCAAATATGAAGGCTCTATCCCAAACGGTTCGAAAGTTGTGACCAAAATGTTATTTTGTTTTCTTTTATGTAGGTCAAAGGTCAAGGTCACAGGTCAAAAAGTTTTGCATGAATGTAAAGCTCTTGTTACAAAGAACCTACATGTCAAATATGAAGGATGTATCTCAAACGGTTCAAAAGTTTTGACCAATGTTAACTTTTCTTTTATGTAGGTCAAAGGTCAAGGTCACATGTCGAAAATTTTTATGTGAACGTAAAGCTCTTGTCACCAGGAACCTACATGCAAAATATTAAGTCTGTATCTCAAATGGTTCAAAAGTTATGACCAACATATTATTTTTATTTTAAGTAGGTCACAGGTCAAAATTTTTTGCATGAATGTAAAGCTTTTGTCACAAGGAACATTGATGCCTACTATGAAGGCTGTATCTCAAGCGGTTCAAAGGTTGTGACCAATGTTATTTTTTACTTTTAAGTATGTCAAAGGACAAGGTCAAAGGTCAAATGTTTTTGCATAAATGTGAAGCTCTTGTCACAAGGAACGTTCATGCCAGATATGAATACTATATCTCCAATGGTTCAAAAGTTATGTCCAACCTTAAAGTTGTCCACGTACAAACCAACAAAGCAACAAACAAACAAACAAACAAACCAGCAAACAGTCAGGGCAAAAACAATATGTCCCCGCTATCGCTACCGGCGACATAAAAATGCTCATGCGAACACGAATTCAAACATGTGCAAAAATTCTACACGTGCAAAACTGACAAAAGTGCAAAAGTTTTTTTTTATTTGCTTTTATTCACGTATGTATTTATCGTTTGGTAGATGAAGGTTTATACAGCATTTCAGTGGTTTCTTGCTGTCGAGTCCTCACCGTTGTCTCACCTCTGTGGTTCTTTGATTTTTGTGTTCACGGAGATGTTGCACTGATGAGTTAGGAGGCCTTCATGCGGACTGAACAAATTATTTGTCTAAATCGCGACGGAAGTAAGGGCGAGGATTGTGGCCACGTAAAATCGATTTAAGCCCCCCAGTGGAAATCTTCCACTGACCGTTCCAAGGCGGCTCTTCTGTGGCGATTTATTTATGTTGTTGTTTGTTACTTACTGTATGTATCACTTGTGTCTTTTGGTTTTGGATGGCCATATGGCCATTTTGTGGGAAAGTAACTGTCCTTATGGCCTTCCTTTGTTTGGGTTTCCATTATGGTCTGGTCGCTTAATGTTTGTATTTCTTTCCCTTTGGTGTCTTTTATGGGTGGAGTAAGTTAATTGTATCAATTCCTGATCTTTGTTTTACTTCTACTTAGTAGCATGGTACACAGGTGTTTATGTGTTGCTGCATGTCACACACATATCAAGAACACATGTTTCCTGAGGAATCCGCGCTTCCTTCAAAATTTGAAGCAAGAACATGTGCTGCCTGTTGAATCCGTGCATACTTCAAAGTTAGTAGCTGGCCCCACCACCTTTCTCATCAGATCTAGGTGAAAAAGATTAGGCTGCATGATGGTTCCGTACAGAGCTGAAACCGACTGAACATGAATACTGGAAAACCGTTTAGATGGAACAAATTGATCGATGGGCTAAGCAAACGTTTAGATGAACTAAAACGGCCACAATTGTAGGCAATGACGAGGAATCGACACAATCACTTCACACCGCCCATCAGAGACACCAAATGGAAAGAAACACGAACATGATGTAACAAAACCCTAATGAAAACATCACTAGCGGATAGCGAAGGGTCAGTTACTTCCCCACAGATTAGAAAGGACGGCTATCAAAAATGAATAGATATACGCAATATAAACATGCATAGACACTCAATAACAGATCAAGAAAAGACGGAAGAACTTCCTTGGAACGGTCAGTAAAAAGTATTTAACTGGGGCGTCTTAAATCGACAGTGGCCGAAATCTTCGCCCTTCGTTCTGTCCAGGCCTAGACAAACAACCCACCCCGCATGAAGGTCCCAACCAAACAGAGCCAAATCTCTGAGAACATAACAATCCAGCGACTACAGAGATAAAACAACGATAAGGACTCGACAGCATGAAATAATTGAAATGCTGCAGCGAAAGAAAATGACCGCTGTAGATGTGAATGAAGTAGAAGCGAAAGCAATGCTCAGAAATCGATTCAACCACCTTACATCTCAAAAAGAAAGAAACACGAACATGAAACAATCAAACTCCAATGAAAACATCTCAGGCGGGAAGCCAAAAGACCCCTCCCCCACACACCTACACACACACACACACACACACACACACACATACACACACACACACACACACACACACACACACACACACACACACAACGGTCAAATGGTCATTCAAATTAAAAACGATATGAGCAATACATATATACAAGGACAAACGGCAAAAAATAAACAGAAGAACCGCCTTGGAACTTATTACCTAAATCTAAGACGATTTTACGTCACCTTAAACTTGGTATTCAAAAATTTCATAAGAACTTTGTTTTGGCTCCAGCAGACAAGGCCGCTAACAATGTCGTCGTTGTTTGACGGGTCCACTGTGTAAACACTCTTCAGCAAGAGCTTGATGGTACTAAGGCCTATTAACTGCAGCCTTTGGCTGTAGAGACGGCTGTAGCTGATGACCACATTTGTCATTCAGCCACCAAGTTTGTATATGTTACAGAAGGCCAAGACAAGCTTCTATATTTGTTACCTAGACCATACAAGAATGGTTCATTGAATTTCAAGCTCTTGTACCACCACTATTAAATTCATGTTTTACTGACATCAAAAACATGTGATTAATAATGCGACAAAGTCTTTGAAAGATCATGGAGAAATCTTTTTTGTCTATGAAAATTCTAATGAAGTTTTAAATAAACTGAAAGCCAACGTTTTGGTGCTTCAAGTCTGTCTACTTATGATTTTCCCTATGAAATGTCCATTCAATTAAATCATGAGATTCACGGTTTGTAAAGTGTCGAGTATCGAGTCAAAAATGTTGAGTATCGAGTCAAAAATGTCGAGTATCGAGTTGAAATTGTCGAGTATCGAGTCAAAAATGTCGAGTATCGAGTTGAAATTGTCGAGTATCGAGTCAAAAATGTCGAGTATCGAGTTGAAATAGTCGAGTATCGAGTCAAAATTGTCGAGTATCGAGTCAAAAATGTCGAGTATCAAGTCAAAAATGTCGAGTATCGAGTCAAAAATGTCGAGTATCGAGTCAAAAATGTCGAGTATCGAGTTGAAATTGTCGAGTATCGAGTTAAAATTGTCGAGTATCGAGTAAAGTTGGTCAAAATCTCTAGCGTCTAGATCAAATTTTAAGTTATATACACTTGTACAAGTCTCCTACTCAGTACTTTTATTATCTTTTTTTTCTGTTTCTCCTTTTCCCTCTTAGTTCTGTTTTATGTTGTTAGCTCACCTATCACGTAGTGACGAGGTGAGCTTTTGGGATCACTTTTTGTCCGTCGTGCGTGTGTGCGTGTGTGTGTGCGTAAACTTTTTCTTCAAATGACATCTCCTCCTAAACCACTGATCGGATTTTGACCAAACTTCACAGGAATGATCCTTAGGTGGTCCCCTTTCAAAGTTGTTCAAATGGTTCCGGTCCATTGCACATCTAGGTCACAGGAGCTAACAAGAGGGCCCAGAGGGCCCTGGTTCGCTCACCTGAGTGTCACTGCCTCGAGGACAATCTACTTTTAGCTCTGGTGGCCATCTTGGCCATCAGCAGAGTGATTTTATCTTATTTGGTAGGGAGTAACATAGGCAACATTCCTGTGAAGTTTTAATCAAATATGCCTAAGGTTTTAGGAGGAGTTCATGTTTGAATCATATTTACAATATTTTTCTATTTTTAGCTCCCGATATTTTGTACATCTGAGCAGGATTGTTTTAGCTTTTTTGGTAGAGGGTCATCTAAGCAACATTACTTCAAAGTTTAAATGAAATTGGTCCAATGGTACTGGAGGTTTGAAGATTTTTTTTTTTTTATTTTTAACTCTGGCTGCCATCTTGTTCATCAGAGTAGAATGAGTTTACACTATTTTGGTAGGGAGTCACCTAGGCAATATTTCTGTGAAATTTGCATCCAATTGGCCCAAGGGTTTAGAAGGAGTTCACATTCTAAGCAAATTTACCATGTTTTTCTATTTTTTAGCTCTTGTGGCCATTTGTTAATCGTTTATGCTATTTTCCTAGAGGGTCATCTACAAAACACTCCAATGAAATTTAGAGGCCGTCATGGTGAAGTGGTCATGTTTCTTGCCTTGTAAACCAGGGATCCATCCCGGACTTCTCCAGACTTTCAGATGAGTCTTTTTAAACCGAGGTCCTGTCACCGTATGACATTAGCTGTTGGTAAGACTTAAACTCAAACACTCACTCCTATGATGTTTTTTAGAAAAGGGGCCATCTTGTTCATCAGAGTGGAATGATTATAGCTATTTTGGTATAGAGTCACCTATGTAACATTCCTGTGAAGTTTGAATAAAACTGGCCCAAGGATTTAGGAGGAGTCCGTGTTTGAAGAAAATTTAAAATGTTTTTTCTATTTTTAGCTATGGGGTAGACGGTCATCTAAGCATAACTCCTATGAAGTTTAAATGAAATTGGCCCAAGGTTACAGGAGGAGTTGTCTTTTGAAGATGTTTTTCTATTTTTTAGCTATGGCAGCCATCTTGTCCGTCATTTTTGGCTCCAGGGCTATAATTTGAACAATCTTGGTAGAGGTCCACTAGGTGAAGCTTCATACCAAATATCAAAGACCTGGGCCTTGTGGTTTCAGAGAAGAAGATTTTTAAAGGTTTCCCTTTAAAGGGCTATGAAAAACCAAAGGGTCCAAGGGTGGGGCCATTTTCGGCCCCAGGGCTATAATTTGAACAATCTTGGTAGAGGTCCACTAGGTGAAGCTTCATACCAAATATCAAAGACCTGGGCCTTGTGGTTTCAGAGAAGAAGATTTTTAAAGGTTTCCCTTTAAAGGGCTATGAAAAACCAAAGGGTCCAAGGGTGGGGCCATTTTCGGCCCCAGGGCTATAATTTGCACAATCTTGAAAGAGGTCCACTAGATGAAGCTTCACACCAAATATCAAAGATCTGGGCCTTGTGGTTTCAGAGAAGAAGATTTTTAAAGATTTTCCCTGTATAAGCCTATGTAAAACCAAAGCCCCCCCGGGGCGGGGGCATTTTTGGCCCAAAGGCTATAATTTAAACAATCTTAGTAAAGGTCCTCCAGGTAAAGCTGCACACCAAATATTAAAGACGTGGGCCTGCTGGTTTCAGAGAAGAAGATTTTTAATGATTTTCCCTATATAAGCCTATGTAAAACCATAGGCCCCTGGGGCGGGGGCATTTTGGCCCCCAGGGCTATAATTTGAAAAATCTTGGTAGAGGTCCACTAGATGAAGCTTCACACCAAATATCAAAGATCTAGGCCTTGCGGTTTCAGAGAAGATTTTTAAATATTTTCCCTGTATAAGTCTATGTAAAAACAAAGGCCCCCGGGGCGGGGGCATTTTTGGCCCAAAGGCTATAATTTGAACAATCTTAGTAAAGGTCCTCCAGGTAAAGCTTCACACCAAATATTAAAGACGTGGGCCTGCTGGTTTCAGAGAAGAAGATTTTTTAATGATTTTCCCTATATAAGCCTATGTAAAACCATAGGCCCCCGGGGCGGGGGCATTTTGGCCCCCAGGGCTATAATTTGAACAATCTTGGTAGAGGTCCACTAGATGAAGCTTCACACCAAATATCAAAGATCTGGGCCGTGCGGTTTCAGAGAAAAAGATTTTTAAAGATTTTCCCTGTATAAGCCTATGTAAAACCAAAGGCCCCCTAGCGGGGGCATTTTTGGCCCTTAGGTAATAATTTGAACAATCTTAGTAGAGGTCCATCAGGTAAAACTTCACACCAAATATTATAGACCTGGGCCTTGTGGTTTCAGAGAAGAAGATTTTTTAATGATTTTCCCTATATAAGCCTATGTAAAACCAAAGGCGCCTGTGGCGGGGGCATTTTGGCCCCCAGGGCTATAATTTGAAAAATCCTGGTAGAGGTCCACTAGATGAAGCTTCACACCAAATATCAAAGACCTGGGCCGTGCGGTTTCAGAGAAGAAGATTTTTAAAGATTTTCCCTGTATAAGCCTATGTAAAACCAAAGGCCCCCGGGGCGGGGGCATTTTTGGCCCTAAGGCTATAATTTGAACAATCTTAGTAGAGGTCCGCTAGGTAAAGCTTCACACCAAATATTAAAGACCTGGGCCTTGTGGTTTCAGAGAAGAAGATTTTTTAATGATTTTCCCTATATAAGCCTATGTAAAACCATAGGCCCCGGGGCGGGGGCATTTTGGCCCCCAGGGCTATAATTTGAACAATCTTGGTAGAGGTCCACTAGATGAAGCTTCACACCAAATATCAAAGATCTGGGCCGTGCAGTTTCAGAGAAGAAGATTTTTAAAGATTTTCCCTGTATAAGCCTATGTAAAACCAAAGGCCCCCGGGGCGGGGGCATTTTTGGCCCTAAGGCTATAATTTGAACAATCTTAGTAGAGGTCCACCAGGTAAAGCTTCACACCAAATATTAAAGGCCTGGGCCTTATGGTTTCAGAGAAGAAGATTTTTTAATGATTTTCCCCATATAAGCCTATGTAAAACCAAAGGCCCCTGGGGCGGGGGCATTTTGGCCCCCAGGGCTTTAATTTGAACAATCCTGGTAGAGGTCCACTAGATGAAGCTTCACACCAAATATCAAAGATCTGGGCCGTGCGGTTTCAGAGAAGAAGATTTTTAAAGATTTTCCCTGTATAAGCCTATGTAAAACCAAAGGCCCCCGGGGCGGGGGCATTTTTGTCCCTAAGGCTATAATTTGAACAATCTTAGTGGAGGTCCACCAGGTAAAGCTTCACACCAAATATTAAAGACCTGGGCCTTGTGGTTTCAGAGAAGAAGATTTTTTTAATGATTTTCCCTATATAAGCCTATGTAAAACCAAAGGCCCCCGGGGCGGGGACATTTTGGCCCCCAGGGCTTTAACTTGAACAATCTTGGTAGAGGTCCACTAGATGAAGCTTCATACCAAATATCAAAGACCTGGGACTTGCGGTTTCAGAGAAGAAGATTTTTAAAGTTTTCATTTAAAAAATCTATTTTTAGCTCCTGTGACCCAGATGTGCAATGGACCGGAACCATTTGAACAATTTTGAAAGGGGACCACCTAAGGATCATTGCTGTGAAGTTTGGTCAAAATCTGATCAGTGGTTTAGGAGGAGATGTCATTTGAATAAAAAGTTTACGCACACACACACACACACGCACGCACGCACTGACGACGGACGACGGACGAAAAGTGATCACAAAAGCCCACCTTGTCACTACGTGACAGGTGAGCTAAAAATAGATTTGTTAAACGAAAACTTTAAAAATCTTCTTCTCTGAAACCGAAAGGCCCAGGTCTTCGATATTTGGTATGAAGCTTCATCTAGTGGACCTCTACCAAGATTGTTCAAATTATAGCCCTGGGGGCCAAAATGCCCCTGCCCTGGGGGCATTTGCTTTTACATAGGCTTATACAGGGAAAATCTTTAAAAATCTTCTTCTCTGAAACCGCAAGGCCCAGATCTTTGATATTTGGTGTGAAGCTTCATCTAGTGGACCTCTACCAAGATTGTTCAAATTATAGCCCTGGGGGCCAAAATGCCCCCGCCCCGGGGGGGGGGGGCTTTGCTTTTACATAGGCTTATACAGGGAAAATCTTTAAAAATCTTCTTCTCTGAAACCGCAAGGCCCAGATCTTTGATATTTGGTGTGAAGCTTCATCTAGTGGACCTCTACCAAGAATGTTCAATTTATAGCCCTGGGGGCCAAAATGCCCCCGCCCCGGGGGCCTTTGGTTTTACATAGGCTTATATAAGGAAAATCATTAAAAAATCTTCTTCTCTGAAACCACAAGGCCCAGGTCTTTAATATTTGGTGTGGAGCTTTACCTGGTGGACCTCTACTAAGATTGTTCAAATTATAGCCTTGGGGCTAAAAATGCCCCCGCCCCTCTGAAACCTCAAGGCCCAGATCTTTGATATTTGCTGTGAAGCTTCATCTAGTGGACCTCTTTTAAGATTGTACAAATTATAGCCCTGGGGGCCAAAAATGCCCCCACCCCCCGAATGTTTTTCATAGGCTTATATATTTTGTTTGATTTTTTGTTAGATTTGAGGTTTAACGTCCCCGTCAACACTGTAAAGGTCATTTTGGAGACGTTGCTTCCAATTTTGTGGGGGACTTTTACCCGACATTGAGATGAAATGACATCTCAAGCCCTGTCGCCCAATGAAACAAATAGGGTTTATTAGCATGGACGGTCCGCCTCGCACCGCGGTTCCTGGACAGGCTT
Source organism: Lucinisca nassula (assembly GCA_963580285.1). NCBI lineage: Eukaryota > Metazoa > Mollusca > Bivalvia > Lucinida > Lucinidae > Lucinisca > Lucinisca nassula. The sequence goes on along the minus strand of OY757019.1, from coordinate 59,210,031 downwards.
AGATCCTCTGAGCGGTTTACCAGTACTAGTGTGCGGGCCGGATTCAGCTCTGCGTGGAAGCATCATGCAGCCCATATATTTCTTCAAGCCCCTATGGGCGGGGGGCTTATAGGCTTATATAGGGAAATCCTTTAAAAATCTTCTTGTCTGAAACCACAAGGCCAGAGTCTGTGATATTTGGTATGAAGCTTCACCTAGTTCGACCTCTTCTAAGATTGTTCAAATTATAGCCCTTGGGGCAAAAATGCCCCCGCTCAGGGGGCCTTTGGTTTTACCTAAGCTTATGTAGGGGAAATCTTTAAAACTTTTCTTCTCTGAAACTGCAAGGCCCAGGTCATTGATATTTGGTATGAAGCTTAATCTAATGGACCTCTACCAAGCTTGTTCAAATTATAGCCCTGGGGCCAAAAATGACCCCGCCCCAGGGGCCTTTGGTTTTACATAGGCTTATATAAGGAAAATCTTTAAAAAATCTTCTTCTCAGAAACTGCAAGGCCAAGGTCTTAGATATTTGGTGTGAAGCTTCATCTATTGGACCTCTATCAAGATTGTTCAAATTATAGCCCTAGGACCAAAAATGGCCCCACCCCGGGACCCTTTGGCTTTTCATAGGCTTAATTTGGGAAAACATTTAAAATTCTTCTTCTCTAATACCACAAGGCCCTGGTCTATGCTATTTAATATGAAGCTTCACCTAGTGGACCTCTACCAAGATTGTTCAATTTATAGCCCTGGGGGCAAAAATGCCCCCATCCCTGGGATGGAAAATCTTTAAAAATCTTCTCTGAATCCGCAAGGCCCAGATCTTTGATATTTGGTGTGAAGCTCCATCTAGTGGACCTCTTTCAAGATTGTTCAAATTATAGCTCTGGAGCCAAAAATGCCCCCACCCTGGGACCCTTTGGTTTTTCATAGGCTTATAGAGAGAAAACTTTTAGAAATCTTCTTGTCTGAAACCCGAAGGCCCAGGTCTTTGATATTTGTTATTAAGCTTCATCTAGTGGACTATTACCAAGGTTGTTCAAATTATAGCCCTTGGGCCTAGAATGTACTAGAGATACTAATTCTCAGGTGAGCGATTCAGGGCCCTCTGGGCCCTCTTGTTTTTTTTTTTTTTTGGCTTGATTTAGGCGTATTCCGCTTCTATTAAAGAGGGAACAAATATGACACTGACAGCTCTAGTTGACATTGTCATCACCGTAGCCCCTTCAGTTTTCATCGGATCTTTTTTTAAGCATACATGTAAGTAAGTAGGGATAAGAACAAAATGGTGAGGTCAGCCTATATTTCAGAGTGTTATGTCACCTTTGATTACAGAAAATTCTATATCTTTGACCTTGTCATCACCATAGCCCCTTCATTTTCTATTCAAACGTCTTGACACTAACATGTAATTAATTCCGGGATATACGCTTGAATCAATTAGAAAACTGATGAGGCCCCGGCAGAGCCATTTTTGGTCCCAGGGCTATACTTTGAACAATCTTGGTCAAGGTCCACCATATGAAGCTTCATACCAAATATCAAAGAACTGAGTCTTCTGGTTTCAGACAAGAAGGTTTATAAATATTTTCCCTATATAAGTCTATGTAAAACCTGTGGGGCCCCGGTGCGGGGGGTATTTTTGGCCCAAGGGCAATAATTTGAACAATCTTGATAGAGGTGTACTAGACAAAGCTTCATATCAAATATCAAGGACCTGAGCCTTCTGGTTTCAGAGAAGAAGATTAATAAAAATTTCCCTATGTAAAACCTGTGGGGGCCCCGGCACGGGGGCATTTTTGGCCCAAGGGCTATAATTTGAACAATCTTTATAGATGACCACTAGACAATGCTTCATATCAAATATCAAAGACCTGGGCCTACTGGTTTCAGAGAAGAAGATTTTTTAAGATTTTTTCCTATAAAAGTCTATGTAAACTGAACCAAAGGGTCCCTGGGTGGAAACATTTTTTAGCCCCAGGGCTATAATTTGAACAATCTTGGTAGAGGACCACTAGATGAAGCTTCATACCAAATATCAATGATTTGGGCCATGCAGATTTTTTAGGTTTTCAGTGAAAAAGTCCATTTTATTAACCTCAGTAGCACTTCCAAAATGGGAAATCTTCTCAACTGATCCTCTGGTCATCTTGTCCAGCACTCCATTTGGGCTATCAGCAACTCATCATTGTTTTGGTGTAAAAGCTATTAATTATCCAGTAAATGGGCTGCATTTGTTAGGGCAGCATATATAATGTCAATTAACATCAACTTTGGCATCCAGTGTTTGTTTTAGTTCATTTTGATGCTAGGCACATCAGTTGGGAATTAATTACAAGATTTAATGTTTCAAGACACCCAAATATTGTTTATCTGTAAGGGGAAAATTGTTGCTTTGCCCATTTTGTACCAAAAGGAATCTTCCACCATATACAGAATAAGTCCATTTCAAAATTTAGGGGTGCCATGTTGTGTTTTCTTCAAAAACTACTTGAAAATTTGCTGGAAATTTTGCAAAGCATTACGAAAACACGCCTATACAAATACATTATAATTCTTACCACCGAAAAATGACAATTTTCAGATCTAACGAGTACCCACAATCTATGTTTTTGAGCAGAAATAAGAAAAATAATTTATACCCCTGAAAACCCTAGTTTTACTATATAAAACTGGGGTATAAGGGGGTCAAATTTATATAGGTGTGTTTTCGTGATGAGTGAAGGTCATTCTGCGTCTTCTGATCTGGGCCTGCACTGTTTGCTTACTAATTACTGTTTTGGTGTTTCCTGTACAAAAAGGGTTAAATGAACAATAAAAAAGAGGAAAAATAAAAATGTCAGTGTAGATGTGTTGCATACTAAATTTATAAATATTTGGTATATTAGGGATAACCCACTTTAGGACCACTGTTGTCCTAGATCAGCAAAATTAGCTTGTTAAAATGATGACATATTTTAGGATATTATTATTTTTGAGTTATTGCTTGTTCAAATAAGACGACTCACATACCTGCAAAGACATGCTGCAGAATTATGTTAATGTTAACTCGATACTCGACAATTTTAACTCGATACTCGACATTTTTGACTCGATACTCGACAATTTCAACTCGATACTCGACAATTTTGACTCGATACTCGACTTTTTTAACTCGATACTCGACTTTTTTAACTCGATACTCGACAATTTTGACTCGATACTCGACTTTTTTGACTCGATACTCGACAATTTTGACTCGATACTCGACTTTTTTAACTCGATACTCGACAATTTTGACTCGATACTCGACTTTTTTGACTCGATACTCGACAATTTTGACTCGATACTCGACTTTTTTAACTCGATACTCGACAATTTTGACTCGATACTCGACTTTTTTAACTCGATACTCGACAATTTTGACTCGATACTCGACTTTTTTGACTTGATACTCGACAATTTCAACTCGATACTCGACTTTTATAACTCGATACTCGACAATTTTGACTCGATACTCGAAATTTTTCACTCGATACTCGACAATTTTTACTCGATACTTGATACTCGACAAAAAGAAACCCTCTTAAATCATTAAGTTTTTCTTTTATAAGATCATGAGGAAGTGTAGTGTAAAGGGTGGAAAAATCATAAGTAGACAGACTTGAAGCACGAAAACGCCTGGATTTCAATTTATTCAAAACTTCATCAGAATTTTTATAGACCAAAACTGATTTCTACCTGATCTTTCGAAGACTTTGTCGCAATATTTTAGAACATGTTTTTTATGGCAGTCAAACACGAAGTTAATAATTTGGAGAGTTCAGTGGAGGTACACGAGCTTGAATTTGCAATAACCCGTGCTTTGTATGGTCTTTTATGAAGCTTAGGTAACCAATATAACGTAGGAAGCTTGTCTTGGCCTTCTGCAACAAAGACAGCAAACTGAATGACAAATGTGGTCATCAACTAAAGCCCTCTTTACAGCTAAAGGCTGAAGTTCATAAGCCTTAGTATCACCAAGTTCTTGCTGAAGAGTGTTAACATAGTGAAGTCATCAAACAACGAAGCCTTTAGCTCGACTTCTAGATATTTGACAATAACTATTTCGATGGTTTGATCACTCAAATTTACCCACCAGAATTCAGTTAGATAAAGAAAAATTCTTCTGATACCAAGGCCCCGTTTTTGGATTTACATCTATCTATTGTAGATGAGTTTTTTCCTGCAAAATGTACGAAAAACGCGATGATTTTGATTTTGGGATTGTATATTTTCCTTTCGTGGATGGTTATGTTCCTCGTGCACCATCATATGGTGTTTATTTACCGCAGTTAATTCGATTTGCTAGAGGTCTAGTCATGTCACTGACTTCAACACTCGTAAAAAATTATTAGCTGCTAAACTTCTTAATCAGGGTTATTGGTATCATAAACTAGGCACATCTTTTCAAAATTGTATAGACGTGATGCCGATTTAATTTCAAAATTCAATATTGGACTTAAATCTCTTCTGCAACAAGGTCTATCGGAACCCGAATTATGTGGTGACTTGGTATATGATTTCAGAAAAAAAAATACTTGCAATGACTTCAGCACCCAGTTTCGTAAAATCATTCTTCGATATAAAAAAACGTATTTGTTTGTTTGTTTGATTTGAGGTTTAACGCACCCGTCAACACTGTATAGGTCATTTTGGAGACGCGGCTTCCAATTTTGTGGAACTTTTACCCGACACTGAGATAAAATGACATTTCAAGCCCTGCTGCCCAATGAAACCAAACGGGTTTATAAGCATGGACCGACTTTGCACCGCTTTGCCTGGGCAGGCTTTGCTCCTCTGAGCGCGTTACCAATACTCGTGTGCCGCGATGGGCTATAAAAAAGAATGGGTTCAACATAAATATTTTACGACAGACTGCATGCATAATAGTTAACCTAATCAGGGTTTAAAACTTTGCTTCCCTCTTTAATTGCACGCCGGTGTGTCAGGCCTCATATTCTATGTCGGTTCCAACGTAAAGGCTTACTGAGAATTAGAGAGAATTAAATTTTATGTAATGCTGGTTGGTGCCTGATGCTCTGTCTCTGGTTGGGCCCAGCGGTTTCTAACTGTTGGTTTTCTTTTGCTCCAACATTTCGGTGATTTCTTGCTGTCGAGTTCTCATCGTTGTTTCATCTCTGTTATTGTTTATGGTGTATTCGTGTTATGGTTTGTCTTTGAGTGTGTGTTTCGCTTATATAATTTTGTTTTGGACAGCCAGTTGGCCGTTATGTGGGAAATTGACTGTCCTTTTAGCTTTCCGCTATTGACGTTTCCATTAGGGTCTAGCTATTTCATGTTTGTGCTTCCTATGGTGTGACTGCTGGGAGCTGTGGGTCGATTCCTGGACATTGCCTTCACTTCTATTTTGAGATGTTGCCTTGAAACTTGATAGACGGATGAGTAGATGACCTGATTCACTTTTAAAAAAAGCTTTTTCATGACAAACGGGCCTTTGAAAATTTTGGCATTTTAATTTTGAAAGCAAAATATCTGTTAACTATTTTAGCAATTGTCTTGATCTTTGAAAGGCTGATAGGGGATGATGAGTAGATGATAACTTGTGTAAAATAAATCCAAAATTTTCTTCTTAAGTGATGGCCCTTGAACAATTTATCATTTTAACGTTGTGAGCATTAGGGTCTAGTTATTTCATGTTTGTGTTTCCAAAGAGGGAAGCAAAGTCGTCAACCGCGACCGGGTCAACCGTCATGCACGCAGTCTGTCACAATACACCCACGCTGCATCCAATCCTCCCACAACGACGAACGGGCGCCGAAGTCATTTCACTTATATATCCCTCTGAGTTTATATACTAAGTGACCACAAAATTCGGGTTCCGACGGACCTTGCTGCAGAAGAGATCAAACTGTTTTGAGATATCTTGTTTACAAGTTTGAAAATACCAAAGTCCACAAAGAGGCACAATTTCATCATTGTTTTATATAAAATATACCAAATTTCAATCAGATCATCTCCAGATTAGTTCGAAACAACCTGCAAAATTTCAAGAGCCTAGCACTTGTGGTTCATGAAACATTTTGCACACAAGCATTCTCTGGAAAAATGCCTAAATCCACAAACGGGACATAATTTTGTCAATTTCTTATAAAAATATAACAAAATTTAATCAGATCGTCTTCACATTAGCTCCAAAACCGCCTGCAACATTTCAAGAACCTAGCCCCTGCTGTTCTTGAGTCGGTTTGCCTTTTCTCATGCCAAAATGCCCGAGTCAACAAAGGGGAATAATATTGATAAAAATTTCATAAAATCATACCAAAATTTAATTGGGTCATCTTTTCCTTTAGTTCCAAACTGCCAGCAAAATTTCAAGAGCCAAGGCCATGCTGTTCTTAAAATATTATGCTTACAAGTTTTGTTTTCCTTTATTAAAATGTTCATAAATTATAAGTCCAAAAGGGGCAATATTTGGTAATTTTTATACAATTAGGTCATCTTTCCTTTGGTTCCAAACTCCCTGAAAACTTCAAGAGCATAGGCCATGCGGTTCTCAAAGCTTTATCCTCTGTTAAAATGCCAATAGATTATAAAACAGCTTTGAAAAATTTCAAGAACCTAGCCCATACGGCTTATGTGATATTTTGCTTGCAATTTTTTCCTATTCCAAAGTGCCTTTTTCCGCAAAGGGGCATGTTTTGGTCAATTTTCAAGAGCCCAAAGCATGCGGTTCTTGATATATTTTGCTTACAAGCGTTTCCAATGCCAAAATGCCTGTGAGTCTACACAATTTGACAGAAACAAATGACCAAAGTATGTCCACTCACAGGTTGTGTTTCCAAATAGGAAAGCAAAGTCGTCAACCTCGACCGGGTCAACCACCATGCTCGCAGTCCGCCGCACAACACCCGCGCTGCACCCAGTCCTCCCACACCGAAGAGCTACTTCACGAAACCGGGCGCCTAAGTAATTGCAATTATATATCCCTCTGAATTCATATGACGAGTCACCACAAAATTCGGGTTCCGACAGGCCCTAATGCTTACAACGTTAAAATGATAAATTGTTCAAGGGCCATAACTTTAGAAGAAAATTTTGGAATTGTGGACTCGGACATTTTGGCATGAGAAAAAGCTTATGAGCAAAAAGGCTCAAAAACAGCAGCGCTAAGTTCTTGAAATGTTGTAGGCGGTTTTGGTACTAATGTGAAGACGATCTGATTAAGGGACATAATTTGGACATTTTTTTCTTTCAAAAATTATCACCGAAATTTCAACAAGATGTCTTCACATTGGTGCCAAACCGCCTTCAACGTTTGAAGGGTCTAGCCCAAGCGGTTCTTCAGATAGTTTGCTTACAAGCGTTTCCTATGCCAAAATGGCTAATTTCGTAAAGGGACTTAATTTGATCAATGTTTCATAAAATTACACCAAAATGTTATCAGTTCCTCTTAACATAGGTTCCAAAGTTGCAGCCTGCAAAGTTTGAAGAGCCTAGCCCAAGAGGTTCTTGAGATATTTTGCTTAAACCTTTCCCAATGCCAAAATGCAAAAGTCCACGAAGGGGCATTTTCATGCCCCCGCCATTCGAAGAATGTTGGAACGGGCATATAGTGATGCCCCTGTCCGTCCGTCCGTGCGTCCGAAACTTAAACGCAGTCAATGTTTTTTTTTTCTGGATGGATTTTGAAATTATTTTGCAGAAATGTTAACCATCATGAGATGATGTGTCGCGCACAAAACCCAGGTTCATACATCCAAGCTCAATGTCGTACTCAGAGGTCAACCTGAAACTTAAACGCAGTCAATAACTTTCTTATTTTTGGCTGGAGTTTGAATTTTTGCACAGAAATGTTTACCATCATAAGACTATGTGTCGCGCGCAAAAGCCAGGTACATACCACCAAGGTCAATGTTGTACTAAGAGGTCAGAGGTCAAAAGAAGGGTCCGAAAACTTAAACATGGTCAATAACTTTCTTATTGCTTGATGGATTTTGAAATTACTCGGCAGAAATGTTCACCATAATGAGACGTTATTTCCCATGCAAAACCAGGTCAGAACCTCCAAGGCCAAAGTCGTTTTTAGAGGTAAAGGACAATAAAGGGGTCCGAAACCGAAACACGGTTAATGACTTTCTTATTTCTGTATGGATTTTGAAATTACTTTGCAGTGATGTTCACCATCATGCAACAATGTGTCACACACTAAACCCAGGTCCATACCTCCAAGGTCAAGGCCATACGTAGAGGTCAAGTGTAAAAAGGGTTCAAAACACCGTTAATAACTTTCTATGGATTAATACGAGCATCGAAATTAGCTCAAGCGGTTCTCGAGATATTTGGCTTGCAAGCTTTTCCTATGCCGAAATTCCCAAGTCCGTAAAGGGGCATAATTTGGTGAATTTTTCACAAACTTATACCAAAATGCAATCAGTTTATCTTCACATTGGTTTAAATAGCCTGCCAAGTTTGAAGAGCCTAGTCTAAGCGGCTCTTGAGATATTTTGCTTAAAGCTTTTCCTGTGCCAAATTTCCTAAGTCCACAAAAGGGCATTATTTGGACAGTTGTTCATAAAATTACACCAACATTTAATAAGATCACCCTTACATTGATAACAAACAACCTGTAAAATTGCAAGAGCTTAGCCCGAGCATTTCTTTAGATATTTTGCTTACAGTCTTTTTCGATGCAAAAATCCCTTAGTCTGCAAAGGGCCACAACTCTACAGAAAGACGTTGGCAAGCATTACGAAAACACGCCTATACAAATACATTGTAAATTTTACCGCCGAAAAATGAAAAATTTCAGATGAAAAATTGTGGTATTTTTCTTATTTCTGCTCAAAACATAGATTGTGGATACTCGTTAGAACCGCCTCGACGAGCTCGGCGAGGCGGTTCTAACGAATACCCACAATCTATGTTTTTGAGCAGAAATAAGAAAAATAATGTATACCTCTACAAACCCCAGTTTTACTATATAAACGTGGGGTTCGATGGGGTCAAAATTATATGGGTATGTTTTCGTGATGGAATAAAATATAGGTAACCTATTCGTTTCATAAGCAATCCGTATATGAAGTTTCAGAATCCTAGGTTATACGCTTACTAAGACATGATACATCCTTTAGTGCGGGACTTATCATATATATTTGTATCTTAGGAACAGTTTATGCTAGGGTCCGGACGGACAGACGGATCGACGAACAAAGCAAGACCAATCTGCCCCCACAACGTCTTCGAAGATGGGGGGGGGCATAAGAGTATACACATTTCCTTATAATCGCTCAAAAACATAGATTGTTGGTGCTGGTTAGCACCCTCAATCTACGAGCAGATACAAGCAAAATTTTTTGTGACAAAATATTGCTACTGCCGATATAACATAGAAGTGAAGGCAATGATCAGGTATCGATTCAATTAACCCATACCTCCCATCAGAGACATCAAAGTTTAGGAAACACAAACGTGAAATAACTAGACCCTATACTAATGGAAACATCAATAGCGGAAAGCCACAATAACAGTTACTTTCCCCACAAAATAACCAATTGGCTATCCATTACAAAAATATGTAAGCGATACACACATTCAAAGACGACCAATTACAAAAATAAACAGCGACAGAAGAACTTTCTTGGAGCGGTCAGTGAAAAACAGCATTTCACTAGGCATCACGTTAACAAGTCCTTGAAATGAACACCCCTTAAACCCCAATTTATATAGAGAAAACTGGGGTTTACGGGGGTATTCATTAGTTTTCTTATTTCTGCTCCGAGACATAGATTGTGGGTACTCGTTAGAACCGCCTCAATGAGGCGGTTCTGACGAGCACCCGCAACCTATTTTTGAAGTAAAAATAACAAAAATATCACAGATTTTCACCAGAAAAGTAGCCATTTTGGAGATGTGAAAAAATGCACTAAGTCGCACGGGTGTGTTGTCGTAATGGTGAGCGTGTGGGTCTGTGACTGGGGGTGGACTTCAGGTGTGTGTGCTTCCGTAATTATAGCATATACTGGTGGCAATAATACAATAATACAATGCGACGTTTTTTGTTCAATTTATTGCATCTTTTCTCGTTCTTTGTAGAAATATTTCAAAATAATAACAATATTCGCCACAGTACCATGTACTGTTCACATGAAATAAACATCGACATTTACAAAACAACAGAAAAGAACATAACAGAGGTATGCATTAAATTATAAAAGTGGGAAGCAAAGACATTTTTAAATTGCATTTTAACAGAACTGTAATGCATATACAATATTATGCCTAGTAGATAAAATAAAAGTCCATTGACATTAAAGCAGAATGGACACACCTCACATATGCTTCATCTATGAATTCGGAATAAGTCTGGTGACATGATTTCACACACCGCACATATTCCCCATCGTTTAGCTATAAAGATTGCTTTTGGAAATAAATGACGCATTACCGATGGAACATAAGCGTTACTGAAAAACTGCTTGTTGCCCTTTACCGCGCAACTGAGCATTCCTGATTTTCAAGAACTATAATGGCATCAATGAACCAAAGGAAGTAAGAGTATAATCTGCACTACATTGGTACGTCGACAAGTTCTATGGCCACCACATGGCACCTACCACCAACCGCAGAGAAGAAACATATATCTTACAGATTGTCTGGCGAGGCCTCATGAATGTTTTCCTGTAAATTGAGCTTTTCCAAAAAGGGGTTCTTGATGGACAAATTCAATGCCCCTGAGATGTATCATTTGTTTCGTTATGTATGAATATGTTCTATGAAAGGCTTATCCTTTGGAAACGTGGATGCACAACAGAACTGAAAAGGATTGGTACACAGTTTTCTGGGACAGACTACCTAGTTTCGACCATTTACCCTCAGTGACCCTCGAATATTATTAAAACTCCACAATAGATTCAATGATACCATCGTATATAAGCAATGCAAGCTACATCATGATGAAGAGCGAGGCACCAACCTGATGATAGACAGATATGTTTAAAAGCGTTGCCTCTCTCGCAGATGTACCCATTCCTGTTACAAACTATGCAAACATGAAGTCTATTTGGTTTTTAAATTATTTAACATCACGTCAGCAAGTCCGTGAATTGAACACCCCCTTACACCCAAATATGTATAGCGGAAACTGGGGTTTACGGGGGTCTACATTCTTCTACTTATTTTTGCTCCAAGTCATAGATTGTGAGTACTCGTTAGAACCGCCTCATCAGAAAAGTAGCCATTTTGGAAGTGTAAAAAATGTACTATGTCGCAAGGGTGTGTTATCGCAATGTAAACAACTTTGTAAAAACAGTCACATTTAGGCGGGATATACGAACACTCCGATCAGAGCGATCTTTCTAAAGGTGGAAAAAAAAAACAAACACATTTAATCAAACAAAATAATTTCATCCCTGTGTTCCTGGCTTTACCATTATATCTGTGAACGGTAAACAACTGTTTCAAGCACTGGTCACAGATGCTGTTCACGGTTATTTCGACAATCGTTTTTCTTTCATTACGAAAATACACCTATTCAAATGCACTGTAAATTTTACCACCTTAAAAATGAAAAATTCAAGATGTAAAATTATGATATTTTTCTTATTTCTGCTCAAATAAAGATTGTGGGTACACGTTAGAACCGCCTCATCGAGGCGGTTCTAACGAGTACACACAATCTATATTTTTGAGCAAAAATAAGAAAAATAAGTTTTACCCCTGTAAACCCCAGTTTTACTACTGTGTAATTATAAATATAAGCTCAGACTGTTGAAAATATTGGATTATTATTTGCATCCCAAAACGTCAAAACAGTAGCCAAATATCGCGTTTACACAACTTGCAAGCATATGGGCCAACCGATATTTTTGTCAAGATAAGATAACTTTATCCGCTGTAACTTGACCCTGTTTTGTAGTGCTAAATGGATATATGAAAACAAATGTAAATATCAACAGCTAAAATGAAATTATAAAATAATTATAATAATAAAAAAAAACGAATCTGTATTCGACAATTGTCACAATACCATACAAAACGAGAGTGTACTATTTTGCCTACTTCCTTAAACATGAAGCTTCAAAATCGGATATATGCTTAATTGTATTTCATAAATTTGGGAATTGAAGATTGCATAATTGACGATCAAAAACTATTTACGTCTGAAAAAGGTCGATACGCAAATTGTTTATCCTAGAATATTTTTGTTTTTGTTTTTGTTTTTTATTTTTGATTATTGAAACACTGTTTCACACCACTGGCTATATTTGACTTGATTCATTAATCAAACATTCTTCAACACAAAACAAACACTTTTATAAGCATATTATACTGATACAGGCCATCAGTAGAGAATAACTGACCGTTCCAAGGCGGTTCTTCTGTTGCGGTTTATTTATGTTGTTTGTTACTTACCGTGTGTATCACTTGTGTCTTTTTATTTTGGATGACAATTTGGCCATTTTGTGGGAAAGTAACTGTCCTTATGACCTTCCTTTATTTAGATTTCCATTATCGTCTGGTCGCTTCATGTTTGTGTTTTTTTCCCTTTGGTGTCTTTGATGGTTGGAGTAATTTAATTGTATCTATTCCTGATCTTTGTTTTACTTCTACTTTACCTTAAATAAATATTCATACTGGAGGATTAAAATGGGCAATTAGTGAAACGGCTCTAGCGGAAAGAATTATTCAAAAGAGAGGCAAGGCGTCTTGTCTGAAACCCGAATCCATGGCTTCATTTTACGTTTGATCATGCATATTAAAAGCAGAAACGGACACATCAAAATGTCACATATACGCCTAATCTAAGACTGATTATCAAAATGTACGAAACTTAATGATGACTACCATACTGTTATTTCAAGCAACATTCCAATTGTCTTTGCAATTCTCAAGAAACAGTAGCCCTCAGACATTTAGTTGAAATGAGTTCAGTTCGAGATTCCTACATATCATATGCAGTGACCATGTGTGCCAGACGCTTAATACTATGTGGCAATTTGTTTTGTGTCTGCCCGCTCAAAGTTGGGTATACCTATAGTTTAACATACAATAATACCTATCGACCAACATTACAGTGTCATGGACGGCGTGATATGTGATATTCCACAGTGCTGATGCTATGTAGGTATATATATGATATGATGGCTTAGTACTTACGACGTTAGCCATATGATAAAATGATTTTTTATATACCGATAGATATGATAGCACTCTATCAGCACACTATCTTGATACTTAACGCTTACTCGGATGCCTTCGTAGTTAAACGTTAGGCTTTTGGTATTGACGACACGCGAAACAGACACTGTTACATGAACGCGTACATATTCTGATCAAATAACTTTTACGAGGCTAAAGTTACTGGTTAAGACTCAAAAAGTATTTAAAGCTACATAACATGAGGGTAAGGCGAATATTGTCTCTCTTTGTATTATCACTAGATAATGGCAAGCTCGTGACCTTCGATGTCCAAACTCGATGAAAATATTCACCAGTACCACGGCAATAGCTTTAATTTCAATTGAGTTTCCCTGTTTACTGAATTCATGTAACATGGTTCGCCTCACAACGTATTCCAAATGTCAACTAAATTCAAGAACGATTCGTGTTCAATCTACGCCTCAATCATATTTATCTAATACTGTGGATGGATTAAGTAAGAAACGCATTCAAGTTTACGAAAAACTGAGCATATTTCAATTACAACCATTCCTATATATGCCAGATGCCAAGTAACGCCTGTTTACAGGCCAGGTGAACTAATAGGGCAAACGATAAACGGTGTAAGCCCATTGAAATTGACTCGATGAGGCACTTATAATGTGTAAATTCAATTTAAAGTTTCAGGATAAAATGAGACAATTTTCCTTATCAGTTATCTGGAGCTATGGGAAGAATTTGAATTAGCCATGGTGGCGCATCGATATCATTGATGTTTTCACTGAACTTTCATTCCAAAATCACAAAGAACGAAATTATAGAGTGATTAAACAAGTAAAGCAAGTGCAAATATATACGAATACGTATATAGTCACTAACAATCGAGATCATTCCATTTATACATTGCATCGGAACAGTGATCATTTTGGCTACAAAGGTATTTCGGTCAGTCGGCAACAAACACGTAACTATGGGTAACGGATGTATCTGACGTATTCCACAAATGCATTATTAAATATTAAAACACCATCACAGGTGGTATACTTTTTGTGTCTTATAAACTATTTTGGACCACGCTGTGCTTTTGGTATTGGAAGGAAAGAAAATTACGATAGTTTCTCATGAGCTGACTTGATAAGTAGACTTTAAAATGTTATGCATATGGCTATGATATGACACTGGGACTTTCTTCGAAAGAGGAACATGTTCCGAATATTATTGAATTTAAATGTGATCTCACACGTAACACCCCTATCAATATAATGATATTTTCCAACATCTAAAATGACTTTGCCAGTTTAAAATGTTTTGTATTTGAGAAATAGATCGGCTCTAGCAGTGCATTGTTGAGTAATTAATAACGATATGGCGGTTGTAGAGTAGAAAACAATCACGAGCCCGTAGTGTGAGTGATTTATCTGCTTACGACTGGCCATGAAGCTAATCAGTTTCGATTCTAACACATTGAAAGTCGGCTATAATGTTGGTTCCTTCGAATTATGCCAACCTTTCGCAATCGTTAGAAGAAATCCCGCCAAACGTATTGACTGTAACGCATGTAGTTATCCCTTTTTGTAACATTTTCGATGCGTCATAGAATCTTTGAGCGACGTCATGTGGGGTTGTCACGTGTGTTCAATTCACGGACCTGTTACCATAATATGCACCCGTAATTCCTGCCTTTCTGGCGATTGTATGGAGCCCTTCTAGTGATAGAAAATAAAGCTTACCCTTGCTTAAAAATGATGTTCGCCAGAGTAAATATAACGAGAACTAGTGCAACCCCAGCCAGCAAGGAATAATGGGATAACTTCGGCCCACATCAACACGTGACAACATCGGTTCGATATCGGGCTGACGCTAGTCCGCTGGGATGCTTGTGTTGAAGCGTTCATTTGACAAAAATGTTTTGAGACCAAACACTTGGCAAAATGTTTGAGAAATTAATAGAAATGTGACATACATAGTTTGACACACGGCGTAACCCTTCCAAACCCCATTTTTATGAATAATAATGGGACTTACACGGGTATATATCATTTTTTTCTAACTGATGCTTAGAAGTAAAGATGGTGGGTTATTGTTTGAAGCGGATCTTACGAGCGCTCACTATTTTTGTTTGTCGCAGTATATATAAAATATATAAAAAAGATGAAACAAATCTGCAAAGCTACATTTGGAGCCACGAAAAAACGAATTATCTCTCATTGGGGTTTGAACCTTTGTTTATTTGCTTGATTTGAGGTTTAACGTCCCTGTCAACACTGTAAAGGTCATTTTGGAGACATTGCTTCCAATTTTGTGGGACTTTTACCCGACATTGAGATGAAATGACATCTCAAGCCCTGTCGCTCAATGAAACCAGTAGGGTTTATAAGCATGGACGGTCCACTCGTGCATACCGCTTTGCCTGGGCAGGCTTAGATCCTCTAGGCGGTTTATCAGTACTCGTGTGTGGATCGGATTCAGCTCTGCGTGGAAGCATCATGTAGCCCATATATTTCTTCAAGCCCCGTTGGGCGGGGGCTAGGGGTTTGAACCTAACACAATGTAGACAATATTCTGTTTATATATGCAGTTGCCACTGTACAATGTATAGTACCATGCTCGCATATTATAATTCAGGCAGACATGAGTTCTAATTCATTTAAAAAAAATCCTTGAACTGCCATACGGACACGGATGACCACAAGAACCTATGAATATGTGATTCACAGTTCGTACAGTATACAGTCGAACTTCAATGGCTCGAACACCTTTGGGTCCTTGAAAAAATGTTCCAAATAGGGATAGTCCGAGCCAATGATGGCAAGGCATAGATAAGAAATTATAAGTTACCCCTATATTAATTGCATTGTAACACCTTGACCTGATAAAGATATGCTATCTCAGGACAAGTGAGCTTTATCAGATTACATTTCTATGAACTGGACTAACGGGAAAATGGCAAAACATGTACGAGTGTACAATTGAATTAGCTGATAAACAGAATACCAGATTAGTGTCATTTGATACCAAGTTTATCAGGCTCGGCTTCGAGAACGCTTGTAGAATCGCTCGGCTTTCGGCTTAGAGAACGCATGTAGAATCACTCGGCAAGCCTCGCGATTCCACAAGCGTTCCCGAAGCTTTGTCTGATAAACTTGATATCAAATGACACGAGCCCGGTATTATCTATATAACTGTGTGTTGTGTGAACTCATATAAGAATCGCCTTAGAGATGTCGTTCTAATGTGTACACACAGTATACCTTTTCAAATGAAATTTGTAAAGTACCTTTCTATTTTTTTGTCTAAATATTTGGATATCTGGACCTGTGGTAGAATTTTCTAGAGACACATTAGCAAAATCGAATTAGCCTGGGTAAACGAGATGACCTTAGTCGAGTAACTTAGCCTTCGAACAATGGCCTGGCAACAGAGCGTTTCTTTTATAAAAAAAAATGATTTTGTTGCATATCAGAATCATCATAGGAAGAATGTGATATGGGTTTCTGTTGTTGATGGTCGTTTCCAACTAGAGGGATGACGTGCTGAGCGGAACCGAGGCGGCGTAGTAGCCTCGGTTTCGCTCAGCACGGTCATCCCGCGCGTGGGCAAACTACACCTCGGTTCCGCTCAGGAAGGTCGTCCCTCGGGTTGGCAACGCCCGTCTACAGCACAATAGTAGACCGGCGTTAGCCTCGCCCGTCTACAACATAACCTTTTCTTGCACAATACCACCGTAAAAGTTCATTTGAATTTATTTAAAGTTACATTTTTCGTGCTATACTTATGAGTTTTTCCTGGATAAGTACAACAGGGTGAAAACAGAACTTCTATCCCAGGCTAAAACCACGGATTTCCTTATCTGGTGTATAAGAACGTGTCAACACGATTACTACCACGCAACCCACTTTGTTGGGAGCAAGTAGCTATTTTCTTAGGTTTGCTTCGAAACACATATTGTTGGTACTCCACCTTAAGTGGCATCCGTATATTTAGAAATCTCTTTCATGAAACTATTTAACAAAGACTTTTTCCCATTGCTGCGGCTGCCTGTGCAAAACCTGATGATATGTATGTTGCACATAGTCATGTTCGTATGGTCTCAAAATTGTTGTGGATACGCCATAGAATTGAATTTGCTAATGAACACAATTGAATACCAGAAAAAAGTAAATACAATACCATCACATACAGTTGAATTTCAAAGGTTCGATCATCGTTCGGACCTTGAAAAATGTATTCGAGGCAGCAGTTCGGGCTAGTGTCAGGAGGTATAATGTGAATCATTTAGGGGGGATGGAAATACATATAGGGGAGGCAACTCCATCAAAAGTATTTTTGTCTCCCATGTCAAAAGGGGTCAACTCTTAAAGGAAAGAATTTGCTCCTGTGGGGCGAATTCTTTTCTTTAAGAGTAGACCCCTTTTTCTGTGGGACAGGGCTTACAGAAAAGCGAATAGGAAGTCCCGAAAGTTGTCTCCTTTGAAAAATGGCGGAAAAAATCTGCCATGTGTTCCCATTCCTCTTATGAATATCTTTGCAATCTTGTAGAAAATGTGGGTATGCTGTGCGTGTACATTAGTATCGCCTCATTTTGACGAATCTTGTAAGCACACACAATTATGTATTTAATGATAAAGTATACAACGTTCCATGAGAGATTTGTAGGAGTTCTAAGGGACTGGAGAATGTGTTCGAATTAGCCTTGGTAGACAAGCCTTCGGTGTCCGAGCTTTTGAAATTCAACTGTAGTTCTTAATCTGGCCAGCTGGTATCAAAGACACAGATTCGTGCGATGTAAAACGTCATGCAATTCATCACGTGAACAAGTCCGTGAAATGAAGACCCCCCTAAACCCCACTTTATATAGAGAAAACTGGGGTTTACGGGGGTCTTCATTATTTTTCTTATTTCTGCTCCAATACATAGGTTGTGGGTACTCGTTAGAACCGCCTCAATGAGGCGGTTCTAACGAGCACACACAACCTATGTTATGAGCATTTATAAGAAAAATATGACAGATTTTCATCAGAAAAGTATCCATTTTGGAGATGTAAAAATGCACTATGTCGTACGGGTGTGTTATCGTAATGTGCAATGATATAATATGTTATCATTTTCTTTATTTCTACTCAAACATAGTAAATGGGTACTCGTTTGGACAGCATCAATATGAGGGTCCTGAAGTGCACCCACAATTTATGCTTGACGCAGAAAATAAGAACATTAATCAGGAATATTTACCTGTTGTAAGTAAGTTTTATAGAAATAAAATGCAATATGTCACATGTGTATTTCTTCTTAAGTAGAAGTAAAACAAAGATCAGGAATTGATACAATTAACTTACTCCATCCATAAAAGACACCAAAGGGAAAGAAATACAAACATTAAGCGACCAGACCATAATGGAAACCTAAACAAAGGAAGGCCATATGGACAGTTACTTTCCCACAAAATGGCCATATGGCCATCCAAAATTAAAAGACACAAGTGATACACACAGTAAGTAACAAACAACATCATAAATAAATCGCCACAGAAGAGCCGCCTTGGAACGGTCAGTGGAAGATTTCCACTGGGGGGCTTAAATCGATTTTACGTGGCCACAATCCTCGCCCTTACTTCCGTCGCGATTTAGACAAATAATTTGTTCAGTCCGCATGAAGGCCTCCTAACTCATAATGCCTGTATTTGGTAGTGTAGCCAGCACTAAAGTGTTGCTAAAGTTGCTAAATTACGTGAACACATTTTCTGGAACGAACACTTTCCGGAAAGAAACATGACAGACCACAAAGCGTGATGATTTAACTGCTTAAGGCATCGCGTTAACAAGTCCGTGAAATGAACGTCCCCGTCAACCCAACTTTATATATAGAAAACAGGGCTTTTACGGAGGTAAACAGTATTTTTTCTTATTTCTGCTATTAGACATAGGTTGTGGGTACTCGTTGGAACCGCCTCAATGAGGCGGTTCCAACGAGCACCCAAAACCTATGTTTGGAGTATAAATAAGAAAATATCACTTATTTTGATAAAAAAATGAAAGAATGCACTATATCAAAGGGATGTGTTATCGAAACGGACTTTCTAATTGCCATTGAATAATTGAGTCAACACATGAGAAGAGCCACCGCATAAATGGCCAGCTAAGGCTCAGGCTAGCCTGCGCATGCGCATCCACATGCGCAAGATACCTTGAGGTAGCTTCAAACAAAATATCGAGATCTATAAGTTCGCTGTGTACACGCATCTGAAGCACTTCCGAACATTTGGAAAACACGTCCATGTGAAATAATGGCACCCAACATGGTGTCAGAAATGACAAGTATTAGGTAAACCTTTCTTATTTCTGCTTTCAACAACAGTGTGGGTGCTCGTTAGAACCGCCTCATACATAGATTGTGTGTGCTCGTCAGAACCGCCTCAACGAGGCGGTTCTAACAAGTACCCATAATCTATGTTTTTGTGTCGGATAATATATACCCCGTAAACCCAGTTGTCTCTATACAAAGAGGCGGTTAGAGTGGTATTAGTTTCACGGAGTTGTTATAGTGATAAACAGGAGAATGCTAGGTGACCTTTTCTCATGTTGTGACACAATAATACGTTTTATACCCAAATCTTAGCCTAGGCACAATTAGTTGTACCTGGATGCATTGTTATTTCTTTGTTGGTATTCAGCTTAAGTAACATTTGTCTTAACGTTCTTGAGACATCACACTGGATCTCCTTATGCATCCGCCAACAAATCCTCCACCGTTCAGCGCTGCCCTATTCAGCATTCGGATGCAGAATGAATGTGTATGAATTCTCGTTTAAAATTATAATCTCGTCGTCGAGGGTTTATCTCGTTATCTTTATTTATAAATATCTTACACATTCTCAACTAGCCGTTGAGTCTGACGAAGTTGACTTAGATTTTGACTCTGGTACCCGATTTTGTTCATTAAGTTCTTTTATTGCCTGTAGTTCCTTCTTTTCTTTCATTCGTCTGTTCTGAAACCAAATTTTTATTTGTCTTTCAGTCAAACACAACATATGTGATAGTTCTATTCGTCTTCTACGTGTAAGGTAACGGTTAAATTTAAATTCTTTTTCCAGTTCCAGAGTTTGAAATCGTGTGTATGTTTGTCGTCCTCTCCTTCTTTGATTTGAATTTGGACCTGCAAAAAAAAAAAAAGAGACAAAAATATTTAAATACAACTCTAAAATACAACTTGTAAATAGCCTCTGTGGCTTAGTGGCTAATGTGAGTAAGAGCGCTGACTCTTAATCATTCGGTCTCCCACCGCAGTGGTTTGAGCCTGGCTCGGGTCACGTGTGGGACGCCAAGTTCTGCAACGGAAGGTCAGGTGGTTTTTCTCCAGGTACTCCGGTTTTCGCCCACCTCTTATTAACGATCGGCTCGATATGAGTGAAATAATGTTTAAAGGGACGTAAAACCAAAACAAAAAAAAAAACTTGAAATAATACCTCAAAACGACGAGAGCGCCAGAAAGTGTCCAAAAATAAAAGGGACTTGTCTGAACGAATCTGCTGACGACTTATATTGAAACACACAACAACCGGCAAGCCAACGACTGAGCGTATCTGTTCCTTTAGATACAACCTTGGAACTGTGAAGTCCAAAATGGCATACATATGAGATTATATAATTCGTCTTTATAAATATTAGAACCCGTGGTATTACTCTTTCTCTCAGTAGTTTACAGACACAGGCTTCACCCTTTAAGCTTGACTGGCGTCTTTGCTGTAGAGACTGGCGTAGAGAACCCCCTTAAACCCTCACCATGCTGAATATTTTAATATATTACACTCCTCCCCTATTTTAGTCATTTGTGTTATAGTATTTCAATTTTTATCATGGATCAAGAAGCAGAAAGGAAAACAGTTTAGATCCTGATCAGCTGGCTTCAGAGAAGCCAGCTGATCTGGTTCTATACTGTTTTCAAAAGAGGATATATTCGGGCAATGTGGGTTAAAATGCTCGGAGGAAGATATATGTTATTTCTAGAGACCATCGGCATGATTTGTTATAAAACAAAACAAAACAACAGCAAAAACAAAATGCATGGCTATTCGAGTGCGCACAGTGCAAAAAAAAAAAATTCTGGTTTATCGGAGGAAAACATCTTTTCGAGAGCTAAAATATTCTCTGGTATACCTAAACTTTCTCTGTTTTTCATGCACGATCCGTGCTATCAAAATGTCTACCTATCCGGCTATTAAAGGGGCTTAATATTTGTGTCTGTGTATTAATACTCAATCTTACACAAGAAGGCACAGTCGCGATATTATAATTTTTGATATACCGCATTAAAGGTCATATACAAAATTATAGAAATCAACAGATTTAAAACGACACTGATTCAAGAAATCGAAGGGCGAAAACCGCATCAAATTATCTTTATTAGTACCCAAGATATTACAATTTAAGTGTGAAATATTTCATGGAAACAGAGCAACTTCAGAATGCCTCATTCATATTCATGATATTTTCTGTGATGTCACAGATGCACATTAAAATTTTTAAACAGTTTAAAATATGAAATATCTTGTTTTATTTAGTCTTCAGAACTGTATGATCACATATTTGAATTATTGAAACTAATCTCAAGTGATAGGCTAAACCGGTTTTCTTACTTTCAAATGCAAACCTTAAATTCGAAGTTAAAATATTTTTTAAAATAATTCAAATTCCAGTTACTGTATTTGTAAGTGGATGAAATAGCGTACAATGGTAGTTTAAAATTATTTTAAAAAGTTAAAAGCCACTACAACATCACAGAGTATAGCATTGTGGGTTAAAATTCAAAAACAAATTCAAGGCAGGTTTCTCTTAGAGGAAAATAGGTATGTAACAATTGTAAATGAGCTTAACTTTAGAACGAATGGGAATTTTTTTTCATGCGGTTTTCAATATAATGACCCTCTTTGTATCAGCTTTCACACTGCTTCATACTAAGATTTAAAAATAAATCTTTGTAATTGCCAGTTGCCAGTTTTTCGGGTTTTGAAATGTACCTCGTTTATTAGCGCAAGTTAATGAATGGCATGTCATGAAATCAGGGGAAAAGAACATCGCTTCCAGCGAAATTGGGATTCTTTCACTACTGTCTTTAAAGCTTCGTTCTGAGTAAGGCCACAATAGTTTCAATAATTTTAAGAGAAGGTGTATGCTAATCGTATGAATGTTACATAAAATTCCATAGATATACACAAAACATTAATATAGGCCGCAGTTTCCAGCCTCTGCCAAGGGGGAATTTTCTTCATAAAAAAGGGTAGGGGTCACATTCAGTGTCTAAATACCGTTTGGTAAATATGAAAGCAACAACTGGAATCACTATATGTAACTGGAATCACTATATTTTGTGTCATTGTGGAGAAACATGAATTAATTCATGGTCACATAACCTGGATATCAAGGGATGTAATTGAAATACGAAACTACTGCTATTAGATATTTTGACCGTTCAAACTGTGAGTTGACTTCATTGAGTTATTGCCACAAAACAAAAGGCTGCCAGGGGTCAGTTTCTAGCTCCCTTTCAGTTTTGGTAGGTGTGCTGCCAGTGCTCACTTGAAAACAACAGGACATGGTAATAAATTAGCAACAGAGAAGGGTGGTGTTTCTATCTATCTTCATATACTGAGTGGGTCATATTTGGTCATTACCTTAGTCGATAGCATTGGCTGTATAGTGTACATGCTATTGACATCAGCTTCAATTTATTCTGTGGCAAGACATAATGAAAAGATAATACAAAAGAGATGGAATGCAATGCGCACTGTGCGTTACGGCTCAAACATCTTTGCCCGCTGCACGTCAAAATCTTACTGTTAGTTTTGAATAGCGGTTCGCTACCAAGTACCAATTTGTCAAATTTCAAAGTGCCATTTAGGACAGGCTTTTTCATCTACCCATTTACCAGAATCAGTTTCTTAGCAAAACAGCATTGTTTCTGTTGAAATCGTGTAATAAAACTGAAATTAAAATGAAAAGTAGAAGTAAAACAAAGATCAGGAATTGATACAATTAACTTACTCCACCCATAAAAGACACCAAAGGGAAAGAAATACAAACATTAAGCGACCAGACCATAATGGAAACCCAAACAAAGGAAGGCCATAAGGACAGTTACTTTCCCACAAAATGGCCAAACGGCCATCCAAAACCAAAAGACACAAGTGATACACACAGTAAGTAACAAACAACAACATAAATAAATCGCCACAGAAAGTCCACAAGGTCGGTTTGGGGCAAGGGAAACAACTCGAAAGTTCAATAACAGAATTTTATTCAAGATGTTTCTTTCTGATTTTGGTGCAGTCAAAGCTTATTTACTCTTAGATAATTTTTTTTGGTTGGTTTGAGGTTTAACGTCCCCGTCAACACTGTAAAGGTCATTTTGGAGACGTTGCTTACAATTTTGTGGGACTTTTACCCGATACTGAGATGAAATGACATCTCAAGCCCTGTCGCCCAATGAAACCAATATGGTTTGTTAGCATGGACGGTCCGCCTCGCACCGCGGTTCCTGGACAGGCTGAGATCCTCTAAGCGGTTAAATAGTACTAGTGTGCGGGCCTGATTCAGCTCTGCGTGGAAGCATCATGCAGCCCATATACTTCTTCAAGCCCCTATGGGCGGGGCCGTATTCTTAGATGAAATGCGATAAAACCATTTTTGGTGGTATTTTGGGCATTTCAGGTACAAATGATAGATTGTTAATGGTTTTGCTCCCATTTTCAGCTTGAACAGCCATAATACTGTACATTTTTTCCATTTCCATGACAATATCAGTGAAGGAACTGCAATGAAGAAGAAAAGAAGACTTGAAAAACATAATTGTGTCTTGTCCCTTGAGATATCCACAACATCGCTCAGCTGAGATTTCTTGCTAGGAAACTGTGTTATGAGCTAATACTGACTTATATTGCATACATGGTAACAAAGAAATACCGTGATTTTTCCAGACATAAACTTTTTATTTTCGTTTTTGCTAAGAAGAAATATTTCCTCTTAGCCGGAGAAATAAATCTCTTTAGCTGGAACTACAACTGCAATGAAACTGTTATATTCAAACACGGGAAAGTTTCAATTACGTTTACGTCCACGTTATTCATAACGACATCACAATGGCGACTAAGGAGACATCAACAGACGTTCAGAGTGCGTGGCGTTTGAGTCGGATATTACGTTGAATTTAAGAAAACATGGACATAACCATTGAATAGGAAGTACGTTTTGCTTTCTTTAATCTCACATTTTAGTTCTTTTATCACTGACAAACTCTGTTTCTTCTATTTTATTCCGAACTGTAGAAAGAGCTTCCAAAATGGCGCCCGTCCAGTTTATTTTTTTTTCCAGTCTGCTTCCGTAACACTAAGCTGATTGAACCGGTAACATGAGTTGTAAACAGTCAACTGTACCGAAATTCAGATGAAAAAAAATCATAATACAAACCGATTCTTAAAGTCTGTGTGCATGTAATATACAATTTATTTATACTGCTGTTTTAAATATGGGATTATAAACCTCGGGAGGTAAAACAATGCGTTAAAGAAACTCGTGCTTCGCACTCGTTTCTTTATTGGATTATAGATAACAATCCGTTAAAGAAACTCGTGCTTTGCACTCGTTTCTTTATTGGATTATTTTACATCCCTCGGTTTATAAATCCCATATTTATATTCCATTTTTTTTTGTCTTTGGGTGTTTGTGTCGCTAATATTATTTTATTTTGGATAGCCTATTGGCCATTTTGTGGGAAAGTAACTGCCCTTTTAGCGTTCCGCTGTTGATGTTTCCATTAGGGTATGTTGTTTCGTGTTTGTGTTTCTTTCCCTTTTGTATCTCTCATGGGAGCTGTTGGTTAATTGTATCGATTCCTGATCATTGCCTCCACTTCTACTTTTAATATAGCAGAATGAAAAACCTCTATTTATTTCTCTTTGCCTTTGTTTCTGCAACTCACCATGACAAGGTGGAATTTCTACCAATTTTGACATTGAGATCTGTCATACTTGTCTTAAATCAAGGTAGCAGAACATAGTTTCCAGCCTGTGCACATGGGGAAAATTCTTCATAAATAAGGATAGGGATCAAATTCAGTGTCTAAATACTGTTTTGCAATTATGAAAGCAATAACTGGAATTTCATTTATTGTGAAGAAATATGGATTAGTTTATGACCCATGACCTGGATACCAAGGGATGTAACTGAAATACGAACACACTGCTATAAGATATTTTGACCATTACGCTTCCTGTTTCAAACTTCGAGTTGACTTGACTGTGTTATTGCAAAAAAGTAGACTGTTATCCCTACTAATTCAGTGTGCTGCCATCGCTCCATTGAAAAAAGCAGAAAATGGTAATAAATTAGCAGCAGAAATGGGTGGGGTAGTATTTGTTTACCATTACATTGGGTGTACAGTGTACAAGCTATGTAACAAATCAGCTTTAAATTATCCTATGGCAAATCAGAATGCAAAGATAACGCAAAAGAGCAAGATTGCAGTGCGTACTGTTCGCTACGGCTCAGAAAACTGTGTCCGCTGCACGTCAATGTCTTGCAGTGGTTTGCTATAATAGCGTAATAGGGTTTAGTTATTTCTTGTTCGTGTTTCTTTCCCTTTAGTGTCTCTGATATGTTCGGTAGTTGTATCGATTCTTAACATTTCCCAGAATACCGAATTTGCCGCAATAAGGTGTCCCAATAAGGAGCATAAGAGGTAAAGAATGGCCAGTATTAGTTAAAACATATTTTATTTCCAAACATATTTGAACATTCAAGCGAATAAACAGTCAATACAAAATTTTAGGATCAGAACGAAAACAGTAGCTGATGTAGTTCCTTTCCTTTAAATCGCGACGGAAGTAAGGGCGAGGATTGTGGCAACGTAAAACCGATTTAAGTCCCCCAGTGGAATTCGTTTCGCTGACCGTTCAAAGGCGGTTCTTCTGTCGCGGTTTATTTTTGTTATGGTTTGTCTTTGTGTGTGCGTATCGCTTATATTGTTTTGTTTTGGATAGCCAACTGGCAATTTTATGGGAAAGTAACTGTCATTGTGGATTTCGGCTAGGGACTATAACTGGACCATAATAATAATAATAATAATAATAATAATAATCGTCTTTATTTGAGATCGTAACACATTTAGCAACAACAAACTAATCTTCCATGAGGCCGCATACGGGTTTGATTGGAGGTAGGGTTCCAGAAGTCATTCCATCTCAATTACGGAAAAATATCCCCCAAAATTGGAAGCAACGTCGCCACAATGACCTAATTGTGTTGACGTAAAACCTTAATTCAAACGAAAACTCGTCGTCGACTTTGAACACAGTTGTCTCTTTCAAACACTATGCATGCATGTTGCGGGGTGATTCTTCGGTCGCGGTTTATTTGTTGTTATGGTTTGTCTTTGAGTGTTTGTATCGCTTATATTATTTTGTTTTGGGTTGCCAATTGGGCATTTTGTGAGAAAGTAACTGTCCTTTTGGCTTTCCGCTATTGATGTTTCCATTAGGGTCTGTTGTTTCATGTTTGAGTTTCTTTCCCTTTGATGTCTCTGGTGGGATCTGTGGGTTAATTGTATCGATTCCTGATCATTGCCTTCACTTCTAATTTACGATTTTCAACAGCTGTCTTTACCATGACTTATTTCAGATTTGCTCGTGTTACACTTGCCAGTGACAGTATTTTTAAATACCTTTCTCTGTAAATTATCATTATTCAATTAGGTGTAACCCTTTTAGAGTTACTGATTTCAGACTTTTATCTGATACTAGATAGAGCTGTTAAAAGTTTTCACCAATGCAATAAATTCGGGGCCATTGGTTTTTGTTTGAGAGGTATTTTTGCATCAGTAGATTAGATCGTTTCAAAGATACTAAAACATCTGTAGTATGATGAATACTTGCAGGATAATGTAGAGCTTCGGTACGATGGCGTATTGCTTGATTTCACAAAGTTGATATGTAACAAAATAAGGAATAGGTAAAAATATAACTGACAACCGGTTGTAGCTGTTTAGTGTCTATGAAGATAATTCGCTATGAACTCAATACCGTCGATCATCTTT
The DNA here is from genome assembly GCA_963580285.1 of Lucinisca nassula. Taxonomy (NCBI): domain Eukaryota; kingdom Metazoa; phylum Mollusca; class Bivalvia; order Lucinida; family Lucinidae; genus Lucinisca; species Lucinisca nassula. The sequence continues at coordinate 59,182,827 of OY757019.1, read as the reverse complement.
CAGTCACAATGTATGCCATGTTTCAGAAATGTCAGATGTTAACGGGTTGACCGTTATGCACACTACACTCCTCAATAGTGAGACAAAACAACAAAAACTATAATGAATCGTCACATTTCTTTGATGGAAAGATTGGTTGTACTGTTGTCCGAGTGACGTTAGCGAATGTGTTTGTTATAGAGCATTGTCCACTGTTGTCAAAAGGTAACGACGCTACGGTAATGATAATTACAACGGTATAATCTGTCTTGCCAGCCAATGATGAGTATGATAATGATAACGGTGCAACCTGTCAATCTACCTGTGGGTGTATACTTTTTTTACGTCACTGTCTACGTATTTTCCGACAACAGTTTCATGAATTTGTCTCGAAGTATTTAACAACATAGCCAAGGTGGCATAATTCTTTTTTCATTTGGGGTATTCCATTCGGACATGTTGGCGTAATGGAACTGACTGACCGATACCTGATGCATGGGCTCACTTTGGACCTATTCCTTATACTAAGTAAACAGTTCTTATATGGAATATAAAAGGAGAACTGAAGATGTCATAAACAACAAAGTCACTGCGTTTACCGTACTAAGTGTTATGGTGCCATCTAACTGAACGTAACTGAACTACAACGTATGGCCTAGCTGTAGAAACAACCTAGCTGACTGGCTGATGTAGAAACGACCTGGCTGAACTACAACAAACGGTATACGGCCTTGTTTAAATACACAACATGTGGCTTGACTAGCTGAACTACAAGATAGGGCCTAGTTGAAGTACAACATATTACCTAGCTTAAGTACAACATACGGCTTAGCTGAAGTACAACATATGGCCTAGCTGAAGTACAACATATGACCCAGCTGAACTGCAACATTCGAGCTAGCTGAACTGAAACACACAGCCTAACTGAGCATTTGCATTTGAGCAAACTGAACTACAACATATATCGTAGCTGAACTTTAATATTTTTTTAGGCAGAAAACTTGACAATGTATTTGTATAAGTGTGTTGCACATGCCTTACTGAATTGTGAAAAGAGTATGTCTAAAAAATAAAGGGATATGGAATAAATAAATAAATAAATAGATAATAAAATATAAAAGAAATAAATAAAGTTTCAATAATTATCTGTAATTCATATAAGAATATAAGTATGCTATCAAATGACAATATTTACAATAACAAATAAACTTTTCTTTAATAAAAGTATTCTATTGTGATACACGTTATAAGTCAGCTCATAAAAAAGAGTGATTACCGCATATATGACCAGCAGAGACTCAGGCGAGCTTGTGCAGTCGCTTAGGCGCGTCAGAACCTCTGTTGCTCATAATCACTTCGTGCAAGAAGACTAGAGTTTAGCTCTTTTAGCTGGATGAAATAACGATAACGAATCCGAGTGATAAAATACATTCCTATGTATACCCAAAACAGTTAGTTTCGGATTAAAATTTGTGATATTTTTCTTGTTATTACGCCAAATATAGATTGTGAGTGCTCGTTCGAACCGTCTCATTGACGCGGTTCTAACGAGTACCCGAAATTTATGTCTTGCAGCAGAAATAAGCAATATATTCTATACTCCCGTGCCGGCCTCGGTAGCTCAGTCGGATGCGCGTCAGCCTGGTGATCAGGAGGACGCAGGTTCGATACCTGCCGGGGTCGGCAACATTCTTTCGTGGAGACTGATCATGAAATATTTTCTATGGCCATTCTCTCGGGTTGACTTGGCCGTTAAACTCCAATACAAACAAATCTTTACTCCCGTAAACCCCAGTTTTTTCTCTATGCAGGGCATGTTCATTTCATGGGCATGTTAACATAATAAGCATGCGTTTTTGAAGAACTAAACTCGAAGAATGCTAAGGACCCTTTTATCATGTGTCGCCACATGTAAGCCACATTTAACGTAATACTGTTAACATAAAATACGCATCAATTTTCAGCCAGCGTGTTGTATATTTGAATGGGCTGAAAAGCATATTTTGCAAGCGATAATGGGACATATCGCATTTACCACCATCAAAGGTGATACAGATAGCTAATCCATAATGGTCTAAAATCCATTTACCAACATCACTACGAATAAAGGCGCCTAGGTTGAACACTATAACAGTTTCCATAATGGACTTTTTTCATTTAAAAGAGTCGACATATCTCCCCACCCACTGGCAAAGTGTTGAGATGTTATTCTTGTATTGCAACAACATAGGTCACCTCCCATTGCTTACAGCCTCAAATCTTTGATATGATGTAGGCTTTGAGACATGATAAATTGCCCATATTACTTAACAAAATGTATATTTCTCTTAGGTGAATATTCTCTAGCACATGCTAATGAAATGTTTGATGTCTAGGAAATGGTCCCTTCAAAGAAACTAGAATGCAAATAATAGTTTACATAATAGCCATTTAAACGTAGTAAAGGGTCGAATACATTATAAACTGTTTGGTGCTAATTATTATACATACCTATATTTGTCCTTGCTTTTACAACCTACTTTTGGAGTGTGCATGCGTGCGTGCGTGTGTGCTCTTGTGTGTGTGTGTTCTGCGAACGTGTGTGATATGTTTTTTTTTTGTTTGTTTGTTTATTCCCACTCTTCGAAATTGTTGGGGCATATTGTTTTTGCTTTGATCAGCGTTTGCCAAAAAGACAGAAACAATAGAAAATATTGCATACGGTTAGTTTGTTGGTGTGTATAACCACACTGTATTATACTCCATGAACAATATAAAGCATAACATTGTTGTTCGCCGTTGCCCTAGTGAAAAATTATAAAACTTGTAGGCGGATTTCGATATTCGCTATGCAATGGTTTTGCATGGACCACTGGTATTTTTTTTTTTTTTTTTTTTTGCTAGATGTACACAGTTATGTTGAATAGACACCTTACAGACGGTACGTTATTATCAGAAATAGCATATGAACATACGCGCAAGATCAATCAGCAAAATATATATAATTATACTTCAGAACAACTGGAATCAAGACTGAAACGTGACAGCTGTCAAACTGTAGAAATTGCTAACGGAGGTCTGCCTCAGACATAGCGTGTTACACGAAGCCCTTTCGTAATATGTTTTAATATTTAATACATTCGTTTTAAAAGGAGGATTCTTTACATGTATCTCTATCAATTTAAATGATCATATGCACACGAGGAGGTTCAGATCACATGCGCTACCAGCGACAACGCAGATCAGCACGTGCACGGGTTGAGTTGATCAGAATCCTCGAAATTTGGAAGCATCATCTCCAGATTCTGTCGAATCGGAAGATGCTGTTATGCTGGCTGCATGCGTGGACGGGTTGATTTCAGTCCTGATTGATTGTACATGCGTGGTTGTACATTTTCTGGGCATGCTCAAATACCGTAAAAACCCTAAAAATTCGGACACCTTGAGGGTCTGCTGCAATTCTCCTAAAATTTTAGCAAATTTGTGTCAAGCTCCAGCAAGGAGTCCAAAAGTGCTAACGGAATTGCAAACAGTGTAGATCCTGATCAGACTGCGCAGTCTGATCTGGGTCTGCACTGTTTGTGTGTAGACCCTGATCAGACTGCTCTTGGACTGCACTGTTTGCTAAGGTTGTTGTGTACCAATACTTAAGATCATTACGGTCATGTCCAAATGTCGTAAACGTGTCTCCTGCCAAGACTGTTTATTTATTATTTATGTCGCTCATGTCTATTCCGTGTTAGAAGGGGCATTTGTTAAACGCGCGTATGGTCGCATTTTTAGTCTAGACATCGAAAAGACCTTCATCACTTTATAATGTTTCCACTTTCTTGTATAGTTTGGCTATGGGTTATTATCAAAATTTATCACATGACGTCGCGTTTGAGAGTGTATTAACGCCATGATATATTTTCGATAATCCACTAGTGGATTAAATATACAAATTAGCTAGATACGTCCCGTAACGTTACATGTAAGAGGTCCATAACGACGTCCCTTCTACTAACGGCGGAATATTGACATTCCTGTAAACAATCGTGAATAACATCCATTTTAAATGTCATATGATAAATAGAATCTTGCATTCGTGCTCATGCATTATTTTAACTCGTCGAGGAAAAGGGATAAAATGCTCGGCAAAAGCCTCGCAATTTATCCCTTTTCCTCAACTCGTTTAATAAATTCAATAATACATGTGCTCATGCATTATTAAATTTATTAAACTCGTTGAGGAAAAGGGATAAAATGCTCGGTATAGCCTCGCATTTTATCCCTTTTCCTCAACTCGTTTATTAAATTCAATAATACATGAACAATCATGTAATATCCTCTATAAACATAGCAAACTCCAGCTAATCAGCCTTACTCTTGGTACCAGTGCATGTCTGCTTATACAATAAGACAGAGTTTGGTAGAGATTATAAAAGAGATTATAAAACTTTCATTTTTTCAGGCCTTAAAAGGTTTCAGTAGCCTTCTACCCAACACTGTGTACAAGCATCATTGCCCAATAGTGAGAGTAAGCAGAGCCAGTATGTTTCATAGTTCCCTCCAATCGGGCGGGAAGTACAGTCAATACATGTTAGAGCGTCTAATGATGTCACTTATCCTCACTTATCATATGACGTCGTTGATTTGTTTGTTTGATTTGAGGTTTAACGTCGCCGTCAAGACTGTAAAGGTCATTTTGGAGACGTTGCTTCCAATTTTGTGGGACTTTTACCCGAAATTGAGATGAAATGACATCTCAAGCCCTGTCGCCCAATGAAACCAATAGGGTTTATTAGCATGGACGGTCCGCCTCGCACCGCGGTTCCTGGACAGGCTTAGATCCTCTAAGCGGTTTACCAGTACTAGTGTGCGGGCCGGATTCAGCTCTGCGTGGAAGCATCATGCAGCCCATATATTTCTTCAAGCCCCTATGGGCGGGGGCTTATGACGTCGTTGATAAGCAGTGAATAACGTCGTGTAATAAAAATAACACTTTCACGGGATTAAGTAACGTCTGTCAACAATGTATTTTTTGTGGAAAAATATCAGATTTAAAGGCGATGAAATCCAATTTAAAGTGGTCATATGATAATCCGAATCTTACACGCGTGGTCATTTCATATCAAATTGGCTCGTTTCATAAATTTCATATGGAATGACCACTCATGTAAGATCCTCTATGTATGGGATTGTTATAACCTGCTTTTCTGCGGTTTATAACATAGAGGAGTGTCTTAGTTGAAACTCCAAAATCTTTTACCATTACGAAAACACGCCTATACAAATACATTGTCACCATTATTGCCTAAAAAATGAAAATTTTAAGATGAAAAATTAGAGCAGAAACAATTGAAATAAGGTTTACCCCTGTAAACCCCATTTTAGAATATCAAAGTGGGATTGGAGGGGGTCAAAATTATATAGGCGTGTTTTCGTGATGTTAAGGGGAAAATAGACGTTCTTATTCTCTTATTTAGCTCAAAAGTACGTGCATGTACATTAATATAAGCAGTGGATTACGTGTATTACATGTATCGTCTGTGGACACGAAGCCTGGGACGAAATACGTGTAATTACCTAACTGCCATTTCAGATGAATGGCAAGAATGCTAGAACGAAAGAAAACACCCCCACCCCCCACGAACACACACACACACACGCACACTCACAAACTATAGCTGGCCTTTGTGAAATCCAATGCCCCAACATCTGGACCCTAGCACTGCTTGTCCCTAGTAGATTTCAACGAACCTGTTACGTAGTGACAAGTGAGTTTTTATCACTTTTTGTCCGTCGTCCGTCCGTCCGTCCAAGCGTGCGTGCGTGCGTAAATAAATTTCCTCATAGTCATACTCTTCTCAGATCAGTCGTCTATACAGTAAGTATCCTCCAATCTTCCAAGTACTTCGATTTCCCAGTCTGTAAAAGCTATTCATTAGGTTATCAACGATCAAAAGTTATTATTTTATGATGCCATTAAGCCAGAGATTAATGCATCAGGGCAATTATTCGAAGAACCGAGTGACAACAAGTTATTTTGCGAGTAAACAGGTTATTAAATATAGATGTTGTTTTATATGTCATTTTTGAGATCTTAAGGGCATCCGCCAGTCTTCCTGAGTTAGCGTGTGTAGTGTCCATATTGTTTTTGTCTTCTAGAATACTATATAGATAATTTATGAAAATGACGTAAGTCTAGTGTCTTAGACTCATTATCACGTGGACGCTATTCAAACCGGTTTGAATAATGATCTTGTCAATTACTGAAAGAAAGTATCGCAGATTGATCAAATCCGAAAGGAGTCGAAAATGAATGAGCGTATTTTGCGCTGGCAGAATAGATTCTACCAGTAAAAGGCCCGATATGGGACATCGAAGGAAGCTTGTACCAATATCAATTCGATATACATTTTATTATATATAAAATATTTTGTATCATTACGAGAAGCTTTGTCTCAAAATATTACGAAAATACGCCTGTAAACTTTACCACCTGAAAAACAAAAATTATAGACGAAAAAATAGTGATATTTTTTCTTATTTCTGCTCTAAAATATAGATTGTTGGTACTCGTAAGAACCGCCTCGATTCTTATTTCTGCTCTAAAATATAGATTGTGGGTACACGTTAGGACCGCCTCATCGAGGCGGTGCTAACGAGTACTCACAATCTAAATTTTAGAGCATAAATAAGAAAAATAAGGTTTACCCCTGGAAACCAAGTTTTACTATAAAAAAGTGGGGTTCAATTGGGCCAGAATTATATAGGAGGGTTTCTTGATATGTACCAGAATCACGTATTTCTCGTGACAGGATTTGGCGTACGTCGTCAGAAGACACAACATCAGCAAAACACGCCTGTATAATTTTGCCCCCCCCCCCCCCACCTTAACCCCACTTTTATATAGTAAAACTGGGATTTACAGGGGTATGCATGTCCATTATTTTTGTTATGCTAAAAAACCTAGATTATGGGTACTCGTTAGAACCGCCTCTTTCCTACAATGTAGGTTGAGCTGAGGCGGATCTAATGAGTCCTAACAATCTTGCTTTTAAGCAGAAATATGAAAAAAAAAATCAGATTTTTTTTGCTAAAATGTTCTTTTTGGTGATAAAATTTTCAATATATTTGAATAGGTGTGATTTCCTAAGGAAGTTGCCAAACTGTAAAATTTGAGAAAGCCTGCAATATAAGCACGGACGTTCCTCTGATTGTATAGTGCATTTCATATATATAACAATTTGACGTGAACATCATATTTGCATAAAGCTCTCTCTAGCGTCCCCGCCCATCGGGGCTGGAGAAAAAGATTGGATTGCACGGTGCTTCCGCGCAGAGTTGAAACCGACCGAACTTGAGTACTGGTAAACAGCTTAGATCTAAGCATGCCCAGGAAAAGTGATACGAGTCGGATCGCTCCTTAAACCCTAGTAGTTCCTATGGAGGTAGGGCTTGAGATGGCGCTTCATGTCAATGTCGGGTAAAAGTCCCTCAAAATCGGAAGCAACGTCTCCAAAATGACCTTAATAGTGTTGACGGGGACGTAAAACCTCAACTCAAACAAAACAAAAGCATAAAGCTATGGCGCCACTTGAACAAAAATTTAAAATAACGTCGTTAGTTAACGTATCGTTGACATATTGATCATTTAATATCGTAAATATATTAATATTTATCTTTAAAATGCATTGTCTACTCATACTGTTACAAGCAAAATGACAGAGTATTAGACATTGTTCTTGCTGAAGCAGTTGAAATTTTGACCACTAATGATAATCATGTCGTCAAGGTAACAACAAGAATCCCAATCAAATAAATACAGTAAAATTCCTCTACCAAGACCAGCAAAAATTTAGACTAATTTTGCTTTTAAGCGTGTACAACAACGGTTTCTGCTGTTCGTTATTCATGTTTGCTACACCGAGGGTCCTCTAGTAACAGACCTCCTTTGGGACTGTCCAAAAGTGGTTTGAAAGACCACTTTTGAACAGCCCCAAAGGTGGACTTAATATAGAATTTTTATATACTGTATATCAGTATTCGGTTGCATGCCGGCACACTTTATATTTTACATATACATGTACACTAAGATTACGCTTCAATTCTGTCTTGCAAGCCAGATAAAGAAATCGTGGCTTTAACACCCTGAGATATAGTATTATCCTACCGTGATAGAAATTCTTATTCTATCCAGCCATAGGATAAAAATTGAACATTTTCCCGTGTTTGATGTGCAAAGGTTGCACAGGACGTTACATAAACCGTCGTGTTAACGAGTTTGACATCACTGCACGCACAGTGACGTCAAAAAACGTCGCATTGTTGTCATCAAAACATGGCGGATATCGACAACCGAAGTGACTGCATTATAAAAATCCTCTCTCGGAAATGAAAGGTTTGCTCGAAAAAGAATCTCACATGTGTGTGAGTGGTAGATAGAAAGTCCGTACCTCACACACATGTAAAAATTCTTATAATCTATGCTCTAGAGCAGAAACTGAACACAGACATCCATTCCATAGAGCAGAGAAATGGGACACAATGGCGGCGCCTAAATTGCACATTCACCGGCTCATATTTGCACATGCAACATTCTACTTTTTACATGTATTGGTGGCGTGCCCAGATCGGTTTATATAGTTGTGAGAATGTGACAAGAACATAAATATAGGATATGCAGAAAGTAACCTTTTCTTATAACATTTGATAATTTAAAAAGATTCCGTCTCTGAAGTGGAGCCCATTAAAACTTAATTCCAATATGTGGGAAGGCAAACAAAGATAATTATAAATGCCTACGGTAAAATCTTGAGCTGATGGTAAAAACAGGTATTTCAACTTATTTTAGCTATTTCGTCCGCGCTTTAATTTTCTCCAAACATCTGATTACTAAATTTAAGGCCATGTTAATGACAGGTTTTGTTAGAGATTACCAGTTAACTTCCTTTGGCACTGTAATTAGCTATAAAACAATAATCTTAAATCTAAAATGGAATGTTTGTTCTGATCGGATGGGAAATATACGACGGTGAATAATGAAGATGCTTAACACAAAACTGAGGCCCATTTAACCCTTATCATGTTGAATAAATTAATTAAGCCACACCCATTTCTGACTATCTACCAATCAAATTACTTCATATAACGTATTCCTTCAAATCAGAAACTGAATGACAAACATTGTAGATGCTGATTACATGGCATCTGATCTGGATCTGCACCGTTTGCAAAGTTGGGGATTATAGTGTTCAGCAGGTAAGGGCTAAACACGAAACTGGGTCCTATTTAAGCTGTCATTCGGTTTCCATCACGTGAAAAAAACCGTCAAATGAACACCCCCATAAACCCTACTTTATACAGAGAAAAGTGGGATTTACGGGGGTATACATTATGTTTCTCATTACTGTTCAAATACATAGGTTGTGGGTATTCGTTAGATTCGCCCAAATGGGGCGGTTCTAACGAGAATAAGAAAAAAATCACATATTTTCATCAGAAAAGTAGCCATTTTTGGAGATGTAAAAATGCACTATGTCGCATGGGTGTGTTATCGTAATGATTCCAGTGAAACAGGATGTCCTTTGCCATGCTCGGTCAAGTAGGAGATTCACTGAAAATCTCGCGTTTTTAATAGTATACTTTTTCTCATTTCCCTTTCATCATATAGATGATTTTCTCAATGAGGCGATTAACAAGCAGCCACAACATATTGTCGGAGTAAACATCAGTCCTTATACTGAAGAGAATTTTAGGCCATATTTTATTCAGAAAGGTATGTTGTCAATGGTGCCAATGGTGAACATCACTTTTATTACTCTGGCTAGTAGACTCGCATGGATTTGTTTGATTTTGAGGTTTAACGTCCCCGTAAACACTCTAAAGGTCATTTTGGAGACTTGCTTCCAATTTTGTGGGACTTTTACCCGACATTGAGATGAAATGGGTTTATTAGCATGGACGGTCCGCCTCGCACCGCGGTTCCTTGACAGGCTTAGATCTTCTAAGCGGTTTACCAGTACTAGTGTGCGGGCCGAGTTCAGCTCTGCGTGGAAGCATCGTGCAGCCCATATATTTCTTCAAGCCCCTATGGGCGGGGGCTCACAAGGAAGCGGATCAGTTAACGCTGTTTTAGAAAAAGAACACACCTAAGCAATTACATTGTAAAGTTTATTACCGAAAAATGAAATAGATGAAAAATTGTGTCATGTTTCTTATTTTCTGCTCAAAATAGAGATTGGGGGTTCTCGTTGGAACCGCCTCATCGAGGCGGTTCAAACGAGTATCTACAATTTATATTTTAGAGCAGAAATAAGAAATATGGTTTACCCCTGTAAACCCCAGTTTTATCCCAGGTTCAGTGAGTTCAAAATATATAGGTGTGTGTTCGTGTTTCCGGAGCCAAGAGAACAGCATTACGTCATATGGATGTTCTCATAACGTACCTTAAAGATGCTGTGTATCAATCATCTTCAGGTTAGCAACACCCCTGTTAACCCCACATTAGATTGAGAATTCACTAGTTTTCTTATTTTTGCTCCAAGACATTGTTAGTACGGCCTCAGTGATGCGATTCTACATGGGCTGACACAAGGTATCTTTGGGCTCTAAAGCTATCTTTGGGCTATAAATAAGAAACTTATCAAACTTTTTCACAGACAAAATGGCCCTTTTGAAACTGTGTTACCGTTGTTGGGGTGTCAGTTGCAAGGATTTGTTAGCTTCAAAACGGTACCAGACAAAAAAAAAAAAAAAAAGATAATAAACAAGAGGCCCATGGGTCACTACGCGCACCAGAGGTCATGTGGTTTATACAATACACAGGCATGGGGCATATCTTGGTCATGTGACTACAATCCCATAAATAACTTTTCATTGCCTCCTCCCAGTGAGGCACTTCATGTACATGTAATTTGGTTCAATTTGGAGCAGTTTTAGTGGGGAAGAAGATAAAAATACTGAAACTAAGTCATCCAGGACAAAGGTCAGTAAATCACCTTGACCATTGCAATTGATACACTTCCATTCAGCTAATTGCAAATATCAATTCTGACGCCACAGGCTACAATAGAATCAAGAAATCCACAGTTTTGCCTTTTTCCCATACAAATGTCTAAGTGACCAAACTGACCTTAACGTAAAACAGGTCAACGTCAACGAAAGATCATCATCATGTTTGAATGAACTTGGTAGGATCCAAGTCCCTAATGTAAAATACAAAGTCAAAAGGTCATTGGTCATTTTCTTTTATATATATGAGCATGGTGGTCATATTGGTCAAGTGACCCAGTCCTTACGAACAAACCCCATTGATGCAGAATATGCAATTTGGTTTAAATCAACCCAGAAGTTTAACTGGAGAAGAAGATAAAAAAAATGAATCTGAGCCATCCAAGACAAAGGTCAGTTCTGACATTGACTTTTGGAATTGATTAACTTCCAGTCAGCTGACTGCAAGTAATATGTCTGAAGCGACAGGCTACCATGCAATCAGTATAATCCATTTTTGACCTTGATGTAAAACAGGTCAAGGTTAACCAATATCATAATTTGAACAAATTGGAAAGGACGTGAGTCCCAGATGTCATATGCAAAATTACAAGGTCATCGGCCATTTGGTTCCTGAGGAGAAATTGTTAAAGGTTTTTACCATATATATGGACATAGCAGCCATATTGGTCATGTGTCTCAGTCCTTACGAACAAACGTTCGTTCCCCCTTCCCATAGAGGCTCCACATGTAATTTGGTTTCAATCAACGCAGCAGTTTAAGTGGAGAAGATAAAAACACAGAATCTGAGCCATCCAGGACAAAGGTCAGTTAATGACATTGACCTTTTGAAATGATAAACTTCCATTCAGCTGATTGCAAATATCATTTCTTATGCCACAGGCTACCATGCAATCAGATATTCCACTGTTTTGCCTTTTATTCTTTACAAATGTCTAAGTGACCAAATTTGACCTTGACGTAAAATAGGCCAGGGTCAACCAAAGGTCATCATTTGAACAATCTTGGTAGGGCCTGAGTCCCCGATGCTGCATACAAAGTTTCAAGGTCGTCGGCCATTCGGTTCCTGAGAAGTTTTCAAAACAATTTACCATATATTGGCATGGCGGTCATATTGGTCAAGTGACCTAGTCCTCACGAACAAACTTTCGTTCCTCCTTCCCATAGAGTCTCCACATGTAATTTGGTTTGGTTGTTGGCGACCCGCGCAGAAGACGACGACGACGACGGACGACGGACCACTGCCTATACTATAAGCTCCCCCGGAGCCTTCGCCGGCTCTGGTGAGATAAAAAAACCCAAGTATTTTCTAGTATCTCCTTTTTCTGGCATTACCACGAGTATCAATAAAGTCATTATTAGAAATCTCTTATTTGATATACAATAGCTTAATCTCATGTATGGAGTGAATTTCAATTTACAGAGAGATCTAGTAGCAAATATTTAGCGGGAAGATGAAAAATTGCGTGTTAATAATGATAATGGCTCCTTATCCTGGGTCTCAGTTACAAACGCTTTGCCTCCAAGAGCAGTTTATCGCAGTTTTATAAAAGTCTTAAGATTTTTGGGATCAGATTGCTGAATGTAGGAGAAAGATCAGACAGTTTGGAAAGAACAATAAAGGAAGGCATCAAAGATGTGCATCACGTTAACATCGCGAAAACGCGCCTATATAACTTTGTCCCCCTAAAACCCTTCTTTTATATTGTAAAATTGGGTTTTACAGGGATATACGTATATATTATTATTTCTTATTTCTGCTCCGAGACATTGATTGCGGGTACTCGCCGGGGCGGTTCTAACGAGTTCCCATTATGTGTTTTGAGTACGAGAAACGTCAGGGCCCAGTTGTTCAAAGCATCGTTAGCTTAACGAGCTCGTTAGTGGTTAAATCGATAATTGTTCTAGAAAGCACAGTATCCAATATAGTGTTATTTTTGCTGAAAAAATGTGAGCAGCTTTTGTATCTGCAAAAGCTGCTGCCATTTGTTTTCAGCAACAATATCAGTATATTTGCCATATTAAATGATAAAGTTTTAACGATACATTAAAAAACGACGTCGTTAGTTTTGAACAACTGGCCCCAGAATGTTTTATCTGAAAATTTTCATTTTTTGTGGTTAAATTTTCTATATATTTGAATAGGCGTGTGTTCGTAATGAAAAGTCCGTCTAAGTGTTTTACCCTTTTTATAGAAACGTTGGATTAACAACTAGGGTATTTTTGCTCAAAAACGTTGAATGCTGGAACTCTTTTGAACCGCTTCAGTCATGTGCTTTTTGCTATTAAATGTAGATTGTGGGTACCCGTTTGAACCGCATCGATGAGGCAGTTCTAAGGTGAACCCACAATCAATATTCTGAACAGAAATAAGAAAACATATCACAATTTTTCTTCTTAAAATTTTCTTGTTTTCGGCGGTAAAAGTTACAGTCTATTTGTCGGCCCCCGCCCATAGGGGCTTGAAGAAAAATATGGGCTGCATGATGCTTCCACGCAGACCTGAAACCGACCTGCACACTAGTACTGGTAAACCGCTTAGAGGATCTAAGCCTATCCAGGAACCGCGGTGCGAGACGGACCGTCCATGCTAATAAACCCTATCGGTTTCATTGGGCGACAGGGCTTGAGATGTCATTTCATCTCAATGTCGGGTAAAAGTCCCACAAAGTTGGAAGCAACGTCACCAAAATGACATTTACAGTGTTGACGGGGACGTTAAACATCAAATCAATCAAACATACAAACAATGTATTTGTACTTGGCGTGGTTCCGTAATGAGTATTTGTTTAAGGGAAATGGCTACACCTTCAGGGGAGGCAACTCCTCCAAAATTATTTTTGCCTCCCATGTTAATAGGGGTCAACTCTTAAAGGAAATAATTTGCTCCTCGGGAGCAAATTATTTCCTTTAAGACTTGACCCCCTTTTCCCTGCGATAGAGCTTATAGAAAACCAAACAGGAGGTTCCGAAAGTTGTCTCCATTTAAAAAATAGCCAGCTGTTCCCATTTATGCAAGAACGAACTTTTGATATCACAAGATGGGGGTTGCCTTGTAACTTTGCTTCCTCTGGACCCAGCTAATGTTAATACAAGAATAAACATGGACAACATTTGCACTGACAACACAGAGTTAATTATAATATACTTTTATAACTTGAAAGGAACATCCAGTTGAAAAAATACTGAAGGGATACTCTATAAAAACTGCGAATCAAATATTAACACCATGAGCAACCGTTATCGAACGAATGATCCGGTAGGCCTAAGTAACAGACTCAAGCATACATGCGTGCGTGTGTGCGTGAGGAAAACTGTTTTTCATATTGTAACCTTGTCGTCAAGCAAAAATGTAAGTTCTATGTTTGATCCTTTGATGGAACTAAACTAAGACCCAGTAATAAACTGTAGGCATATTTAATCCTTATTTTCAATCATCTATTATTTATTCTTCAGAATTCAATTCGTTTATGCGCTGTAACTGGTGCCTAAGATCTCTGGCTTCAGTTTGTTCTTTAAACATAAATCAATCTTCATAATAAACCAAGTTATGTTTCGAGTTCAGAAAATAGATATTGATTTTCCGCGCCGTCATTATTCAGATTCCACTTGAGAAGAAAATTTGCGTACACGTAAGACGAGAATTTTGTAATCGGTAACATGGTTACTTCTGATGCTGGATCTGCAGCCGCAGCAACAGTGCAATTTTGTATGATGAGTCTTTTCATTACGAAAACACATCCGTGCGACATAGTGCATTTTTCACGTATCCAAAATGGCTACTTTTCTGATGAAAATGTGTGCTATTTTTCTTATAAATGCTCAAAACATAGGTTGAGGGTGCTCGTTAGAACCGCCTCAGTGAGGCGGTTCTAACGAGTACCCACAACCTATGTCTTGGAGCAGAAATAAGAAAAATAATATATACCCCCGTAAACCCCTGTTTTCTCTGTAAAAAGTCTTTATTTCACGGACTTGTTCACGTGATGTTACAGAACACATTGGCACGAGAAGAGCTTCAGCGAGGTATTTATGTATACCTGTAGACAATGTAGTCAAGTCAGGCAGCTAATAAACACAGGTTAGCTTATGTCAAGGCGCTTATGACACTATGCGATGAGCTCTTGCTTAGGTACATAATACGTAGGCGTCTTCCAAACGATCATACAAACCTACGAATAAGCGCTGTCTTGTCAGAGCAAAGACACGCAGTTGAGATCTGAAAGCTTCATGCAAGATCCCTGTAAGCTGGTTGCGTACACGTACATGTATTTGAAAAACATAAATCATAAAATACCAAGGGCCCTGAATAGTATATATGATACTAGTATATATTTGATGCAGCAGCCAAAGGAGTTTACAGTTATCCTTTATATACATGTATGTCTATAAAGAGCAAAATCTTATGTTTTGTAAGGAAACATCGAGCTGCTATGGAAATTCATTTTATTTTGTCCACTGCTGATGACCATCGTATTGATACAAATGAAGCATTCTACAAGCGGTTTAAACTTGAAATATCAACTTTCAACTTTAGCCCAAACAAACAAACAAACAGTTTGGCCTATTGCTGAAGCCCAAGTTAACACATTGTACGCTAGTGGACTCTTCCATTTCTATATGTTGTTTGTTTTGGAGTTTAACGGCCCAGTCAACACTATTTTAGGTCATTTTTGAGCCGGTCAGTTAAACTATCCACACTTTTCCTGGGCAGGCTTATACTTTAGCGGTTAACCAATACAGTGCACATTCTTTCGCCAGAAACTGGCAACTGCCCTTCTTAAATCAGCGGAAGGGAGAGAATGACCGTAGAAAATATTTCATTATCAATCTCCACGAAAGAATGTTGCCGACCACGGCAGGTATCGAACACGCGTCCTCCTGATAGTCAGACGCGCATCCGACTGAGCTACCGAGGCCCGTTGCTATATATGTTGGATCAAGTCCATTTGTCATTTAAGGGGTGTCAGGCATATTTTTTCGTTTTTATTCTATTTTTGACGGAAGTCTGTTAGCTAATAGTATAGGCCCTGATCTGGGCCTGCACTGTTTGCCTAGGTACCCGTAAGGGGTTTCCCGCATACAATGGGTTAAATAGCTATTAGCGCCGTATTGTTTGTTTAGGGCCTGAACACAAAATGTCATGATCTGAATGCAAACGTGTCAACGGGCAGGTTAGTTCATCTGCAAAATTCCATCTACATGAAGAGATTGTGAAAACCAGGAAAGATATTCTGTGACACTTCAGTCTTCAATCATTCTGTCGCAGTGTATTTTTATTATGGTTTGTCTTTGAGTGCGTGTATCGCATATATTGTTAGGATTTGGATAGCCAATTGGCCATTCTGTGGGAAAGTATCTGTCCGTTTGGCTTTCCGCTATTGATGCTTCCATTCTGGTCTAGTTGTTTCATGTTTGTGCTTCCAGTTGTTTCATGTTTGTGCTTCTTTCCCTTTGGTGTCTCTCGATTCCTGATCATTGCCTCCACTTCTACTTTGTATATGTTGCAAGTTCATCATTCAGGCGATAGGAATAACACCGAGTTAAGCCTAGGTCACATAGCCCGACCGATGTACGACATCGGTGGAGCTCGGTAGATTTTTGGGGTGTCGCCGAGTTCCCCTCATCGGAGGCATAGGTCGGTGACGTGAACGGGCTCCGTCCGGAAATCTACAGGCGACCGACCAAACACCGGTCGATGACCGTACGGAGTGTGTCTTAACAGGGGAGATTTTTTCGGCCTATGTGGTAGCAACTACCGGCCGGTGGTCGATCGGACATCGGGGGGTATACGGCCGGTACCCGAGCAGGTTACAGGACACCGTGCGATCACCGGACGGGTTGTAAACGGTCTTTGAACACTGCCCGGCCGATGTTCGGCCGTTGTTACTCGGACTTGGCGGGGGTCAGCTATTACATCACTGTATATATGTCCAACCTGCCTGGCATGGTCAATTCATCACTATGGCTGCACCGAGAAGACTTTGATTGGCGTTGTTAGAACACGAGCTAGGTCAGGTGAGGTTCAAGTACAACTTGGTCCTGGCGGCATTATTCGAAGAAGCCGAGATGGAGCGACAGAGGGCCGGTAGAAGAGAAAGACGTTGGTGGGTGCGAGAGTGGATCCTACGCAGACCCCTTTTCGGCCAATATGAGACGCTCATGAGGGAACTCGAGGCCGAGCACGCTGCCGATTGCAAGGCCTACCTCCGCATAGAGCCACAGATGTTCCAAGAGATGCTCCGACGAGATGATCCCCGCACTGCCAAGACCACAAGGTAACTTTACACTTTGTGTGAAATTGTACTGAATGTACTGAATTTCATTTCTTATTTTAAAAACACATGCTTCCCAAACATATTTATTATTGCTTGATTTAAATCATATTTCACCCTCTTCTGTGGCAGGCATCGAACCCCCTTGGACCCTGGGCTGAAGCTGGCGATCACATTGAGGTTCTTGGCGTCCGGAAGCACCTACATGTACCGCGATCTGGCGTTCGCGTTTTGTGTCCCACACAACACAATCCCTCTGTTCGTCCCCGAGGTGTGTCAGGCCATCTGCGACGAATACGAGGACGAGATGTGGGCCACTCCCCAGACAGAAGATAAGTGGCGCCTGGTGGCCGAGGGATTCGGAGACAGATGGAACTTCCCCCACTGTTATGACGCGATCGATGTCCGGTCGAGCTTCGGCCACTGTCCCTTACATCGGTCACCCACCGGTACTATATTTTCCAAGGCTCGGTCCCACATTGGTCGGACCTCGGCCGAAACTCGGTCGGTATCCGTTCACAAAAGCTTGTCCTCTGGTGGCTTCAGATGCACAGGACACCGGCCGATACTCAGCCGTATACCGGCCGATGCGTATTCCGATGTGGTAAGGATGGGGCTGCGATGAGGGAGCTCGGTGAGAGCCCGTCGAATTTTAACTCCGAAGTTAAATTTCGCCAAGCTGCCCACCAATGCGGTTTTAAGCCCAAAACGCCGGCCGGTGACAACGGGAGCCCGGCCGGTGTTTGGCGAAAGTCGCATCGCTCGCTCATCGAAACCTCATCGGCCGGGCTATGTGACCTAGGCATAACGGTCTTGAACACAATAAGGTCAATAATGTAAACATAAAGGGATGTCACGTTTGAAAAGTCGAGACACCTGGCGTATATATTAGTATCCATACTGGTGTTCACAGACCATTTCTAGGTGCCTATTTTTACATATCAAGTGAAAATAACTTGGTGTTGAATAACTATACAATGTAGTTATATTCATATTATATTCTTGACAAAGATGTAAGGAATATTGAAAGAGGCACAAATCACTGTCTGATATTTCAAGAAGACCAAATGAGCCCCGTCAAGCGATTTTGGCACTTATCACCTATGCGAGCAGCGAAGGTTCAGGCGAGCCTGCGCGGATGCGCAGGCTCGCCAGAACCTTCGCTGCTCGCTCATACAAGCAGTGAATCAAGAGGAACCTTCAGACAGAAAGTCATATCCCTGGCCCCTCTGAATGGCTGGGCATGCGCAGTTAAAATTTGTCATTACGGAATGCTCGAAGACACAAATTCGCTTGGCGGGGCTCAAATAATGTCAACTGGCAACGTTCATGTATCAAAAGGATCTAGTACAAACATGATTACAGCATGCATAAGAGGTATAGGGAGGGTGTGCAGGGGACGAATTACAGTGAAATTCCGCTGTTAAGAACACCTGAAATTAAGACTATTTCTTCTTTAAAAACCTTATTTAGTAGGTTGCTGTTATTTTTTTCTTGTTTTTTTTTTCTGCACACAGTGTCCTCTTGCCAGGGACCACCTTGGGGACTGTTCAAAACTGGTCTTCTAGACCACTTTTGAACAGTCCCAAAAGTGGTCTTAATATAGGATTTTTACTGTACACATTGTATATTGCAGCGGCATATCATACATTGCACTGCTACATTTCAGTGTATACCAATTTTTCTCAGAGCACAGTCTATACCTTTAAAGGTGCATTATTGAGCTATCCGGAAAAAAATGCTTCCAAAAATAAAATACATATAGCCGGTATTTTTCTTTAAAACAATACAAATGAATGCATTTTATGCGAAAATGCGAACAATTATGATGACAGGTAACCGAGTTTGAGAGGGATTCCCTAACTAGGTTTCGAACACTAGTTAGATCTATTTTTAGTTCGTGACAAAAATCGAATCCCCATATATGACGTTATGCGACGTTCATTTTTGGCCTTGTTTGCTTAGGCCATGCCTGAATCGGAAAAAAATATGACGCTGAGTACCATGCCATAAGTAACTACACTCAGAGACGATACTGTCGCCATGTATGTGTAAAGTGACAAATTTATTTTTAGAACAGTAACTCCGAACACATGTTCAGAGCGAAGGGTAAACACGAATGAAAACGACCATTTTCACAAAGTTCTGAAGCTGTATTTGGCTCTAAAAGTGTACACATGACAAAGGAGTATGCATTGAAGATAAAAACCACAAAAAAGTGAGACCCGGTAGCTCAATAATGCACCTTTAAAATAAAATTCTTAAGTTAAGTCCTCAAACCATGCCACTGAAGCAGTTCAGTATAACCAGAAGTCCAAATGTCTAGCCCAGATGCACTTAAGATATTTTAACTAACGTTCAAGGATTTGCAGCTTGTGCGATTCATGAATTGTGCTTTTTACTTCATTTTTTTTTTCTTTTTCATTTTGTTTGACAAGTAAACGTCATATTTGAGCCGCTCTATAATATGAACGTGTTTTAACATTCCTCGATTCCCCGTATAAATATGCAACTAATGTGTGAGTAAAACCGAAGAAGTACATTCACCCAGAATAAAATTCTAACCTTTTTTTCGCGTTTGATACATGTTGCAAAGTAATTCTACACCCCTTTAACATTTAGCATACAGTATTATTAGCACAACCAGAGGAACTTATTATTTACGAGATTGCTTTGCATAGTATTATTAAATATGCTTGGTAAATTATTCTATACCACCGTGGTTTGTCAAGTAAATCATAGAAATTTTGATCTTAATGCCCATTAAGTTAACGTCGATGTAGGTGAATGTTCTTTCAAGATATTATTTTACAGATTGCGAACTCAATGCAATTACAGCATGCAGCAGGAAGCTTAACGCCACACCACGTGTATTTGTGTAAAATGTAGCTTTTGTTTAAGAAATAGATCAGCTCTAACTGTGATTTGTTGAGTAAACTGTGATTTATTACTCAGCGCTCTAGTATGTGATTTGCTGAGTAATGAATCACAGTTTGGAGGTCAGTTGTAAAGTAGACAAATCACGAGCGCGTAGTGTGATTTGTCTACTTGCAACTGACCGACAGTAAATCGATTTCGATTCTAACAGGCTAAAAATCGGCCAAAAAACTGTTGTTTCCTTCAAAATCTCACAGCTTTTCGCCATTGTCAGAAGAAATCACGCTAAAATTATCTAACGTTTTCGATGCGAGAATATGACATTACACCGTCTAACGTCAAGAAAATCGACTAGTGACGTCATAAATTCACAGTTTTAATGACGTCACTCGTCACGCTCTTGTTTGCCGTGATTTGTTGGAGAATAAAACACAGGTATTTTCCATTGCCTATGTAGGCGCGCTGTGTTAGAATATATACTGAACCGAAAAAAAAACGCAACTCCAAATATAAATGCGAGTATTTGCAGAAATACGCATGCTTGCAGAAAATCGATTTAAGACGCAATAATATAATCATTCCTGAATGTAACTAGTGAGTTCAATTTCCAGTGAGAATGTTTAGAACACAAATCCGTTTTGTCATAGAGGTAGTCATTTCACAAGTTCATAACATAAGCAGTTAATAGCGAGTATGTCCTCCGTTTGCATTCAGTCCTGCACGCACACGCCTGGTCATGAACAGGATTAAACGAATGATCTCTGCCTGGGGAAAAGCATTCCACTCCTGTATGAGCGCCAGCCGCAAGGCATGACGCGTTTTTGGCGGCTGGGGCGGTTACATACGCGCCTATCCAAGACGTCCCACAAATGTTCTATAGGAGAGGGATCTGGACTATACGGAGGCCAGTGCATCACGCCAACGTTGTTTTGCTGAAAAAAACGCCATACTGAGCCTTGCTACATGTGCCCGAGCGTTATCCTGTTAAAACGTAACGTTGTGCTGAGTCGTCAAAGATCCACCAATGAATACCAGGGGCGTTCTATGACCATAAGATATGCCAGCCCACACCATCAACCCACTGCCTCCAAATTGATCACGTTCAACCAAACAATTGTCACGATAACGCTCCGACACGCATATACATACGTTGACGGCCGTCGGCTCTGTACAAAATGTATATGGACTCGTCAGAAAACATTACCTTACGCCACTGACGAAGGAGAAACAGGTTTGGCCTATGTTGTGTGAGCCACGCCATTCTAACCTGACGTCGTCTTGGCGTTAATGGCATACCAACGTACGGACGACCTGGACGTAAGCCAAACTCTCGAAGGCGGTTCCTGACAGTATCTGCACTTATTCGATTGTTGTGCGTTCCTGATGTCACCTGCTGTACGGAACCGATTACGAAGGTGGGTTAGACGGATGTATCGGTCCTGTCGACGTGCCGTGACGCGTGGACGTCCACTTCTTGGCCTGTCATTTGTCGTTCCCGTTTGAGATAGACGCTGTTACAAGCGAATTATCGTCGATTTATTCACTTGGAAGTTCCTGGCGATGACAGCCGGAGACGTCCCACGTAAAAGCATTTGGACTGCTGCGTTACGTTGATCTTGCGTCAAATGTACCATATTCCGTAGAGAAATTTTACCGGACGTTTGAAACCTAAACACCAGGTAACACAATATGCCAATTTGATGAGGTTAATGTATACATTTAATGTTCTGCACAAGGACATATTGAAAACAACGAATTGCCAAGTGGAGCGTTAAACTGTACAGATATCGCCCAAATGTGTTCTGCAACAGAAAGTTTAAAAAAGTATGAAAGTAAATCGCAAAATGATTTTTCAGTCAAACTGATGGTTGCATGAAAATCTTTTGGGTTAAAAAGTTGCGATTCTTTTTCGGTTCAGTACATTTACCTGAATGCGTCGTAATGAACACCATAGACAACTAGGGTATCTATTATTGAGTATATTTAAGCTCAAACTTTTTAGAAACACCCCCATGAGACGGTTCTGTCGAGTACGTACAAACTATGCTTTTAGCAGAAGAACAAGAGGGCCAAAGTGGCAATGAATCGCTCACCTGATGTAATAGCAGATAACTCTAATAATGATTTAGATAGCTTATATACTTTATTAGATATCTTATATGATATATATGATATCTAAAGTAGAAAATAAGATATCATATGTTTGAGCATATTATATATCTTATATCCTTTATAAGTTATCTGATATATCATATTAGATATCCTATGTCTTATATAATATATCTTACATCTTAAATAGATATCTTATGTACTAAGTAAGATATCTTAATTACCTTAACTAAATAAGATACAACAATTTTGATATATTATATAGAAGTTAAGAGAAGTAGAAGTAAAATAAAGATCAGGAATCGATACAATTAACTTACTCCATCCATCAAACACACTTAAGGGAAAAAACACAAACATGAAGCGACCAGACCATAATGGAAACCTAAACAAAGGAAGGCCATAAGGACAGTTACTTTCCCACAAAATGGCCAAATGGCCATCCAAATAAAAAGACACAAGTGATACACACAGTAAGTAACAAACAACAACATAAATAAACCGCCACAGAAGAACCGCATTGGAACGGTCTGTGGAAAGAATTCCACTGGGGGGCTTAAATCGATTTTACATGGCCATAATCATCGCCCTTACCTCTGTCGCGGTATATTCTAATTTTGTTTAGTCCGCATGAAGGCTTCCAAACTCATCAGTGTAACATCTACGAGAACAAACAAAAAACTACAGAGATGAAGCGAGGTTGAGGTCTCGACAGCATACAACAACAGAATTGCTGGAGCAAAAGAAAACCAACAGTTAGACTCCGAGGGGCCCGACCAAAGACGGAGCACCAGGCGCCAACCAATATAAAGAATACTAAAATAAAATAAAATTCCATTTATGCTTTTACGCTGGAACCGTCATGTAATCTTAAGCTCGACCCACCGGTGTGCAATCAAAGAGGGAAGCAAAGTTGCCAACCGTGATTGGGTTAACCACCATGCATGCAGTCTGTTTTATAACATTTGACTTGATAGATTTTGTAAGGTAACCGGGCGCTAAAAGCACATAGGGGCTACCCCTTTATAACATTTATGTTGTACCCAATCTTTATATATCGACGAACGATTTTACGAAATTGGGTACTAAAGTCATTACAGGCATGTATTTTTCTAAATTTATATACTAAGTCACCATAGAATTCGGGTTCCGATAGGCCTTGTTGCAGAAGTGTTTTGAGACCAACACTGAATTTTGAAACCAAATCAGAATTAGGTCTATAAAACTTAGAAAAGGCTTTACGTAGTTTATGATACCGATACTCCTGATTAAGAAGTTTAGCGGTTAATAATTTATTACGAGTGTTGAAGTCGGATACATGACTAGACACTCTAGCGAATCGAATTAACTGCGAAATATAAACCCCGTACGATGTCGCACGAGGAACATCCCCGTCAAAAAAAGGCAACTTTACAATCTCGAAATCAAAATCATCACGTTTATCATAAATTTTGCAAGAAACAAATCCATCTACAATAGATAAATGTAAATCCAAAAAGGGGGCTTCGGTATCAGAGGAATTTGCCTTGTTTAACTGAAGTTCTAGGGGATAAATCTAACTGATCAAAGAAAGTATTGTCAATATTTAATAAATCATCTACACATCTAGAAGTAGAACTAAAAGCTTCAATAATTTCAGATTGGTTATCAATGGAAAGCGACAACATGAAGTCTCTCTCATAACAATACAAGAACAGTTCAGCCACAAGCGGTGCGCAATTCGTACCAATCGGAATACCCACAATTGGTCTAAATTACTTAGCACCGAATCCAATATAAATATTGTCAAGTAGAATGGTGAGAGCATCACACACTTTCTGACATGACCAAAGTTTATATTTCTTATGCTCTTTAGAAGTGAAAAATGCATTTCTGACATTTCATGCAAGATAGAGAGAATCTTCTCTGTGAAAAGCCCATTCAATTAAATCATAAAGCTTTTCTTTTATAAGATTATGAGGAAGTGTAGTGTAAAGAGTGGAAAAAAGGAAGTAGACAGACTTGAAGCACGAAAACGTCTGGATTTCAATTGATTTTCAACATCATTCGAATTTTTATAGACCAAAACAGATTTCTTAAGACTTTATCACAATATTTAATCACATGCGTTTTAATAGCAGTAAGACAGAAAGTTAATAATTTAGAAAGTTCAGTGGTAGTGCAAGAGCTAGAATTTGCAATAAACCGTTCTTTGTAAGGTCTTTTATGAAGTTTTGGTAACCAGCATAGCGTAGGAAGCTTGTCTTGGCCTTCTGTAACACACACAGCAAACTTATATGGGATTGTATATATCTAAATTATACAAACATGTACTCATAATGTAGTATATTAGATACCTAATATAGTGTATACGATATTTTATATCCAATTTGAAATATTTGATATAGTATAAAAGATATCTTATGTGGGATATAAGATATCCGATGTATCCAAACATGTAATGTATCAAATAAAGTATATTAGATATCTTATTTACTATATTACGTATCTAATATACTACATTATGAGTACATGTTTGTATAATTTAGATATATACAATCCCATATAAGATTTCTTATGTTCTATATTAGATATCTTAATACTGTATAAAATATATTTATTCGGCTTTTAGATTATAAAATCTTATATCCTAATAAGGTATCTTTATTATATATTATATTAACATTTTTATTTATTACATAAGGTATCGTAAACCTGCAATAAATAGTGAGAAAGGCTTGTAATACGGCAACATTTCTGTGACGTTCAAATCAAATTACTCAAGAGTTAAGGAAGAATTCGCATTTAAAGCAAATTTTTGGCGGTTTTTTTTTCTGTTATTAGCTTTACCAGCCATTTTGCTCATCCGAGCCACACAAGTTTAGATATTTGCGCAGAGGGTCACCTGAGCAGCATTCCTGTGAAATTTGAATGGAATTGACCAAATGATAAACTTTTAATTCTTTTAATTGTTGTATATTTAGCTCTGAAGGCCATTTTGCTCATCGGATCTGAACCGGTTTAACTATGTTGGTAGATGGTCACATAGAGGGTGTTTCATTGAAATTGGCCCAAATTTAGCACTGGTGGCCAACTTGTTCGTCGAACAAAAACAACTTTAGCTAATATGGTAGAGAGACACATAGGCAACATTCCTGTGAATTTGAATCAAATGGGCCCAACAGTTTAGGAGTAGTTCGTATTTAATGCAAATTGTTGGCGACGCACAATGCACGACGAACGACAGAAATTGACCGATCACCATGAGCACATTCACTACTATCGCCGTATGCGACGTATAATGTTCAATCACCTTTTTGAAAACGTTTCAGGACAACGAATTTTGAAAATTCAACGCCTACTCTCATAAGAATTTGAATCCATGATTTTAGAAAAAAATAGTTGCATGGCTGTATGGTTGTTCTATATCACAAGTAATCTTTTCAGTCTCCAATTGCATAAAAAGTACATTTAAATTGAATACTGTTATAAGTCCACCAGAAGAATATATAATTCTCTCACTGATCTTAGCTCTTATCTTTGGAAACAGTGTAGATCCAGATCAGAAGGATCAGGATCTACACTGTTTGACATGAAGTTTATGGCTTTGTTAGAATAAATTACATCAAGTAATCTGATTGGTTCAAAGTCAGAAATGATTGTGGCAAAACTGAATATTCAGCAGGATAAGGGTTCAATGACGCGCCATGCAAAATAAAGTGAAAGTACATGAATGTTGTTGATTTATTATTTTTGGGGGGTTTTGGTTTTACGGCTCTTTCGAGATTATTTCACTCATATCGAGCCGATCGTTAATCAGAGGTAGGCGAAAACCGGCGTACTCGGAGAAAAAAACACCTGACCGTCCGTTGCAGAATTTGGCGTCTCACATGTGACCCGAGCGAGGCTCGAACCCACAGCGGTGAGAGTCAGCGCTCTTCCTCACTAGGCCTCGGAGGCCCTGTTGATTTCACAAGGGTACTTTTTTTATTTTATCAGGTTATTAGAAACATTGTAGTTGTACCAAATATTATTCATTTGCTGAAATATGTAGCAGACCGGACAGCCTTTTGTTTTCGTGAGATAAGAAGATTTTAATATTTGTATGAGAAATTAGTTATGATTTGAGCGGAGACTGGACAAAAATGATTGTCAATTTCTTATTGATCATTTATGGAAATTAATAGTGTTATTTATAGATCTAAGCGTGGCGATGCCGGTGGTATAAATTAAGTTGGACCTTTATTGGAAGTTAGAACACTATAAATCTCGAGGGACACCATGAAATACAGGTAAGCGCGAGCTTAACCCATTTAGTACCGGAAACCCCAAAACGGGTACCAGAGCAAACAGTGCAGGCCCAGATCAGACGCCGCAGAACGCGGCGTCTGATCAGGGCCTACACTGTTTGCCAAAAGTCAAGCCATTTTCCAACAAGAGAACCTGACACCCCCTAAATTTGGAAATGGACTCCTGGTATACATAAGGAGGAAGATTCCATTTGGTACAAAAAGGGTTAATAGAAATATTGCCTTCAGCAGGACCTTTACGGTATACCAAGCAATACACCCACAAGATAAGTACAGAAGCGTTGTCATCGAGAGAGAAATCTGTCTTTCAAATCTCCAAAACTGATCATTCTTTGACAAAATATGGTAGGTTCGGTATACCACATTTTCGCCCTACAGAATTGCTAAGGTACAATCTAAGGAAGCCAATCTGCAACACTTGTGCATCTTATTTTCATACATCAAATGTATGCATATATGGCAATAATGTGTATATTGTGTCTATATTTAGAGTTTATCAACGACCTTTGAGAGTTCAAAGATTAAGCGTGATAAGACTATTCCATTTTTTAGGGGAAGCAGGTTTCGGACAACATTTACACTTGATTTTAAATAGATAGATAAATGTTTAGACATTGTCATCATATAAACGTCTTGGCTTAGTGGTTTCGTGTATTGCTTAGCACTGCGAGTCAAACTAGCACCTTTTAGCCGCGTAGGGTTCGTGTCCCAGTGGTATACATATTTTTCTATTTAATTTTCATCTTTACTTGCTTAATTTCTAATGTTAATAGTTAGTTTCTTTATTTGTATTTTATTTTAAACAATTATATTTTATTTCATTTTATAATGTTCCTATACATTTCAACAAAGCATTCAAACATGCAGCTGCGCCTTCACTGACAGTATATTATGATGGTGAGTGAGTGAGTGAGTTTTAGTTTTACGTCCCACCAACAGCTAAGGTCAAGGCCCCCGTCCATAGGGGCTTGAAGAAATAAATGGGCTGCATGATGCTTCCACGCAGAGCTGAATCCGGCCCGCACACTAGTACTGGTAAACCGCTTAGAGGATCTAAGCCTGTCCATGAACCGTGGTGCGAGGCGGACCGCCCATGCTAATAAACCCTATTGGTTTCATTGGGCGACAGGGCTTGAGATGTCATTTCATCTCAATGACGGGTAAAAGTCCCACAAAATTGGAAGCAACGTCTCCAAAATGACCTTTACAGTGTTGACGGGGACGTTAAACCTCAAATCAAACAAACAAACAGCTAAGGTCATATGGAGACGGGACCTCGGTTAAAAGACTCATCCGAAAGTCTGGAGAAGCCCGGGATCGATCCTGGGAACCCTGGTTTACAAGGCTTCTATATTATGATGGTATCCATCTTAGTAACATTTTTGATAAGTTTACTAGAATCCGAGCTACAACGATTCCCTTGCGCTCGTTTCATTTTCCAGTAAGATGAATATACACATCTAGTGTGATGGCCCACATCCATCGGGGTTTTGAGAAACAGATCGTACTCTACGATGCTTTTAACAGAGCTGAAATTGATCGCACATGAATAATGGTAAATCGCTTAGTAAATCTAATGCTGCCTGGCAGGCAAAGTGTTGTGAGTTGGCCCGTTCATTCATATACATGTAACCCCTTTTGGTTTCATTAGGAGGGCAGGGTTTGAGATGTCATTTCATTACACAAAAATATTGGAAATATTTACTACCAAAAGAACGAAAATTTTGATGAAAATTTACAATATTTTTTTCTTATTTTTGTTCCAAACATAGATTGTGGGCACTCGTTAGAACCGCCTCGACGAAGCAGTTCTAACGAATATCTACAATCAATTTATTAGAGCAGGTATAAAGAAAATATTGTTTACCCCTATAAACCCAAGTTTTATCATATGGAATATGTTCTAGAAAAGGGTTATCCTTTGGAAGCAAGGAATACACCAAAGAAGTGAACAATATGGACTGTACATGTTTTCTGGGCCAGACTAGCTAGTTTCGGCCAATTAGGCCTCATCGGTGACCCTCAGATATTTTCAAATTCCACAATGGAATCAATGATCCCAAAGGACAAGAAAATATAATCTACACTATGATGTAGGGCAGGGAGACGTTTTACCGCCGCCACACATTCCCACACACCAGCTGTAGTGAAGTAAAATATGTTCTAGAAAAGGGTTATCCTTTGGAAGCAAGGAATACACGAAAGAAGTGAACAATATGGACTGTACATGTATTCTGGGCCAGACTAGCTAGTTTCGGCCAATTAGGCCTCATCAGTGACCCTCAGATATTTTCAAATTCCACAATGGAATCAATGATCCCAAAGGACAAGAAAATATAATCTACACTATGATGTAGGGTTTGGTGATGTCAAAACTATAAAGGCGTATTTTTGTGATGTCATCTCAATGTCGGGTAGAACCCACAGAATTGGTAGCAACGTCTCCAACATGGACGGGGACGACAAAACGCCAATCAAACAAACAAACCCATATCTTGTGTGACCCACTTTTATGATTTAAGCGGTAAACGCGTGATCACATTTACGACGAAAAATGTTTAGGAAAAGTAAAAAAGTAATAATACATAAATAAAAACCTCCCCCAAGACTTGAACCCCTAGACCTCCATGTTGGCAGACGCGTTACTAGACCCTCTCGACTATACTTCTATGTTACATAAAATTAAGAATAGGACGGTAGCTATCGCCAAGTGTGAAAATACAATTAAAGGCGATTTACCTAAAATATGGACGAGTCCAAAATTATAAGTGCAGTCACGTCTCACAGCGTTTTGAACGACTATAACTATAAAAATCAGTTGATTATAAACAAGAAGACGACTTACCTTCGCTTATAAGCTTATACCAAATGCCAATGAGAATGTAGACCAAAAAATTAAATGTCTTGCGAATTCGAGTGTGCAATCACCAACGTTTCTTGCAAAATTTATGATAAACGTGATTATTTTGATTTTGAGATTGTAAATTTTCTTTTTTGGATGGTGATGTTCCTCGTGCGTCATCTTATGGCGTTAATTCGATTCGCCAGAGTGTGTAGTCATGTAACTGACTTCACACTCGTAATAAATTGTTAACTACTTAATCAGGGTTATCGGTACCATAAACTACGCAAAGCCTTTTCAAAATTTTATAGCCGTCATTCTGATTTAATTTAAAAAAAAAAAAAAAAAAAAAAGCATTGGACTTAAACCTCTTCTGCAACAAGGTCTATCAGAACTGAGTTTTATGGTGACTTAGTATATAAATTCAGACAAATATATAACCGCAATGACTTCAGCACCCAATTGCGTAAAATCATGCTTCGATATTAGATTGGGTGCAACATAAATATTATACGACAGACTGCATGCATGGTAGTTAACCCAAATCACGGTTGACAACTTTGCTTCCCTCTTTAATTGCACGCCGGTGGGTCAGGCCTCAGAATATATGACGGTTCCAGCGTAAAGCCTAACTGAGAATGAGAGAGAGTCTAATTCTATGTAATGTTGGTTTGTGCCTGATACTCTGCCTCTGGTCGGGCCCATCAGAGTCTAACTGTTGGTTTTCTTTTGCTCCAGCATTTCAGTGGTTTCTTGCTGTCGAGTCTGCACCGTTGTTTCATCTCTTTGGTTGTTTGATTTTTTGTGATCACGGAGATTTTGACCTGATGAATTAGGAGGCATTCATGCGGACTGAACAAAATTATTTGTCTAAATCTCAACGGATGAAAGAGAGAGGATTGTGGCCACGTAAAATCGATTTAAGCCCATCAGTGGAATTCGTTTCACTGACCGTTCCAAGGCGGTTCTTCTGTCGCGGTTTATTTTTGTTTTGGTTTGTCTTTGGGTGTTTGTATCGACTACATTATTTTGTTTGGATAGCCAATTGGCCATTTTGTGGGAAAGTAACTGTCCTTTTGGCTTTCCGCTATTTATGTATCCATTAGGGGCTGTTGTTACATGTTTGTGTTTCTTTCCCTTTGGTGTCTCAGATGGGAGCTGTGGGTTAATTGTATCGATTCCAGATCATTACCTTCATTTCCACTTATCAGTCTGGGAATATGTGACGGCCGTTAAAAGTACCCCTGCTCTACATCATAGTGTAGTTTATATTTTCTTTTCCTTTTGGATGATTGATTACATTGTTTAATTATTAAAACAGTTGAGGGTCACTGATGTGGCCTAATTGATCTAGTCTGGCCCAGAAAACATGTACGCTCCATATTTTCTAGTTCTGTGGTGTATTCCTTGCTTCAAAAGGATAATCCTTTCTAGAACATATTATAACTTATACTATCTCAGATCGTATTTTGCGCACGGTGATCGTCTCCTACAGCAGCCAAACTTGAGTATAACAACATTCAAACGACTCCAAGACGAAGATTCCTACAACAGAGCCAACGTAACAAGTACATAAACACAGAGAGAAACGGCAACAGCTCCCCCCCTCCAAGATAACAACGATAAAAGAGATGTAGAAAACTACAAGCTAAAACGATAAAGGAAATGAAGAAAACTACAAGTTGTCAAACCATTCAGGAGCATCAAAACTAGGCAGACAAAAGACATAATATAGAAGTGAAGGCAATGATCAGGAATCGATACAATTAACCCACAGCTCCCATCAGAGACACCAAAGGGCAAGAAACAAAAACATGAGTGAGCGAGTGAGTGTTTGAGTTTTACGTCCCATCAACAGCAAAGGTCATGCGGAGGCGGGACCTCGGTTTAAAGACGCATCCGAAAGTCAGGAGAAGCCGGGGATCGATCCTGCGATCCCTGGTTTACAAGGCGAGTAGCCTAACCACTACACCACGGAGGCTTCTTAAACAAACACAAACATGAAACAACTAGACCCCGATGGATACACCAACATCCAAAACCAAGCGAAAAGGACAGCTACTTTCCCACAAAATGGCCAATTGGCTATCCAAAACAAATAATATAAGCGATACACACACTCAAAGACAAACCATAACAAAAATAAAACCGCGACAGAAGAATCGCATTGGTGCGGTCAGTGAAACGAATTCTACTGGGGGTGGGGGGCTGAAATCGATTTGACGTGGCCACAATCCTCGCCCTAACTTCCGTCGCGATTTAGACAAAATATTTCAGTCCGCATGAAGGCCTCCTATCTCATCAGTGCAACATATCCGTGAACACAAAATCAAACAAACACATAGATTAAATAACGGTGAGGACTCGACAGCAAAAACCACTGAAATGCTGGAGCAAAAGAAGACAAACACTTAGACTCAGATGGAAAATAGAAGTGGAGGCAATGATCAGGAATCGATACAATTAACCCATCAGAGGCACCAAAGAGAAAGAAACACAAACATGAAACAATAGACTCCAATGGAAACACCAACAACGGAAAGCCAAAAGGACAGCTACTTTCCCACCAAATGGCCAATAGGCTATCCAAAATAAAATAATATTAGCGACACAAACACCCAAAGACAAACCATAACAAAAACAAACCGCGACAGAAGAACTGCCTTGGAACGGTCAGCGGAAACGAACCCCACCGGGGGGGGGGGTCTAAAATCGATTTTACGAGGCCACAATCCTCGCCCGACCAGAGGCAGAGCATCATGCACCAACCAAATATACATAAAATTAAATTTAACGCCATTTGTTTCTATCTAAGGTTGGGTGTTAAAATGTCATCAAATTGATATCGAAACAACTGGGTCGCCTGTGCCTTTAGATCGGCGATACCAAATGGCTTCATAGGTGGACAAATTATGCATCGTTCAATTAATTTACAGACCATATTGACCGCCACTATAACTAGGGTGAAGAGAATGTGTGACGGACGTATAAAGTATCCCTGTCCTTCTCAAGGGTGTAGATCATACTGTTTTGGTCATAGGTTTCACTGTAGAATTTTTAAAATATGAGAGGTTTATAATGTGGCCTTATTGGCCGAAACCAGTTAATCCGTCTCCAAACTCAATTTGTGTGTTCAATTCTCTTCATTTCCGTGGTGTATTCCTTGCTTCCCAAACATAACTCTCAGCTGAACATGATGCACCATTTGTAACAAAGGGCAAATTTAATGACACAGTGTGCAGTATTAATATAACAGTTATGGCAATGATCACATGTATTGTACCTTCCATCCAGAACATGAAAGGGAAAAAGGAGAAACACAAAAGCAATGACACAATCATTACAAATAGAAAACTAAAAGGACAGTTTCTTTCAACAAAATGGCAAAACGGCAACCCGCAATAAAATATATAACAAGTACATACACTTTAATTCCGCTATTAAGACCACCTAAAAGTAAGTCTAATTCTGCTTTAAAAAGCTTATTTGGTAGGCTGCAGTTATTCTTTCTTGGTGTTTTCTGCATGTAGTGTCGCCTTGTCAGAGACCATCTTTGGGACTGTTCGAAATGGTTTTAATATAAGAATTTTACTGTACATGCAAATACAAACAACAATAATATATCACAACTAAGCATTGTCCCGAAATGGTCAGTCATTTTTTTTTACTAGTGGCATAAATCGATTTTCCTTGTCCACAATCCTCACATTTGGTTCTGTCGTGGTTTACACAAATAAAGGGAATGCTTTAATTTCACGAGCAAAAACTAAAAACTGAGATTTGTGCTATTGGCGCTTCATTTCAGAATACGTGATTTTGCTTGTGCAATGCATATATGGGAATGATAGCTTAGTTGAAGGAGTGGCTTAGTTGAAGCACTACCACTTTGATCGGATGTCTCAAATTTCTGTTGGCTATAATTAACAAGATGATATCGGAACTGAATTATTCTTTACAAAAGAGACTCAGTCATATCGAGCAGAGTGAATATTATATTTTAGCCACAGTTCTAGCCTGCAGGGTGTGAAGCTGAACATGTTGTTAAGCTATTTTGTTTTTACTTCTGAAAATGAAATGATTACACTTGACCAGTTTTGTTGAGAAAACAGATACTCCTTCCTTGAGATGTCTTTTTTTCAATTTTCTTCCATCAACATCTGAAGGACAAAAGACTTTAGTCGAGGACTGTAAGTGTTTTCAGTCAAGCGGATTACTATCTCCCAGACCCATGCATAGATATTGAAGAAATTCCCGAAATCCCTTTACTTTTTTGCCTGGACAATAGCAAACAACTATCTCAATTGTGTCAACTAGCCAATGTAAGCAACAAGTACACCAGCAGAGACAGCCAGGAACAAATGCACAAGCAGACAGACGTTTCAACAAAGCTGACATGACAGGTATTATTGAGACAAAGGGTTAACACCGGAAATGTCAACAAAGTTATCAATTGCTATTATATACGTATAGCTGTAAATACTTTTGAATCAATATATTTTATGATAATTTCAAACATGAAGGTTGCATTAATCTACTAAATTACTCTTTTCAATTTAATTACATTGCAACAAATATCATTGCAACAATACAGGTCAGTGTTAATTAAATTAACATGATTTTTTCAAATATAATTGTGATTTAATTAATACACTTTCAAAACAATTGACCAAATATCTGCTCTGATTTACGATCGGCTCCATATTTGAAAATTCTTAAAGGGCCACAAACCAAAATCAGAAAAAGTCACTATCCCACGCGCTTGACGTGATGCAGCATTGTACTCACAAAAGAAACAAATTGAATATTTAACTACTGAAATGACACTCTTACATTTAATAACAGATCTTACCTAATATGATGCATGACAGTCATAAATTCGACATTCAGATTCGTGCATTATTTGTATAATGCATGAGTACAGTCTGTCTGTAGTGTACCATTTTAACAGTTGTGGTGCAGACAAGT
Organism: Lucinisca nassula; assembly: GCA_963580285.1. Taxonomy (NCBI): domain Eukaryota; kingdom Metazoa; phylum Mollusca; class Bivalvia; order Lucinida; family Lucinidae; genus Lucinisca; species Lucinisca nassula. The sequence continues at coordinate 59,148,514 of OY757019.1, read as the reverse complement.
TCAGATTTTTTTTTTCAAAAGCAATAAGAAAAATTAAGGGAAGACAATAAACTGGAATCGATACAGTTATTTTTCACTGTCGGTCTAAGAAACCAAATGGGAAGAAAAACACATAAAGCAACTGTTTTACAATTAATAAAACAAAAAGGACAGTTCCTGTTCCCAAATATGAAAAAACGGCTTTCCAAAACAAAACAATTACCAAAACATAAAACTAAGAATATTACCAAGGTATACATACAAAGACATGCATTGACATTATTAAGCCACAACGGAAGGACGCCTTAGAACGCGGTTAGCAACTTTTTCGGCGGAAGGTGTGTGTAGGGGGATGGGCTTAAATCGATTTTACGTGGCCACTAGCCTAGCACTTAGTTCTGCCGTGGTTAAGGGACATGCAAAGTCGTGCATTGACAAAATCAAATGACAACATAATCACCGTCTTGCATATTGGAAAATGCAGTAGAAGTTTCAATGGGGGTAGGGTGGGGGTGGGGATTTAAATCGATTTTACGTGGACCCTAGCCTCGCCCTTAGTTCTGACGTGCTTGTCACTTGAAAGTTGGTCAGTACGCTTAAAGTGTTTAGAAATTAATTTGTGCAATATATAACAGAACATACAAATCAAGCACTTTCGGAGTCGAAACAAAGACAAAGACTCGACAACATTGAATATCTGAAACCTGAAGCAAAAGAAAGCCAAAGAAAGTTGGTGTCCGGTGCACCGGACCAGAGGCAGATAATCAAACACCCAATCGACCAACTTAACAAAGCATGGTTTATTGCAAATTCAAGCTCTTGTACCACTTTTGAACTCTCCAAATTATTAACTTCATGTTTAACTGCCATCAAAAACATGTGATAAAATATTGCGACAAAGTATTCGAAAGAGAAGGTAGAAACCTGTGTTGGTCTATAAAAACATTCTATTGAAGTTTTAAATAAATTGGCATCCAGACAATTTCCTGCTTCAAGTCTGTCTTCTTATGATTTTTCCACCCTTTACACTACACTTCCTCATAATCTTATAAATGAAAACTTAATGATTTAAAATGCACATTTCATAGGAAAGACTCCCTCTATCTTGCATGTAATGTAAGAAATGTTTTTTTTTTTCACTTCTTTTTTCATAAAAATTAGGCTTAATGATTATGTCAGAAAATGTCTTAAGCTCTCGCCTTTCTACTTGACAATATTTATATAAGATTTGGTACTAAATTATTTAAACATGTGGGTATACCGATGGGTAATAATTGCGGACACCTTTTGGGTGATCTGTTTTGTTTTGTTATGAGAGAGATTACATGATGTCCCTTTCTGATGAAAGCCAATCTGAAATCATCGACTTCTAGATATTTGGATGATTACTTATTTATTAAATATTGACAATATTGATGATTTGATCAGTCAAATGTACCCCCAGAGCTTCAGTTAAATAAAGCAAGTTCTTCTGATTCCGAATCCCCGTTTTTGGATTTGGGAGATGGGTTTGTTTCTTGCAAAATCTATGATAAACGCGATGGTTTTGATTTTGAGATTGTAAGTTTTCCTTTTTTTTTTGGATGATGATGTACCTCGGTCGATCCAGTGTCAGGATAATGTGACTGGGTGTGGTATCATGTAATGTGTCTGGGACATGATACTTCAGTGAGGCAGCACTATAAACGTGAGCATTGAGCTCCCTGTCGCAACCAGACACCGTCGTGATATGACTGAAAAATTGTTGAAAGCGACGTTAAACCCGAATTCACACAAACACCTCGGGCGCCATCCTATGGCGTTTATATTTCGCAATTGATTCGATTTGCCAGAGGGTGAAACTGACTTCAACACTCGTAATTAATTGTTAACTGCTAAACTCCTTAATCAGGGTTATCGGTACCATAAACTACGCAAAGCCTTTTCAAAATTTTATAGACGCCATTGTGATTTAATTTCAAATTTCAATATTGGACTAAAATCTCTTCTGCAACAAGGTCTATCGGAACCCGGATTTTATGGTGATTTAATACTTAATTGCAGAAAAATATATAACCGCAATGACTTCAGCACCCAATTTCGTAAATAATTCTTCGATATAAAACGGTTGGGTACAACATACATGTTATACGGAAGACTGCATGCATTGTAGTCTTTAATCGCACACCGGTAGGTCAGGCCTGAGATTCTATGACGGTTCCAGCGTATAGGCTTGTTGGTTGATTTCTTTTGCTCCAGAATTTGAATGGGTTCTTGCTGTCGAGTCCTCACCGTTGTTTCATCTCTGTGGTTATTTGGTTTTTGTGTTCACGGGGATGTTGAGCTTGTGGTTTGTGGGGACGTCGTGCGGACTGAACAAATTATTTTTTCTAAATCGCGGCGGAGGTGGGATGGGCGAATAAATTCTACGATAGTTCTCATCAGTTATATGATGCGGCTCTCTTACCTAGAGGCTATACTCAGCATACTCTCCGTCCTTACATTGATTCTGAAATTAATCATAAACGTCATTTCTTCAAAATATCCTTCATTAATAAGGGTATGGATTTTATAGCTTTGCCCAGTATCTTCCGTGAGAGATCGGTGCTTTCTTCCATTCCTGCTTATTTTCAAAATACTGAAACACCTATAATTTGCTATAAATATAACAAACCTGTTAGATCTATCATTTTTAATTTCAATAAACTTGTTTCAGATCTTGATATTGATACTAATACTCCTGATTCATGTGATTGTAAAAACTCCAAGTATTGCTATCCTGCTGCTGGTCATGTAATTACTGGCAATTTGAAAATTATTCCTGATTCTAGGATAAGGAATATAATTTCTAAAGGACCGAAATATCGGTTTCCTTCTAAAATTGATTTCAGTAAATGTAGAGATGAAATCGCTGCTTCCTTGAATGAATTCGGTAATCGATGGTGTAAGCGATGGTGTACTGGCAATTTGAAAATTATTCCTGATTCTAGGATAAGGAATATAATTTCTAAAGGACCGAAATATCGGTTTCCTTCTAAAATTGATTTCAGTAAATGTAGAGATGAAATCGCTGCTTCCTTGAATGAATTCGGTAATCGATGGTGTAAGCGAGAGTATGTTGAGTATAAAGCCCTAAAGGACTGGAAACTTAGCATTTTAAGACTAGTGAATAAACGCATTTCTTTCTATTCTCAAAATACTAACTTATTACCTCCTAAGCCCAAGACGTCTTTACGTCATCTTAAACTAGGTATTCAAGAATTTCATAAGAAGTTTGTTTTGGCCCCTGCAGACAAGGCCGCTAACAACGTCGTCGTTGTGTGACGGCTCCACTATGTTAACACGCTTAAGCAGGAGCTTGGTGGTACTAAGGCCTATGAACTTCAGCCTTTGGCTGAAGAGAGAGCTATAGTAGATAAACATGTTTGTCTTTCAGCCACCAAGTTTGCTGTGTGTGTTAACGAAGGCCAAGACAAGCTTCCTACGCTATACTGGTTACCAAAACTTCATAAAAAACCTTACAAAGCACGGTTTATTGCAAATTCTAGTTCTTGCACTACCACTGAACTTTCTAAATTATTAACTTCCTGTCTTACTGCTATTAAAACGCATGTAATTAAATATTGTGATAAAGTCTTTGAAAGATCAGGAAGAAATCTGTTTTGGTCTATAAAAAATTCGAATGAGGTTTTAAATAAATTGAAATCTAGACAGTTTCGTGCTTCTAGTCTGTCTACCTACGATTTTTCCACTCTTTACACTACACTTCCTCATAATCTTATAAAAGAAAAGCTTAATGATTTAATTGAATGGGCTTTTCACAGAGAAGATTCTCTCTATCTTGCATGTAATGTCAGAAATGCATTTTTCACTTCTAAAGAGCATAAGAATTATACACTTTGGTCATGTCAGAAAGTGTGTGATGCCCTCACCTTTCTACTTGACCATATTTATATTAGATTCGGTACTAAGTTATTAAGACAAATTGTGGGTATTCCGATGGGTACGAATTGCGCACCTCTTGTGGCTGATCTGTTCTTGTATTGTTATGAAAGAGACTTCATTTTGTCGCTTTCCATTGATAACCAATCTGAAATTATTGAAGCTTTTAGCTCTACTTCTAGATATTTAGATGATTTATTAAATATTGATAATACCTATTTTGATGGTTTGATCAGTCAGATTTACCCCCTAGAACTTCAGTTAAATAAAGCAAATTCTTCTGATACCGAGGCCCCGTTTTTGGATTTACATCTATCTATTGTAGATGGATTTGTTTCGTGCAAAATTTATGATAAACGCGATGACTTTGATTTTGAGATTGTAAATTTTCCTTTTTTGGATGGTGATGTTCCTCGTGCGCCATCCTATGGCGTTTATATTTCGCAATTAATTCGATTTGCTAGAGTGTGTAGTCATGTAACTGACTTCAACACTCGTAATAAATTATTAACGGCTAAACTTCTTAATCAGGGTTATCGGTACCATAAACTACGCAAAGCCTTTTCAAAATTTTATAGACGCCATTCTGATTTAATTTCAAAATTCAATGTTGGACTTAAATCTCTTCTGCAACAAGGTCTATCGGAACCCGAATTTTATGGTGACTTAGTATATAAATTCAGAAAAATATATAACCGCAATGACTTCAGCACCCAATTTCGTAAAATCATTCTTCGATATAAAAAGATTGGGTACAACATGGATGTTATACGACAGACTGCATGCATGGTGGTTAACCCAATCACGGTTGGCAACTTTGCTTCCCTCTTTAATTGCACGCCGGTGGGTCAGGCCTCAGATTCTATGACGGCTCCAACGTAAAGGCTTATTGAAAATTAAAGAGATAATGTTGGTTGGTGCCTGCTGCTCTGTCTCTGGTCGGGCTCATCGGAGTCTAACTGTTGGTTTTCTTTTGCTCCAGCATTTCAGTGGTTTCTTGCTGTCGAGTCCTCACCTTTGTCTCACCTCTGTGGTTCTTTGATTTCTGTGTTCACGGAGATGTTGCACTGATGAGTTAGGAGGCCTTCACGCGGACTGAACAAATTATTTGTTTTCTAAATCGCGACGGAAGTAAGGGCGAGGATTGTGGCCACGTAAAATCGATTTAAGCCCCCCAGTGGAAATCTTCCACTGACCGTTCCAAGGCGGCTCTTCTGTGGCGATTTATTTATGTTGTTGTTTGTTACTTACTGTGTGTATCACTTGTGTCTTTTAATTTTGGATGGCCATATGGCCATTTTGTGGGAAAGTAACTGTCCATATGGCCTTCCTTTGTTTAGGTTTCCATTATGGTCTGGTCGCTTAATGTTTGTATTTCTTTCCCTTTGGTGTCTTTTATGGATGGAGTAAGTTAATTGTATCAATTCCTGATCTTTGTTTTACTTCTACTTTGTGTCTTTTCATTGACCGTTCCAAGGCGGTTCTTCTGTCGCGATTTATTTTGTTATGTTTTTTCTTTGAGCGTTTGCATCGCTTATATTATTTTGTTTGGGATAGCCAATTGGCCATTTTGTGGAAAAGTATCTGTCCTTTTGGCTTTCCGCTATTGGTGTTTCCATTAGGGTAAGTTGTTTCATGTCTGTGTTTCTTTCCCTTTGGTGTCTCTGATGGGAGCTGCGGGATAAATTGTAGCGATTCCTGATCATTACCTTCACTTCTATCTAACAGCCTGTTCGCCGGAATCGTTATAGTGCCTGAGAGCCGACCTGACTGCGTGCAGTTAAAGAATGAAGCAAACATTGTGATACGTTGTAACATGCAGTCTTGTCGTATTACATTTACACCGTGTCCAATCTTTTAAATGAATAAAGATATTTCAGAAACCGATCGAATCATAACCCAAATCCTATACCAAACATCAAAGGGGAAGATGGACAAACAACAAAATCATACGCGGCATGCCGAGTTATTAGCTCTTTCCCAAACAGAAGAATGTTTTTTTTTTCTCTTAATTGAGTACTAAAATCATTGCATGTATATAATCTTCCTGAATTTATATACTAAACGTCAGCATAAAATTCAGGCCATGTTCCAACAATGAATTTAAACTAAATCGAAATTACGTCTATGAAATTTTAAAACGTTTTATGGAGTTTATGATACCGAAACCCTGATTTAAAAGTTTAACAGTTTATGATTTATTTTGAGTGTTGAAGTCAGTAACATGACACTTCGTAATTTATTATGCTCCGAAGAACGCTCATTTTACAGATACACTACAACCAGATGATATGAAGTGTTATAAAATGTGTTGCATCTATAGGGTTATAGTGTAATCCGTGCAGTGTGATTAGTAACTTAACACAATAATGCTTGATAGTCTAATTTCTAAAGCTGCTGTACACACCAAAAATGTGAGGATCAGTATTGTATTGTCGTAAAATGTTGCGAACCACAAAATGCATGTATTCTTGTATCGGGCATATTATTCAATCATTTGTCTAAGCAGCATCACTGTAACTGTAATATCTTTCCTATATATTATAATTTTATTATTATATGATAACACATGAGTTGTAAACATTATGGCTACTTCTAAACTGTAATTATATAGTTTTTGCAATGAAATGTCCAATTAATATCAGATCGTGTATAATCAGAAATATTTTAACATTTTTATAAACAATGACGGAAAATGCAACAATACTAGTTTATCAACAACGATATAATTTAAAGTATTGCACATTGTCAGGCCTCTGGTTGTCAAACAGTTACCCTCACAGTGGTACTTCCAATTTGTATCTCACATAAGTAGAAGATCCTTATATTATTTTACTTAGAGCAAAATGTCTTGAAGTTCTGATGCACTCGAAATGTAATGCAACTTTGTGACAGTAATATATTGCATGAAACTTCCGTTAACCCTTTTTGTACCAAATGGGATCGTCCTCCTTATATATAGCAGGGGTCCATTTCAAAATTTAGGGGTGTCAGATTGTGTTTTCTTCAAAATCTATTTGGTAACTGACCGAACGTTTTGCAAACAGTGTAGGCCCTGATCAGACGCCGCGTTCTGCGGCGTCTGATCTGGGCCTGCACTGTTTGCCAAGACCCCTTTAGGGGTTTCCGGTACTATTTGGGTTAACTGTATGCATTGTCGTTTGATTTGTTTTCATGGTGGTGACAGCATCTGCTGCTGGTACAACAAGTATTAAAATTAGCAGCGTCAAAGGGCCACGAAATGAGTTTGTGCCGCGTCAAATGAATCGCGAATTTCGTTATAACGCGGGTCGTCTGTGCTTTCAAATTTGTCTATTTTGACACTACAAATCGGCAACCATCTTGTCGTAAGAACGTAAAACAAAATGAACATAGGTCGTGACAAAGTACAAAATGTGAATTGTATGCGGCCAAATATGGCCTGCCTGCCATCTGTTTGTATTATCAGCAATTCCTTTTTGGAAATAGGGAGTATTGTAAAAGGAATTAAAAGGACACGTCCGAAAAAATGGCGTCTTGCGTTGGGGAACGTCAATGTTTTTGTAACGTCACATCCACCAACGTTAACGTCATCTTCACTTTGGCGCCTGTGTGTGTGTGTATGTGTTTGTGTTTCCAACGTGTAGGAAGACACTTAACTTTCCATTTCAAACCACTTTAACGTTTATAATCTGATTTTACGCTCAGATTTCTAAGCCAGACAATCCTGACTTCTAGTAGACAGTTCAATTTGTGGACATTGACTTTATATTAATGTTTTTCATAGCACAATCAAGCGTGTCGGTCCTCCGCCATATGAACGCGTACCGAATATTTCACAATATAAAGTCAATAACCTATAAATCGTTGTTCCATAACCACAGAAAAGTGACCTTTAGTGAAAATAAATGGATTCTGTAGGAGCAAGTTGCCCATGTGAATGTTTCGCCAGCAAAATTGCAACAACTGTGTCGTCACCTTTTATGTAAGTTTCTGCCAACTGCTGATTGCATGAATGCATTTCTATGATACCGTTTATAGCACAAACAACGAGTTTCTGTCTTGATGTATCTGCAACAGGTTTCAATATCATTTTAATGTCATTTTTCATATTGTACATCATGTAAAACAACGTCAATGTTTAAGTGTCTTTTTAAAATATGGATGTCTTTCTTCATTTTCTGCGGTGGGTCCAGCATTCTGGAGGACAGTGTAAGACTGATCACATAGAATAGCATCCAGTTTAGCATTTAGCTATCAATTTTTAATTAGTAACGGTGTGCACACATACGACACAACTTCAGACTAGTTGCGTGTAGGCTCCAGTGCGACTAGCCCATCAGGTATAAGTCTTCCGTCACGTTACCTTATCCTTGTGAACACCCTTGCAAACCAAATTTCTTATTGGGAAATGTGGGGTGTGCGAGCATTACAGAAGCCTCCATGGTGTAGTGGTTACTGGGGTCCTGGTTTCGATTCCGGGCTTCTCCAGACTTTGGGATGAGTATTTAAATCGAATGACCTTAGTTGTTGGTAGAAAGTAAAACTCAAGAACATACAATGGTATAAATTATTTTTCTTCGTAGTTGATTTGGTTATCGGTTTAAGTGCCTTTACAGGTCGATATTTGGGACTGCAGTTAAGACAATTATCATACAATTTCATCTGCAAAATGCTACCAATAGGGCCACGAAAACGCACCTTTATATCACATGGTTGTGTTATTACAGACTCAGCAAACGCCCTTGGGCCTAGTTAAATGGCACTTTCAGTGTTAGAGAGAAGTGCATAGAGGATATTTACTTTTTTTGCGGTGGAAACCAAAATTATTTCATCGAGTGTGTTGAAAACCTCCAAATTTTGTCGAGTGTGAAGCACGAGTTAAAATTCGGATGTTTTCAACACACGAGATGAAATACTTTTGGTATCTGCCTTAAAAATACATTTTCTTTTTACTTAATAATTTATTAGGACACTTACCGTAATTGATCGATCGAATCGTACGTCACGAGTTTGACCCGGCTATGATGTCACACTTGTCAGTTTCGAAACACGAACAGATCGCCATTTTGAATACAGCATTTTTACAGTTCAAAGGGTGCTTTTCAGAGTATTTTACATAATTATTTTGTCGATAACGTATGACTTTTGGCAAGAAAAAGAAGTCCGGGCTGCTACTGTGAAAATGACAAGGTCTTGTTATTTTTCGCAGTGTGAAAATATTTTCACAGTGTGAAAACATCATTTTTATTTGTTTCGGATATGCATTGGTTTCACTGCAAAGTATAAAATAACTATGCATATCAAACATGCCTACGTATATGTGGATCTCTTATATGTGGACTTTACTCCTAGAAGCCACTTCGTTGACATTTGTTAATAGGCCGTTTCAGTGCACTTTATAACGTAAAAGGTCTAATCGTCTTTGCCTCTTTCACAACTGAGTTTTCCATCTTTGAACTTGGGAACGCCCTCCTATTAAATAATAGAGGGTCTGAGATTATGCGTGTTATACGTCCCAACAACAGCTAAGGTCACATGGAGCCGGGACCTCGGTTCTAAGACTCATTGGACAGTTTGAAAATACCCGGAATCGAACCTGCGTCATCTGCTTTACATGGCGAGTGCCTCAACCACTACACCGGGCCCCCGCCCATAGGGGCTTGAAGAAATATATGAGTTACATGATGCTTCCACGCAGAGCTGAAATCGACCCGCAAACGAGTACTGGTAAACCGCTTAGAGGATCTAAGCCTGCCCAGGCAAAGCAGTGCGAGTCGGTCCGTCCATGCTTATAAACCCTATTGGTTTCATTGGGCGGCAGGGCTTGAGATGTAATCTCAATGTCGGGTAAAAGTCCCACAAAATTGGAAGCAACGTCTCCAAAATGACCTTGTTGACGGGGACACTAAACCTCAAATCAAACAAACAAATCAACCACTACACCACAGAGGCTTCTAATAATCATTATCAGGAAGGTATGCAGTGTAGATCTGGATGAGATGATTTTTCGCTGTTTGAACAGGTATTTGTAACAGCTACAGGGTAGAAAGGATAATAATTATCACTCTGTCGTTAAATGTGGCCTATAATTTATTAAGCATAAATCGATGTAAATAATTAAGCGAGATACGTTACAAATTTAGAAAAAGACATTGATTTTCTCAAGCTGGAATTAAAATGTATCTCATTTCAAAAGAGTCTTAAATGTCACATGATGATAAATATACCTTGCAATATAAAACAAAACCATATCTGGGTTCACATCGGCATCTTGCATGATATTCAAGGATATAGAAGCACACATAAGCCGTGGTGTGTCAGACTGCCAACACCGTCGAACTTCAATGGCTCGATCATCCTTAGACGCGCACCCGACTGAGCGCTTGTATGGATGGATGCGTGGGTGGAAGGATGAGAAGGACATACGGAAGGAATGAGTGAGTGAGTGAGTGTTTGAGTTTTACGTCTCACCAACAGCGAAGGTCAAACGGACTGATGGGACCTCGGTTTAAAGACTCATCCGAAAGCCTGGAGAAGCCCAGGATCCTGCGAACCCTGGTTTACATGGCTACTAGCATAACCACTACACCGCGGAGGCTTCTACGGGCGGGAGGATAGATAGATAGATAGATAGATAGATAGATAGATAGATAGATAGATAGATAGATAGATAGATAGATAGATAGATAGATAGATAGATAGTTTTATCTTTGGTGGCATTTTCCACCGTTTGTCTAACCTAATAAGTTAAGAGAGGTCAATTTCGAAATATAAGAGTAGTCAGATTTTGTTTTGTTTATGCATGTAATGTTTACAGAAATATAGTTTAGCAAAATAGAGTTGACTCAGATCAGACGTCGACTTCTGCGGCTTTTGATCTTGGTCTACACTGTTTGCCAATGTGGAGTGTTGTGGTGCAGTGGTAAAGCATCGGATTTGGGATCGAGTGGTAGCCGGTTCGATCCCCGCAAGCGCCACGTGTTGTTTCCTTGAGCAAGAAACTTTAACCACATTTCCTAGTCCTGGTTCCTACCCAGGAAAAGAGGGCCACATGGAAGATAAGTACTAGTACTAAATGTGTTACCCTCTATAAATAAGGTCGATTATTATTATTATTATTATAAATAGGACGCTAGGCATAATTATATGGATGAAGAGATTAATTAAATGTTATAATGAAACTGTACATATTGGCCACCAATGTCATTATACTGAAAACAAATGACAGGTGTTTGACTGGGTTAAACTCACTTTGTATTTATTTGTCTAGGTACAAAATGGTCATAATTGGGTACGAAATGACTAAAACCTCGTGGCAGAAAAAATAGGGTACGAATTGACCATACCTTGTACCAAATGACCAAAGTGGGTACGAAATGACCAAATTGAAAATAGAAGTAGGGAAGACATGACCGAAATCGAAATGACTTGGGTACGAATTTGACTTGGATACGAACTGACCGGTTACCCTTAGGGTTAGCAATAGCGCCAGACATGGCGAAAACATGCCTGTATATATAATTCTGACCGCCTTGGCCCCACTTTTATGCAGCAAAATTGTGGTTTATGGGTGTAAACCCTATTTTTCTTGTTTCTGCTCTAAAACATAGATTTGGGTACAAGTTAGAATCGATGCGAATCTAACCTGTACCCACAATCTCTATCATGAGCAGAAATAAGAAAAATATCGCAATTTTTCATGTTACAATTTTCGTGTTTTTTTTTTTTTTTTTTTTTTTTGTTTTTTTTTCGGACTTGAAATTTTACAATGTATTTTTATAGGCGTGTTTTGGAAATGTAAAACTGCATATTCGAGTATATTTTTTCTGTCTTCAATAACATTAAGGTGCACAATGTCTCCGATTTTTTTTTCTTCTTTACTCAAGCAATGCCTTTGTTTTGAGTATAAATGAGAAAACTATCACAAATTTTCACCAGGAAATATTAGTTTGCGCGGTATAAAAGAAAGTAGCATGTCACATGCATGTGTTATCGTCATTACGAAACACGCCTATAGAAATACAGAGCACATTTTCTCGCCGAAAAAATGAAGACATTAAGATGAAAAAATGTGATTGTGATTTTTTTTCTTATTTCTGCTCAAAATATAGATTGTTGGTACACGTTTCTAACGAGTACCCACAATCTATATTTCAGAGCAGAAATAAGAAAATAAGGTTTACCCCCAAAGCCCCAGTTTTACTGTATAAAAGTGGTGTTCAAGGGGGTCAACATTATATAGGCGTTTTTTCGTGATGGTAATGCGTAATCCAGGATTGAGGATTGTGACATTGTGCTTGACCGTTGAATTATACCCTAAGTTCGTGGCAAAGCTTTTCTTGAATAACTCGATCTATGCAATGCCCTAACTTTTCTTAGGCACTATAACTGAAATAGCATACTTCACACATAACGGGTTTTCACAGGAATTTCTACACGTCCACATTTGCGTGTTACGTTTTGATTGAGAACATTTCAAGTTTTAGACTATGTGAAAACGTAAGATGTGTTTTGATTATTTTGCATACAATATTAAAATTTTACCTTTAACAGATGATTTCATAGTTTCTTTGTAGAAGTTGTTCGTTTCACTCTTGCTAACTTGGTAGACCTTTATTTGCTTAGAGTGATTTATGTTATGCCTCGGAGGGGCATATTGCTTCTGCATGGGTTATCCGTCCGTTCGACCGTTCGTCAGTTCGTTTGTTTCCTATTATGCATAAAATATCTTCTTAACCGTGTATGCTGGGGTTACATCTTATTTATGATACTTTCAAAATTATAACTGAAAATATCTCAAAAAGGCATTAAGCTAGAGCGTTGAAAAAAAAAGTGAGTAGATTGGTAGTGATGTGTAGATTATCTGATAATTTTAGAATAAATTCTGACAAAATACTTCTTGAGTTATGGCCATTGTAAATTTGGTCAAAATATCTCAAAAAATGTTAGAGGTAGAGCCTTAAAACTTGGTGGCTAGATTGACTTTTGATGAATGGATGACCTAATTAACTTTTGAACACACACACACACACACACACACACACACACACACACACACACACACACACACACACACACACAATACTTCTACAGTTATGGCCATGTGCAAATTTTAACATTTTTACATTTTCAGCTAAAGATCTCAAAAAACTGTTGGAGCCAGTGTCTTGAAACTTTGGTAATAGATTGCTAGTGATGAATAGATGAGCTGGTCAATTTTTTTAATAAATTCTGAAAACTGCTTTATCAGTTGTGACAGTTTTACCTTGCCAGCAAAATATCTAAAAAATGTTGGAGCTAGCTAGGGCATTGGAATTAAATGAACATATTGTAATGATAAGTACATTACTTGATTAGCTTTTGAATTTATTTTGAAAATATTTCATGAGTTATGTTCCCCTGTAAATTGTGGCTTTTTACCTTGTCAGCAAAATATCTTAAAAACTGTTGTAGTTTGAAACTGAAACTTTGTGAATAGACTGGTAGTGACAAATAGATAACTTGATTAACTTTTAAATAAATTCTGAAGTACAATCTTCATGAGTTATTTCCCATTGGTAATATGGGCATTTGTACCTTGTCATCAAAATTGCATCTAGAGTCTTGGAACTCGGGAATAGCTTCATTACGATAACACACCCGTGCGACATAATGCATTTTTACATCTCCAAAATGGCTACTTTTCTGATGAAATTCCGTGATATTCTTCTTATTTATACTGCTAACATAGGTTGTGGGTACTCGATAGAACCGCCCCATTGAGGCGGTTCTAACGAGTACCCACACCCTTTTTATTGGAGCAGAAATAAGTAAAATAATGAATACCCCCGTAAACCCCAGTTTTCTCTGTATAAAGTGCGGTTAGGGGGTTGTTCATTTCACGGACCTGTTCACGTGATGTGATAGTGATAAATAATTTTCCAAATAGATTTTGAAGAAAACACAACCTGACATCCCTAAATTTTGAAATGGACTCCTGCTATATATAAGGAGGAAGATTCCATTTGGTACAAAAAGGGTTAACTTTTTGAAAAAGTCTGACAAATACTTCATGAGTTATGTAAATTTGGGCGTATTTACCTTGTCGGCAAACTATCTGAAACAATGTTGCATCTAAGACCCGAGGGAACAAATTGGAAGTGACAAGTAAAGGATCTGATTCTCTGTTGAAAAAAAAAACAAAACAAAAAAACCTCTGAATAAAGTTTGATTTTTAAGCGAAATATCTCAAACACTATATAAGCAAGAGCCTTGTAATTAAGCAAAAAAGAAAAAAATAATAAAAAATTAAATAGATTTGCACTGGTCAGCAGATGACCTTATTAACTTTTGAAAAAAAAGTTCTGTAAAATTGTCCATGAGTTATGACCCTTTGCAAATTCGGGCATGTTGTCCTTACGGTTCTTTGTAAATTTGGACGTATATACATGATCATCAAAATAAAAAAAAAAAAAAAAATGTTGGAGCTAGAGCATTGGAATCAGGTAAATGGATTGGTCGTGATGAACAGATGACTCGATTAACATTTGAAAAATCTCGACTCGGTGAGTTATGGCCCTTTGTAAATTTACGTCGACAATCGAGTCACTGGGCTGTGTCTTATATCTTTTCCTGTTGGTATTTACTAATATCATAAGCTGCCTTCACATGACAGGTCCGTGTAATAATGAACACCCTTGTACGTCAATATCTGGGTTGTTTTATCAAGACATACATTATTCGTTTAGTTCGGTTCTGTATTATAGGACGCGGGTGTCCGTGAGGCGGTTCTAGTGAACACCCGCAATCTGTATTTGTAGCAGAAATGCTCTGGTATGTGCAGTTTGTTGGAAGTTTGAGAATTCTGATCATTCAGCTCATCAGGAGCACTTGAATCCCTACAGTGTGAGTTGCTGTTATATTAGACAGGGAGGCTAATTCTAATCTAGACTGCAACCAAACGTAGTGGAACTGTCTGTTCCCGTCATGGCGTTTTTAGTGGTAGACCGCAATAAGACGACGCTGTGAACCAGTCTGATCCCAGCAGCGCGTTTATTCAAACAGTTAAGTCGGGGTGTGATGATACCGCAAACTGAAATCAGTTTGGGTATAGCAGTCGCAAATAAATTTTGAAGGGCGGGTCAGTTCAGGTGTTGTCAATATATGGTATATTCGAGTCCACAACAACCTTTCGCATGTTTTTTTTTTTCACTTTAGCCAGAGATTTGTGTCAAATAAACGGGTGACTGGGTTTACTGCAGGGTCACTGATGAGGGTCACTGATGAGGCCTAAATGACCGAAACTAGCTAGTCTGACCCAGAAAACACGTACACTCCATATTTTTCAGTTCTGTGGTGTGTTCCTTGCTTCCAAAGGATAACTCTTTCTAGAACATGTTTACCTTTTTGTTAACAAAATATTCGAAAGCCAGTTCCACTCTGCCAATCTTATCTGCTACTACTATACCAACTCAGTACACGGGAGGGACAATGTGCAGCAATAAAACGTACATGTCGGAGTGTGCATTTTTGGACCAGACTAGCTATCTTCGGCTAATAAGTTCTCATCAGTGACCTTCGAATCAATGATCCAAACAAACTACAAAATATAATCTACACTACGATGAAAAGCAGGGTGACTTCGTAAGACCCTCGCACTTTCCTAGCTGTGGTTAAGTTAAATGCGTTCTGAAAGATGCGTGAAGTACTCTATAGAAATGAAAATTGTAGAATGAGCATTTTGGTCGACTGAATTTCAATCGATCCAAAGTTATAAAGGGCAGAAACTGAATTAATGCTCTTGCCACGTGACTATAACTGATTTGGGAAAAAAAAAACAAGGTCATGATTATTAACAGAGAAAAGTTGCACTATTATTTTCGATCAAGGTCGTTGTTATTAATAGCAACTAGTCGCACTATTTTCTTCGACGTTACATGTAGGTCAGTGTTGCGTGTGGCAAACACTGTATACCCAGATCAGACGCCGCGAAATGTGGCGTCTGTACAGCCAGCTACTATGGAATTGTCTCAACAGTTAAACTGTTTGAAATAGGTGGCAGTATTCCTACAAAGAATTATATTACGAGTACTATCCCTTACAACCCTAAACCCGATACAGATAGTTATGCAAACAGTGTTGAGTCTGATGTGCTGGCCATTTTATCGGGCTATATATTGCTTACCATTCAGCTAGACACACTATTTTGCAGAATAGACGTGTCCAACTCCAGTGATGGAAGAGTGCACTCCAGAAACTCAAGGATGGGAGGGTTTGAAGGTAACTATATCAAACCACTGACCTCGCTGATTGGCCGATTGTCTCTGAGTGCAGTCTTGGAACGGGTTTGAAAGAGGGCTGGTTTGGAACCTTAAATTCTTGTACCTAATGAAAACAGTGTAGACCCTGATCAGACGCCGTGTTTTGTTGCGTTTGATCTGGGTCTACACTGTTTGCCGAACCGAACACATGATTCCAGTCAAGAATAACTCTCTTATATGTACGCAGCACTCTGACCTCATAGTGGAACAAATAACACGGCTATTTAGAGTCGATTGTTTGTCAATCGATCCCAAAATTAAAATGGCGTCTGCCATATCCCTAGAAGTAGCATTTTTAAGATGAATGTTTGATTTTTTTTCTTATTTTTCAGTCCAAACAAGGATTGGGGTGCTCGTAAGAACTGTCTCGTCGAGGCGGTTCTTACGAGTACCTTCAATCTATGTTCTTGCGCTAGAAGAAGGGAAATAGTGAAACCCCTGTAAACCCCATTTTCTCTATATAAAGTGGGTGATTTGCTTTACCTTATCCCAAAAGCAGTTGCAAACGATAGCCCCGCCTAGTCAATCTTATCTGTAATACGGAAGTCAGTGACAAGTGTAAATCGGTTAAAAAAGACCTATCGATTATATATAATTTAAACCACGGTTAAAACAATTCATTTAAATATGCAAATGAGATACATGTAGTGGGGCGTGCAGCCGAAATCGGGGACAAAATTACATCTAGGCATTATCTAGGATTTATCGATTCATGCAAATTCATGCGCCCTTTATGCAGATGATGCAATCATGAATTAAAATACCCACAAGTTGACAACTACACACTACGAAAGGTTGATACCTTATACATAAAAGTATATTTGCGTATCATAGTATTCATTTAGCGTGGGTGTGGATCCACGCAGACATAGAACCCATAGAAACGTTTAAGGCAGTTAGCCGTTTGGCCTGCTCTCTCTCTCTCTCTCTCTCTCTCTCTATCTCTCTCTCTAGCACATACGTGCAGTCCAGTCTAGCCTTCAGGGGTGGTTAAGTGCAGCAATTCTCATAACAGTTGAGTTGAAACAGTTTTGTCATTTGGTCATACCATTTGATATATTCTAATTTCCTCTGTTTTATAACATTGATTAAGAATACGCCTAAGAGCGGTTCTAATGAGCAAACGCAATTTACGACTGTAGCAAAAGTGAAACTAACGCACAGTACCTCTTCTAAACCCCACTAATTTTATCGTTTTGCGTATGTATAAATTGGATTTGCAAGGATGTTAATTACAAGCCTTACAAGAATTCATTACAAGCCTTTTTATTTTAAACATTCCGACGACACATCCGTGTGACATAGTGCAATCTTTCATATATCAAAAATGGCTACTTTTCGATGAACATTTGCGATATTTTTTCTTGTGGGCGTTTCGTTAAAACCGCCTCAATTAGGACCCACAAACTGTGTCTTGGAGCAGAAATAAGCAAAACTAGAACGCGCAGTCGATGGCACGCCATCACAAATCCCCGGATAAGTACCAAATAACATATATAATGCTATGTTCCCACTATCACGATTCGCGCCACGATTGCAATCGTGTTATTAATCGTGGATTAATCGTGGTGATCCTATCAGATCTGATCAGATCTTGAGGTCAGTCGTGGCAATCGTGTTAATCGTAGAAAATTTTTGAACGGTTCAAAAATTTTCCACGATCAACACGATCGCTTGTCAAATCGGGATCATCGTATCACACCGTGTTGCATCGCAACAAAGCGCGACGGATCGCATCTAATCGTGCTTCCAAATCGCGGTGATCGGGGCCAATCTTGGACATAACAAACCCCGCGTTCTGTTGAGATGGGTTACGATCTCACAAGATCTGTCATGATTTGTTACGCACTGTCGGGTGCGATTGCTCAAGACCAGTCACGAATGACTCGTGATCAGATAGGAGATGATACGAGGAAATGCGATTAGATACGAGTAGGCTACGTTTTTATACGAACGTTCACGATCTATTACGAGTTCTCAAGATTTAATGCGAGTCATTCTGCGATCTGCTCATGAGTTTGTGAGTGAGTGTATTTCAGTTTTACGTCCCAACAATAACTAAGGTCATACGGAGACGGAACCTCGGTTTATAGATTCATCCGAAAGTTTCGAGAAGCCCATGAACGGTCCTGCAATCCATGGTTTATACAGGCCTTTGCTAGTATTTTTAAAGCCTTTGAAAGATGCCACCCAAGGGTAATGGAAACTAAGAATGGAAAAGGCAAGCCTGAACCATTCCAGCCAGAGACATTGCCACATTGCCATCATCCGCAACTCCTACCCTCATCAATGGCTGAGGCTCAGTGTTCATGCTGTAAAAGTTCAAGAAACAATTAAGTCCATGGTCAGTCCGGCTGTATATATACCAGTCGGGGTGAAGTCGTAGCTCAAATCGTGATCGCCCTCGATCATGATCTTGAAGAACATCGAGACGACAGTCGTATGCTATCGTAACAGAGCGCATCTGCTCGTGATGAGCGTATAAGAACGTATCTGCACGTATCAGATCGTTCCAATTCGGGGTACTCGATCGTGATGATCGTTTCAGATCGAGACTAAGTCGTAGACTCGATCGCAACAATCCTATCGGAACGCATTTGATCGTATTTGAACGTGGGAGCAGACCGTGGCTGATCGTGATGCCAGTATTTGACAAATCGTGATTGGATTGCATACGAGCGCGACGAATCGCACCAGAACGTACTCTCATCGTCTCGTAGCCAAACCTGAACTTTAAGAGAATATTCCACGACCAGCTACGAATGGCCAATCGTGACGTTCGTAACGGATCGCACGACAGTGGGAACCTAGCATAAATACCAAGCAACATATTTCAAAAGAAAAATATGTATACATATGTCATTTCTTTACTTCTGTAAAGTTTGACATCAAACACAATCTGCAAAATTGACTATGCAATTGAAGGTTTTTGACATTTAACATTCTGACCGCACCCTCAGGGCCAAAATCTTACCCCAGGGTCAAAATTTTACTTGTAACCCCCTCCCAGCATCCAACATCCGACTACTGGGGTCCCAACCAAAATTCCGTTCAATATGTTTTACATAATTCATTACTCATTTCTTCTGCAAAGTTTGGTATCAAAATCTGTAAAAATTGACTTTGTAAATCCATTTTATTGATATTCGACCTTTTGACCCCTCTCCATGGCCCCTGCGGGCGGGGCTTAAAATAAATCATTCTTGCACACCCCACGTATGTAAACAACCCACATACCAAATTTGGTTGTATCCCGGTTTACAGTTCATAACGGACGAGGCGATTTTAATATCCCAGACTTTTTTTTAACGTGGGGATAATAACGATATTCCTGTAAACCCCAGTTTTCTCGATATGGTTTCGAGGGGTGTTCATTTCACGGACTTGTTCACACGATGATACGTGCGGTCTCGCCCGAGGCTTTGCTGCTCTCATACACGACCTGAAACTCATCTCATTACAAGTAAATGAAAGCAGATTTATCAAAACAAATTTATGGTAATAACTATTAAAATTATTTTGATGTAGGTTAATGTTCCTATATATCTTCAGTTTTAGAAAGATCACACGATGAACACATAAGAGTCTTATACATTAAATAATTCAAACGACCAGGTGCTTGAAAGTAAACGGAATGCTACAACAGAAAAAAAAAACTTTCGCCTGACGTTTAGTGGCTTTCCTAAAAACAGCCTTATTCTGATGTATTACGACAACATCCCCATGTGTTACTATGACATCGTTCATATTCTAGAACTAGCATCTTTCTGACGTTTTTTTTCTTGTTTTTAGTCAAAACATAGATTTGGGCGATTTTGACGGATGCCAACAAGCTATGTTTTTTCCTTAGAACCGACTCATTGAGGCAGTTCACGTGGACAAGTCCGTGAAATTAAGACCCCCATTAACCCCAATTTATATAGAGGAAACTGGGGTTTAAGGGGGTAAACATTATTTTCCTTATTTCTGCCCCAAGACATAGATTGTGGGTACTTGTTAGAACCGCCTCAATGAGGCGGTTCTAACGAGCACACAAAACCTATTTTTGGAATATAAATAAGAAAAATATCAAAACATTTCATCAGAAAAAAATACCTTTATTTCAGGTTTGGAAAATGCACAATATCACACGTGTTATCGTAATGACCAGCCAATGTTTTAGAGCAGAAATAAGGAAAATAATGTTAACCATTGTAACCAAGTCCTACCAATTAAAGTCTCCGTGTATTGGTGAAACTCACATCACGCTTATGTGACTCTTATTTGTTCATCGTGTGATCCACAGAGTTAAACTACAGTCGAACTTCAATGGCTCGAACACCTTTGGAACCTCGGAAATCTGTTCGAGATAGGGGTAGTTCGAGCCTCTGAGGTTCCTGTCAGGAGGCATAACGAGATACTTTTAGACATCCTTTCGGTGTTCTATAATGAAAAATGAGTACACACAGCATACATTTGCAAGATATAAGACTAAAATCTCCTTAATTATCCCCCACTATTTCTTATGTAGAGGATTTCGCTAAGGGATCAAGAATGGGTTCGACACATCCATGGTGAACGAGCCATCGGTGTTCGAGCCATCGCAGTTCTACTGTAGCACCTTCTCCTACCTGCAGATGCGGTACAAATATGGAAAATGTCCAACATGGTAGAAACACAACTGCAACATCTTGTTTCATTCCATTTTCGTATGGAATGTTTCATATTTACCTCTGAACCATTTGAAATGGCTTCGAGGAATAGCTGATGTTGAATAGCTACTTCTGGAACATTGTTTCTTTGTTTGAATTTAGGTTTTCATCGCGGTCCCCATCGGGCTTGATAGCTCAGTGATTAGTGCACTATCCTCTGACACTAGAGGCGCCCGGTTCGATCTCCAGCAGCGGTGAAAAAATTCGGTGTCCTGCCACCCAAGCACACCAACAGGGTTTATATACTGGGAGGGGCACGACTTGCACCACTTTGCCTTGGTAGGCTTAGACCATCTAAGCGGTTTACCAGTACTCATGTGCGGTCGGTTTCAGCTCTGCGTGGAAGCATCATGTAGCCCAATCTATTTCTCCAAGCCCTGTTCAGGAGCTTGAATGTCCAATCCCGCTGTGAGAAAATGCAATAAAAATACGTTTAATCTGATATGAAGTGGGTTTTGCGCCTCCGCCCATCGGCGCTTCCAGAAATAGATTGCCCTGCGTGGTGCTTCCACGCAGAGCTGAAACCGACAGAACATTTGAATACTGGTAAACCGCATAGGGGGCCTTAGCCTGTCTAGGGAAAGCGGTGGAAGCCGAATCGTCTAGCGGGTTTCTTTGGGCGGTAGGGCTTGAGATGCTCTTTCATCTCGATGTCGGGTAAATGTCCAACGAAATTGGAAGCACCGTCTCCAAACTGAACCTAAAAGTGTTGGCGGGGACGTAAAAACCTCAACACAAAGAAGTGTAGTGGGGTTAACAGAGGTGATGTTACCTACTGTCAAACGTGAGAAAAGCTTCTTGAAATAAGTGATAGGGACCTACACATTATTTCTTGCCCAAGGCTACTTCAATGCATTACGAATAACACATCCTTGCAAAATTGTGCATTCTTTCTCATCTCCAATGATAAAAACTGTGACAGTATCCTTATTTATACGCAAAACATGGGTTGTAGATGCTCATTAGAAACGCCTCATTGGGGCGTTTCTAACCGTTATCCACAACCTATGTTTTGGAGCGGAAATAAGAAAAATAATGTATACCCCTGTAAACCCAGGTTTTCTCTATACAAAGCCCTTTTTATTATTTTTACGTGGGTGTTCATTACATGGACTTGTATTGGACTCTTCTACAGGTTTACGAGGCGCAAAGAGTCTAGGTCTGGGGAGACTGCGCTTTGTGTAGATGCTGCAAAAATGCAGCTTGCAGAGATCATTTGTCTGTTTTAGTTCTTCATGTATGCGAATGAATTAAAGACTCTCTATATTTTTCTATTATTTTCTACTCGAATATTTAATAACATTATTAAATATTCATTTCCAAAACACGCCTATTCAAATATAGTGGAAAATTTTACGACAAAAATTAAAATCTCCAGATAAACATTTCGATATTTTTCATATTACTGCTCCAAACAGAGATTGTAGGAACTTCTGTTCCAAACAGAGATTCTAGGAACTAACAAGTACCCACAATCTATGTTTTTGAGCAGAAATAAGAAAAATAATGTATGTTTTACTATATATTACACTATACCATGCCTAGGTGTCCTCATTAACTTAAGATATTTGAGCCAGCGCATGACAAAACCTACAATAAGACATGTGCGCCCAACGAAGACTCCGATCAGCCTGCGCATCCGCGTAGTCTCATCAGAGTCCTCGTTGTGCGCTCCAAGGATAACTAAGGGCCCAGTGCTCCTTCGTGCAGCAAGAGGTCTCTGGTTAGACTATATGGATGCGCAGGCTGATCTGAGTCTTCGATGTGCGCACATTTCTTATTGTGGGTTTTGTCGTACGCTGTCTCATTTAACAAAACGCAATAAAATTTATTTCCATGCAAAGTACTTGTTACAACTAAACTCCGTTCAGAAAATCTGAATCATTGATTTTTTCGTTTCTTCCTTTTAAAGGTGCATTATTGAGCTATCGATAAAAATGCCTCCAAAAATAAAATACATATAGCCGGTATTTTTCTTTAAAACAATACAAATGAATGCATTTTATACAAAAATGCGAACAATTATGATGACAGGTAAACGAGTTTGAGAGGGATTCCCTAACTAGGTTTCGAACACTAGTTAGATCTATTTTTAGTTCGTGACAAAAATAGAATCCCCATGTATGGCGTTATGCGACGTTAATTTTTGGTCTTGTTTGCTTAGGCCATGCCTGAATCGGAAACAATATGACGCTGAATTCCATGCCATAAGTAACGACACTCAGAGACGATACTGTCGCCATGTATGTGTAAAGTGACAGATTTATTTTTAGAACGGAAATTCCGAACACATGTTCAGAGCGAAGGGTAAACACGAATGAAAACGACCATTTTCACAAAGTTCTGAAGCTGTATTTGGCTCCCAAAGTGTACACATGACAAAGGAGTATGAATTGAAGATAAAAAACAGAAAAACAAATTGAGACCCGGTAGCTCAATAATGCACCTTTAATACTCATTTGGGCCCATACATCACTATGGGAAAGTTTTAGATCTGACTCTCCGCCGACTTCTCCAGCAAGTCGTATGCCTCTGCGACAGTCAGGAAAGGCTGTGATTATTTCGAAAAAATTGCAAAACAAAGAAATGAGAACACAGACTAAGTCCACTTGATGATGATTGTCAGGTAAAATAATACATATTCAAATCCATGTGCTGCACTTTATCAATAGATATGCCTTACATTCGAATGGCTAGATAGGAGCCACTAGCGCGATGTGCTGCCAACAGTGGTCAAAATGAATTATACCGATATCAGATGTGGTGTCACAGCTAATGACTTTCCATGGAGTGATCGTGCAAATAAAATATAGACGCCCTTTGTATTTTACAAGAGCAGTGTCCACTTCTATATATGGTTTAAAAGGGTGTGTCGAACCTGTCAGAATGTCTTAGTCTGTAAAGGAAAACTTCGATTTTGCAATTTTCTCCAAATAATCACAACCTTTCCTTGCTGTCGCAGAGGCATACGACTTGCTGGAGAAGTCGATCTAAATCCATAGTGATGTATGGGCTAAAATGAGTATTAAAAGGAAGAAACGAAAAAATAGATGATTAAGATTTTCTGAACAGAGTTTAATAAGTTCGAGCAGTGGATTTCTGCATATATGTTACATGTCTCTGTAATGAAGATGGGATTACATGGATTACATTATTTTTTTCTTATTTCTGTTCTACAACATAGGTCGTGTATACTCGTATGAAAGCCACCAACATATATATATATTGGGTCCGTGCCTCCAATAAGCCAGTTCAGTTTATTCCCAGCGGGCACATGGCGTCTAGGTAACGTCGCACCAACGTCGATGCAACGTGACATTGCTATGGCGTTGCATTCACATTGTATGTCCAGTGGGTAATGCCATAAAAAGGCGTCCCAGGATAAATAGTATCTTATACGATCTCAGTTTGGAACAAAAATTAGAAAAATAAAAATAGAAAATTGATACTGTCCATGGCAGAACCAATCAGAAAAATCATTCACATCTTCCCAAAACGAGGTAATTTAAATACTAAGTTAAGTCAACAACGTATAGCATATCAAAAGTATGGAAATGCTAGGTAAAAGAAAATAAACAACATACAGCAAGCCGAGTTACACAAGACTCACCACTCTAGAACAAGCCTATGCATTTAAGCTTTTACAGTCATAATAGTAATTACTGAAAAAGTAAAAACCGGTATGAAACATTACGATAACACACCCGTACGACATAATACATTTTCCACATCTCCAAAATGGCTACTTTTCTGATGAAATTCCATGATAATTTTCTTATTTATACTGCAAACATAGGTTGTGGGTGCTCGTTAGAACCGCCTCATTGAGGCGGTTCTAACGAGTACCCACAACCTATGTACTGGAGTAAAAATAAGAAAAATAATGTATATCCCCGTAAACCCCCGTTTTCTCTATATAACTTGGGGTATAGGGGGGTCTTCATTTCACGGACTTGTTCACGTGATGTGAAAAAGTAAAAACCCTGCAAGCCCACCGGCAATGACGATTTTAACGTAAATTCGTTATTGCCAGTTGACTGGCAATACTGCGGTCATTTTAATGTAAAACCGCTATTGCCAGTTAACAGTCAATAGCCACTTCTTAAAAAATATTATTATTAGTATTATTATTATTATTATTATTATTTTTATTATTATTATTATAGCTACATGCTACACTTCCTTTTAGGCCCACTCAATTTATACACAGCAACAAAAATAATTTAGACAGACTCATCAGCAAGCTCCCTCACTCTATCTTTATAGAATTGATGATCATGATTGATAATTTCGAACTTGTACATGCATTATAAACAACCAAAGCGAATATTAAGTTATTTAAAACTACATTTTTTGCTGCATTTACAGTTGAACGTCGAATTTGATTGCTTAATTTTTATTCGTCTCATCCCATAGCGTTTGTGTTCTTTCATATCTCAAAGAAACGGTTCACTTTCTGATGAAAATTTGAGATATTATTCTTGGTTGTAGACGCTCGGTAGAACCGCCTCGGTTCTAACGAGCACCTACAACTTATGAGGCGATGCGATAGTGCGTTCTTTCATATCTCAAAAACGTTTCCTTTTCTGATGAAAATTAGTGATATTTTTATTCTTAACGTTTCGATATCCATATCTCAAAAATTGGTTCAGCTTCTGAGGAAAGTTTATTTATACTCAAAACTAGGCTGTAGGTGCCCGATAGAATCGCCTCATCTTACCTAAAACTAATGTCTTGAAGCAGAAATAAGAAACAATGATGTGTATAGCTCTATAAACCCCAGTTATCTACATACAAAGCTGGGTTTACAGGGATTTTCATTTAAGAGATTGGAGGTGGTCAGGACTACCGCTTCCACGAGGTTGTATCGAATACCGCCAATCGATGCTTTAGTGAATCGTAAGAAATTAAATTGTAACTACGTACCAGCAGAGAGAGAGAGAGAGAGAGAGAGAGAGAGAGAGAGAGAGAGAGAGAGAGAGAGAGAGAGAGAGAGAGAGAGAGAGAGAGAGAGTTTGTGTTGGAGTTCAACGGCCCAGTCAACACTATTTAGGTCATTTTTGAACCGGCTAATTTACCTATCCGCACTTTTCCTGGGCAGACCACACCATAGTGTAGTTTATATTTTCTTGTCCTTTGGGATCATTGATTCCATCTGGAATTTTGAAACTATTTGAGGGTCACTGATGAGACCTAATTGGCCGAAACTAGCTAGTCTGGCCCAGAAAAAAATGTACACTTCATATTTTCTAGTTCTGTGGTGTATTCCCTGCTTCCAAAGGATAACCCTTTTATAGAACATATTATACGTAAGCGGTTAACCAGTACAGTGCACATTCTTTCGCCAGAAACTGACAACTGCCCTTCTTGAATCAGCGGAAGGGAGAGAATGACCGTAGAAACGATTTCATAATCAATCTCCACGAAAGAATGATGCCGACCCTGGCAGGTATCGCAGCCGCGTTCTCCTGGTCACCAGTCAGACGCGCATCCGACTGAGCTACCGAAGCAGAGAGAGAGAGAGAGAGAGAGAGAGAGAGAGAGAGAGAGAGAGAGAGAGAGAGAGAGAGAGATGGAATGACACACTCAATTGTGTAGCTGTGAATGTGCGCTGTGTAGCTGTGAATGTGTGTGTGCGCTCGCGCGCGTGCGTGTGTTTGTGTGTGTGGCTGTGTGTTTCGACCCCACCAACAACTAAGTTCATATGGAGAGAGAACCTCGGTTTAAAACTCGTCCCAAAGTCTGAAGAAGCCCGGAATCGATCTTACGACCCCTGATGCAGAAGGCAAGTACATTTACCAATAAACCACGGAGGTTGCTAACTGTGTAACGAAAATCTAAATTAAAAACACTATCCCTTTCACATTTCCTGATTGCGAAATTCATTCTAGTAATTACCAAATTACAAAACTAATATTCTGTCATTGATGCCTTTTTAATTCGGATGCGGGAGACCCCTCTTTGATCTGTTTAGCAACTACGTATAATCAGGCCCGGTAAACCATTTACTTCATGAATAATGCGCAAAATAAACTATCCAGGGGAAATGATTCCAACAATATGCAACACACAGCGGAAGAGGGCTTCATTACAATTCGACAATAAAACAAATCCAAATTGAAAATCAATGGAGTAAAACATCTTATGGCCATTATCAACCTTTGTCCGTTAAACATTACTTGCTTTTCCACTTGACCAGCAATTAATTTAGTGCCTAAACTGCCCGTTCTGTCTTTGACGCCGTGAATTATGTGGCGACTGGTCGAAAGGTTGGGAATTTGTGGCTAGACTTTGTTGATACCTAATGCCATTTACTTGCGCATTGATTAGGAATGATTCAAGATAGCAAATTAAAGGTTGAGGAGGTCGTTTCACTTGCAATTCCAAGTATTATCAAGTTTCTGTTTACCTGATTTATATACTGGAATTTGAATACGGAGATTTGTGGAATCCGACATTAGGGGAACACACCATTGTAAAACATAGAAGTATCTGCAGAGGACCCGCATTATAACGACATTCGTTATAACGACAATTTCAATGGAATGAATTCTTAACTCAAGGTTTAGCCTCAATTCCGAGCGAGTTGGGCTCCCTTCGGGTTGGAAACGCCAAATCGAAATCATAGTCATGAAAGATTGTTGTAATTTAATACTCCAAGAAACAAATGTTATAGACATTTGTTAGAATCGCCTCGATGTAGAATCGCCTTATCGAGGCGATTCTAACAAATGTCTATAGCATTTGTTTCTTGGAGTAATGATGTGGAAAAGACCTTTTATACCCAATCATAATCCTAACTGAGATTCTTTATAACGACAAATTCATTATAGCGCCACAATAATAGGGAACAAATACTTTCGTTATAACGCGGGTCCTTTGTAGATCTTTTGTAGGCGTAGCCTTGTTCTTGTGAAAATTAGTGACATGCATTTTATATAGAGTTTATTTTCTTTTATTAGAAGCGCCTCAACAAATACAAACAATTTACAATTTGAAACTGGCATAAGCAAGATAATTTATACACTTGTAAACCCCACTTGTCCACCAGTTCAACGATACTTCTGTATACCATCCTCATGTTAACAAGTCCGTGAAATGAACATCCCTCTAAACCCACTTTATATAGAGAAAACTGAGGTTTAAAGGGGTAAACACTACTTTCCTAATTTCTGTTCCATTCGTTGGAACGAGCACCCACAACCTATGTTTGGAGTGTCACATTTTAGGTCCCCGCCCATCGGGGCTTGAAGACATAAATGGGATGAACGATGCTTCCACGCAGAGCTGAAACCGACCACACACGAGTACTGGTAAACCGCTTAGCCTAGAGGATCTAAGCCTGCCCAGGCAAAGCGATGCGAGTCCATGCTTACAAACCCTATTGGTTTCATTGGGCGACAGGGCTTGAGATGTCATTTAATCTCAATGTCGGGTAAAAGTCCCACAGCATTGGAAGCAACGTCTCCAAAATGATTATTACAGTGTTGACGGGTACGTTAAACCTCAAATCAAACAAACAAACAAAACATCCCTCTAAACCCTAATTTATACAGAGAAAACTGGGGTTTAAAGGGGGAAAACATTATTTTGCTAATTACTGTTCCAATACATAGGTTGTGGGTATCCGTTTGAACGAGCACCCACAACCTATGTTTGGAGTATCACAAATTTTCATCGGAAAAGCAGCCATTTTGGAGAACTAAAAGAATGCACTATGTAACACGGATGTAATCACAACGATTGTAAATCGGTTTTTATTGCAGAAAAAGTTCAAGAGAACTTCGAGAGAAAACATAGCATTGTCACGGACATTTTCTTCTCACATGGGGGTGGGGGGTGGGTTACTTAGTGCGGCATTCTATAAGTTTCAAAGGCCCCACCATGATCCCGAAATAGGGTAGCCCCTATGTGCCCTTGGCGCCCGGTTACCTTAAAAACAACAGTCAGTCAGTCATGATCTCGAAACATCACGAAAACACGCCTATTTAATTTTGACCCCATCAAACCCCACTTTTATATAGAAAAACTGGGGTTTACAGAGATAAGAAAAATATCAGATTTTTTTTTTATCTGAAAATTTTCATTTCTTGGTGGTAAAATTGTCAATATTTTTGAATAGGCGTGTTTTCGTAATGAAAAGCCAAGAACGTGTCTACTGCCATTATTTCACATCACGAAAACACGCCTATACAAATACATGGTAAATGTAATCGCCGAAAAACAAAAAAATATGATGAAAAACTGTGATAATTTTCTTATTTCTGCTCAAAATGTAGATTGTGGGTACTCATTAGAACCGCCTCGATGAGGCGGTTCTAACGAGTACCCACAATCTATATTTTAGAGCAGAAATAAAAAAAAGGTTTACCTCTGCAAACCCCAGATTATATAAAAGTGGGATTCAAGGGGGTCAGAATTATATAGGCATGTTTTCGTGATGTAACGACATGGCTTTTTGAATTTATAGCCTACATGTAGTTGACCGTTTTACAGCTTCCAAAATTATTCGAATGGATTTTTCATTTGTAAATTTATAAATGTGATTAAATATTAATTTTCTTGTACGTTTGTTGCATCCCTAAACGTCCGACATCCCTAAGTGTCCGACAAAATTTTAATTTCTCGCAAAATTGTTGGAAACGGTGGGGAATGTTCAATTATGACATTTTAAGGGGAAATTTCGAAAAATTTTTTTTTGGAAATATTCGAAATTTAACTTCAATTTTTTTCTTGTCGGACATTTCGGGGTGCCCCATGCATCCCTAAGTGTCCGCCATCCCTAAATGTCCGACAACATGAAAATTGACTAAGAAAGCATTTTTATTGTTAATAATCAATCAATGATAAATAAAAAGACAAATTTAACGTTAAACCTATGTTAAAAATGTTCACCTTTGGAAATAAGCATTGCAATATATGGATCCGAATATACCGTCATCCTTAGATGTCCGCCAGCATGACAAGATCTTATTTTCTCGGGAAGATGTCCGAAACGGTGGAGAATGATCAATTGTGACAGTTTAAGTGAAAACTTCGCTTTTTTCTCGAAAATATTCGAAATTTAACTTCATTTTTTTTCTTGTCGGACACTTAGGGATGACCCATGCATCCCTAAGTGTCCGCCATCCCTAAATGTCCGACAACATGAAAATTGACTAAGAAAGCGTTTTTATTGTTAATAATCAATCAATGATAAATAAAAAGACAAATTCAACGTTAAACCTATGTTATTTCGGAAGGTGAAAATTTTTAACATGGATTTAACGTCTTTTTATTTAATATTATTTGAAAATTAATAACCAAAAAAACATGCGTTCTCGTCCAATTTTTTACGTTGTTGGACATTTAGGGATGGCGGACACTTAGGGATGACCATATTGGGATCCCTTATCAAGATGCTTATTTCCGAAGGTATTCTTTTTTAGCATAGGTTTAATTACTTCACCTTTTTCTTTATAAATCATTATTCATTATTAGCGGTAAGAACTATTTTCCAAGTTACTTGTCATGCTGGTGGACATCTAGAGATTGCGGACATATTCGGATCCATATATTGCAATGCTTATTTCCAAAGGTGAACATTTTTAACATAGGTTTAACGTTGAATTTGTCTTTTTATTTATCATTGATTGATTATTAACAATAAAAATGCTTTCTTAGTCAATTTTCATGTTGTCGGACATTTAGGGATGGCGGACACTTAGGGATGCATGGGTCATCCCTAAGTGTCCGACAAGAAAAAAAAATGAAGTTAAATTTCGAATATTTTCGAGAAAAAAAGCGAAGTTTTCTTTCACTTAAAATGTCACAATTGATCATTCCCCACCGTTTCGGACATCTTCCCGAGAAACTAAGATTTTGTCATGCTGGCGGACATCTAAGGATGACGGTATATTCGGATCCATATATTGCAATGCTTATTTCCAAAGGTGAACATTTTTAACATAGGTTTAACGTTAAATTTGTCTTTTTATTTATCATCGATTGATTATTAACAATAAAAATGCTTTCTTAGTCTATTTTCATGTTGTCGGACATTTAGGGATGGCGGACACTTAGGGATGCATGGGGCACCCCGAAATGTCCGACAAGAAAAAAATTAAGTTAAATTTCGAATATTTCCAAAAAATTTTTTTTCGAAATTTTCACTTAAAATGTCATAATTGAACATTCCCCACCGTTTCAAACAATTTTGCGAGAAATTAAAATTTTGTCGGACACTTAGGGATGTCGGACGTTTAGGGATGCAACATACGTTCGCTTCGAAGGAAGTGTAAGAGCAATCATCAAGGGAACAATAAATTCTGCTTTACCAACATACCGTGATGTCGTAATTATTGAAATCCTGCACGCTTGCCAGACATAATGCATTTAAATCTAAAAGGTTTCTATACCAATCAATAACAAAATTTCTATGAATATTTTGAACTCAAAAGTAGATCTTGATACTCGAGTATTGATGCCTCTTTTCATTTGGCCTATGATAGCATGTCCTAATCGTATTCCTCGTTCCTTGCGTTCTCCGTGCGGAAGTGGGGTAGCTGTGAGGTTTTCTTACGGACTCCCGGGCTCCGTGGCTTTCACGATTTTGCTTAACAAAAGTGATAAGACTTTGAAAAAGTCTTTAGACCGTAGGCCGTAGACATGTAGAACATCACACAATCGCGTGGAAGCCGTGTGCTGATCGTGCTTCGGTAGTCACGGATGTGAAAAAATCGTCTTGTGGGACATTCGCACGGGCCTATTCGCACGACCATTGCGCAGCTCTGCGCTGCCCGTGCAAGACCCTTTCAATTTCAGTTCATAGGCTGCGGATACCACACTTAAGTTTTATCACAGTATGTGTATGGATTCGCCTCGGCCTGTCACCAGAGAGCCCGCACAATGCATACAACTACCCCGCAGTCACCTAGTATGTCCCAAAACGCATTGAAATCTTAGCTCAATAACACGGCACCTGTGGCAAATGTAAACTAGACATGAGGGGTTGTGTTGTTACAAATGCTTGTAATAAGGGTAAAAGACATGTGAGCTAAAGCATTTCCTCTCAAAATGACATTTTTCTTACGCAAAAAACGATATTTTCCTTATTTCTGCTTCAAACACAGACAATAGGTACTGTACATTCGAGGGATGTGAAGGAAATTAATGCAAACTTTTGTGAGCCTCCATTGTTGACATCACGAAAACACGTCTGTATAGTTTGACCCCCTTAGACCCCACTTTTATATAATAAAACCGAGGTCTCATCTCCATATGACCTTAGTTGTTGGTGGGACGTAAAACACGCACACACACACACGTACACACGCACGCCTGAGTCATTTGTAGCCTTCGAATAGATTTTACAAAAAATAGATCCACTGAACTACATGTAGTTATAACCCGATATCCATTTTTCCAACTTAAGCCATATTCTAAACTATATTCAAATGTGACAAAAATAGCACCAATACAAGCATTCTGGAGAAGTTTCATGAAGTTTCAATCAAAACACTGGCATCCAGGGTGTAAACAAGGTCATAAAGAAATATGACCTAGTCACCTGGTTTTTGACTCGGCATGACCAATATTTCAACTTGACCAAAAACACATGTAGATAAAGATTCATAGTTTCATAAGGATTGAAGCAAGACTATAGGGTTAACAAGAGCTTTCAGTATAGGTGACCAATGCCCCCCGTGGGGGCCAATTTCTGAGTACACGTACTTGCAAAATTTCAAGGGGAGATAATTCAGCCAAAAATGAGAGCTATGGCCCATGGTCAAAATACTATATGCCCCCCTTCCCCCCCCCCCCCCCCAACCGAATAATTCAGCCAAAAATGAAAACAGAGTTATAGCCCTTGGTCAGAATGTAGCCCTTGTGATGGTGAATAAGTGTGTGAAGTTTCATGGGGCTAGATAAAATACTGTTGAAGTTATGATCAAGGTTAAAGTTTTTGTGATTGAGAGACAGACAAACAAACAGACACACAGGGCAAATACTATATGCCCCCCGAATCAAAGATTCTCTGGGGGGACATTAAAAGGTTTAAAAGGTATTTGACCTAGTCACACAGTTTTGACCCGGTATGACCCATATTTAAACATGACCAAAATAACATAACAAACATTCAAGTAAATCTCATGAAGATTGAAGTAAAACTGAGGCCATTAGATGGTACACAAGGTTTTAAAGAAATTTGACCTAGTGATCGTGTTATTGATCTCCTATGACCCATATTCCAATTTGATCAAAGTCTCATCAAGTCAACAATTCTGGTCATTACGAAAACACGCCTATGCAAATACATTGCCACATCTATCGCCGAAAAAATGAACATTTTCAGATGAAAAATTGTGATATTTTTCTTATTTCTGCTCAAAATATAGATTGTGGGTACTCGTTAGAACCACCTCGCCAAGGCGGTGCTAACGATCTATATCTCAAAGCAGAAATAAGAAAAATAAGGTTTACCCCTGCAAACCCCAGTTTTACTATATAAAAGTAGGGTTCGAGGGGGTCAAAATTATATAGGCATGTTATCGTGATGTTGAGTTTAATGACAAGTGAAGCAGAACTATGACCTATAGAGTGTGAAGGAAGGTTTAAAGAAATCTGACCCATTGACCTAGTTGTTGATCTGACATGACCCATATTCCAACTTGATCGAAGTGTTTTAGTTTTACGTCCCACCAACATCTAAGGTCATATGGAGACGGGACCTCGGTTTAAAGACTCATCCGAAAGTCTGGAGAAGCCCGGGATCGATCCTGCGACCCCTGGTTTACAAGGCGAGTAGCCTAACCTCTACACCACGGAGGCTTCTAACTTGATGACGACTGAAGCAAAACTGTGTTCTCTAGCGTGTGAACAAGGTTTTAAAGCAACTTGACCTAGTGACCTAGTTTTTGATCTTTTGAATAAATATGACCAAGTGACCTAGTTTGTTTTCGTTTTGTTTTCATGAAACTAAAGATGGCCTACTGAAACTCAATTAAAATTATCAAGGCAAACATTCTGGTAGTAGTTTCATGGAGACTGAATCAAAAGGGTGAACATGATCTTAAAGCAAGTTGACCCAATGACCTAGTTTTTGATGCGAAATGGCCCATATTCAACAACAACAACAGCAACAGAGATATGACCAATACAAATATTATGGAAGAGTTTCATGAAGGATGAAGCAAACTATCCTCGAGAGCGGGAACAATCTTTTGAAGCGGCATAGTGTTTTAATCCGACATGGTCCATATTCGAACTTTTCCAAGATATCATCAAGACAATCATTCTGGAAGTTTCATGAAGACTGAAAAAGAACTGTAGCCTCTAGAGGGATAATAAGACCTAAAAGCAATTTGACCCAGTGAACTAGTTTTGGACCCACATGACTAATATTCAAATGTGACTGAGATATCACCATGATAAACATTCCTGTATAGTTTCATGAATAGAAGTGAAGGCAATGATCAGGAATCGATAGAATTAACCCACACTTCCCATCAGATACACCAAGGGGAAAGAAATGCAAACATGAAATAACTACACCCTAACGGAAACATCAATAGCGGAAAGCCAAAAGGACAGATACTTTCCACAAAATGGCCAACGAAAAAGATATAAGCAATACACACACAGCCGAACTACAACAAATATAAACCGCGGCAGAAGAAGCGCATTAAAAGGGTCAGTGAAAAGCATTTCACTATGTGTGTGCCGGGGTGGGAGGGAGGGGATGCGGCCGCAACCCTCGCCCTTGCTTCCGTCGCGATTGAGACAAATAAATTATTTCAGTCCGCATGACGACTACCTAACGCATCAGTGCAACATCTCCGTGAACACAAAAATCAAACAACCACAAAGATTAAACAAACAAGTGGCCTCCAGAGGGTGAACAAGGATTCTAAGCAATTGTTTTTATCACAACAAGACCCATATTTGCACTTGGCCAAGATATAATCAAGACAAACATTCTGGTATAATCGTTTTAAGATTGAAGCACAACTGTGGCCTCTAGATGTTGATCAAGATTTTAAAGAAATTTGACCTTCTCACCTAGTTTTTGACCCACATGACCCATATTCGAACTTGATATACATATCACATATCACTGGTATGGTTTTATGAAGATTGAAGCAAAACTGTGGCCTTTAGAGGATGAACAAGGTTTTAAAGCAATTTGACCTAGTGACCCAGTTTTTAACATGACCCATATTCATATTTGACTAACAAAGCATCAAGACAAACATTCTGGTATAGTTTCATAAAGACTGACGCGAAACTGTGGCCTCTAGAGGGTGAACAAAGTGTTAAAGCAAATTGACCTAGTAACCTAGTTTTAGATCCGATAAAACCCACATTCAAACCTTACCGAGATATCAGCAAGGCAAGCATTCTGATACAGTTTCATGAACATTGAAGGAAAACTGTGGCCTCAAGAAGGTGAAGGGTTGATTTGATCTAGTGACCTCCTTTTTGACCTGACATCACCCACATTCTGTCCATCTAGATGTTATCAAGAGAACATTCTGGTAAAGTTTCATGACGAATGAAGAAAACAACCCTGTAATCTTTAAGTTTGAATCAACACACGGGATGGCGTATTTTGAAAACAAATTGAATCGTATTAGCATTTGGACAATAAATGGGCAATAACTAACGGAATTAACTGATCAAGCCAGTTTTCGTATTATCCGATATTTAAATTTCAATCTTTCAAAGTCCTGGAAGAGCTATATAGAGACTACCAGGCTCGTGTCTTTTGATATCAAGTTTATCAGGCAAGGCTTCGAGAACGCGTGTAGAATCGCAAGGCTTGCCGAGCGATTCTACACGCGTTCTTGAAGCCGAGCCTGATAAACTTGATATCAAATGACACGAATCTGGAATTCTATTTATCAGTGTAACCCCTTGTACACTCTTTAAATATGCAATTTACGATAAATTATCGATAATCCCCAGCTCGTCCCAATATTCCGGCGTGCACGAATCGGTCCATATATTTAGTATCACCTGATCATAATTTTTCCTATGATATTTTTCATGTATTTTTTCCTCCAATTATTCCAGTATTTAAAACATTTTGCCAATATTTCCAGTAGTACGGTCACAGTCATTCGTAAAAGTGCGATGTCACGTTGACCTGATAAAGCTGACAGCATATCTTTATCAGGTCAACGTTTTA
Organism: Lucinisca nassula; assembly: GCA_963580285.1. Classification (NCBI taxonomy): domain Eukaryota; kingdom Metazoa; phylum Mollusca; class Bivalvia; order Lucinida; family Lucinidae; genus Lucinisca; species Lucinisca nassula. The sequence goes on along the minus strand of OY757019.1, from coordinate 59,112,473 downwards.
AAATGTAATTTATATAGGGGGTACTGATAATGCACGATCCCGGGTGTCGGCGTTTGAGTCGGCCAGCACATTCAAGCTTTTAAAAGGCATTTATTCTCGTAACAGTAGGACACACCGTGTGCTCATAATTGTTTCATTGCCCCCTGTGATATTCTCTCTGTAGCAGATCAAAGACAGCCCCTAATATGGTGATTAGTAGCTCTTGTTGAATCCCCTGACTGAGGCACTTAAGGGGAAAATCAATAAGGTACAAAAGCATAAAGACAACTGTTCATATTTGGTACGATGATTGATATTGGTCCAAAGTTGTATTCAGCAATACCCCTGCCCATGCCCATGACCTAACGTTCAAGGTCACAAGGTAAGTAAACTATTGATTTTCCCCAAGGAGGCCCCTTACCTGTTGAAGACAGAGGACTTCTCTTCAGTCAGCACTGAGGGCTATATAATATTATGTAATGCAATGATGGTCCTCAATAATCAAGAATAAATGCCTTTAAGAGCTCATAATTTCCATACCATACGATGGATTTGGTTCATATTTGGAGTGATGATCGTTATAGGTACAGCGCTTTATTCAGCAAACTTTTATTTGGTATGACCACAAGGTCACGGACAAAGAATTTTTTTTACTATAGTTTTTTTAAAGAGCTCATATTTTCCAAACTATAGGATGGATTTGACATATTCGATACATTGATATATTCAGTAGTACCTCAAGGTCAAGTTCATGAAGTTATTTTTTTATGTTAAAGCTTTTTAAAGACAAATGCTACGAATTCACCATTTTTGTATGATCATCAAAAATGAAAGTTATGCTAGAGCCAACATTTTACCGTTCTTGGGTAAGGAAATGGTTGAAATTTGTGGAACAGATATTGTTTTGGGTTCATTTCATTATTAAACATGTTCAGCTTCGCTGTAAACTTCACGAAAACAGTAACATTGCGATTTTTGCAAATTTTATTTTTTCCACAATTACTCAAGATCAGATCAACCTAAATGATTTCAGACTTACTTAAACGATATGCTACAATGCATATTATGGCCAGCTACTATTTACAAGTAAAATCGAAGTCATCGGTCAATGATTCGCCATCTTTTCATAGAATTTGTATATATTTTTACCATGTATTTCATCTGGGGGTAAGGGAACGGTTTGTTTAATAAAACAGAAATTAGCACGGTGACCCCTAGTTTTCTTTTGATTTTTTTCTCTGAAATCCTCCCATAGAGAAAAAACCTTGTTTTACGAAAATTTCAATGTAGAATATTTCTGTATGGCCTAAAATATTGAAACAATGAACTATATTTAAAGATATTTTGATTGATGACAAAATTGGTTTTGCAAAATAATTTTCTGAGCTTGAAAAATAGTCCAAAGATAGGCAGCAGTATTTTTTACTATATCATTCTGACCGAACTAAATGTTTAAAAGCCAGGCAAAAGTCATTTGTTTTCTGACATTTCTGGGAAAACAGTTTGGGGTGATCTCCTTCTTGTTCAGATTACTTAAGATTCAGCACGGTGACATATGGTTTTTATTTCAAATGAGGTGAGCCAGTATATGATACTGAACATATACAGCCTCTTAAACAGATTTCAATGTAGGAAGTATTTCGTAGCATATGCCCTTAAGAGATTTTAATTTCCAAACCATATTCAGTATGATGACAGATATAGGTACATTTTTATTCAGTAATGCCCGCTGCCCATCTCCATGGCCTCAGGGTCAAGGTCATGGAATTCGAATGCTTTTCATTATTATTATTATTATTATTATTATTATTATAAGAGCTCCTATTTTCAAAAGCATATGGTGGATTTTGTTCATATTTGGTACGATGATAAATATTGGTCCAAAGTTGTATTCAGCAATACCCCTGCCCATGCCCATGACCTAACGTTCAAGGTCACAAATATTTTAATGTTGAATTTTTAATGAGCTTATATATTCCAAACCGTATGTCGGATTTTGGTTCATATCTGGTTTGATAATATATATAGGTCCAGTTTTATTTATATGGACTCCGCCCATGCTAGTGGATTCATAAATGTTTATGTTAATTTTAAGAGCCCATATTATCCAAATCATATGATGGATTTGATTCATTTTAAGTATGACGATAGATACTTATCAAGTGTTTAATTCAGGAATAACAAGCACATGCCCATGATCTCAAGATCACAGACTTAATGTTTAATGTTGAATTTTTCAGAGCGCATGTTTTCCAAACCTCGTGTTGGATTTCGTTCATATATCGTTTGATGATAGAAATAGGCCCAGTGTTATTCAGCAAGGTCAATGTCAGTGACTTAGAAATGTTAATGTTATAGTTTTTAACAGCTCATATTTTCCAAGCCATATGATGGATTCTGTTCATATTTGGTATGTTGGTAGATAAAGGTGCAATGTTTTATTCAGAAATACACTCGCACACGCCCATGACCTTAAGGTCAATGTAACAGACTTAGAAATAATAAGCCATATTATAAGCTCATATTTTCTCATCAATATGATTGATTTCTTTCATATTTAGTGTGAAGATTGGTACAGGCCCAAGGTTTTATTCAGCAATACGGACTTAGAACTTTTATGTTAAAGTTTTAGAGCTCATAGTTTTCAAACCAAAAGATGGATATGGTTCGAATCATATTGGGTATGACGACAAATATAGTCCAAAGGTTTATTAGGCAATACTATGCCCATGATTTCAAAGACACCTTCCAGGCGAGCTACACTGTCTGGTGGCAGTTCGTGTTATGTATCTGGTAATCGGATGATAAATGTACTTAGCTCGGCTCTTTATAAGCCTTCCCCTGGAATGTCACTGTTTTTTTTTCCTGAAAAAATAAAAAATCTCGGGATCTAAACAATTTGGTTTGGTTTCGAGCTTATCGGTACAGTCAGCAATATTAAGGACATGCTGAGTTGGTAAGTTTGCAAGGAATGTTAAAATACGTATTATTCTATTTGATGTATGAACAGAACTAGAATGGAAAAAATTAATATATATATGAGATGAAATTGCTTTATACAACATCACGAAAACACGCCTAAATAATTTTGACTCCCTTAAAACCCATTTTTATATAATAAAACTGTGGTTTAAAGGGGTATACATTATTTGTCTTATTCCTGATCAAAAACATAGATTGTGGGTACTCGTTAGAACCGCCTCGATGAGGCGGTTCTAACGTGTACCAACAATCTATATTTTGAGCAGAAATAAGATAAAAATATAACAATTTTTGTCTTAATTTTTTCGTTTTTTTCGGTGGTAAAATTTACAATGTATTTCATAATGATTAGTATTCATCACTTTAGCAAATCTGTGTGATAAATCCCAGCTCTATAAAGAAAGATGGAGGGAATACAGTGGTTTGCTGAGGCGGTTCAGTCATGCGGTTTGACGAATATGTATCGATGTTCCAAGAATAAAAAAAACTTGAATATCAGAATTATTCATCAGAAACAAGCAGAGACATTATAGACACAACTACATGTATTCCTTCGCAGATTTGCTGTCCTATTGTAGGATAGATAATAATAATAATAATAATAATAATAATAATAATAATACAGTTGAAAGCCTGTTTCATATTAATAGGCCTCAAGATCATAAAACGTTTTTATTAATTGACTAGTCTGTATTGTTCGGAGGTCACCCGTATTAACACCAGGTCAACCAATATTAACTGAGGTCAAGTGAGGTCAAAAAATCAATAATCATGATTTTTTAATTGTGTCAATTGACAAAATTGTCATTGATCGCGTAATTTCGTATTGGCCCAGGTACAGGTCCAAGGTCTGCTGCATTTGCGCGAGGCCGAAGGCCGAGGGCTTATGTAGCTGACCGAGGACCTGTAATTGGGTAAATGCGAAATTACTTGATTAATAACTTATATTCATGCTCAACTCAGTAGAGCATGAGGTTTGTAATGCTCAGAGTTATTAGTATACAACACATTGGGTAATTTTCCAGTTCATAACAATACATACTGTTATTTGTCATGCTCATGAATTTTAAAATTTCATGAACCTAACAAATTTCATGCTCACCTGAGATGAGCACCAAAAACGTTTTATTACATCGGGGCCAGGTTTTTCAACCGGACTACTTTCACCCTTGAATTTCAGAAGTGGACTCTCCCAGGTTTGAATCTTAATACATCCCGGCATTCTTGAAAATAAGGGAGGGTTTAGTTATTATTATTGGGATTGCAAACAATGCTGATCCTGGTGAGACGACTCAGTAGGATCTACCCTGTTTGCATAGGTATCTGCACCGGTCGGTCAGTATTTGTACGTTTGGATCGTTTTTATATAGAATAAGGCTCCAGTCACACTGTCGCGTATTGAGGGCTGGGTTTATATTACGACCCCATCCATGACGTGATCAAGTCCGTAAAATGAAGACCCCCTATACCCCACTTTATATAGAGAAAACTGGGGTTTACGGGGGTATAGATTATTTTTCTTATTTTTGCTCCAAGACATAGGTTGTGGGTACTCGTTAGAACCGCCTCAATGAGGCGGTTCTAACGAGCACCCACAACCTATGTTTGCAGTATTCATAAGAAAAATATCACGGATTTTCATCAGAAAAATGGCCATTTTGAAGATGTGGAAAAATGTGTGTTAGCGTAATGCCTACATTTGACCTAAATTTAGGGATGTAGGTGTTACTTCGTTTCTCTAATACGTTCAACTACGTATTACTCTGCTGCCAAGCGGTTTGTGGTACGCAGTCTATATAGGAATGCGTACGTTTTACTATATATAAGTGCATTTTTTACGTTTCGATACGTTGTGCTAGATGCCTGTTATGCTTCCCAACGATTCAGTACGTATTAAAGTAGGGATCCGGAATGGACAATTGCATGGTCGAACATTCCCGTCTAAATAAGTTATTAAGCCACAGTCTCATTGTCCCATTGTAGGTTGTACTACATTTTTAATACGTAGCAGAATGACAATATACGTAGTAAAACGTAGTGAAAACACTATTTATGGCTATTTTCGTGACCCAGCTATGTATGCTTTTTTATTTTATATTTTTTTTTTTTAATTTTCAAAACTGACGTAGAGTATACCTAGCAAAAACGTATTAAATCGTAGACGTAGTCCAATACCTACAAAAACGTAATTAGCAATATACCTGGAAAATAAAAATCAAAAATGAGTTCCTTTAAGAGCAATGAAAAGTTCTCTAGGTATTACTACGCTTTATCTGCTGTTTCCTACGTCTTACTACATTTTGATACGTTTAATTCTACGTTTCATTACGTTTTATACTTTCTGGTAGGTATTCCTAAGTATCACTTCGCAGTAAAACGTATTAAAACGAAGACAAAACGTATTCAAAACGTACAAAAAACGTAATAAGAAACATACCTGGTGATCCTCTAGATACTACCGATTCCTACGTCTTACGTAATATTCTAAGTTTTACTGCGATTTGCTACGTTTTGATAGGCATAGGCTACGTTTATCGACATGCCACCTACGTTATGCAATTTTCAAAACAAATGTAGCTGGGTCAAGTTCGTAGTCCTATTATAGCTGTGTGTAATGGTTCGTAGTCCTATTATAGCTGTGTGTAATGAGGTTTCACTACGTTTTACTGCATATATTGCCGTTCTTCTACGTTTTAAAAACGCCTCTTCAAATACACTGTAACTTTTAAAATGAAAAATTTAAGATGAAAAATTGTGATATTTTTCTTATTTCTGTTCAAAATATAGACTGTGGGCGCTCGTTAGAACCGCCTCATCGAGGCGGTTCTAACGAGAACCCACAGTCTATATTTTAGAGCAGAAATAAGAACAATAAGGTATACCCCTGTAAACCCCAGTTTTACTATATAAAAGTAGGGTTGAATGGGGTCAAAATTATATAGGCGTGTTTTCGTGATGAAAACCAAGCCCTCAATACGTGACATTGTGACTGTGGCTTGATATGTGTAACCAGGAGTCTGTCTGTCCACTTATCGGTTCACGATTTTAGAATTTTTCTACGTTTTGCTAGTAATAAATTGTAAGGCTAAACAGCTTTACCGAATAAGTGACTTTAAATTGCCATATAATTGAACACATTTCCCAGTAGTTATAAAATTTCACATTTTGTGAGATGAAAACGTAATAAAAAGCCTGCTATCTGCTACTGTTGTACGCAAAGCAGATATAAAATTTAAAATTAAGAGCAATTTAAAGCCTGCCGCGGGCCACAATAAAACCAGAATCATTGTTGTTGTTATATAAAAAAATATTATTATTAACATGATTATTATTATCATTATAATCATTATCATGATTGCTATTATTTGGAAAGATGTTTCTGTTTTGTGTTGTGTTTACATGTTCGTGTATACCTAACGACAAAACATCCGTGAGAAATTGTGTAATGTAGAATTGAGGCTGCAGATGACGTCACACACGTACAGTTATCTTTCTTGCTGGAGACACCAAGGTTATCAACAGAATTTTAATGTATTTTCCTCGTAAATAACTTTCTTGTCTCTTGGAAAATTATGACTAAAGTTTGATGATTTTATTCTTAAGACCAAAACAGTCACATTTTAACACCTTCAGTGTTTTTGTCACTGAGGGATAGTTGGTCAAAATGAACAAATTTGTATACAAAAACCTATCTGGTGTCTCCAATATGGCGGATCAAGAGGGAGGAATCTTACAACAACCAGATAATGCAATTTGACATGAGACCGGTGACCTCTTTTACCATAATTTCACACCCGACTGAATGCATATATTTATCTTCGCAGTTTTGCGAAGCCGTCGATATTGTTATTCAATACAAAGCGGTCGGTAAATGGGTCGCCATACACGAGATGCCGAAGATTCACGAGACGTTTACGAAAACCGACCTGTTAAGCGATACGTATTCTTTGCATAGAGGTCGGTCTCATGTCAAATTGCACCAACACAATATGCTACCTGGTAGCATTATTTCACACATATGAAAAGGTTATTTTTCTAATGAACATTTGCAATAATTTTCTTACGTATACTCCATACATGGGTTGTAATGCTCGTTAGAACCACCTCAATGAGGCGGTACTAACAAGCAACCACAACCTGTGTGTTGGTTTTGTATTGTCTGTTTGATTTGAGGTTTAACGTCCCGGTCAACACTGTAAAGGTCATTTTGGAGACATTGCTTCCAATTTTGTGACATTGAGATAAAAAGACATTTGAAGCCCTGCCGCCCAATGAAACCAATAGGGGTTATAAGCATGGACGGGCCAACTCGCACCGCTTTGCCTGGGCAGGCTTAGATCCTCTAAGCGGTTTACCAGTACTCGTGTGCGGGTCAGTTTCAGCTCTGCGTGGAAGCATCCTGCAGCCCATTTATGTCTTCAAGCCCTGATGGGCGGGGGGCAGACCTGTGTGTTGGGGCAGATATAATGCCTTCATTTTGCTCTAACTTGGGCTTTACATGGATGCTTATTACATAGACTCGCTAACGAGATGCATAATAGCACACATGGAATGAGCCGCGAAAAAGGGGGGGGGGGGGGGTGTTAGCGTTCAGCCATTTCCAAAATGATTTTCGTAAAACGTGTACGTTTGAAGTTTCAACAGCCCAGTCAGCACTGTTATGGTCAGTCGAGCCATTCGGTTCATCTAAGCACAGTTTTCATGTGCAGCCTTATACATAATTTCGAGCTACTGATTGTTAGTCATACGCTAAGAACAATTTAGCTATGTTCTATAGAATACAGTATATTGTTTGTACTCATGTGAGTGCACACAACATACATTTTCAAGATAAAAGAGAAAAATCTCCTTCACTATTTACTATCTGGAACTATGGGGGTAATAAACTAAAGGAGTGTTGTGTGTACTCATTAGAATCGCCTCATCGAGGCGATTCTAGTGAGTACACAGTTTCAACATACAAGAGGAAAATATTCCTCACTAAAGTTTATTATCTGGAACTATGGGGGAAAACTGAAGGAATGCTGTGTGTACTCATTAGAATCTCCTCGTCGAGGCGATTCTAATGAGTAGGCACATACATTTTCAACCTACAACAGGAACATAACCTTCAATATTTCTTAGTTTAGTATGGGAAAATTCCTTAGGGGCCTCAGATTGAGTTTTACGCAGGCATGGTAAACGAGCCAACTGGGGTTCGAGTCGTTTAGATTTACTCAACTTCTGCCAAGAGCATCCACTTTCATTACCTGAGAGGCTTACATGGCATGAAAATTTTAATTTTCAAGATTATATCTATTTGCTTAAGCTTTCCTTTTAAGTTTCAGCTTTCTGAAATTCGCAACAAATTCGTGCAATCTTATCTGGATCTTCACTGGTTGTCTGGTCTACAGGGCTAGGCAAACAAGGACTTGCAGCCTACATACTACAGTTTTGCAAACTACATTGCTGTGTAGGAAGAGACTCAATAAAACCGAGTCTCCGATTTTCGTTCTTTTATGTGTTCTTTATTTCAAAAGGCAACCTTTTAGCTTTTTATTTTACCAGCATAAGCAGAACCAATTTATCAGTCCGGATTAAGTATATAACCCATGTCAAAAATATAACATAACATCCCTCATCCAAACTTCGAGTTTTCCAGTGAATTCACGGACTTAATAAACGTGAAGACGTGCGATGTATTTTGACCAAATTGAGACGTGCAATAGGTCACACTGTGGAAAAATTTATAACTTTCAGCTTGTGTGATCAAATACGTTATGAATAATAAAAAGTCGCTTTTAACACCACATTAACAAGCTTACGACCAATGGATTCCCTATCATATCAGGCAGCCTGGGTTCAGAATCAGAATGGCCAAATAACATTGACTCACCAGGGTTGCAGATGTATATATATATATTATTTTCTTATTAAGAGGAATGGGAACACCTGGCAGCTTATTTATTTATTTATTTTTTGCCATTTTTCAAAAGCAGACAACTTTCGGGACATCCTGTTCGCTTTTCTATAAGCCCTGCCCCACTGAAGAAAGGGGTCTACTCTTAAAGGAAAGAATTTGCTCCTCAGGAGCAAATTCTTTACTTTAAGAGTTGAATCCTAGTGACATGGGAGACAAAAATACTTTTGGAGGAGTTGCCTCACCTGAAGGTGTATCCATTCCCCTTACCAGCCCTGTAAATTCCACTCTATATCGAGAAAAAAATGGTGTTTTTAGGGGTATACATTATTTTCCAAAAATATGCAGTAAAATGCCGTTATTAAGACCATCACAATTAAGACTAAATATCCTTTTAAAAGTTTATAAAAAAGGTTTCAGTTATTCTTCATTTGTGTTGTCTTCACTCAGTGTCTCGTAATAAGAGACCACATTTAGACTGTTCAAAAATGGTCCTAATGACTACTTTTGAGCAGTCCCAAAAGTGGTCTTAATATAGGAATTTTACTGTAGATTGTTGGTAGTCTTTACACCGCCTCAACAGTCTATCTTGAGACATATAGATTTGTTTTCTGACAAAATAAATGTCATCATTTCTTGACTTCTCTCTCTACATACATTACGAAAACACGCCTATATAAATATATTGTAACCTTTATCGCCGAAAAACAATGAAAATTTTAAGATGAAAAATTGTGATATTTTTCTTATTTCTGCTCAAAATATAGATTGTGGGTACTCGTTGGAACCGCCTCATCGAGGCGGTTCAAACGAGTACGCACAAACTATATTTTCGAGCAGAAAAAAGAAAAATAAGGTTTACCCCTGTACCGCAGTTTTACAATATAAAAATGGGGTTCAAGGGGGTAAAATTATATAGGTGTGTTTTCGTGATGGGTTGTATATGTCTTATTCGGGTGTTTTTTATATTCACACTTTTACCCACGATTTACATTTATGTTTAAAACTAACGGACTGTCCTTCTTTAATCGCTGTTTCTATAGAACTTATGGTCTACAACTTAGTTAATTATATACACAAGTGTATAAAGATATTTAATTTACGGGCTTATTTATTTTCACACTTGCAAGGCAATAGTTTCCTGCATAAATGAGAAAAAAATATAGGAAGTTTTTCCCATTTAAAAATAATATAAATAACATCATATTGCATGCGATAATTAGTCTAACAGAACAATTTTTTTTCAATATGTCCGGTATTGCATATGAAATTTTATTGCATTTATTCAGATCTTGTCAAAATTATTGCATGTGATGACAACAATTTGACGCGTTATTTTGTAAATGCAATTTGAAATAAAATTGCAGTAATGGAGATATAATATCCATTTCTTTGTATGCATGCAAAATCAGAGCTTAAGTTATTGAGGACATTCGAAAACACAACCGTGTGATATTGGGCTGTCTTTTATGAGTGTAAAAATGATATTTCTTTTTCTGTGTTATTTTTTTTGTTCATTGTTATTTTTTCCCTTATTTCTGCTTCAAACACTGAATATGGATGCTAGTCATGTGTTCTTTTAAATTTTGTTATTTTTGTATATTTTTTTAGTTATCTTTGAGTAATCAAGCAATTTCCACATCTGTAAAACAGATTGCACAAAGATGGATGTAACAATTGAATTTAAAAATATGTCGAGAAACACCATTCATGGCCGGGTTTGTGCACGTGAGGAAATTCATGTCAATCCGAGACCTTTTTGTACTGAACACCATCGTAAACCCCATTTCCTGTGAAAAATTGGGTTTGCCAAAATATATATTATTTACTTATTTTTTCTTACAAGCATAGATTGTGGATACTTGTTACAAACGCCTCATAAGAGACATATTCTATACATTTCTCTGAAAAACCATGTGCTGCATTTCTAAAACATGCCTATACAAATACATTGTAAATTTTATCGCCGATAAAACGAAAATCTTCAAGTACGACGACAAATTGTGATATTTTTCTTATTACTGCTCAAAATATAAATTGTGGGTACACGTTAGAACCGCCTCGTCGAGGCGGTTCTAACGAGTACCCACAATCTATATTTTAGAGTAGAAATAAGAAAAATGAGGTTTACCCATGTAAACACCAATTTAACTATAAAAAAGTGGGGTTAAAGGGGGTAAAAACTATGTAGGCGGGTTTTCGTGATGGAGACATATTCTATACATTTCTCTAAAAAAACTTTGTGCCGGATAGAGCCATAAAGGCTCTATATTGCACACGGGGTTTCAATAAACTTGGCATCAAACATATAAAAGCGACATTCAAACACGTGGCTTTTGCATTATTTATCCATGTTTGAGAGAGAGAGAGAGAGAGAGAGAGAGAGAGAGAGAGAGAGAGAGAGAGAGAGAGAGAGAAAGAGAGAATTATATTAGAAATTCTAAGTTAGTTTAAACGTTTATTTATTTGTATAATACATGAACTAACTCTATAAAGACAATATTATACAATGGGATTCAGAAGGAAGTCGAATGACTGTTGGAAGTCTGTCTCCCATTTTTACAAAATATCAAAGTACAATAGTAGCGTTGTGACTTGTGATAATGCAAAATAGTTAGAAATGGTATTATGGATATTTTTGTTTAAATTCATGTCAGGATATCTTAGTGTCCAGCTAAGAAGCATGCCGCCATGGAAGATAATTGTGTTTGTAGTTATTATGACATCATGTATTACTCAAACGAAATAATAATAATAATAACAAATAGCAAAACCTGAGACTTCATGTAATGTTTTATTGTTTAAAATGTTGAAGTATATTAACAATAATGCAGGTATCGTCATCCACTTATTTAAAACCTGTACAATTATTACGAAAACACGCCTATACAAATACATTGTAACCTTTATCGCCGAATAAATGAAAATTTTAAGATGACAAAATGTGATATTTTTCTTATTTCTGCTCAAAATATAGATTGTGAGTACTCGAGGCGGTTCTAAAGAATACCCACAATCTATATTTTTGAGCAGAAATAAGAAAACTAAAATAAAACAATCTATATATTTGAGCAGAAATAAGAAAAAGTTTACCCCTGCAAACCCCAGCTTTACTTTATAAAAGTGGGGTTCGAGGGGGGTCAAAATTATATAGGCGTGTTTTCGTGATGAAAGTTGACAGCTGGTATTCATAAATATAAATGCAACATAATAATAAAAATAATAATGATAATAATAATGTCGCCTTACATATATATGTTCACATGTCGCGTATGTAAAATAAATAAATAAATAAATAAATAAATAAATAACGCGTGGCCTCTGCGGTTGAAATAATAATATACTAGCCATTCGATAATAAAATAAGTTGTTCTTTATTAAATAGCCCTGCATTATCTGTCCGCACTAACAAATCTTTATAGGGACATAAAATCTACCACCCTTCCGCCCCTCATTTTTGTATCAACCAATACTTCGGCACATGAGACCGTTAAATATATTTTACATGACTAGAAAATGATGTTTGGGTCATATAAAAACAATAAAACCTCACCTAAATCAGGGGTATAATATAACAGGCAAAGAGGCATAAAATGTAAACATTGGGTTAATACGCCGTCTGTAAACAGTGGTTTAATTGCTCACCTTTCACAGTGTTATGTTTACGAGAGATATGGTTCATAAAGCTACCACTTACCTACGATAGACATCCACGGATAGTATGTCTGTGCTTCCCCGTCCCCGGTTGCCAGCCCATGTCCGTTCGCTGGACTCATGGGCTCACTTTTGTTTGTATTTCCTTGGAAGCTTTCCACATTGTCTCTGAATCTTTGTAAATTGGCGGCAACGTTCATATTAGGGTAAAAAGATGAGCGTCCATGTAGCCCCATTCTGAAGTCATGATTTCGCTGTTGGAGGGCCTCCATACGACATGCTTCGGTCTGGTACTGACTCATATAATACCTTGAAGACCGGTAGTCCGTCCCCGTGGGGCATATATCAGGGATATTTAAAAAATGTTCCATGTAACTGGCATTGTCTACAGCGTGAATATCGTGATCTGCTCTACCAGCACTATTATGCCGAATAGGTAAATAAGAACTCATTTCTTGAACACAGTTAAATTTACTCCCCACACCACTTTGAAATGGTGGCAACACCATCTATCTACTAAAAAATATTAAAGAGCAGAAAACCATTGAGAAAGCTGATAGATCTGCAACCGGTTCGGAAGATAAATGTGCACATTTTCCCCACATCCAATCAGAGTAATCGGTTGGTTGACCTCCCATAACCTCGCGACGCTTGAACACCTACGATTGATTCATCCGCGAGAAAAAGCAGTCCCCGCGTTACGTAGTGATATAGAAAAGCTACAAGTTTAGCGAAGGAAATAGACTAAAATACGACGATAATGTAAACAAAATGATTTTCATCTAAGTATTCTGCTTTTAATCAAGGATTTTTTCTTACCTTTGATGCGAAGGAATCGGTAAGAAGCAGCGAAACCTATCAAACATTAGGTCGTCTGCGCTGATCGTAAATAAAGAGATCAAAGAGACACACTGACATGGTACTTATTATTTGCTAATTATTCAAATAGCCTACCGTTATGTTTAAAATTGCAGGGAAGTTCGGTTTATCTGGAACATAAATGTTTATCAAAACGTTGTTTGCATTTATTGACTACTGTAAAAGGTAATTACAACATGAAACATTGTTTTATCATTTTTTTCAACCAATTTTTCTATGACCTGCACGAACTCATTTATGCAGGATAATGACGTGTTTATTACATTCGGAACACCTTGCGTTTTTCAGCTAAATTATTATGATAATGTGCGTGCACAGGGTAATTTCAGGTGTCACTGCAATGTCAAAGGTATTTAATCACATGAAATCAGGTCGTTTCACGATATAACACTTTAGATCGCAATTTAGAAGCTCATGTAAGCAAAACTATATGTACATGAATGTTTATTAAACATGTAAGAAGAATGTCACGAAGATACCGAACTTATCTAAAAAAAAGAGTATCATCTTTTACTCTTTTGTTGTTTTTTTTTTTTTTTTTCCCCTTTAATAAAGCATCATTATATTTACCGTGTCAAATGTAAATATCAAATTCATTAATCAAATGTATAATTAAATATAGTAGTTGTTAACGTTCATATTTATTTACGTTCCGCGATGAATTCGGAAGGTTATGTTCACTAATTTGTTTATTCTTTATATCTACTTATCCAGTATAAAGTACATAAAACTAACAAAATCAAGTTTTTAAGTGGCAGAGAATATGTATTTCTTCTGACAAAGTATTTGAGAATTTATCATTATCAGAATAACAAAAATACAGTGAAATTCCGCTATTAAGACCACCTAAAATTAAGACTACGATTTAAAAACCTTATTTATTCCTTCTTTGCATTTTCTGCATACAGTGTCCTTTGGTCAGAGACCACCTTTGGGACTGTTCAAAAGTGGTCTTTAAGACCAATTTTGAACAGTCCCAAAGGTAGTCTTAATTAAAAAAATTTACAGTATAATTTCTTTAATATATAGTACTAGTATTATTTCATAAACTAAAAGCTTCATGACTACTACTACTACTACTACTACTACTACTACTACTACTTGTAATAAATAATAATTAAGTTAACTGAAGGATGGATTTCTAAGCCGTTTAAAATGAATGGTTCGAAAAACTGGTACTGTACAATCTCGCTGTATTTGTAAATTATTTCCAATTGAAATTATGCTTTCCTATTCAATCGAAATGCACATGCGTGCACATTGAAGAGCTATCCTTTTCATCATTTAAATGAATAAATAAATAAATAAATTATTTTTATTTATGTTTCGTTTAGTCACCACTACCATGCCAACCGTCCCATTTTTTGCGACATCGGCAAACATCGTAGACCGAGATCAGATGCCACAGAAAAGCTTAAACTAAAACTTAAAGCTTAAAAACAAACACAGAAGTGGAAAGCTATCCATGGAAGATCCTTTATGTCATGTATGGGTTATGTTCAGAATTCAGTCATTTCGTTTGAATAAAACTTCAAAACTCTCAGAAACATTTGATTTCTTTTATTCTAAATACAATATGTAAATTAATAATAATAATAATAAGAAGAAGAAGAAGAAGAAACCTTGTGAATGTCTAAAAGTAGTCACGAAATGTTGTTCGATTCGTCCATTGAAAATTGAGGACAATTCTATGTAACCATAGAAATTAAGGTCCTATAAAATTATTCCTATGCCACATTAATTCCTTATTCATTATTCTTGTCTACACACTATTACACAAACCATTTGTTGAGAAATAATAAAAGAAAGAAATTTAACAAATACACAAAGAAAAACACACACACACTAACGAAAAAACCTCGTCAAAATGAACCGATAGCCTAAAAAGACAAGTAACACAGTAATTATCATATTCCAGATATCTCCTTTCTCTCAATTTCGATAGAACATTCTTGTGACATAGCCGCTAAGACTTTTTTTGACGAAAATCTGTGCAACGTTTTTCATATATACCCCAAACGTAAGTTGCGGATGCTCGTTAGAACCACCTTATTAAAGGCACATGTTCTTGGGAATACCCAAAAAAAGAGCAGAAATAAAGGAAAAATAACAACAACAAAACAACAACAACAACAACAACAACAACAACAAAATATAAATAAGAAAAATGTCACGGATTTTCATAAGACTAGAAAATGCGTTTGTGAAACACTATGCCCCCAACCATATGCTTGCTACTAATAGACACATAATTATAAAAATTATAATTAAAAACAAATTAAACACAATTAAATTAACACAATTAAAAACAAAATGCCTCTGTCGTGAAAGAACTGTCAGTTGGTACAATATTCATAAAATGTGCTCAAAATTTATGTAGAGTACCCAAACTGTATACGAAATATCATGAGCCTTGCTCAAGCGGTTCTCCAGGTATTTTGTTCACAAGATTTCCCCATAGCCACAACGCATAAGTCCAAAAAGGGGCATAACTCTGTTAAATATTTTCGGAAGTTAATCAGGTCATCTACGCCTTAGACCCAATATGTATACTAAGTTTCATCGGTTCTCCAGATATTTTGTTCGCAGCCAGAATGCGTAAGTCCGAAAAGGGGCGCAACTCCATTAAATATTTTCGGAATTTCGTCAAAAGTTAATCCGGTCATCTACACCTTAGACTCAAACTGTATACTAAATATCATGAGCCTAGCTCGAGCGGTTCTTCAGATATTATGTTCACAAGGTTTCCCTATTGCCACAATGCATAAGTCCGAAAAGGGGCATAACTCTGCAAAGACAAGTCCGATGGAAAAGAAAAAAATAAGGGTTCGCTTAATTTTCATGCTCATTCCATATACACTCTTACCAAAATGTGACGGAAGTTTCCTCAATTTGAGTGGCTTTGATCTCACTAGCTTGAAAGATAACAATTTCTATGAAAACAAACAGATCCCAGTAGAAGACTGTAAATCAGATAATATGACAGATAAGAAGATAAAATTCTAGAAAAAGCAGAGTATAATTAGTTTTCCAGGTTGTAGCCTAGTTGAACATTATTTAGTTTCCATTGACCAGCCTGCTCAAAACTTTGTTTGTTTTGTTATGGTTTTACGGCCCTTCCAAGATTATTTCACTTATTTTGAGCCAAGCGATAATCAGAAGTAGGCGTAGGCAAAAACCGGAATACCCGGAGAAAAACCACCTGATCTTTCGTTGCAGAACCTGGCGTCTCACACGTGTCCCCAGTCAGACTCAAACCCACAGCGGTGAGAGACCTAATGATTAAGAGTCAGCGCTCTTATCCACTAGATCACGAAGCCCGTAACTGTGCAGGCTTACTCATGTGTGGTCAGTTTCAGCTCTACGTGGAAGCACCATTCAGCTCAATATATTTCTTCAAGCCCCGATACCGCACCCCCCCCCCCCCAATCGGGGCTTCAAGAAATAAATGGGCTGCATGATGCTTCCATGCAGAGCTGAAACCGACCCAAACACGAGTACTGGTAAACCGCTTAGAGGATCTAAGCCTGTCCAGGAACCGCGATGCGAGGCGGACCGTCCATGCTTATAACCCCTATTGGTTTCATTGGGCGACAGGGCTTGAGGTGTCATTTCATCTTATTGTCGGGTAAAAGTCCCACAAAATTGGAACAATGTCTCCAAAATAACCTATACTGTGTCGACGGGGACGTTAAACCTCAAATCAAACAAACAAAACAAGCCCCGATAGGCGGGGTGGTTTTGGGTTTGATATTGTATATGATAACTGAGTAGTCTATCCTATGCTACTTAAAATCTTACCAAGCATATTTACGTAAAGTCGTCTTATTTTGATAGGAGCCGAAGCGTAAAGTCGACTTATTTTGATAGGAGCCGAAGCGTAAAGTCGACTTATTTTGATGGGGCTGAAAATGGACCTTGCCTGGTATGACACCTTATAAAAATTCAGGTTGAAAAAATAAATAAGGAATAAGGCCAAAGGAATAAGGAAGATGGAATAAGGAAACAACTTATCACTCATTGCAAACAGTGCAGGCCCACATCAGATGCTGCAGTACAAGACGCCTGATCAGGGCCTTCACTGTTCCAAT
Source organism: Lucinisca nassula (assembly GCA_963580285.1). Lineage (NCBI taxonomy): Eukaryota > Metazoa > Mollusca > Bivalvia > Lucinida > Lucinidae > Lucinisca > Lucinisca nassula. The sequence continues at coordinate 59,094,989 of OY757019.1, read as the reverse complement.
TTTTATCAATGTTTAAATTATACTCAGCCTGGTACCCTTCTGTATGCGGGATGGGAGATCCCATTCTGTACAATATTGAAAAAATATATTTTTTTTATTTTTTTTTTTTTTCCTTTTATTTATTTGTGATTTTTCCTCATTACCAAAACCTCTTTAAATCAAGACCTTACTTATTAACTTATTTACTTACCTACCTACTATTAAATCACCGTTGAAACAACAACGTTGAATTAAAGTTGAGTCAACGTTGTGTGCCTGCAGGGTAACTTGCTTACTTACCTACTCACCCACTCACTTGTTTGCTCACTCACTCACTCACTCACTCCAACGTGTTTCTTTTTCCTAGAAATGAATTTTCCTCTGTATAGGTATATATAGTTAAAATCTGTAAATTGTTCTTAGCTTCAGCAATTTCTTGAGTGTTTCCAGATTTTTGCCAGCTCTGGTAATAAAATACCCATTCTGACAGTCCAAAGCAGGGAGATGGTTTAGTTTAGAGATTAAAATCTGATAACAAAATAGAGAAATTTCAGAAAAAGTCAGTATTTTGCAGGACTGTATATAAACTTTCAAGATCCTAGCACAAACCATTCTTCTGTTTCACATATGTATAAAGCGTAACGGACAGACGGACGCACAGACGGTCAGACTGACGGACAGGACAGAACCAATATGCCCCATCAACTTCTTCGAAGTTGTGGGGCATAAAATGTAGCGATTTTGGAGATGTGAAAAATGCACTTTGTCGCAAGGGTGTGATTGGAATCGTTTTAAACGTGAAATTACAGAACCCTTTTGGAAATTGTGAAACAAAGTCTAAAATGTAGATTCATTCGATCACTTCTTTCTGAAATTATTGATCGCTTTTTTTTTCATTTGCTGTCGTATAAAAAACATTTTATCATAAAACGTCACTGTTCATGTTTTTTCATGCCATAAAATTAAATTGCCCACACGTGTTATAACACGTGGCTACTGACGCATAACGTCATGACGCCGTCCTTGACGACCCTATGTGTTCATTTGAAAATCGTTATATGATAAACAGAATCTTACATGCGTAGACATTTCATATGAAAATATCCCTCTGCCAAAATCAAATATGCAATACAAAAGATATTTTGGATGAGTCTTATTATCGTTTTGTGTGCGAATGTTTTAAGTTTTAGAGAAAAAAAGTAATCTTAACCCTTTTTGTACCAAATGGAATCTTCCTCCTTATATATAGCAGGAGTCCATTTCAAAATTTAGGGGTAACAGGTTGTGTTTTCATCAAAATTTATTTGGAAAATGATTTAACTTTTAGCAAACTGTGGGGGTCCTGATCAGACGCCGCGTTCTGTGGCGTCTGATCTGGGCCTGCACTGTTTGCCAGAATACCCGCTTTGGGGTCCTGGTACTAAATGGGTTTGTTTGATTTGATGTTAAATGTCCCCGTTCACACTGAATAGGTCATTTTGGAGATGTTGCTTCCAATTTTGTGGGACTTTTACCGGACATTGAGATGAAATGACATCTCAAGCCCTGTCGTCCAATGAAACCAATATGGTTTATAAGCATGGACGGTCCGACTCGCACCATTGTGCCTGGGCAGGCTTTGATCCTCTAAGCGGTTTACCAGTACTCGTATGCGGTCGGTTTCAGCTCTGCGTGGAAGCATAATGCAGCCCTTCTATTTCTTCAAGTCCCGATGGGCGGGGGGGGGGGTACTAAATGGGTTAAAAAGAATTTTTATAAGGGGCCCAATGTTATTAAGTAGCCGAAGACTCGGTTCATGACCACTCGAACAAGATCCTCTTGTTATGTTCTTGCATCAAGTAAGGACTACAACTCTTCTGGCAATAGACGCAAAAACCCATTCTATATCCTTTTAATAACAAGTGATAGTCGGGATTGCCATATTTGATATAGTATTACTGTTGAAAATCGCTCCCGCCCATCGGGGCTTGGAGAAATAGATTGGGCTGCATGGTGCTGCCTCGCAGAGCAGAAACTGACCATACATGAGTACTGGTAAACCGCTTAGAAGGACTTAGCTTACCCAGGCAAGGTGGTGTTAGTCAGACCGGCCAATGCATATGAAACATTTTGGTTTCATTGGCGGCAGGGCTTGATATATCGTTTCATTTGAATGTCGGTAAAAAAGCCCCACAAAATTGGAAGCACGATTCGCTACGGCTTAATCAATCGTGGTGGACCGTGGTGAATCGTATCAGCACCGTAGTAGGACCGTAGAATGATCCGTCGTAATTCGTGGTGATCCGTGATGAACCGTACTGATTCGTGAACGTCCACGAATGTTTTAAACTGTTTCGGGGGCCTCTACGATTTATGTGAGCGTGGTTTAGATCGTAGCGCAACCGTGACGCCACCGTAGACATCCGTAGTAGCACCGTGAATATATTCGTGGGCATCCGTGGGGTTCCATAAGAAACCGTAGACTCCTTGTCACCAGGATCCAGTACGGACGCTCACGGTGAGCTACGATGGCTGTACGGTTATGCTACGGACGACTACGGTTCAACACGGTATGCCACGGTCCTTCCACGGACGAGTATGGAAGCATTACGGTAATCCACGGTATGCCACGGTCCTTCTACGATGTCACTACGATTACTCTACGGTGCATCACGAATATACAAGAATGTCTACGGTCTGACTACGATCGGCTACGACTCATGCCAAACTAGAAAGAATGCATCCACGTTTAAATACGGTCGAGCTACGGTATACCACGATCTGTCAAGGAATGCGTCCGTATTTGAGCCTTCCATTCCCACCCCACTCTCACTACACTTTCAGAGAACAACATTGGAGCCTTATCAAGACCAGCCAATTCAGAAACAATATATTAATTGTTCCTCATTTGTCTTCTTCTGAATGTGTCGATCGCTCAACTTTTGTAATAGGAATAAGCCGTTTTACAAAAGGCACGAGCTACGCAGTGTTCTAAATTATCGCTTGTTTCGAGAATTGCTGGCGGTTTCCTTTCCCTGTCCCTGAGGACACCGCCTGCTTTGCCTGCTTTGTCTTCGGCGCCATGCTTCTCGTCCGAAAGCTGAAGTAATACTCATAATTTGATAATACATGTAGTTGATTGCACTTTATTCATACCGTCACGTGATCGTCGTCATTCGTAGAAGATCGTAGTAAACCGTGGTGCTTCCGTCAATAACCGTACAAGCACCGTGTCAAATCGTAGTGGCACCGTCATCAACCGTAGGACTGACTACCGGGAAGAACCGTACAAGAACCGTATCGAACCGTAGAGGCTCCGTCATCAACCGTAGGACTACCTGGAAGAAACATGACGAACCTTGGTCATAACCGGCACAGTTCGGCATGAACTCGTCGAAACACCGTACTGGGTTCGTAGGAAACCGTGGGCATTCGAAGAAAACTTGATTTTCACCACCGTTCGTCACGGTCCTTCACGATTTTTGAAACCGGGGTGAATCGTGGTTGTAAACTAGACTTACAGAACAGATGCCAATACGGGTTCTAGTATGTGGCAAACCATGTAGATCCTCATTCTCGTTTTGGTTTGTTTAAATTGACGTTCAGCATCCCAGTCAACACTATTTTGGTCATTCGGTGACGTGGCTCCCAATTATGTGGGACTTTGACCCGACATTGAGATGAAATGCATCTCAAGCCCTGCCGCCCGTTGAAAACAACAGGACTAATTGGCCGAAACTAGCTAGTCTGGCCCAGAAAACATGTACACTCCATAATTTTCACTTCTGTGGTGTATTCCTTGCTTCCAAAGGACAACCCTTTTATAGAACATATTTAACTTCACTACAGCTGGTGTGTGGGACTGTGTGGTGGCGGTAAAACGTCTCCCTGCCCTACATCATAGTGTAGATTATATTTTCTTGTCCTTTGGGATCATTGATTCCATTGTGGAATTTTGAAAATATCTGAGGGTCACTGATGAGGCCTAATTGGCCGAAACTAGCTAGTCTGGCCCAGAAACATGTACACTCCATAATTTTCACTTCAGTGGTGTATTCCTTGCTTCCAAAGGATAACCCTTTTATAGAACTTATTTGCATTGGACGACTTTCCATAGGCAGGTTTAGTCCTTCTAAATGGTTTACCAGTACCCATGCACGGTCAGTTTCAGCTCTGCGTGGAAGCACCATGCAGCCCGATTTATTTTCCAAGCAACGATGGGCAAGGCCCTGCTGCACGTTTTGGGCTTGAAATATCCGTATTTAGGGCAGTTAAAAGAAAACCTTTCGCTTACATGATCTATAAACAGAACTGTGTATTTTTAAATAATAAACATAATAATAATAATACATTTTGGTTTTAGTCTTACGGCCGATCGCTTATCAGAGGTGACTTTCCGTTGCAGAACTGGGCGTCAGTAATAATAATAACAATAATGATACTACTAATAATAATAAACAATGCAATAGCTGACTAATGACAGGTAACACATACTAAGTCCAATGACCGCATAGTTTTAATAATTCACATAAAAATATCTGTTTTTCAGATGTAGGCACTTCTATGTTTGTTCTAATCCCTCAGTTGATTTGAAACGCACATATTACATGCCATACTGATGGAGTAATCAAAGACCAAATAAATAAATAAATAAATTTTCAACTTAAACCGTGAAAGATGGGGTTATCTTTCATTAGCGTGTTACTATACTCATCGTACAAATCTTATTTCCTTAAAAGCTGTATGCGATTCTGAAACAGAAAAAAAAAAAAAAAAACTATTTACGGAGCATTATAAAACACCAAGTGAACGTTTAGGACATACAGATGTTAAGGGTAAGTTATGCCTATAAACAATGATATATATTTCACATATATTTTACATGCTATTGTAATCAGTTGTTTGATGTAGGGCCGATCAATAATATTCAGTGTCGTAGAGGACACACGCACACCGTGCTGCTATTCTGAAAAGCCCTCGACCGAATAAAGTAATGTTTATCTTTCCGTATGAAACTGACAATCTAAACGAATACAGTGAAATGCCTATATTAAGACCACCAATGGGACTGTTCAAAAGTGGTCTATAAGACCACTTTTGAACAGTCCCAAAGGTGGTCCCTGACCAGACAAAACACGAAGGCAGAGAAATGCACCCTTCTTGGGGAATTAGTCTTAATTTTAGGTGGAATAGCGGAGTTTTACTGTATCTTGTCGGAATATGAAATTAGTTTTTACACGACTGAAGTATTTCACAATCAAGCTGATATGTCTGTAAATGGAGGATCTCACACTCATGGTTCGAGCCCCGCTCGAGTCACATGTTAGACGCCTTGTTCAGGTGGTTTTACCACCGATGATTAGCGATCGGCTCGAAATATATTAATATGCACAAAAAAGGAAGAAACATACACCACCTGCACTTACAACTAAATTGATTGATTGATTGATTGATTAATTGATTGATTTGGAGTTTAATGTCCCAGTCAACACTATTTAGGTAATTATGAAGACGTTGCTTCCAATTTTGTGGGTTTTTTATAGTAGTCGCAGATAAAATTGACTAGGCGGAGCTCTTTGGATGTTGTCAATATATGTCAAATTCGCTGAGTCAACCAGAAGATTCGGTAGAGTGCCTTTCGCATGCTTTCAATGGACATATACGCCACAGCTTTGTTTTTGTTACAGTTGAATTCACACACTCATTCCAAAGGCAGGTACAAACGATAGCTCCGCCTAGTCATTCTTATCTGCGACTACTATATCCAACATTGAGATTAAATGACATCTCCAGCCCTGCCGTCAAATGAAATCAAAAGGGTTTATATGCATGGACGGTCTGACCCGCACCATTTGCCTGGGCAGGCTTAGAGCCTCTAAGCGGTATACCAGTACTCATGTGCGCGGTCGGTTTTAGCTCTGCGTGGAAGCATCGTGCAGCCCAATCTATTTCTTAAAGCCCCGATAGGCGGAGGCGTAGCGACAAATAATTAAAGCAGTCTGTTGGACCCATGTGCCCGACAACGTTTTTGAAGTGAAAATTCTGATTTGTGTGTACCTGCTAATTAGTGATAATGGTCTGAGGTGCTATGAACATGCAGTTTGCAGTAGCATCCAACTTCAAAGGTCCATACCTAGACTGGCTACAGTCTGAAATATTGATATGTTCGGATGAAAATGAACAAAAACGACAATAAAAAGTGAAATTACTTTTCTTTATAAAAATAATATCTCTTACTAGCCATGTTTCTGTCATCAGAATTAGACTAGCTACAAGAATATGAATTAAATTTAACAAAAATGGGGTCAGTTCAGCAAAATATCTTGATCTGCTTGATTTTTACAAGAATGTACTGTTAAAAGAAAAGAAAAGAAGAAAAAAAAAGTATTAATCCCCGTTCAGGACCGACTCAGAGACTACCGGCCCATCAGTGCTGGCAGTGCTTTGATTTTCATTGTGTTCTGTTTGTTTTTCATTTGCACGCGGTTTATCTTTATTTGTCAGTAAAAGCCACTTGAACAAATGCAGGGAAGCCCGTCGCAGGATTGATCGGCAATACAACCGACTCTCCCAAATATCATAAAACAAAAAATATATACTTCAGTCAAGATATAATGCAATTAAACTGTAATTCCAATTACAGGGGTTTCAGTTTTGTTTTGTTTGTTGCAAGGTTTGCAAAAAAATGCATGTACAAGCAAACAGTGTGGATCCAGATCAGACGCCGCAAACAACGCCGCGGTTTGCGGTGTCTGATGTGAGTCTACACCGTTGACAATGTCCCCAAATCGGGATGCTAGGCACAAATAGGATTATTTGATAGACCAGATTTTGTTGAACATAAAACACATAGTTTCTTATTGGAGTATCATTTCTGAATGCCCGTTTGTCACTGAAACGGGCACCAGAATCTATGCTTGTAGCCCAGTCGTTGGCCCCATTACGATGACACACCCGTGCGACATAGTGCAGTACTTCATATCTCCAGAAGGGCTACTTTTCTGAAGAAAATCCGTGATATTTTTTTTTAATTTATACTGCAAACATAGGTTGTGGGTGCTCGTTCGAACCGCCTCATTGAGGCGGTTCGAACGAGTACCCACAACCTATGTCTTGGAGCAGAAATAAGAAAATATTATATACCCTCATAAGCCACAGCTTTCTCAATATAAAGTGGGGTTTATGGGGGTGTTTATTTCACGGACTTGTCCACATGATGGGAAATGTCAGATTGCACGACCCGCAGAAAAAGCGACCGACTGAAGTCGGTTGATTTTCTAAGAGTGCCCTAAAATCACCGTGTCATTCTGTCAGTCTGTCAGTCTGTCTGTCCGTCCGTAACCCGTTTGTGAAAATTGGTGATAGTGACTTAACCACTTGGAATATTTAAACAATTTTTGGCATACTGATGGATATCAATGAGATCTAACCAATAAACTTGCGAAATATTACATTCCATTTAGGTTAGCCTCGCCGAGGCGAAAAATGTGAAAATTTTCGAACTGCTTCTCCTCGGAAACCGTTGGGCCGATTGAAGTCAAATTTCATATGGAGCCTCTATGGGATGGGGTAAACCAAAAGTTGCTCATGTGGTCCAGGTCACATGACCAAAATGGCCGCCAAGCCATATATGGTCTGTCTGTCCGTCCGTAACCCGTTTGTGAAAATTGGTGATAGTGACTTAACCGCTTGGAATATTTAAACAATTTTTGGCATACTGATAGATATCAATGAGATCTAACCAATGAACTTGCGAAATATTACATTTCATTTAGTATAGCCTCGCCGAGGCGAAAAATGTGAAAATTTTCGAACTGCTTCTCCTCGGAAACCGTTGGGCCGATTGAAGTCAAATTTCATATGGAGCCTCTATGGGATGGGGGAAACCAAACTTTCTCATGGGGTCCCGGTCACATGACCAAAATGGCCGCCAAGTCATATATGGTAAAAAACCCTTCAAAAATAGTCTTCTCCAGAACCACTGGGCAGATTTCCACGAAACTTGATAAATAGCATCTGGGACGTAGGCCCATCATAAATTGCTAAAATGGTGACCCTGGGTTGACCTTGACCTTCTTTTTGCCTAGGTCAAACTTTGACACATATGCTTTTGTATTGGAAAAGTGAGAATGCATTTTATCCTGCAAACGATTCAGAATATAAATACAGTACTAAAGTATAAGATATATTTTTGCTCCTAACGATAAGGCGGATTTATCGGGGGAGCCGTTTTAGGTCCAGGTCACATGACCAAAATGGCCGCCATACCCATATATGGTAACACTGATAAAGCTAAAAGCATCCGGCGGGTCGTGCACTTCAGCTGAAGCACTTGTTTTCATATGAATGCTATAAAGAGAGAGACGATTTTATGTAGGTCTGTTTGTTTGTTTATATTGGATATTAATGGCCCAGTCGACACTGTTTAGGTCATTTTTGAGCCGGTCTGTTTACCTTTCCTCACTTTCCTGGGCAGGCTTATACGTAAGAAGTTAACCTGTACATGTGGTGTACATTTTTTTCGCCAGAATTGCTTGGATCAGTGGAACGGAGAGAACATATTTTCTGATAAATATCCATGAAATAATGGTGCCGACCCCGACAGGTATCAAACCCGCGGATTGTGTTTAGGCATAACGTTTGGGATTGTCAACAATGTCCATATTTGCTCTTTTGGTAGTGTATAATAGTCTTTTCAACACGCCAAAATTTAAACACGCACTATCTAAGTGGTTTTAATGAACATTTTCTTCACAAATTATCTATAAATCAAAACACCAAATGCGCCCTTTCAATAACACGGGCAGCGACACAAAATACTACCACTTCAAAAGAGCGTTTGGAAGTTGTGGTCTTGTCCAGTCTTGGCTTGTGTTCTAGCATGTAAATGAATAAGTTAATGTAGATATTCACAATTAATATTATGTTGGATAACTAGCATTGCGTCATGACGAGATTTGGCGTTGCTCGGCATTCATAATGCACTTTTGTCTTTGCCATGGCCAAGCATTATGTCCAACGAAACGTTGCCCTGCTAAACAATTAACGTGAATTACTGACTGTGCCAAAACTATAAACCATTCCACTTCATTTATTCAAGCAAAACATCCTTGGTTTGAAGAAAATTATTGGCAGTTGTTTGAATTTTATGTACCTTTGTCAACGTGTGTCGTCTATGGCGGTGCATTAAAACCGCCATTTTCTTTGGTATGGGGAAGACATTTCGGTCGTTTACTACCGCAGGCTTGTAATTTATCGCCACGAAACGACCTATTTTGTTTCATTTTGTTGTTTCAATAAACTAGGGCTTGAAAGCGGGGAAGGTAATATTTTCTATAATGATTGTGATAGTAAAGACGTTTTACGACTTCGCTCATCTTAGGTCAGTAGCGTAGAAGTTTTGTGGGGTCATAAAACTTCCTTGCTTATAGATATAAACTCGAGGAGCAGCCATCTGCTTCTTATTCGCCGAATTTCTGCTCCCGTGGAAAGTTGTTTCAGGAAAGATGAATTTTCTTGTATCAATTCATGAGGAATTTGTTCTGTTTCATGTGTGAAATGTACCTTGCTTGGAATTCCAATTACATGTTTGGATACTGAACGGAATTATGAGTGAAAAATCCGATGATTTTACGCATCCTATCGCGCAGCTAGCGACAAGAATAAATACCCGAGAGTGACATTCTGTTCATATTTGTCAAAACGAATGACTTTAGTGTGTGAGATTTTTCTGTTGCTGACATAAATGGTTGTTTTCGTTAGAGCTGTGTCAATGAGGCGGTTCTACGAGTACCCAAAATCTATGTTTCTGAGCAAAAATTAGGCAATAATGTGTACCTTTGCAAAACCCACATTTTTGGTACTGACCGCAGAAGCTTCCCGCCTGCTATTGTTCACGTGACTACCATAACATCCAGGAAACGCTTATTTATAGCAATACTTTTCTTCTCCCTGTGACATCAGAGCATAATACTGGCTGATTAACTGTCTACTCGGACATTGGCGAATAGTGTGTAGCCAGATTAGAGCCGCCAAACGCGGCGTCTGATCAGGCTCTGCACTGTTTGCTTACAATACTTGAATTAAAGGGTTAAACCGCGCGAGTCTGTCTAAGTCTCAGTTCATGCAGGACTACTCTCAGATCAGTACTGTCAGTACTCGATTCTGTATAAAGTGGCGTTTACGGGAGCGTTCACTACATGAACTGTTACCTTGCATGACAACGTGGAGTTAGCTGTGGACTGAAACGTTTATTTTGAAATCATTACGATAACACACACCCGTGCGGCATAGTACATTTTCCACACAGGTTCTGGGTGCTCGTTAAAATAGGGTTTAGGGAATGTTCGTTTTACGGACCTGTTCACGTGATGGAACTCTTTTAGATGTATGTATCATTAACTTTGAAAAAGGAGCATAATTATTCTCTAGATAATAATTTGAAATATCTATCCCTATAGACACCACTGGACTTAATATGAAAAAGAAACTCACGAAGTCCAGAATGGGAATTAAAACTGATGTCAGCATTATGGTGGTTTCAGACAGCATACTAAATCATCTAGCACCCCACACTGCAGCGATGTCATACTGACATAGTAACGTAACTCCAACATTTGGTAGCCTACAAATCTTGTAGCGATGTCACTTCGACGTCATCGCTAAGTTATTGCCAGCTGGGTGAAATTTTTGATAAATATTACTTTTTAAGCAAATAAAGTGAAAAGAAACGTGAGGTTTCTGTAGGCATAAATTATTTTCTTATTTCAGCATAAAATGCAAGTTCCATGATACTACACCGCCTCACTGTGATAATTTGGACGAGTAAAAAGAAGAAAAAAAATCAAATCAAACAAAAACATAATATTGATAATTTAACAAAATTCGAAAAGCATCTATTTCTTTATAGTTCTAGAAGTAAATTGTATATCATGGGTCCAAACGAACAAATTACGTGTGCTGAGATTGATCTATAGAAACCAAATCTGAAAAAAAAGTTAAAACTCGCGCTAATTGCATTTTTTTTCATAATTACCGAAAAACTCATATTGTTTGCCGTCATTATATATTTTCAGATATTTTTGTTCTTTATAAATTAGCTATTTCCTAGTTTGGTTTTCACATTGTAGATCAGTGTGTAGATCTAGGTACAGTTATTATGCATATATCTGCAACTGTATGAAAAGAATATTGGCAGGATATTGACAGGGCATTAGCTTTGTTACTTACCTCTGTCTGTATATTTATAGCGTATTTAATGTTTTCTAATTTGTGAAAAGTTTCAAATATGTATGTTTAAAACATAGCCGCCTAACCAGCTTAAACATAATCTATGAAAAGTAAACAAAATAGACAAAAATATAATTGTAAACTGAAAATAAATTTTCTATGTAGAGAAAACGAATAAAGACACACACACACAAAACAACAACAACAAAAAAAATAAAAAATAAAATAAAAACACAACAAAACAAGAACACACAGAAATAAATAGAATAGCATAAATAAAGGATTTTATATCAAAACACACCAATGTTAAATTTGCTGCTAAAATAGTAAATATGAATTTTCAGAAAGAATCTTGAAATGAGACTTTTTTCTGGGTTATTTGCAATTTTGTTTATAGATATTGTATTAATATTATTAAGCGTTCAAGAAGCACATTGTCCATTGTCTAACACTGGATAAGACTGGATATATTTTCTTCAAATTTATATAATTTCGGCGGAACTGTGATACTCTAGCAAGAACATGAATTAACCGCTCAAACAACGTTTAAACGTATTCAAAATCGTATTTCGAAATCAACGGTGATTTTTTTATTTATCTTTGCAGTAATGCAACTGATAAGAGACAGTAACAGCCCCAAATAGACATCGCTTTAATTTGTGCACCTATTTCGCAAAAGAACACACTCTTAACCCTTTTTGTACCAAATGGAATCTCCGCCTTATATATAACAGGGGTCAATTTCAAAATTCAGGGGTGACTGGTTGTGTTTTCATCAAAATTTATTTGGAAAATGAGTGAACTTTTAGCAAACAGTAGAGGCCCTGATCAGACGCCGCGTTCCGCGGCGTCTGATCTGGGCCTGCACTGTTTGCCAAGGTACCCCTTTAGCGGTTTCTGGTACTGAATGGGTTAATTAGTACGTTTTCTCGTATTTTTAAATATTCATCTTTATGAACAAACATAATGCTATTAGATATTAAATAAAGTGGAAGAAAACTTAAATAGATATTTAATTTTTTCATCTTCCTTTGCGTAATCAGGCAACGTTTAAAAACACAGCGCATGTTCAAATATTACCCTTATCTTGGCGTTGAAAACGCATCCTATTTCGTGATAAAATAAATCTCGGTTCGTTTTGCCGGTAGCCTCAAAGTAACCGTCAATGCCTAAATAATATACAAGCATTATTGTTGTTATCGTAAATAGTCTTTCAGCAGAGAATGAATTTATGTTTGTTTATACGTGATAGCAGAAACCTGAACTGACTTATAATGATGATAAATAGTCTCTAGTCCAACGTATTACTGTCCATATTACAACGCGCAAATAAATATATTACTCCGCTGTGTCTGTCGTTCTGCAGAGACAAAGTTAGGCGATATAGAATAAGTATCTTTTTTCCGCCAATGTCGTTGAACTTAATTTATAATAACTTAATTGACAATGGACCCTCTCTCTCTCTCTCTCTCTCTCTCTCTCTCTCTCTCTCTCTCTCTCTCTCTCTCTCTCTCTCTCTCTCTCTCTCTCTCTCTCTCTCTCTCTTCCGCTCTCTCTCTCTCTCTCTCTCTCAACAATTTGTAAGCAGGAGCTTAATAGCGAACAGAGTGCACGAGTTTCGGAAGCACTCATTAGATTTATTTTGTTTTATTTTAAATTATTATTATTATTGTTATTATTATTTCTTTTGAGGGGTTAAAGGTGTTCTTCATATGGATCTTAATATATAATAAAAACACGCATATACTAATACATTGTAAATTTTACCGCCCAAATAAAAACAAAAATTTTCCGATAAAGATTGTGATATTTTTCTTATTTCTGCTCGAAATATAGATTGAGGGTACACGTTAGAACCGCCTCATTGAGGCGGTTCTAAAGAGTACCCACAATTTATATTCATTGAGGCGGTTCTAAAGAGTACCCACAATTTATATTTTAGAGCAGAAATAAGAAAAAAGAAGGTTTACCCCTGTAAACCCCAATTTTACTATATAAAAGTGGGGTTAAAGGGGGTCAAAATTATATAGGCGTGTTTCAGCATCTGCAACGACAGTAGTAATAGTAATATTATTATTAATAATAATGAAATAGATTTTAAAACGTATGCGGTTTCATTTCGAAATATTATTTATTTATGCCTGATATGCATTTTCGGAATATAGCTGTTTGTATTAAACTTTACTCTCTTTTTTTCTTTTTTTACTATGTATGATATACAGCGCAACAAGCTCGTGTATCACTGGACATTATATGCGTGGGGTCGACTATTAACATCAAAGAATATCGTCTCCCCGCCGATCTTGTAATACAGTGGATAATAAATGAGATTTTTTTCCTCCTCTACACTTGTCTGTCGAAACGAGCAATATTGTTGCGTGAATAACTCCGAAGTAAAAGTCAGTTTGTATAAGAAATGGGTTTTCTTGACAGCAAGAAAAATGGGAATGGCTCAGTTTGTGTGTTCCGTGAAATTTTACAGTCGAAAAAAAATCCAAACACTTTTCTAATATTATTTTTGTCTGTTGTGGGCAAAGTATTTTTTGTTTGCAAACAGTGTAGGCCCTGATCAGACGCCGCGTTCTGCTGATCTGGGCCTGCACTGTTTGCCACGGAACCCATTTAGGGGTTTCCAGTCTGAATGTATTTGTAAAGTAAGGTAAATTAAAATATACGTAATTAAAGGCGACTCCTACCAAACTGCTATATGCAAAAACCAGATTTAAAATAAACATCACATTAAAAGTGCGTGAAATAAACATCCCTGTAAACCCCACTGTAAATGGATAAACTATTATTTTTATTTTTTTTCTTATTGCTGCTCCAAGACATAGGTTTTCGGTACCCGTTTGAAACCACCTTCTGAGACTATGTTTTAAAAATAAATGAAAATAGTATCAATTTTTTTTACAAGAAAATAAAGCAGTTTGGAGGTGTGAAAGGAAGTACTATGTGTTATGGTAATGAGAAAACACAATGCAAATTTATTTATTTATTTATTTGCTGATTTATTTATTTCTTTATTTATTTTGTTGCTTATTTATTTATTTATTTATTTATTTGCTTATTTCTTATGGGCGTTTATTTATTTATTTATTTATTTATTTATTTATTTATTTATTTATTTATTTATTTTTGACACTTTTAAATTGATTTATATATTTATCAAACTTTCAAATGGGTTTTACAAATAATGCCCAATCTTTTGCATCTTCAAATAAAAACATGTAGGTATTTTGTTCCTAAACAATGTTCTTAATTATTAAGGCAGTAATAGATACATTCAGTTAAACAATGATTGTTTTCGTCAAAATCAGTAATTGTACATATGTTCGTGACCGCCGTACTTCAGCTTCATTAAAAAAAAAAAAGTTCTAAAATATTATGTTATTGACCAATGTAACTGAACATTTTTATGCCATTTGTGGGTGCAGCAAATAGAGAGGCCGGGTGCTCGCTAGAACTAGGCAGCCACAAACCGTCTTCAAAAGGATAACCCTTTTATAACATATTTAACGTCACTACAGCTGGTGTCTGGGAATGTGTGGCGGCCGTAAAAAGTCTCCCTGCCCTACATCATAGTGTAGTTTATATTTTCTTGTCCTTTGGGATCATTGATTCCATAGTGGAATTTGGAAACTATTTGAGGGTCACAGATGAGGCCTAATTGGCCGAAACTAACTAGTCTGGCTCAGAAAACATGTACACTTCATATTTTCAAGTTCTGTGTTGTATTCCTTGCTTCCAAAGGATAACCCTTTTATAGATAATATTGATTGAGAACTTAATATGTAGGTCTTTCCGAGATAAAGGATAGCTGCTGGGTCTCAGCGACAGGATAAAAAAATAATAATGATTAAATAATATTATAAAATAGATAAAAATAAATAAATAAATAAATAAATAAATAAATAAATAAATCGAAGGCATATGTTTAATGTTGATTAGACTGGTAGTACAAACAAGAAAAGCAGCGTTGTGGCCACGGAGCCTTAAAAATCTGTCCGAATGGCGATCCTAGGTTGACCTTGAACTATTTTCCGGAAAGGTTACATGCAGTGCCTATGCATGTACAAAAGTAAAAACTATGGATTCTTCCGAACTATTGAAACTTCTCATCATGTTAACAAGTCCGTGAACTATTTTCCGGAAAGGTTACATGCAGTGCCTATGCATGTACAAAAGTAAAAACTATGGATTCTTCCGAACTATTGAAACTTCTCATCATGTTAACAAGTCCGTGAAATGAAGTCCCATCTAAACTCCACTTTATATAGAGAAAAATAGGGTTTAAGGGGTATTCTTTATTTTTCCTCAAGGACAGAGATTATGGGTACTTGTTAGAATCGCCTCGTTGAGGCGGCTCTAACGAGCACTCACAATCTATAGTTGGACAAAAAAAAATAAGAAAAATATAAAACATTTTCACTTGAAAAAATGTATTTCTAGAGATAAGATAGACGCTATTTTTTCCACGGATGTATTATCGTAAGCCCTGTTATACGAGCTATGACAACATGTTAAGGCCCCCGCCCATCGGGGCTTGCAGCAATAGATGGGCTGCATGATGCTTCCACGTAGAGCTGAAACTGATCACACACGAGTACTGGTAAACGCTTAGAGGTTCTAAGCCTGCCCGGGAAAAGTGGCGCGTGTCAGGCCGTCCATGCATATACATCATATTGGTTTCATTAGGTGGCAGGGCTTGAGATGTCATTTCATCTCATTGTCGGGTAAAAGTCCCGCATTGGAAGCAACGTCTCCAAAATGACATATACAGTGTTGACGGGGACGTTAAACCTCAAAATCTGACAACATGAGCTATATTTCATCAAACATGAGCTATATTTTAATTAACACGAACCAACAACCAACATGAGCTGAATTACAACCAACTTGAGGTATATTGCAATCATCATGGGCTATATTTCAACCACCATGAGCTATATTTCACCCAACAGCTATATTTCAACCAACATGATATATATTTCAATCCCCATCAGCTATGTTTCAACAAACATGATCTGTTTCAACCAACATGAGCTTTATTTCAACCAATAAGAACTATATACAACCAAAAGGAGCTATATTTCAACCAACATGGGCTATATTTCGACTAATAAAGAGTTAGGATTCAACCAACATACAACATGAGTTATGTTTCAAGCAACATGAGCTATATTTCGACCAACATGGGCTATATTTCAACCAACATGAGCTATATTTCGACCAACTTGAGCTATATTTCAACCAACAAGAGCTATATTTCGACAAACGTGATCTACATTTAGCAAACAGGTGTAATGAGGCCCCTCATATATATATCAACCAACAAGAGCTATCATTCAACCATTATGTTTCGACCAAAGGGTGCTCTATTTCACAGGGATCAACTGTAAAAAATTTTTAAACTTTCTAAATGATAGTTAATTTCTTCAGAAATGCAAGCTACAATTCTCAGCACTGCTAAATCTAGCAAGTTGGAAGTTTTGCAAAAGTACATTTGTTCATGTGGAAGGATTTCGAAATTATCAAAATAAATTTTATGAGTAACTTAATAAATCAGCATTTCCTTACAACTGCTGCTTTTCTGTTGATTAAGTAAGGAGAACAGCGTGACTGGCTAGGCAAACAACAAATTGAAAACAGTTTTCTTACGTTTCCCAGAAAATAGGTTTGGACATTTCATGCAAATTGTCTTCAAATGGACTAATGGAGGAAAAATCTGAAAAACGAGAAAAAAAAAAAAAAAAAAAAAAACTGTTGCCTGCAGAAGCTATAAACCGGATTGCTAAAAGTAAAAGGCACATTTGAAGATGTCTACACGTGTGAAAAAAGCAAGCTGGCTGCAATTAAAAATAATGACAACTGGCTAAATGTAGCAAGCCATCCAAATTAATTTGAAAAAGAAGTGGAGGCAATGATCAGGAATCTATACAATCAACCCACAGCTCCCATCAGAGACACCAAAGGGAACGAAACACAAACATGAAACAACAGACCCTAATGAAAACATCAATAGCGTAAAAGCCAAAGGACAGTTACTTTCCCATAACCAATATAAGCAATGATTCAGCCAAAATGAGCTTTGTTTTACCCAACCCGTGCATTGCTTCAACCAAAAAGAGATTTCAACGAACAGCAGCTAATTTTCAACCAACAAGAGCTATATTTCAAACACCATTAGCTATAGTTCAGTCCAAATGATCTCTACTTCAACAATCACGAGCTATATTTCAACCCCCATGAGTTACTTTCCATCAAAAGGTGCTATATATCAATTAAAATGAGCTAGTTTAAACTGATATGAGCTATATTTTAACAACCATGAGCTATGTTTAACCGGCATGAGCTAAGTTTCTACCAACCAATACGAGCTATTATTCAACCAACATAAGCCACATTTCAACCGACATTAGCTTTATTTCAACCAACATGAGCTATATTTCAACCAACATGTGAGCAATGTTTCAACCTACATGGGCTATATTTTGTGTAAACTTCGTTTCAATTACAGTGTAACATACTAGAAAAGATCAGCAGGATTTGGAAAAAGCAAAGTTGCTTATGCTTATATTTCAACTAACAAGAGGTATCTTTCAACCAACATGAACTATCTTCAACCAGCATAACCTGTCTTTCAAAAGACATTAGTTATCTTTCAACCAACACGAACCAACAATGGACTTTATTTCGACCAACAGGAGGGAGTCACCTTTCAACAAACAGAAGCTAATTTTTAATAAAAATGAGCTATGTTTCGACCAAAATGAGCTATGCCTCAACCAACAAGAGCTACGCTTCAACCGCCGACTGTGGCTAATTTTCAACCAGTATGAGCTTTGTTTCGACAAATCGACCAAAATGAACTATGTTTCAACCAGCATAAGCTATCTTTCACCAACATGAGCTTAATTTCAACCAAATTGGAGCAAAGTTTCAAAACATATGAGCTATGTTTCAACCAACATGCGTTATATTTCAACCAACATGAGCTGTGTTTAAACCAGCATGGTTTATGTTTAAACCAGCATGAGCTATCTTTCAACCATCATGCGCTGTGTTTCACCCAACATGAGCTGTATGTAAACCACCAACAGCTATATTTCAACCAATTGGAGCTATATTTAAAATAATATTAGCTATATTTCAACCATTATGAGCTATAATTCAACCACCATACGCAGCCGTTAAACCACCATGTGTTATATGTCAACCAATAGGGGCAATATTGCAACCAACAGGTGCTATATTAAGCCAACAAGAGCTTTATTTTAACCGAGATGAGCTATCTTTCAACCAACATGAGCTAGATTTCAATCAACTTGGGCGTTTCGGCCTACATGAGCTTTAATTTAACCGTTATGAACTGTATTTCTACCAGCATGAGTATGCTTCAATCAACATGAGTTATGTTCCAACCAACATGAGTTATGCATGAACCAACATTACCTATCATAAAACCAACACGAACTATGTTTCCCCAAGATCTAACATGCGGTATGTTTGAACCAGCATGGACAATGTTTCAAACAATATGAGCTAGCGTTCATTAGACATGAGTACGAGCTACACTTTGACAAAAGAGCTGTATATCTTTCAATCAACATGAGCTACGTTTCAACCAATATGGGGTATGTTTCAGTCAACAGGTGTTATATTCCAATCAACATGAGCTGTGTTCCAGCCAGTATGATCTATCTTTCAACCAACATCAGCTATATTTCAACCAACATGAGCAATGTTTCAACCAACATGAGGTATCTGTCAACCAACATAAGCTGTATTTCCGCCAGTATGTGCTTTTCAACCAAAGTGTGCTATTTTTCAACCAAAATGATTGGTCTTTCAACCAAAAAAAAGCTATGCTTTAACCACCAAGAGCTATATATTTCAACCATGTTGACTAACATGGTCAATATTTCAACCAACGTGAGCTATATTTCAACCACCTTGAGCTATATTTCCCTCATCATAAACTATATTTCAAGCAACAGTTGCTATATTTAACCAATCTTAAGTTATATTTTAACCAGAATGATCTTTCTTTTTGTCCACATTCAGCAAACACGAGCCAGGTTATGTTATGCATGAACCAACATGGGGCGACATTTCAACCAGCATGAATTGTATTTCAACGAACAAGAGCTATATTTCATCAACATCAGCTATACGTCAACCAATATGAGCAATGTCAAACCAACAAAAGTTATATTTTTACAAACATGAGTTATATTTCAACCAACATTAGCTATATTTCAACCAACATGGAGTGCACTTCAACAAACATGGACAATATATCAACCAATATGAGCAATGTTTCAACCAACATGACATCTTTCCAGCAATTCAACCAGCGTGAGCTATATTTCAACCAGTGTGAGCACTTTTACAAAGAAAATGAACTACATTTTCTCCAACGTGAGCTATGTCTCAAGCAACAACAACATGAGCTATATTTCAACTTACATGAGCAATACTTCAACCAACTTTGGCAATGTTTTAACGGGCTGTGTTTCAACCAACGTAAGTTATACTTTTAACACCGCGAGCCATGTGTCAAACAACATGAATACTTCAAGCAGCATGAGCTATATTTTGACAAACATGAGTTACGTTTTAACCAGCATGAGATATGTTTTAACCAACATGAGCTTTTTAACGAACATGAGCTCTATTTCAACCAATAAGAGCTATGATTCAACCATCATGAGCTATGTTTCAACCAACATCAGCTATGTTCCAACCAACATGAGCTCTATTTTACCAACACCAACATGAGCTATATTAGAACAAATATGAGCTATATTACAACCAATGTGAGCTTTTCAACCACCATGAGCAAAATTTCAACCAACATGGACTGTGTGTCAACCAACATAAGCAATATTTCAACCGACATGAGCCTTATTTCATGGTCCATCATGCTTCTTCTGTCTGTCGACTGTCATATCAGCTGTTTTATAGACTATGGGATATTTTGAAATCCATTTTTCCTTTGACTGAATGTTTTCAAGTTTTCATTATCCTTACCCAAGTTCAAAGAAGCCTCCGTGGTGTAGTGGTTACGCTACTCGCCTTGTAAACCAGGGATCGCAGGATCGATCCCGGGTTTCTCCAGACTTTCGGATGAGTCTTTAAACCGAGGTCCCGTCTCCGTATGACCTTAAAACTCAAACACTCACTCACTCACCCAAGTTTCTAAACTAAGAATTCCATAAGCACGTAGAGCACAGGGACACGTTCGTATCCCGCAGTTGCTCATCGTTTCATTGCGAACTACAAAATTGATTAAAGAAGATTTTTACCCCTAAGTTTTTAATTGGACTCTGGCAGCTTTCAATTTAGACACGTCCATGCGTTCAGTCAGATTTGATCCTGATGAGATGGCTCAATACATCATGTACAAATTCATGAAATGGGCACCCTGTAAATCCCCACTTTACATAGAGTAAACGGGGGTTTTACTGGTGTACACAATATTGTTTCTATTGTCTGTTCCAAAGCATAAGTTTTGGTTACTCGTTAGAACCACCTCGGCGAGGCGGTTCTAACGAACATCCACAACCTATGTTTGAAGTTCATTGTTAAAATAAGAAAACCCAACAACAACAACAAAATATTCAGTTAGAAAAATAACTCATTGAGACAAAAGAGAACACACTGTGTCACGCGAATGTATCATCGTTATGACGAGCCGTCTGAGCTTTATCAACACTGGGCACCGGTCTAAACGTAAAATGTTTCTACTGGTTTGTCTTTTATCTTTTATTGTGCAAGTTTTGAGGGCAACTGATCAGGTTTCATGCAGGCATATTGATTTCCCTGACGAGTGACACAAGCTGGCTCCAATCGTAATGAAAATCTAGACTTAATTATATGGTAGAAGAATTCTCTCGCCATTTTTCTCAATTGTTCAGTAATTACAGTTAGATATATTTCGGGGTCTTACAAAGCAGTATTCAAAATAAGGGACATAACTACCTAAAATTTCTACTTGAACATTCACACATATTCACAAGTCCAAGCAACGCCAAAGACAAGCTAGTTTCTACAGATAACATTTGGGTTTGTAATAAACTATTTAGTTATTAGCTCATCTGGAAACTTATGCCATGGTCTGTTGTCCGTCGTCTGTCGTCCGTCCGTCGGTCCGTCCATCTGTCGTTAACTTTGCACATTGTTGACATCTCCTCCCGAACCGGAAGTAAGATTAGGCTGATACATAGTGAGAGGCATTCTGGTAACATGGAGATTCAGATTTACAAAAATGGTTCCGTTCGGATTTCCAAGAAGGCCGCCATGGCGACCATCTTGAAATTCTTCAATCCATATGTCCTTTCGATCAAAGGTCGAATTGAGCTGAAACTTGATGGGATGGGAGGCATCGGGATGACATGGAGATTCAGATTCCATTCCCATATCCAGGATGGTCACCATGGCGGCTATCTTGAAATTATTCAAACTATATATACACCCCTCTAACCAAAAGTTGTATTCAGCTGAAACTTGAAGGGAGACATCAGGGTGACATGGGGATTCAGATTTTCTACAATCGTTCCGTTCCGATATCCACGATGGCCGCCATAGATGGCCGCCATGGCGGCCTTCTATGACGGCCATCTTGAAATTCCTCAAACGACATCTCCTCCGAACCAAAGGTCGAATTGAGCTGAAACTTGATGGAAAGCATTGCGGTGACATGGAGATTCAGATTTGCTAAACTCGTTCCGTTCCGATATCAAAGATGGCTGCCATGAAATTCCCCGTTCCAAAATAGAAGTAGAGGCAATGATCAGGAATCGATACAATTAACCCACAGCTCCCATCAGAGACACCAAAGGCAAAGAAACACAAACATGAAACAACAGACCCTAATGGAAACATCAATAGCGAAAAGCCAATAAACGTAGTGAATAGAAACGAAGGCAATGATCAGGAATCGATGCAATTAACCCACAGCTCCCATCAGAGACAATAAAACAAAGTGGCCAAGTGGCTATCCAAAACAATATAATATAATATAAGCGACACAAAGACCCAAAGACAAACCAAACCATAACAAAAATAAACCGCGACAGAAGAACCGCATTGGAATGGTCAGTGAAACGAATTCCACTGGTGGGGTGGGGGGGGTGGGGGGGTGGAGAGGGGTTTTAAATCGATTTTACGTGGCCACAATCCAAGCCCTTACTTCCGTCGCGATTTAGACAAGTAATTTGTTCAGTCCGCACGAAGGCCTCCTAACTCATCAGTGCAACATCTCCGTGAACACAAAAATCAAACAACCACAGTGATGAAACGGCGGCGAGGACTCCACAAGAAACCACTGCAGGAGAAAAAGAAAACCAATAGTTAGACTCCGATGGGCCCGACCAGAGACAGAGCATCAAGCACCAACCAACAAGCGGTTTTCTGTCGCGGCTAATTTTGTTTTGGTTTGTCTCTGAGTGTTTGTATCGCTTATATTATTTTGTTTTGGATAGCCTGTTGGCCATTTTGTGGGAAAGTAACTGTCCTTTTGGTTTTCCGCTATTGATGTTTCATTATGGTCTGCTGTTTCATGTTTGCATTTCTTTCCCTTTGGCGTCTCTGAAGGGGGCTGTGTGTTAAATGTATCGATTCCTGATCATTGTCTTCACTTCTGTTCACTACGTTTATTGCCATTCTGTTACGTTTCGTGACAGTGTGGCTGTGGCTTACATAGGAAAGGTATAGAGTTACAAAGGCGTACATTCTTCGAAAAATTGTTGCTCAGAAACATACATTCGTGGTAACTGTCTCAATGAGGCGGCTCCAACGATCACTCACATTATATTCAGTTGTTGTAGCAGAAATAAGAAATAATGTAACGTTTCAGGCACTATTTATGTATTACACTTATAAAAACAAGCTGATGTAATTCTTTGTTTTGATGCACTGAAACGTAATTAAATATTAAAATATCTATCACATTTGTTGTCAATTTTGTCGTTTTATAGTATGCCAAACAAAACATGCCAAGAAAACAGTGGCTGCAATAGCAGCGGCCATCACTTTAACCCTTCTCGTGCTGATTATTCAGATTAGCCACACCCATTTCTGACTTTGAACCAATCAGATTACTTGATGTTATTTATTCCTACAAATTCATAAATTGAATGTCAAACAGTGCAGATCCTGATCAGATCTGATATGGATCTTCACTGTTTCCAAAGATTAGGGTTGTCGTGAACAGCATGATAAGAGTTAACAAGTCCGTGTAATGAACTCCCTTGTAAACGCCACTTTTATAGGGAATAGTGGGATATACTGTAAGAATCTGATATTGGATTTTGTTGTAAGCGGGCGTTTCCAACCGAGGGATGGCTGTGGAACCCTGGCTATGCCACACAGAGTTTCCGCTCAGCATGGTCATGAGTTGGAAACGCCTGCCTACAACATAGAACAGAATTTCTATCCCAGGCTAAAACTATGGATTTCCTTATCTCATGCGCAAGAAAAGGATGTGCATTATTGTCCATTGTCCTTAGTTGTGCTCAAAAACTGGTTGTGGGTTGTCATAAGGACCTCCTGAATGTTTGTTTGTTTGTTTGTTTGACTTGGAGTTTAACGGCCCCGTCAACACTATTTAGGTCATTTTTGAGCCGGTCAGTTTACCTAAGCACACTTTTCCTGGGCAGGCTTATACATAATCGGTTAACCAGTACAGTGCACATTCCTTCGCCCGAAACTGATAACTACCCTTCTTGAATCAGCGTAAGGTAGAGTTGACCGTAGAAAAGATTTCATGATCAATCTCCACGAAAGAATTTTGCCGACCTCGGCAGGAATCGAACCCGCGTCCAACTGATCACCAGTCAGACGCGCATCCGAATGAGCTACGGAGTCCGGCTGCCCTCCTAAATGAGACGGTCATAATGAGTACCCTCATTCGGTGTCTGAAACTGTGAAAAGAAATCATATATAGAATATATTTCTATACGGATATGAAAGAGGCTATTATAGGACATGGGTGTGGCATCGCAATGCTTTGAATGCTGATCCGCATCTCCCACGTAATTTCCTTCATCAGTTTCCCAGCCGCTCATGGTAAAGCAGACCATAAGGAAAACGGACTGTTCAGAAACTCATCACTAACCATGACAGAGTCGAATCACACTTGAGCTCCGCTCCAGGTCCCGAGATTATTAAACTTTTTTTCATGCTCAGCTCACTTGAGTATAAAATTTTTCCTGCTGAAAAAATATTAAACATGCCAATAATTGTTGGCATGTAGGACAAATACCATCTTCTACGGATATATACAGTAAAATTCCGCTATTAAGACCACCTCGTAGATCTGCTTTTTAAAGCATATTTAGAAGGGTTCCATCATTCTTTGTATTTGATACACCCAGTGTCTCCTTATAAGAGACCACCTTTTGGACTTTTCAAAAGTGGTCTTTCAGACCACTTTTGAAAATCCCAAATGTGGTCTTAATGAAAGACCACTTTGGAAAGTCCAAAAGGTGGTCTTAATATAGAAATTTTAATGTATGTGACGGAATACCGAAATGTTGGTAATTTATAAATGCTTAGCTCTATAAATTTTTTGCTCAGTTGAATTGAACATGAAAAAAGTGTATAACCTAGGGGCCAGATAAGAAATTGTGGAGAATAATTGTGGGCGATTTTAGCTCACCTTAGGCAAAGGCTCCGGAGGAGCTATTGTGATCACTCAACGTCCGTCGTCGTCGTCATCCGTCCACAATTACTTCAAACAACATCTCCTCCTAAACCACTGATTGGAGTTTTACCAAACTTCACAGGAATGATCCTTAGTTGGTCCTTTTTCAAAGTTGTTCAAATGGTTCCCATCCGTTGCACATCTAGGTCGAGGTTGATAAAAATAGATTTTCTAATTGAAAAGTTACAAAAATCATCTTCTATGAAACTACAAGGCCATGCTCTTTGATTGGATATTTGGTTTGTTGCTTCACCTAGTGGACCCCTACCAAGATTGTTCAAATTATAGCCCTGGGGCCAAAAATGCACCCCCAACACACACACCGGGACCCGTTGGTTTTACATAAGCATATATAGGGAGAACCTTTAAAAATCTTCTTGTCTAAAACCAGAAGGCCCAGGTATTTGATATTTTGGTTTGAAGCTTCATCTAGTGGACCTCTACCAAGATTGTTCAAATTATAGCCCTGAGGCCAAAAATGCACCCTCCCCCCCCCCCCCACGCCAGGGCCTACTGATTTTACATATGCTTATACAGGGAAATCCTTTAAAACCTTCTTGTCTGAAACCAGAAGGCCAAGGTCTTTGGTATTTTATATGAAGCTTCATCTAGTGGACCTCTACCAAGATTGTTCAAATTATAGCCCTTGAGCCAAAAATGCCCCGGCATCAGGGCCTACTGGTTTTACATAGGATTATATAGGGAAATCCTTTAAAAATCTTCTTGCCTGAAAGCAGAAGGCCCAGATCTTTGATATTTGGTATGAAGCTTCATCTAGTGGACCTCTTCCGAGTTTGTTCAAATTATAGCCCTGGGGCCAAAATGCCCCCCCCCCCCCCCCCGCACCAGGGTCTACTGGTTTTAAAAAGGCCTATATAGGGAAAACATTTAAAAAATTTTTTGTCTGAAACCAGAAGGCCCAGTTCTTTAATATTTGGTATGAAGCTTCATCTAGTGGACCTCTACCAAGATTGTTAAATTATAGCCCCGGGGCCAAAAATGCCCCACCCCCCTCCCCCGCACTAGGGCCTACTGGTTTTACATAGGTCCAATATAGGGACAACCTTTAAAAGTCTTCTTGTCTGAAACTAGAAGGCCCAGGTCTTTGATATTTTGTATGAAGCCACATATTGTGGGCCTCTACCACGATTGTTCAAAACATATCCCGGGGGCCAAATTCACCCGACCACGGGGCCCACTGGTCTTACATAGACTTATATGAGTGTTCAAATTTTAGCCCTGGGGCCAAAACTTGCCCAGCCCCGGGGCCCACTGGCTTTACATAGACTTGCATAGAGAAACATTTGAAAATCTTCTTGTCTGAAACCAAAAGGCCCAGGTCTTAGATATTTGGTATGAAGCTTCATCTAGTGGACCTTTACCACGATTGTTCAAAACATATTCCGGGGGCCAAATTCACCCGACCACGAGGCCCACTGTTCTTACATAGACTTATATAGGGAAAACCTTTAGAAATCTTATCTGAAACCAGAAGACCCAGGACTTTGATATTAAGCTTCATTTAGTGGACCTCTACCAAAATTGTTTAAATTCTGGACCTGGGACCAATAGTTGCCCTGCCTCGGGACCCACATGTAAATCTCTTAGCATCACGATCCTCTTGTCTTAATATTATCGTGAAAATGTATGTTGTTTTTCCTCTTTAGAATCACCTCTTAAGGCGATATAAAACTTATAAATGCGGAAAGCTCCTTGGGAGTTTAAAGTATAGGCAGTGGTCCCTCGTCGTAGTCGTCGGCGTCGGCGTCTGCGTCGTCCTCTGAAACTACTAGGTCAATTGAAACCAAATTACATGTGGAGCCTCTATTGGAAGGGGTAACGAAAGTTTGTTCTTGAGGACTGGGTCACATGACCAACATGGCCGTCATGCCCATATATTGTAACAACATTTAAAAATCTTCTGAGTAACCGAATGACCGATGATCTTGAAACTTGGTATGCAACATCGGGAACTCGGGGCGCTATCAAGTTTGTTCAAATGATGACCTTTGATTGACCTTGACCTGTTTTACGGCTAAGTCAAATTTGGTCAATCAGACATTTGTATGGAAAAAAAGGAAAGCATTGGATTTTTCTGATTGCATTGTGGAGCCAGAAATGATATTTGCAATCCACTGAATGGAAAGTTATCAATTCCAAAGGTCAAGGTCATCTACTTACCTTTGTACTGGATGACCCAGATTCAGTATTTTATCTTCTTCACTTAAACTGCTGGGTTGACTTAAACCAAATTACTTGTGGAGAATCTATGGGAAGGGGGAAACTGAAGTTTGGAGCCTCTATGGGAAGGGGGAAACTGAAGTTTGTTCGTAAGGACTGGATCACATGACCAAGATGGCCGCCATATATGGTAAAACCTTTAAAAATCTTCTTCTCAAGAACCAATCGGGCTCTACCAAGTTTGTTTAGATGATGAGCTTGGTTGACCTTGACATTTTTTATGTCAATGTCAAATTTGGTCGCGTAGACATTTGTATGGAAAAAGGCAAAACAGTGGATATTTCTGATTGCCTGGTAGCCTGTGGCATCCGAAATGATAATTGCACTCAGCTGAATGGAAGTTTATCAATTCCAACGGTTAATGCTATTTACTGACTTTTGTTCTGGATGCTTCAGATTCAGTTTTATTTTATCTTCTGCTCCACTTAAACTGGTGGTTTAATTGAAACCAAATTACATCTGGACCCTCTATGGATGGGGGGTGGGTGAAATTTTGTTTGTAAGGACTGTGTCACATAACCAATATGGCCGCCATGCTCATATATCTGATGTAATTCTTTGTTTTCAATGTCCTCTGAGGAACCAAATGGCCGATGACCTTGAAATTTGGCATGTAGCATCGGGGACTCGGGCCCTACCTAATTTGTTCAAATGCTGACCTTTGGTTGACCTTGACCCGTTTCATGTCAAGGTCAAATTTGATTACTCAGACCTTTGTATGGAAAAAAGGTGAGTCAGTGGATTTTACTGATTGCATGATATCCTGTCGCATCAGAAATATTTTTGAAAACAGCTGAATGGCAGTAAATCAATTCCAAAGGTTAAGGTCATCTTGGATGGCTCAGATTTAGTATTTTTATCTTCTTCACCAAAATTGCTGTGCTGATTTAAACCAAATTGTACGAAAAGTCTCTATGGGGAGAGGCAATGAAAAGTTATTCGTGGGATTTTTTGCCACATGACCAAGATAGGCGCAATGCCTGTATAATTGTATAAACCGCATGGCCTCTGGTAAGCATAGTGGCCCATGGGCCTCTTGTTTGACTCAATACAGGGGAATAGCATCCTTTACGCAGATAAGCACTTGCGTACACATCACAAACGTAAACAAAATAGACGACGACTTGAAGAAGATGATGATGAAGAAAAAAAAAGGGAAAAAGAAAGGAGAAACGGAAGAAAAAGAAGAAGAAGAAGTAGAACAAGAAGAAATAGCAAAATCTGTATGCGTCTAGGATATACACAACATTAATTATTAGCTAACCTA